>CM038681.1:253504444-254104444 GCA_021605205.1 Aegilops longissima
TTGATAAATAGTCCCACATACTTGTGGCATCGCCGCCTTGGTCACATTGGTGTCAAGCATGAAGAAGCTCCATGTGATGGACTTTTGGAGTCTCTAGATTATGAATCATTTGACACATGCAACCATGCCTCATGGGCAAGATGACCAAGACTCGCTCTCCAAAACAATGGAGCGAAAACCAACTTGTTGGAAATCATACATACCGATGTTGCGGTCCAATGAGCGTTGAGGCTCATGGAGGATATCGTTATGTTCTCACCTCACGATGACTTGAGTAGATATGGGTATGTCTACTTGATGAAACACAAGTCCGAGACCTTTGAAAGTTCAAGGAATTTCAGAATGAAGTAGAGAATCAACGTGACCGAAAGATAAAATTTTACGATCGGATCGTGGAGGAGAATATTTAAGTCACGAATTTGGTACACACTTAAAAATGTGGAATCGTTTCAAACTCAGCCCTGAACACCTCAAGCGAACGGTGTGTCCGAACGCCGGAATCGCACTCTATTGGATATGGTGGTCTATGATGTCTCTTACCGATTTACCGCTATCATTTTGGGGATACGCCTAGAGAGCTACATTCACTTTAAATAGGGCACCGCTAAACCGCTGAGACGACACCGTATGAATTATGGTTTGGGAAGAAACCTTGCGTTTCTAAAAGTTTGGGGATGGATGCTTATGTCAAGAAACTTCAACCTGAAAAGCTCAACCCAAGTCGGAAAATGGTTTCATAGGATACCCTAAGGAAACCATAGGGTATACCTTCTACTTAAGATCCGAGGGCAAGATCTTTGTTGCCAAGAACGGATCCTTTCCGGAAAAGAGTTTCTCTCAAGAAGTAAGTGGGAGGAAAGTAGAACTCGATGAAGTACTACCTCTTGAACGGAAAATAGTGCAGCTCGAAAATGTTTCGTGATGCCTACACCAACGAAGAGGAAAATAATGATGATGATCAAGGTACTTCGGATCAGGTTGCTTGAACCGAGGTCCACAAGGACACGCTCCGCACCAGTGGTACGGCAACCCGTCCGGAAATCATGTTGTTAGACAACGGTGAACCTTCGAACTATGAAGAAGCGATGGCGGCCCAGATTCCAACAAATGGCTAGAAGCCATGAAACCAGATAGAATCCATGTATGAAAACAAAGTATGGACTTTGACGACTTCCCGATGATTGGCGAAATAGAAAACAAATGGATCTTTAAGAAGAAGACGGACGCGGATGGTAATGTCACCATCTATAAAGCTCGACTTGTCGCTAAGGGTTATCGGCAAGTTCAAGGGATTGACTACGATGAGACTTTCTCCCGTAGCTAACTTAAGTCCGTCCAATCATGTTAGCAATTGCCGATACTATGATTATGAGATATGGCAGATGGACGCCAAAACAGCGCTCCTTAACTTATTTAAGGAAGAGCTATATGATGCACCGGAAGGTTTTGTCGATCCTAAGAATGTACAAAGTATGCAAGCTCCAGCGATCCATTTATGGGCTGGTGCAAGCATCTCGAGTTAAACATTGCTTTGATGAGATGATCAAAGCGTTTAGTTTATGCGACTTATGGAGAAGCTCGCTACAAGAAAGTGAGGGAGCTCGAGCATTTCTCATATTATATGTAGATGACATACTTTTGATGGGAAATGATATAGAATTCTTGGACAACATTAAGGCCTACTTGAATAAGTGTTTTTCAATGAAGGACCTTGGAGAAGTTGCTTATATATTAGGCATCAAGATCTATAGAGATAGATCGAGACCCCATAGGTCTTTCACAAAGCACATACCTTGATAAGATTTTGAAGAAGTTCAAAATGGATCAGTCCAAAAAGGGTTCTTCCGATTGCATGTAGATTGAGCTCGCCAATGCCCGACCACGGCAAAAAGATAAAGAAGAGATGAGTGTCATCCCTATGCTTCACCATAGGATCTATTATGTATGCCATGTGTTACCTGACTGATGTAAACCTTGCCGTAAGTTTGGTAGGAAGGTACCAAAGTAATCCCGCAAGGAACACCGGACAGCGGTCAAGAATATCCAAGACCAAAAGGACAAAGGACATGTTTTTTTATGGAGGTGACGAAGAGCCTCGTCAGAAGGGTTACCCGACGCTAGCTTCGACACGATCCGATGACTCTAAGTCACAAACCGGATACGGTATATGTTGAATGGTGGAGCAAGGGTGCAGACCGCAAGGTGAAAGCGCCGTTGGCGGATCTACATGGAAGCGGAGTACATGGCAGCCCTTGGAGGCAGCATGAAGCAATTTGGGTGAAGGAGTTCATCACCCCCTAGGAGTCATACCCAATGCGTGGGGCCAATCAAACTCTTCCGGGACAACACCGGAGCTATTGGACTTGCCAAGGAGCCCGGTTTACAAGAAACCAGCACATCGTTGCCGCTCAACTCCATCCTGAAAATGTTCAAGATGGAGACATAGAAATTTGTAAAGTGCATACGGATCCAATGTCGCAGATCCGCTGACTAAACCTCTTCCACGGGCAAAACATGATCAACACCGAACCTATGGGTGTTCGATTCATCACAATGTAACTAGATTATTGACTCTAGGCAAGTGGGAGACCTGGAAATATGCCCTAGAGGAAATAATAAAAGCATTATTATTATATTTTTGTTCATGATAATTGTCTTTTATTCATGCTATAATTGTATTATCCCGAAATCAATACATGTGAATACATAGACCAACAATACGCCCCTAGTAAGCCTCTAGTTGACTAGCTCTTGGTCAATAGATAGTCATGGTTTTGACTATGGACATTGGATGTCTTGATAACGGGATCACGCCATTAGGAGAATGACGGATGGACAAGACCCAATCCTAAGCATAGCACAAGATCGGTAGTTCGTTTTGCTAGAGCTTTCTCAATGTCAAGTATCTTTCCTAGACCATGAGATCGTGTAACTCCGGAACCAGGAGGCTTTTGTACCAAACCCACAACGAATGGGTGACTATAAAGGTCCAAGGTATCTCCGAAAGTGTTCTGGGGTTGACACGGATCGAGACAGGATTTGTCATTCCAACGGAGAGGTATCACCGGGCCCACTGTAGTGCATCATCATAATGAGCTCAAAGTGACCAAGTGTCCGGTCACGGATCATGCATTACGGACGAGTAAAGTGACTTGCCGGTAACAAGACCGAACGAGGTATTGGGATACCGACGATCAGCCTCGCAAGAACATACCGTCTGACAAAGGGAATGGAACGGGTTGCTTGAATCTCGACATCGTGGTTCATCCGGGACATCATCGAGGAGCATGTGGGAGCCAACATGGGTATCCAGATCCCGCTTGTTGGTTATTGACCTGGAGCGCCCCGTATGTTCAGATGTCTCCAACCCGTAGGGTTCCACACTTAAGGTTCTTGGACGCTTAGGGTTATTAGGAAGACTAGTATGTGATTACCGAATGTTGTTTCGAGTCCCGATGAGATCCCTGACGCACGAGGAGTTCCAAGGGTCCGGAGGTAAAGATTTATATATGGAAGGTCAAACGGACACCGAAAAGTTTCGGGCATATCGGTATTGTATGGGCCACCAAGGGTTCCGGAGGTCCACCGGAGGGGCCACCTTGGGGGCCACAGGGCTGCGGATAGCAGCCAGCCCTCGGGCGCCCCCTTGGGCCCATGCGCCGGGTTGGGGGAACCCCAGGGGGCCTTGCTTGGGGGCAAGCCCTCCCTTGCCCGCCGCCTTAGATGCACTAGAGGGGGCCCCTCTCCCTTCCCCCTTAATAGAGGGGTGAGGGGAGGCAGCCCACCCGCCCCAAGCCCCCCTCCCCCCAACACCTCTCCTTTTCTCCCCAAGCCCCGCCGAGGAGTCCGCTTCCCACCATCACCGCCTGTCGGCCGGGAGCTGTTTCCTCAACCTCCCTTCCTCCTTGTGGATCAAGACGGAGGGAAGACCGATCACAACGGGCCAGGTTTAAGGACGGGCCCGGAAACCCACAAGTTTGGTAATTGTTAGAATGCAAACTCACCCTTGACTCGTTGCTTAGATGAACTTTAGATGGATCTTGGTGAAACCGTAGGAAAAATTTTAATTTTCCGCAACGCCCCCAACACATTTTTGGAAATAATAAAAAATATCCACCAAGAAGTTCACCAGGGGGACCCACCCGTCCACGAGGGGGGCGCCGCCACCCCTTGATGCCCCACCCGTGGCCCCCTGTTGGTCCTCCCATGCCCATCTTCTGCTATATGAGGTCTTTCGTCGAAAAATTGATAGGCAACCTTCGGGACAAACTCCGCCGCCAGGGGGCGGAACCAATCTAGGGCCCGGTGCAAGCTCTTAGGGACACCCTCCGGAGGGGGAAATCATCACCATCCTTCCCAACGCCCTTCTCATCGGAGAGGGCAATTTCCATCAACATCTTCACCAAACACCATCTCATATCAAAACCCTAGTTCATCTCTTTGTATCCAATTTTTGTTCCAAGTCCGGGATTGGTACCGGTAGGTTACTAGTAGTGTTGATTACTCCCTTGTAATTGATGCTAGTTGGTTTTATATGGTGGAAGATCATATGTTCAGATCCTATATGCATATTAACAATTTCTCTGATTATGAACATGAATATGCTTTTGAGTAGTTACGCTTGTTCCCGAGGACATGGGAGAAGTCTGCTATTAGTAGTCATGTGAATTTGGTATTCGCTTTGATATTTTGATGAGATGTATGTTGTCTAGCCTCTAGTGGTGTTATGTGAACGCCGATTACATAACACTTCACCATTATTTGGGCCTAGGGAAGGCATAGGGAAGTAATAATAATGATGGGTTGCTAGAGTGAGTGGCTTAAACCCTAGTTTATGCGTTGTTTCGAAAGGGCTGATTTGGATCCACATGTTTCATGTTATGGTTAGGTTTACCTTAATACTTTTATTGTAGTTGGATGCTTGCAATAGAGGTTAATCATAAGTGGGATGCTTGTTCAAGTAAGAACAACACCCAAGAACCGGTCCACCCACATATCAAATTATCAAAGTACCAAACGCAAATCATATGAACGTGATGAAAACTAGTTTGACGATATTCCATGTGTCCCTGGAGCGCTTTTCCTTATATAAGAGTTTGTCCAAGCTTGTCTTTGCTACAAAAAAGGATTGGGCCACCTTGTCGACATTATTTACTTTTGTTACTTGTTGCTCGTTACAAATTATCTTATCACAAAACTATTCTGTTACCACTTGTTTCAAGATTTCAAGAGAATACCTTGCTGAAAACCGCTATCATTTCCTTCCGCCCTCAAGGTTTTAATTTTACTTATCAAAGGACTACATAGATCCCCATATTGTGGGTCATCACTGTTGTTTTTTTCAGCCCTTCAGGCTATGAGCTGTAGTTTAAAACGCCCTGCTCCAGAGGGTCCTCCCGACGATGAAGTCTTTGTTGCCGAGGTTTGTTCCTCGAGGGTGGATGGTAACTATCATCCTCCAAGTTATCTTCTATGGCCTGCTTATCGGGGTTATTGCCCCTGCCGCTTCCTCCATTCGATGCAACCCAACAATATTCGTTTTTTGGCCTCCGGAGTACTATTTTCTCCGGTGCCGGTTTCCATCCTTTGAGCGACGAGGCTTAGAAAATTTGGGCGGGGGGCCCGGATCGGCCTCCGGGGTTTGTTCTTATCCGCTCTTCTTTATCGTCAGGATCCTTTAGGGTATCAACCATTACACATCCTACGAGGTCATCCAGTTGAATGGCGGGTCTTGGCCTTTGATCTTCGCCCACCGCCCATACCGCCGATGTCTTCGTAACCATAGTCAACACGCCGGTTAAGTCATCGATCGGGCTATGAAGGGTGGTTGGGAAGCAAAATTTCATAGTCCGCCTCTAGCTCGAACCGACAAGTTCGGCCGTGAGTCCTACCAAGGATAATTTCTTCAAAGAGTTTAGTACGCCACCCAAAGGCAAATGCTGGAAGATGTCTATGGCCAAATTTTAAAAATCGATAACCGATCCAAATTTTTGTCCGCAGGTGCATCCGGTCCGAACGGACCGGATACGAAGTCCGAGTTCCATTGTCGCAGCATTGCGGGTGTCGAGTCCGCTTATGCTCCAACACCGGGGATTTATGGCTTCGAGGGGGATGATCTGCTTTGGTACCGGGGCCCATGGCAACAGGATCGCCCTTGGGTGTGCTCCATGGCAGATTTAAGTCATGTTCATTGAGAAAGGGGAGTGTAACGCCTCGATTTGATGCGCCCGGTGTCTCGCCAGTTAACCCGGTGTTGCTGGTCATTTGATTGCGGTTGCACTTTCCATGTCATCATCCTGATTTCATATCATGTCATCATGTGCATTTCATTTTGCATAACGGTTCGCCTCATGCATCCGAGCATTTTTCCTGTCCGCTTTTGCAATCCGCACCCTTATGTTCTGCCGCCCCTTTTACTTCTTTTCGTGCGGGTGTTAAACTTTCGAATGGCCCGAGGTTTGCCGGGCCTTGGTATAGCACCGTAGACCGGTTGTGTTTCGGCCATTTGGAGGTCGTTGATACTCCAACTTAACCGGTAACCGCAAAGCCTCCTTCTTCTTGCAGCCCAACACCCCTTCCAAATTGGCCTAAACCCACCAAACTCTCCTACATGCCTCGGGTGCTCGATCACCATCCGGCGAAAACCGCACCTCATTTGGAGTCTCCTAGCTCCCTACCTATAAATATGTGTCCCTTCCCGGATTTTTTCGCAACCCAACCCAATTCCTCCTTCCTCCGGACATGTCCGCCTGCACCGACGGGTTCACCCCCGCCACCCGCTTGGACGAATCGGAGGGACGCCACCCGCCCCTTCCTTCCACCACGCCCCACCCTTTTCACCCTTTCTTCTCCATCAAAAGCCTGGACCCGGATTCCGGCCTAAGGGGCCGTCCGCTTTTTATACCCGCCGCCATCGCTGCCACGCCGCGGCCGGAGTTCGGTTGGCCGCCGCCATGGGCTCGCCGGCCGCCTTTTGCCCCCCCGGCCCCTCCGCCCCGCCCGAAAAGAGGTCGGGAGGAGCCCGCCTTCGCCCTTCCCGGCCAAGGAGCGCCAAGGCTTCTTCCCACCGGGCTTTCCCTGCCGGCCGCTTTCTCCCCCGGGTGGCGCCATTTCCTGGGCCCTTCCTCCGGCAACCGCCTTTCTTAGATCCGGGCCGATCCGGGGATCCGCCGGATTCCTTGCCGTTCCCTCCTTTTCTCCGCGGATGCCGCAACCTCGAAACCGTGGGCCCCGAGGTTGACATCACCCCCCTAAAAATCCACTAAGTCCCGAAAGCTTTTATCATTGTCATGCATTTTCATCATGCCATAACTCTCGGATATTGCTCCATTTCATGCGTAATATGTCAAAATGTTCGCCCGATGAGTACATCATTTCATCTCATTGCATCATTTTCATTTGAGCTCATCTTGATGCCCGAAATGCTGTTGGAAGAGTGCTATGTGATGTTATTTCAATTCTTACGATCATGCACTTTTGTCATTTTTTCCATGATTGATTGTGCACCCTATGAACTTGACTCCTACATGTGTTTTGTAATATGACATGCCATCTTTACAGGTGTATGCTATTATTTTTGTGATCTCTGGGGACTAGCCAAGCATGCAAACTAGGCTTCATGATGTTTGATTTCAAATTTCTTCCCCGATATTTTTATGCCATGTTAACTTGATGCTACCGAGAGATCCATGCATATTTTGAGATACTTCAGAAGGATGTTTTGCACATATGGTTATTCTCATCCATCCATGCCCTTTTTTGCAATTATGGAGTGCCATAGCTTGAGTCAATCCTCTACTTTTGCTATAAAATGTTTCCGCAGATTGTTTATATGTTATTCAATTTTGCCAAGGTTTTTGTAGTTGATCCGGTATGCTATGATGTTGTTCTTGCCATGTATAGCTTCTATGCCATGTCTTCTTACTGTTGGTTGTCTTTCCATGCCTTATTGGTCTTGGTGAGTGGTTCAAGCTCACCAACATGCCTACTTATTGTTGTTCCCGCCATGTATGAATCTGTAATATAACTTGCTATGTTTACATGGGTGCCATCATATTTTTCATTTTTGGCTCATGGTCAAAGGGACTTTTGTTCTATGAATTTATTAGATCCATGCCATTTTGTTTGCCATGATAAGTTCCTTAACATGTTGTTTGATAGCTCAAACATTGCAACCGATGTTATTTCTCCAAAGTCCTAAATTTATTATTTGCGCCTTGCCATGTCCTTTTGAGCATGTTCTAGTGATTTTGGAGATAGCTCTGTTCATGTTTTGTCATGTTTTACCTGTACATCATGCCCATGCCTTTTGTTATTATGTTGAGGTCCCAGCATGTTGTTTTGATGCTTGCAATATGCCTAGTTGCTGTTTTGGATGATTGTTGTCATGACTTGTTTCATGTGTATTGTTGAACCGCTTGTTCGCTTTGAGGTGCTCTATATGAAACTTACTTGATTTTGCATGTAGTTTCATATTGTCATGTTGCATCCTTGATTTGAGGTGTTTGCTTGATGTTTGTATGCATTTTGCATCAATGCCATGCTTATCTTGTTTTGCTCATATCTTCTAGGCCGAGTCCAATCTAATGAACTTTATATGTAACTTGACTAGAATTTCGGTAGATCATCGCTAGCATTTTAAATTTCTGTTTAACAACTTGAACATAAGGTTTATTCAGATCTGGACCAATTTCGAAATTTGTATGAGGACTTACCGAATTGTTATATGTTGTTTCCGGCCTCATTTAAACTTGCCTTGATGTGTTGCTCTTGTTTGCATCATCTCTTGCCATGAGTAGATTCATGTAGTCTTATCATGCATCATGCTTGTTTGTGCATCATGCCTTGTTCATGTGTGTGTGTTTACCATGTTTGTGCTTCTTCTTGTTAGTTCCTGCTTTGCTATGATCGTGAGGATTCGTCGCTCACGCTTGGTTCATCTTCGTGGCTTCATCCGCTCGCCTTCCTCATGGACTCGCTTCTTCCTAGCGGGATTTCAGGCAAGATGACCGCTACCCTGGATCTCACTACTATCATTGCTATGCTAGTTGTTTCGTTTCTATCGCTATGCGCGCCACCTATTACCCTGCTTATCAAGCCATCCCGAATTGCCATGAACCTCTAACCTTTGTCACCCTTCCTAGCAAACCGTTGTTTGGCTATGTTACCGCTTGCTCAGCCCCTCTTATAGCGTTAGTTGCAGAAGATGAAGTTTGTTCCTTGTTGAACATGGAGATGTTGTTCCTTGTTGGAACATGTTTACTTGTTGGGATATCACAATATATCTTATATTTTTAATGCATCTATATACTTGCCGCGCTTCTAAGTCTTGGATCCGCCTTCCTTCTTTCTTCGCCTGCTGCTCGAGGCAGGGGAGCCCTCGACTCGCCACAAAGACGCTGGCTGCGCGCCTCGCGATCGGGCAGTAGGTCGCAGAGGTTGCCCAGGCGAGGTCTTCATGACTCGAGGTGGACGAGGTCGCCGGGTCTGCAGGACGGCGCGCCTCGCGATCCACCCGGAGTACGACGGTGCTTCGTGATGTCCTTCAAGCTCTTCGACGCGAGGGTCGCCGGCTGGAGTGCTGTCCCGGAGAGGTGGTCGGGTTCTACTATGGTGAGACAGAGGCCAACCGCCCGCCCTTGGCAGCTTCTCAGCGACGTAAGGCGCCGGGGTCCAGCGACTCCGCCGAAGCTCTTTTCGCGACGCCAGAGACGAAGCGACGACAGCTACGAGCCTCGAGCCTACGCTGCTCCGGAGCAGATGCGAAGCTCGTCAGTCGTCGCCGCCTCGCCCGGATAGGGTCGGCTCCGGACGGGTGGCCCATGTTGATGATGGCGCGCCGCGATGGTCCCAGAGATAGGACTCCTTAGGATTCGCGTTTTGCCTGCAAGGAGCCAAGAATGTACCCCGCGGGGGCTTGTAAGATATTCGTAGCTTCGTTTATCAATATGATCCTTGTTACGAGGCAATGCGGGATGCTCATTCCGTTCTAGCTCAGTCCCTTCCTTTCAGACCTCGTGAGGGTTTGGTGCTCTGTGCCGACAGGTCCCAGTCCTAAGGCATCTTCAGCCGTCGCTGGTATGCCAGGTCGCGATGCCGTGGTCAAGGCCAGGAGGTGAGCGACCCGAGGTCCGGTAAGAGCCTCTGAGTCGCGATGCTCAGGGGGTCCCCTTGGCGCTCAAGCAGCCATCATTTGGTGAGAAAGGAGAGCGAGGTTGCTAACACGGAGTTGCATTGAGTGTGGTGATGGTGTTGCGATGACTAGTGTGTCCGGAGGGCGACTTATCTCGAGGGTTAGGGCGATGCTTCCTGGCGCGGTGCCAGGTCCATGCCTCGGCTGAAGGGAGATTACGCAGCGAGGTCGTTCCGTGCTCCTTGGAGGGGCCCTGCAGGGTTACCACAAAGGGAACAAGAGCTCGCCGGGGCGACTGTTAGTCCCGCCGTTAGTTGCTTTGGAGTGGCGCGAGAGGCCTCATGAGTCGCCGGGGCACTCGTGAGCCAGTAGCAGGACTCACGAGGCCCTACCTCAAGGCGGGTTGCGCTGGCTCTGGGCCTTGTCTTTGAGTGTGTTCCTGCAAAATGGCTAGATGTCGGTGCTCACGCCTTGGTCCCGGCTGGGCTGGTTTCTACCGTCCGGCAAGCCGGTCGCGATGCCATGGACAAGACCAGAGGGTGAGGGCGGAGAGCCGTAGGAGCCCTGAGTCGCGATGCTCGGGCACCCCCTTTAACGCAAGCTGGATTGGATGTAAACTCCACGCCCCGGTCCCGGCTCGGCTGGTCTCTACCATCGGCTGGCAAGCCGGTCGCGATGCCATGGACAAGACCAGAGGGTGAGGGCGGAGAGCCGGAGGAGCCCTGAGTCGCGATGCTCGTGCACCCCCTTTAACGTGCAAGATTTCGCCACCCGTGAGAAGGCACCAAATAACAAGCATGGTGGAGCATAATCCTAAGGAAAATGCATGAAAGATACATGCCGCTAGGATTGGCCCGAGCGGCTTGGGGATGATGCAGCCCGAGGGGCGCCCCCAACAGGGTAAGCTAAGGACATGAAATAAAAGGGATACATGCCACAGGGACGGACCCACCTGGCCTGGGAATAATGCGGCCCTGAAGGCGCTCCTAGCCGGAAATAAAACTTAAAGATGTCACCTGGTGATGTTGGGGATGAAGGGTCGTTGATGTAGCAGACTCGGTGGGCTGCGGGAGCCGATCCTCGCGAGCCCCCGGGCTCAGGGGCCTCGGGAGGCTCCGGAGGCGCTGGCGGCCCCTCACGGGCCATCTCCATCTCCGCCAGGGCTGCGGCTTGCCTGACCTCTTGAGCCTCCAGGATGGTCCTCATGAGACGCTCGTGTGCAGCAGCCGCATTTGGCAGGCCATAAGGCATGCGTACGTAGCTGTGAGGCGGGCCCTCGCAACGTCCCACTCGCGAGGGCCAGAGGCGCTCTTGAGATGCGGCTCGGTTGAGCCCTGGTATGCGCCGATGTAGACGCTGCAGCCCACCATCGCCGCCTGGATGGGGGCCACAGTGGGTAGGCGGCGGTTGCCCCTCATGACCCTTGACTCCTGTAACTCCTGAATGGCCTTGCCGATGAACTCTCGGGGGTTCTGTCCTCCTGGTCTTGCTCACCTTATGGAAGCGTGCTTGGCTTCGCCTCCACTGGTGCCCAAGCGCCTCCCTCGAGACCTTGGCAAGGTCGGTGGCCCTCCAGGGGAGAGCCCCCGAGCCCTGCCTGAGGAGGGCGCCGAGCGTGCCTTCCTATGCGATGGAAGGAGGCTCCCCCTGGCCTGGCGCGGGCCCTGAGGGGCCTGTCTCTTGATGAGCCGGGCCGGTCGATGTCTTCTTCTTCTTGGGTGCTGCCTCGGGAGGCATCCTGCCGCTGTGGTCTGGGTCTTCCAGCGATGCGGCCTGAAAAGCTCGCTCCAAGGAGCACACTGCATCTCTCTCTTCACAGGGCACCGTGATGACCCCGCCGCTTCCTGGCATCTTGAGGATGTTGTAGCCATGGTGGGTCACGGCCATGAACTTGGCCAACGCTGGGTACCGAGGGCGGCGTTGTCTGGCGGCGAATGTGGGCGACGTCAAAGTCGATGAGCTCGGTGTGGTAGTTATCGCGGGCCCCAAAGGTGACAGGAAGGCGGACCTGCCCGATCGGGACCGTGGAGCCGTCGGTGACTCCGGAGAAGGGCTTGGTTGGCTGAAGCTGGCTGTAGGGCACTTGAAGATTGTTGAAGGTCTCCACGGACAGGACGTTGAGCCCTGCTCCGCCGTCAATGAGGTCTTGGTGACCAGCACGTTCTTGATGATTGGGGAGCAAAGCATTGGGAGAACTCCGGTGTGGCTGCGCGCTTGAGCTGATCCACTGAGCTGAGCGTGATGGCGCACGCCGACCACCCGAGAGGGCGCGTGGACTCGAGCTTGGGGAGGACTGCATTCACTTCACAGGCGAACTGCTTGAAGATCACGGTGGGAGGCTGGGGCTTGGGCTCCACCCGGGATCTGAGCGATCGCGCTTCTGAAGCCCCAGCCCCTCGTCCCGATGACGGTCTTGATTCTCCTTGGTGGCGGCGGCAGAGGAGGGAGCTGCGTTCCCTTGCAGGCGATCCTCACGAGGCTGATCCTCCAGCCCCCCTCGCGAGGTGGGTCTTGCCAGCGGTCCTCGCGAGGTTGGTCGCTCCACCCTTGGCGCGGGCGCGTTCTTCCAGCGTCTGCATTTCTTCCTCCTCCTCGGCCGTAGCCGGTCGCTGCGCTTTCGGGCGTCTGCCGACCCTTCCCAGGCCTTGGCCGGAGCTCTTGACATTCATTGGTGTTGTGGGTGTGGAGGTCGTGGTACCGCAGCACCGGCTGCCTTGGAAGACTCGGGCTGATCTCTGCCCCGCTTGGTGTCTGGTTCGGCCGCGAGTACGGCAGCCCCCTTGCGCTTTACGTCCTTGGCCTTGGACTTTTCTCTTCGGGATCCACGGCAGGCAGCTCGAGGAGGGAGAGGCGCCCTCCTCAGCCTGGCGCACTTGGTCGCCAAGTTGAACAGCTCCAGGGAGGTGCACAGATCTTCATGCATCGCGAGCTCCTCCTTCATCTTGGCGTCGCGCCGCCGTCGGAGAAGGCATAGATGATGGCCTCCTCCGTCACCCAGGGATCTTGAGGCGCGTTGTTGAAGCCTGGATGTACTTTTGCGGGGTTTCCCCGGCTGCTGCTGATTCTGCGCATGTCGCTCACGGCGGTGGCGGTCGCGAGTACCTTGGAATTTGGCGATGAAGGGTGTGCATCTCGGCCAGAAGAGATTGTGCCTAGGGCGGTTCAGAGCAGTGCGGGCTCCGTCCTTGGCGCCATGGGAAACCAGTTCGCCATGACCTTTTCATCTCCGTTGGCAGCCTCGATGCCCAGCTCGTGAGCTGGAGGAACTCCGTAAAGATGCAGCCGTGCCGTCGTGGCGTGGGGCAGGTCTGGCTTGAACTTGGTGGGCCACGCGACGCCCATGGCTTCGATGGTGAAAGCGCGGCAGCCCGCCGTGGCTGCGTGGGGCCTCGGACGGCGAGAGCTTGGTCTAGCAGGCCTCCTGCGCCATGGCTGGGGCAGCGCAGGTCTTGGCGTCTTTGGGCGGGGCGCCGGGCAGCTTCTTGTGGGCTAGGAACTTCTTGGCAGCTCTGTTGTTGCTGGCGCGGCGCTGGCGGGCGGGTTCCGCCTAGGGCGCGTGCCTTGGGGCCAGGCGCCGTCTTGAGGAGGAGGCGGCTGGGCGCCCGGAGATTCATCGCCAGCACAAGGCAGTGCGGTGCAGCGAAGCAGACGGCGGGGTCGCCTCCCGCAGCGCGGACGAGCTCGGCGACGCGGTCGAGCCATTCTTCGTAGACGTCGTCGATGGGGCGGTAGCGCAGGAGATCGTTGGCCGCGATGAGTGCAGCTCGGGCCTCCATAGCCGCGGGGGCGCGACGAAGAACCAGCGGGGGTGAGCGAAGGCGTGGCGGTGCGGCCGTCCCGCCTCATGGACGGGTGCTGGGACGACGCTTGTTGCTCGTTCCCCACCGGGCCGGTGGCGGCGTTGACAGCCGGTGACGATGAACGACGAGGACGTCCGCCGACGGAGCCGCCTGGCGGCGTGGGAAGCGAGGCGGCTCGGCGCTCGCGCGAGCCCGACGAGCGTCAGACATGGTGGCGGTGGTCGGGGGAGAACGAGGCGACGAAAGGCAGATTCCGGCGCACCCTTACCTGGCGCGCCAAATGTCGGATCACGGGTTCCGGCAGACCCTTAAGGTTCGAACTCTGGGGTGCGCGCGGAGACCCAACCGTCCACCGTCTCGTACCTTTCCGAATCGCAGGGACCTAAACTACTAACAAGAACAACACAAGATACGCAAGATTTATACTAGTTCGGGCCACCGTTGTGGTGTAATACCCTACTCTAGTTTGTGGTGTGTGGATTGCCTCTGGGGCTGATGAAGAACAGTACAGGGAAGAACAGCCTCGTGAGGGTCTGTTCTTGGTGGGTGTGATGAACTGCTAAGCGGTAACCCGTTACTCTAGCTTGAGGAGCGGGTTTCTCTCTCTCTCTGGATTCCGAATGCTCCATCCGATCGTCCTTCGTCTCCCCTCTCTCTGAGTGTGGCTACCCCTATTTATAGGCGAAGGCCCTGGGCCTCTTCCCAAATATTGAGCGGGAAGGGCGCCAACAATTGGCCATTTTGAAGGGGAACAGCGGGTACACTTATCCCGACTAAAGTTGGTCCTCGCTTTGCCAAAGGCTCTGGTGATGACGCCGCTTGGGCTCCACGATGATCGCATTCCAGCCGTTGGGGCTGGTCTTGGTCTTGTTGCACGAAGCGGATGCCTTTGCTTGATGCTCTTGCTGCGCTTGCCCCTTTGCACCAAAGAGGAAAGGAGGATGCTGTGCGGGGTGGCGCCCGACTGGCGCCCTCGGTCGTCATGGCTTGCGTCACGGGCACCTCGCGAGGTACCCCGCCTTGAGTTCTCCGCCTCCTCATGAGCCAGCCTGACGAGGCCGTGCCTGAGTAAGCTCTTGGTCGTCCGCCCATGAGGCTTGGCCCTCGCGAGGTCTTGAGCTTGTGTTGATGAAGATGGGCCGTCTGGGCCTCCTTTGAGCCACGCCGCAGGCCGCAGGCAGGCAAGTCTGGGGATCCCGTTCCCAGAACGCCGACAGGGATTATGTGCGTTTTCGAGGCATTAATGCGCATAATTCAAGTTCAAACAATCGATCCATGAAAGGGTCCACAAGAATGGCCTAGAAAACCATGCTCGTGCCATTTAGTAAATTCTCATGCCTTTTACAAGGAAGGCACAGATATTTCGATGAAATGTGTGGCAATAGTCAACCACCAATGTTTATTTGTTGGGTTTTCAACTATAGGAAAAATGAAATAAATGCTTAAAAAACATGACGCCTGGCATGGTGCCATCGTATGACCTCACCATGCCCTGGTAAAAATTTGAGAAGGTTTGGCTTATGTCGTCATGCACGCCCTTCATAAATCGAACCATCACCAAGGAAGTTTCATGCTTACGAGAGGGAAATCCTCAAGATTGAAGGGGAATCCAAATTTTCTTCGTTCTTTGCCCTGGAGTTTTTTCTCGATGAACATACACCACGCAAATCAGTGTTTCATATTTGGCATTTTCGGGCTCATTTACCATATTGAGGGGATTATGTGCATTTTCTAGGCATTTAGCGCATATAAATCCAATCCAGCTACAGGTGCACGGGTGATGTGAGGGACGTGGATTGCCGTTCGATCGCGGTGCATCCTATGGTGCACAAGCGCGATCCGCGTGGCTGGGGTTCTGGCCAATCATAACGCAACACACAATAGGCTCAGCGCACACTGTTTCCGGAAGCGATGGAGATGAACCGTGTGCGATAATGAATGAGCAAAATTGTAAGGGAAGCCAAATTTCTGTTGTCGTTTGTCATTGAGCTCTTGAATACCACCGCACTGTATGGCTGCCCGGCCCCTCCGGCCCAGAGCTCTCTCCAGGCGTCGTCCATGGCATCGCGGCACACAGTAACTGGTAAGGAAGCGATGGCATCCCGCTGCACCGCATTCCTCGCTTCCCGCGACCGCACACATGGTAAGGAAGCGATGGCATCTCGCCGCGCCAAGTTCATCGCCGCCGGCGGCCAGACAGTTACATGGGCGGACTTTGAGGCTGCCATGGCCGAATGGGTGGTGGATCTAGAGGCGGCCAAAGCTGCACAGAAGGAGCGGAAAAAGTAGAAAGCAGTCAAGAAAAGAGAGTCCCGCCGAAGCAAGAAAAAAGGGGTTGTACGTCGTGGTAAGGAGAGCTTGGCGGAAGTCGAAGCACGGTCGGTTGCCGCCTACAAAGCCGAGAAGGAGAACGTCGGCATCTGGCCAGCCTGCTCCAATGGCAGCATGTGAGAAGTAGTTTAAGTTTGCAGTATTAGAGCAAATTACCAGTAGTACTTTAAGTTTGTAGTATTAACGTACAATGTCAGTAAGAGCATCCTTTGAGGGCTTTGAGCGTTGGTTAGCATGTGTGCCCGTGTTTTTTGCGTTAATCATTAGAAGATCACAAAACACATGGTTTCTATGCCGTATCCGTCTGTGTTTTTTGCGTTAATTACCCATAAGTCAGTTACCTGTGTGATGTTTCCTAATAAACCAGGCGTACCATTGACCGAAAAAATCAAGTACTCGTGTACATTTTTTTGGAGACGGGATCTGCCAACTTTCTTTTTTCTCGCACACAAGTATTTTTGGCGCTTCGTCGTGTTGTGTGTTTCCCCCAAGTTTCAAGTTTCAGACCAAATTTTCATTAGGCGCGCGATTTCAGAATTTATTCCTCCAACCACATCTCCTTCCCTCAGTATCCCCCCTCCCTCGCACCTCCCCCTACCGGCATCTCAAACCGCCACCACCGCAACCACAGCTTCAACCACATCTACGTTCTGCTTGGATCCAGGCAGGTAACCCACTGATCTCTATCATGTCCCCTACCTGATTTCTTAAATGGCGCCTGCGAAACATCCTCATGCCTCCAATCCCCCCTGCCGCCAGGAGCTGATGGCAGTCCATGGCGCGATGGCCTCTACTCTAAACCGTTTAACTGAACTATCACGTAGTTATCAAAACGTGTATGTCCGATGTTCGCAACATCCACAAACGACGTTTGGGGTTCAAAGACACCGAGCGTGTATTAAGGACATAAGCTTTCTCTCCGCATAATCGCTACTTTCCACTTTCAACTATATTTTCTCTAGGAACATATCTAAGCAGTGGAACTAAAGCGCGAGCTTCGACATAATTTGCAAAAGATCTTTTGACTATGTTCAGGATAATTAAGTTCATCTTATGAACTCCCACTCGAATAGACATCCCTCTGGTCATCTAAGTGATTTACATGATCCGAGTCAACTAGGCCGTGTCCGATCATCACGTGAGACGGACTAGTCATCATCGGTGAACATCTTCATGTTGATCGTATCTACTATACGACTCATGCTCGACCTTTCGGTCTCGTGTTCCGAGGCCATGTCTGTACATGCTAGGCTCGTCAAGTTAACCCTAAGTGTATTGCGTGTGTTCCGAGGCCATGTGCATACATGCTAGGCTCACAACACCGTTGTATGTGAGCGTAAGAATCCATCACACCCGATCATCACGTGGTGCTTAGAAGCGGCGAACTTTAGCAACGGTGCACGCTTAGGGAGAACACTTCTTGAAATTGTTGTAAGGATCATCTTATTTACTACCGTCGTTCTAAGTAAACAGGATGCATAAACATAATAAACATCACATGCAATTATATAGTAGTGACATGATATGGCCAATATCATATAGCTCCATTGATCTCCATCTTCGGGGCTCCATGATCATCATCGTCACCGGCATGACACCATGATCTCCATCATCATGATCTCCATCATCGTGTCTCCATGAAGTTGTCTCGCCAACTTATTACTTCTACTACTATGGCTACGGTTAGCAATAAAGTAAAGTAATTACATGGCGTTGTTTAATGACACGAGGTCATACAATAAATAAAGACAACTCCTATGGCTCCTGCCGGTTGTCATACTCATCGACATGTAAGTCGTGAATCCTATTACAAGAACATGATCAATCTCATACATCACATATCATTCATCACATTCTTCTTGGCCATATCACATCACATAGCATACCCTCGCAAAACAAGTTAGGCGTCCTCTAATTGTTGTTTGCATGTTTTACGTGGCTGCTATGGGTTTCTAGCAAACGTTTCTTACCTCATAAAACCACAGCGTGATATGCCAATTGCTATTTACCCTTCATAAGGACCCTTTTCATCGAATCCGTTCCGACTAAAGTGGAGAGATCGGCACCCGCTAGCCACCTTATGCACCAAGTGCATGTCGATCGGTGGAACTTTGTCTCACGTGAAGAGTACGTGTAAGGTCGGTCCGGGCCGCTTCATCCCACAATACCGTCGAAACAAGATTGGACTAGTAACGGTAAGCATATTGAACATCATCAACGCCCACAACTACTTTGTGTTCTACTCGTGCAAAGAATCTCATAATAGACCTAGCTCATGATGCCATTGTTGGGGAACGTGGCAAAATTCAAAATTTTCCTCGTGTCACCAAGATCTATCTATGGAGAAACTAGCAACGAGGAAGGAGAGTGCATCTACATATCCTTGTAGATCGCTAAGCGAAGCGTTCATGAGAACGGGGTTGAAGGAGTCGTGCTCGTCGTGATCCAAATCACGGAGATCCTAGTGCGAGCAGACGGCACCTCCGCTTCAACACACGTACAGCCCGGTGACGTCTCCCACGCCTTGATCCAGCAAGGAGAGAGGGAGAGGTTGAGGAAGACTCCATCCAGCAGCAGCACAACGGCATGGTGGTGGTGGAGGAGCGTGGCAATTCAGCAGGGCTTCGCCAAGCACCACGGGAGAGGAGGAGGAGGAGAGGCAGGGCTGCACCAAGAGGGAGAGGTTCTCATGTGTTGGCAGCCCAAAACCTCAAGTATATATAGGGGGAAAGGGGGCTGCGCCCCCTTTAGGGTTTTCCCACCCTAAGGGGTGCGGCCAGCCCTAGATCCCATCTAGGGGGGCGGCCAAGGGGGGGAGGAGTGCCTCCCAAGTCAAGTGGAGGCCCTCCCCCTTAGGGTTTTCCCCTTCCCATGCGCATGGGCCTTGGGGGGGCTGGTGCCCCTGGCCCATTAAGGCTAGGGCGCCCCCCTACAGCCCATGCTACTATATTGGACGTGGTGGAACTATTTTCGGACCTCCGGACCCCTCCGGAATCCTCCGGAACCTTCTGGAAGCTTCCCGGTACAATACCGAAAAAACCCGAACTTTTCCCGGAACCCGAACAACAACTTTCCATATATAAATATTTACCTCCGGACCATTCCGGAACTCCTCGTGACGTCCGGGATCTCATCCGGGACTCCGAACAACATTCGGTAACCACATACAAACTTCCTTTATAACCCTAGCGTCATCGAACCTTAAGTGTAGACCCTACGGGTTCGGAGACATGTAGACATGACCGAGACGTTCTCCGTCAATAACCAACAGCGGATCTGGATTCCCATGTTGGCTCCCACATATTCCACGATGATCTCATCGGATGAACCACGATGTCAAGGACTCAATCGATCCCGTATTCAATTCCCTTAGTCTAACGGTATTGCACTTGCCCGAGATTCGATCGTCGGTATCCCGATACCTTGTTCAATCTCGTTACCGTCAAGTCTCTTTACTCGTTCCGTAACACAACATCCCGTGATCAACTCCTTGATCACATTGTGCACATTATGATGATGTCCTACCGAGTGGGCCCAGAGATACCTCTCCGTCACACGGAGTGACAAATCCCAGTCTCGATTCGTGCCAACCCAATGACACTTTCGGAGATACCTGTAATGCACCTTTATAGCCACCCGTTCGTTGTGACGTTTGGTACACCCAAAGCATTCCTACGGTATCCGGAGTTGCACAATCTCATGGTCTAAGGAAATGATACGTGACATTAGAAAAGCTTTAGCATACTAACTACGATCTTTGTGCTAGGCTTAGTATTGGGTCTTGTCCATCACATCAGTCTACTAATGATGTGATCCGTTATCAATGACATCCAATGTCCATGGTCGTGAAACCGTAACCATCTATTGATCAACGAGCTAGTCAACTAGAGGCTTACTAGGGACTTGGTGTTGTCTATGTATCCACACATGTATCTGAGTTTCCTATCAATACAATTATAGCATGGATAATAAACGATTATCATGAACAAGGAAATATAATAATAACTAATATATTATTGCCTCTAGGGCATATTTCCAACAGTCTCCCACTTGCACTAGAGTCAATAATCTAGTTCACATCGCCATGTGATTAACACTCACAGTCACATCGCCATGTGACCAACATCCAAAGAGTTTACTAGTGTCATTAAACTAGTTCACATCATCATGTGATTAAGACTCAATGAGTTCGAGGTTTGATCATGTTTTGCTTGTGAGAGAGGTTTTAGTCAGCGGGTCCGAACCTTTCAGATCCGTGTGTGCTTTGCAAATTTCTAGGTCATATTGTAAATGTTGCTTCCACGCTCCACTTGGAGCTATTCCAAATGGTTGTTCCACTATCATTATCCTGTTTGCTACTTAGAGTCATTCGGATAGGTGTTAAAGCTTGCATCGGCGTAACCCTTTACGATTTAACTCTTTATCACCTCCATAATCGAGAAACATGTCCTTATTTACTCCAAGGACAATTTTGACCGCTGTCCAATGATCCATTCCTGGATCATTCTTGTACCCCTTGACTGACTCATGGCAAGGCACACTTCCGGTGCGGTACACAACATAGCATACTGTAGAGCCTACGTCTAAGGCATAGGGGACGACCTTCGTCCTTTCTCTCTTTTCTGCCGTGGTCGAGCTTTAACTCTTAACTTCATACCTTACAACTCAGGCAAGAACTCCTTCTTTGACTTATCCATCTTGAACACCTCCAAGATTATGTCAAGGTATGTGCTCATTTGAAAGTACCATTAAGCGTTTTTTGATTTATCCTTATATATCTTGATGCTCAATGTTCAAGTAGCTTAGTCCAGGTTTTCTATTGACCTGTATGCTTTCCAGAATTTCTACATCATTTCGATCAACAATATGTCAACAACATATACTCATCGAAAATTCTATAGTGCTCCCACTCACTTCTTTGGAAATACAAGTTTCTCATAAACTTTGTATAAACCCAAAATCTTTGATCATCTCATCAAAGCGCACATTCCAACTCCGAGATGCTTACTCCAGGTCCTTAGAAAGGATCGCTGGAGCCAGCATACCTTTTAGCATCCTTAGGATCGACAAAACTTTCGATTGTATCACATACAACCTTTCCTTCGAAGACCGTAAGGAAACTCGTTTTGACATCCATCTGCCAGATTTCATAAATGCAGCTAATGCTAACATGATTCCTACGGATGAGAAAATCTCATCGTAGTCAACTCCTTGAACTTGTGAAAAACTCTTCGCCACAAGTCGAGCTTCATAGACGGTGACATTACCGTTCACGTCCGTCTTCTTCTTAAAGATCCATTTATCTCAATGGCTTGCCGATCAACGGGCAAGTCCACCAAAGTCCATGCTTTGTTATGATACATGGATCCTATCTCGGATTTCATGGCTTCTAACCATTTGTCGGAATTTGGGCCCACCATCGCTTCTCCATAGCTCGTGGTTCATTGTTGTCTAGCAACATGACCTTCAAGACAGGATCACCGTACCACTCAAGCAGTCCGCATCCTTGTCACCCCACGAGGTGCGGTAGTGACTTGATCCAAAACTTCATGATCACTATCATAAGCTTCGACTTCAATTGGTGTAGGTGCCACAGGAACAACTTCCTGTGCCCTGCCACACACTTGTTGAAGTGACGGTTCAATAACCTCATCAAGTCTCCACCATCCTCCCACTCAACTTTTCGAGACAAAATTTTCCTCGAGAAAGGACCCGATTCAAGAAACAATCCCAATTGCTTTCGGATCTGAATTAGGAGGTATACCCAACTGTCACAGCCCCAGATCAACCCTAGAGCTTGATTGTAACTAGTAGCATTGCATCCATGCATCATGTTTAATTCCCATGAAATTTGAAATGGGGATGACCAAGCCCTAGCACCTAAAACAATTCAAATAGGTTCAACTAAGAAATATTTCCAATGAACCAAATGGACTTCAAAAATGTTCCTCATATCTGGAAAATTGCTTTGAAACATAACCAAGGGTGATGCACATTTTTCCATGACATTTGGACTTTGGAGTTAATTCATATGGTATTTGCATTTGGGCATTTAAATACTATAAAATAATTTAAATGCTCAAATAATTCTGAAACTAAATGTGGGCTGTTGCATATATTTCAGAAGGTACCCACAATTATTTTCAGGATTTTTAGAAGTGCCCTGGTATTTTTAATAAAGCCCTAAAACTACAGAATATTAGAAAACAGAAAACAATAAAAGGAAAGAGCTCACCTCACCTACCTGGCGCCCAACCGGCCCAGTTTCTTCCCCCTCCCCATGCTGGCCCAGCTGGTGGCCCAGCCCACCAGCGCCGCACCGCTCGTCGCCTACCTCTGCCAGTAGGCAGAGGAGGGACACGGCGTGTCGACGCCGCACGCCGGCCACCTCCTCCCTTCCAGCCTGCCTGGCCTCCCCGACCTCCTTGCGATGCCACGCGCCTCCCCGACCCCCCTGGACCCCCTCACTCTTCCCGTACCCCTCTCCCCTCCTCTCTCTCGCTCTGCGCCTCGTGCCCGAGAGCCGCCGCCGCCGCCGCCACCACCACCGCGCCACAGGGCCTCCTCTCGCTCCCCAACTAGCCCACCAGCTCCGCCACTCCATCCTCACCTCCCGCCATCTCACGCGATCGAGAAGCCCCCGAGCGCCGCCCGCCGTTCTTCCCTCTTCGGACCCGCTGTCGTCGCCGACGAATTGTCGGCTCCGGCCGTCCCGACCTCGCCGAGCATCCCATCGCCATCGCGGTGAGCCCCCGCACCAACCCCCTCTCCCCGATACCGATTCTTTCCTCTAACCACGGGCTCCATGAGCCCGAGAGCTTGTCGCCGCCCGCCACGAGGTCGCCATGCTAGAGGCCCCTGCGTCGCGTCCCGAAAGCACGCTGTCGTCCTCGTCGCGTCCCGGAACCAGAGCACCTACCCACTCCTCCTCCTGTGCCCAAACGCCGTGGTCCGAAGGCGTGCGAGCTCCGGCCGCCGCATAGCTTCGCCGCGGCCGATTCCACCGCCCGAGCTCAAGTCCCTCCACCAAGAGCCTCGGCATCCCGGCCTCCGAGGTACCTCCCCGACCCTTTTGGTGGCCGGAACAGCGAATTGCACTTGCGCCGCCGCGTCGGGCTCGCCGGCGGCTAAACGCCGGCGCCCGCTGACCCGCTGACCGGCGTGGGTTGACCCACTGCCCGGTTTGACCTCCCCCTCTCCCCACTGACATGCGGGCCCCGCCCGGCTAACTAATCTAGTTTAGGTTTAAACTAATTTAACTTAACCTAGGTTAGTGCTAATTAACTAGGTTAGTTTAGTAGTCACTGACGTGTGGCCCCCACACGTCAGGTTTGACCTGGGCGCCCTGTTGACCCGCTGACGTCACATTGACGTCGGTCGATTTAATAACTAGGTTTCTAGATTTAATTTAATTCATAAATTCCGAAAATACCCCAAACTTCTAAAAATCATATAAATTCAACCGTAACTTTCGGATGGAAATAATTTATATATGAAAATGATCAGAAAATATGAAGAATCTGTTCATGCCATGATCATGCATGTTTGCACAAGTTAACCCCACTGAATAGGATGAATCATGATTAGGGTAACTTATGAACTAGCATTTGGAGTTGGAGTTCAACCTTGTTTGAATTCCACTTCAACTAACTTGGATTGTTATTGCACTAGGTAAATTCAGTTCCTTAACATGATCATGCATCATATATGTGCATTGCATTGATTGTGTTCTTTCTCGATTGTTGTAATTGTCCCTCTCGGTGAGACGATGTACCGACGATGAGTTCGATGACACCGATGAAGAACTATATTATCTTGAAGTGCTGTGCAAGCAAAACCCCTTGTTCATTCCGATACAATCCCACTCTCTCGCTCCTGCTCTATTTTACTGCATTAGGACAACAACGACTCATGTGTTACTTGCTGCGGTAGCTGAACCCCTTGATCCTTTGCATGACTGTCATTCCACAAGAATTAGATGAAACCCACTAGCATGAGTAGGAATTGTTTGAGCCATGTTGTGCCTACTCATTTATGCTTGTTTGTCATGCCTCTCTATGCTTAGAGTTGAGTCGGTCCGATTCATCGGGAATGAATTGGAATTGTTATGAACATGCCCTATTGTGTGTGAGCTAAGTGTGTGAACACGATTTGGTAAAGGTAGCGGTGAGAGGCCATGTAGGAGTACATGGTGGGTTGTCTCATTGAAACCGTCCTCGAGAACTGAGTTACGTGTTTGTGATCCATGAAACAGTTACTACCACGCATTGGGATCCTTAATTGACCCTCTCGGCTTCTTAACCACCCTTGTCCTCATCCGGGAGTTGCAAGTAGTTTCGTGTTTGTAGCATCTTTGGGGCGCACGCAACACCTGACCTTAGGGGTGGGTTGTGTTGCGGTAGGCACCGTGGGTCTTGATGTGCCGAGTGCCCGTTTGGTATCTCGGGAACCCCGCACACATCGTTCGGGCTGTATGGGAAACCTTGGCGGACTCCTGCGGATGGAACCGAATAGGCGATAAACCTGGACTAGGGACTTGAGTGTTTAGGTAGGCCGTGGCCGACACCCACGTTGGGCTTCCGCTTGAAGGTTGCCGAGTACATGTCGTAAACGGCGGTAAGTGGTGAGAGCGTGTGAAGAAGTACACCCTGCAGGTTTAATATGATCTATTGAATAGCCGTGTCCACGGAGAAGGACTTCGGGTTGCCTATATCAGTTCATAGACAAGTGAAAGTGGATACTCTAAAATGCGCAAGATAAGCGTGAGTGCTATGGATGGCGTTCTCGTGAGGGAGGCGGGAGCGGGTTCATAGTGGTGTATTGCCATGGTGAATATGTGGACTCGTAGCGCCACCTCAAAAGAGTTACTTACAATGTAGTTCAGGATAGCCACCGAGTCAAAGCTGGCTTGCTGCGGTCAAACTCCACCACCCCTTTGATAATGATGCATATGTAGTTAGATCGATGTAAGTCTTGCTGAGTACAATTGTACTCACGTTTGCTTATTTTATGTTTTGCGAGAGAGCGTCGGTCTACGCTAGTAGTTCCGCTTGGACTTGACGTTTAGCTTGTTACCTCAGCTACGATCTTGTGCCTCGGCAGATCTCGGTAGATAGTCGAGCTTCCCAGCCTTTTTCATTTATAGTTATCTGCACGGACATGTTTAGCTTCCGCTTGTGCTTTGACTTGTATGCTCACGAGTGTTGGGTCATGAGACCCATGTTTGTAATATCTCGCTCCTCGGAGCCTAATGAATAATATTTTGAGTCGTAGAGTTATGTTGTGATGCCATGTTGTATCTACCCATATTGAGCATATTGCGTGTATGTTTGAAATGCTTGGTATGTGTGGGATCCGACAATCTAGTTGTTTATCCTTGGCAGCCTCTCATATGGGGAAATGTAGTCTCGTGCCTCCGGCGATAGTAGTCCGCTTCTGACCGGTTCACGGAGTCCTGCTAGCCCAAAGACTACTGCTTGGACACTTGATCTGGCCGCATGTGTTCGCCGTTCCTATGTCTGTCCCTTCGGGAAATGTCACGCGTGTTATTGAGTCCTTCCTAGCCTGCTACAGCCGGGATACCGGAGTCCTGTTAGCCCAGTGCTACAGCCCGAATACATACGTTGATGACCGACATGCTCGATGTGTTTCATGTATGCCTGTCCCCATAGGTTAGTGCCGCTTTGGGTTCACGACTAGCCATGTCGGCCCGGGTTCTTTGTCATATGGATGCTAGCGACACTATCATATACGTGAGCCAAAAGACGCAAACGGTCCCGGGCCATGGTAAGGCGACTCCCGTGGGAATACCGTGCGTGAGGCCGCAAAGTGATATGTTGTGTTACATGCTAGATCGGTGTGACTTAGGATCGGGGTCCTGACACCAACCGTTTTGGGTGTCCTATGAAGATGCATTTTATCCGCTTTGGGTTCGAGCTTATCAACTCAAACTTTTCCACATAAGCGTCGCAGCCCCAAACCTTTAAGAAATGACAGCTTAGGTTTCTCTAAACCATAGTTCATACGGTGTCATCTCAGCGGATTTACGTGGTGCCCTATTAAAGTGAGTGCGGTTGTCTCTAATGCCTAACCCATAAACTATTGTGGTAATTCGATAAGAGACATCATGGTATGCATCATATCCAATAGGATGCGTTATGATGTTCGGACACACCATCACACTATGGTGTTCCGTGCTGTATTAGTTGTGAAACAATTTCCACAATGTCTTAATTCTCGTACAAACTCGTAATTCAGATATTCATCTCTATGATCATATCATAGATATTTTATCCTCTTGTCACGACGATCTTTCAACTTCACCTGAAATTACTTGAACCTTTCAATAATTCAGACTTGTGTTTCATCTACTCGAATCATCTGTGAAGTAAGAACATAACGATATTCATCAGCATGCCTCGGCACTCATTGGACTGCACACATCAAATGTGTTACTTCCAACAAGTTGCTATCTTGTTCCATCTTCTCAAACCGAGGCTTTTCACTCATTTTGCCCATGTGGTATGATTTTCATATCTCAAGTGATTCAAAATCAAGTGAGTCCAAATGATCCATCTGCATGGAGTTTCTTCATGCGTATACACCAATAGACATGGTTCGCATGTCTCGAACTTTTCAAAAACGAGTGAGTCCAAAGATCCATCAACATGGAACTTCTTCATGCTTTACACCAATATGACTCATATGGCGATTGCCACAAGTAAGTGGTACTATCATTACTATCTTATATCTTTTGGCATGAAAATGTGTATCACTACGATCGAGATTCAATAAACCATTCTTTTAGGTGCAAGACCATTGAAGGTATTTATTCAAATAAATAGAGTAACCATTATTCTCCTTAAATGAATAACTGTATTGAGTTAGACATAATCCAATCATGTCTATGCTCAACGCAAACACCAAATAACAATTATTCAGGTTTAATACTAATCTTGATGGTAGAGGGAGCGTGCGATGTTTGATCACATCAAATTTGGAAAACACTTCCAACACATATCGTCAGCTCACCTTTAGCTAGTCTCCGTTTATTCCGTAGCTCTTTTATTTCGAGTTACTAACACTTAGCAACCGAACCGGTATCTTAATACCCTGGTGCTACTAGGAGTACTAGCAAAGTACACATTAACATAACGTATATCCAATATACTTCTATCGACCTTGCCAGCCTTCTCATCTACCAAGTATCTAGGGTAGTTCTGCTTCAGTGTCCGTTCCCTCATTACAGAAGCACTTAGTCTCGGGTCTGGGTTCAACCTTGGGTTTCTTCACTAGAGCAGCAACTGTTTTGCCGTTTCATGAAGTATCCCTTGTTGCCCTTGCCCTTCTTGAAACTAGTGGTTTTACCAACCATCAACAATTGATGCTCCTACTTGACTTCTACTTTCGCGGTGTCAAACATCGCGAACACTTCAAGGATCATCATATCTATCCCTGATATGTTATAGTTCATCACGAAGCTCTAGTAGCTTGGTGGCAATGTCTTTGGAGAAACATCACTATCTCATCTGGAAGATCAACTCCCACTCGATTCAAGTGATTGTTGCACTCAGATAATCTGAGCACAAGCTCAACGATTGAGCTTTTCTCCCTTAGTTTGCAGGCTAAGAAAATCGCGTCGGAGGTCTTATACCTTTTGGCGTGAGCACGAGCCTGAAATCCCAATTTCAGTCCTTGAAACATCTCATATGTTCATGACGTTTGAAAACGTCTTTGGTGCCTCTACTCTAAACCGTTTAACTGAACTATCACGTAGTTATCAAAACGTGTATGTCCGATGTTCGCAACATCCACAAACGACGTTTGGGGTTCAGCACACTGAGCGGTGTATTAAGGACATAAGCTTTCTCTGTCCGCATAATCGCTACTTTCCACTTTCAACTATATTTTCTCTAGGAACATATCTAAACAAGGAACTAAAGCGCGAGCTTCGACATAATTTGCAAAAGATCTTTTGACTATGTTCAGGATAATTAAGTTCATCTTATGAACTCCCACTCAGATAGACATCCCTCTGGTCATCTAAGTGATTTACATGATCCGAGTCAACTAGGCCGTGTCCGATCATCACGTGAGACGGACTAGTCATCATCGGTGAACATCTTCATGTTGATCGTATCTACTATACGACTCATGCTCGACCTTTCGGTCTCGTGTTCCGAGGCCATGTCCGTACATGCTAGGCTCGTCAAGTTAACCCTAAGTGTATTGCGTGTGTTCCGAGGCCATGTCTGCATACATGCTGGGCTCGTCAACACCGTTGTATGTGAACGTAAGAATCCATCACACCCGATCATCACGTGGTGCTTAGAAGCGGCGAACTTTAGCAGCGGTGCACAGTTAGGGAGAACACTTCTTGAAATTGTTGTAAGGATCATCTTATTTACTACCGTCGTTCTAAGTAAACAGGATGCATAAACATAATAAACATCACATGCAATTATATAGTAGTGACATGATATGGCCAATATCATATAGCTCCATTGATCTCCATCTTCGGGGCTCCATGATCATCATCGTCACCGGCATGACACCATGATCTCCATCATCATGATCTCCATCATCGTGTCTCCATGAAGTTGTCTCGCCAACTTATTACTTCTACTACTATGGCTACGGTTAGCAATAAAGTAATGTAATTACATGGCGTTGTTTAATGACACGCAGGTCATACAATAAATAAAGACAACTCCTATGGCTCCTGCGGTTGTCATACTCATCGACATGTAAGTCGTGAATCCTATTACAAGAACATGATCAATCTCATACATCACATATCATTCATCACATTCTTCTTGGCCATATCACATCACATAGCATACCCTGCAAAAACAAGTTAGACGTCCTCTAATTGTTGTTTGCATGTTTTACGTGGCTGCTATGGGTTTCTAGCAAGAACGTTTCTTACCTCACGCAAACCACAACGTGATATGCCAATTGCTATTTACCCTTCATAAGGACCCTTTTCATCGAATCCGTTCCGACTAAAGTGGGAGAGACGGCACCGCTAGCCACCTTATGCACCAAGTGCATGTCGATCAGGTGGAACCTGCTCTCACGAAGAGTGCGTGTAAGGTCGGTCCGGCCGCTTCATCCCACAATACCGTCGAAACAAGATTGGACTAGTAACGGTAAGCATATTGAACATCATCAACGCCCACAACTACTTTGTGTTCTACTCGTGCAAAGAATCTACGCAATAGACCTAGCTCATGATGCCATTTGTTGGGGAACGAGCAAAATTCAAAATTTTCCTCGTGTCACCAAGATCTATCTATGGAGAAACTAGCAACGAGGGAAGGAGAGTGCATCTACATATCCTTGTAGATCGCTAAGCGGAAGCGTTCATGAGAACGGGGTTGAAGGATTCGTACTCGTCGTGATCCAAATCACCGGAGATCCTAGTGCCGAACGGACGGCACCTCCGCGTTCAACACACGTACAGCCCGGTGACGTCTCCCACGCCTTGATCCAGCAAGGAGAGAGGAGAGGTTGAGGAAGACTCCATCCAGCAGCAGCACAACGGCATGGTGGTGGTGGAGGAGCGTGGCAATCCAGCAGGGCTTCGCCAAGCACCACGGGAGAGGAGGAGGAGGAGAGGCAGGCTGCACCAAGAGGAGAGGTTCTCATGTGTTGGCAGCCCAAAACCTCAAGTATATATAGGGGAAAGGGGCTGCGCCCCTTTAAGGTTTTCCCACCCCAGGGTGCGGCCAGCCCTAGATCCCATCTAGGGGGCGGCCAGGGGGGAGGAGCCTCCCAAGTCAAGTGGAGGCCCTCCCCTTAGGGTTTTCCCCTTCCCATGCGCATGGGCCTTGGGGGCTGGTGCCCCTGGCCCATTAAGGCTAGGGCGCCCCCACAGCCCATGCTACTATATTGGACGTGGTTGAACTATTTTGGACCTCCGGACCCTCCGAATCCTCCGAACCTTCTCGAAGCTTCCTGTACAATACCGAAAAACCCGAACTTTTCCTTACCCCAACAACAACTTTCCATATATAAATATTTACCTCCGACCATTCCGAACTCCTCGTGACGTCCGGGATCTCATCCGGACTCAACAACATTCGGTAACCACATACAAACTTCCTTTATAACCCTAGCGTCATCGAACCTTATGTGTAGACCCTACGGGTTCGGGAGACATGTAGACATGACCGAGACGTTCTCCGGTCAATAACCAACAGCGGGATCTGGATACGCATGTTGGCTCCCACATATTCCACGATGATCTCATCGGATGAACCACGATGTCAAGGACTCAATCGATCCCGTATTCAATTCCCTTTGTCTAACGGTATTGCACTTGCCCGAGATTCGATCGTCGGTATCCCGATACCTTGTTCAATCTCGTTACCGGCAAGTCTCTTTACTCGTTCCGTAACACATCATCCCGTGATCAACTCCTTGATCACAGTGTGCACATTATGATGATGTCCTACCGAGTGGGCCCAGAGATACCTCTCCGTCACACGGAGTGACAAATCCCAGCCTCGATTCGTGCCAACCCAATGACACTTTCGGAGATACCGTAATGCACCTTTATAGCCACCCAGCGTTGCCAGACGCTTGGTACACCCAAAGCATTCCTACGGTATCCGGAGTTGCACAATCTCATGGTCTAAGGAAATGATACTTGACATTAGAAAAGCTTTAGCATACTTAACTACGATCTTTGTGCTAGGCTTAGTATTGGGTCTTGTCCATCACATCATTCTACTAATGATGTGATCCGTTATCAATGACATCCAATGTCCATGGTCGAAACCGTAACCATCTATTGATCAACGAGCTAGTCAACTAGAGGCTTACTAGGGACTTGGTGTTGTCTATGTATCCACACATGTATCTGAGTTTCCTATCAATACAATTATAGCATGGATAATAAACGATTATCATGAACAAGGAAATATAATAATAACTAATATATTATTGCCTCTAGGCATATTTCCAACAGTCTCCCACTTGCACTAGAGTCAATAATCTAGTTCACATCGCCATGTGATTAACACTCACAGGTCACATCGCCATGTGACCAACATCCAAAGAGTTTACTAGTGTCATTAAACTAGTTCACATCATCATGTGATTAAGACTCAATGAGTTCGAGGTTTGATCATGTTTTGCTTGTGAGAGAGGTTTTAGTCAACGGTCCGAACCTTTCAGATCCGTGTGTGCTTTTGCAAATTTCTAGGTCATATTGTAAATGTTGCTTCCACGCTCCACTTGGAGCTATTCCAAATGGTTGTTCCACTATCGTATCCTGTTTGCTACTTAGAGTCATTCGGATAGGTGTTAAAGCTTGCATCGACGTAACCCTTTACGCTAACTCTTTATCACCTCCATAATCGAGAAACATGTCCTTATTTACTCCAAGGACAATTTTGATCGCTGTCCAATGATCCATTCTGGATCATTCTTGTACCCTATAGTGACTCATGGCAAGGCACACTTCGATGCGGTACACAACATAGCATACTGTAGAGCCTACGTCTAAGGCATAGGGGACGACCTTCGTCCTTTCTCTCTTTTCTGCCGTGGTCGAGCTTTAACTCTTAACTTCATACCTTACAACTCAAGCAAGAACTCCTTCTTTGACTTATCCATCTTGAACACCTCCAAGATTATGTCAAGGTATGTGCTCATTTGAAAGTACCATTAAGCGTTTTTTGATTTATCCTTATATATCTTGATGCTCAATGTTCAAGTAGCTTAATCCAGGTTTTCTATTGAAAAACACCTTTCAAATAACCCTGTATGCTTTCCAGAAATTCTACATCATTTCTGATCAACAATATGTCAACAACGTATACTCATCAGAAATTCTATAGTGCTCCCACTCACTTCTTTGGAAATACAAGTTTCTCATAAACTTTGTATAAACCCAAAATCTTTGATCATCTCATCAAAGCGCACATTCCAACTCCGAGATGCTTACTCCAGTCCTTAGAAAGGATCGCTGGAGCCAGATACCTTTAGCATCCTTAGGATCGACAAAACTTTCTGATTGTATCACATACAACCTTTCCTTACGAAGACTGGTAAGGAAACTCGTTTTGACATCCATCTGCCAGATTTCATAAATGCAGCTAATGCTAACATGGTTCCGACGGACTTAAGCATCGCTACGGATGAGAAAATCTCATCGTAGTCAACTCCTTGAACTTGTGAAAAACTCTTCGCCACAAGTCGAGCTTCATAGACGGTGACATTACCGTTCACGTCCGTCTTCTTCTTAAAGATCCATTTATCTCAATGGCTTGCCGATCAACGGCAAGTCCACCAAAGTCCATGCTTTGTTATGATACATGGATCCTATCTCGATTTCATGGCTTCTAGCCATTTGTCGAATTTGGGCCCACCATCGCTTCTCCATAGCTCGTGGGTTCATTGTTGTCTAGCAACATGACCTTCAAGACAGGATCACCGTACCACTCAAGCAGTCCGCATCCTTGTCACCCTCACGAGGTGCGGTAGTGACTTGATCCAAAACTTCATGATCACTATCATAAGCTTCGACTTCAATTGGTGTAGGTGCCACAGGAACAACTTCCTGTGCCCTGCTACACACTTGTTGAAGTGACGGTTCAATAAGCTCATCAAGTCTCCACCATCCTCCCACTCAACTTTTCGAGACAAAATTTTCCTCGAGAAAGGACCCGATTCAAGAAACAATCCCAATTGCTTTCGGATCTGAATTAGGAGGTATACCCAACCGTTTTGGGTGTCCTATGAAGATGCATTTTATCCGCTTTGGGTTCGAGCTTATCAACCTGAAACTTTTCCACATAAGCGTCGCAGCCCCAAACCTTTAAGAAATGACAGCTTAGGTTTCTCTAAACCATAGTTCATACGGTGTCATCTCAACGGATTTACGTGGTGCCCTATTAAAGTGAGTGCAGTTGTCTCTAATGCCTAACCCATAAACTATTGTGGTAATTCGATAAGAGACATCATGGTATGCATCATATCCAATAGGATGCAACTATGATGTTCGGACACACCATCACACTATGGTGTTCCAGTGCTGTATTAGTTGTGAAACAATTTCCACAATGTCTTAATTACATGCCAAACTCGTAATTCAGATATTCATCTCTATGATCATATCATAGATATTTTATCCTCTTGTCACGATGATCTTTCAACTTCACCTGAAATTACTTGAACCTTTCAATAATTCAGACTTGTGTTTCATCTACTCGAATCATCTGTGAAGTAAGAACATAACGATATTCATCAGATGCCTCAAAGACTCATTGGACTGCACACATCAAAATGTGTTACTTCCAACAAGTTGCTATCTTGTTCCATCTTCTCAAACCGAGGCTTTTCACCATTTTGCCCATGTGGTATGATTTTCATATCTCAAGTGATTCAAAATCAAGTGAGTCCAAATGATCCATCTGCATGGAGTTTCTTCATGCGTATACACCAATAGACATGGTTCGCATGTCTCAAACTTTTCAAAACGAGTGAGTCCAAAGATCCATCAACATGGAACTTCTTCATGCGTTTTACACCAATATGACTCATATGGCAGTGCCACAAGTAAGTGGTACTATCATTACTATCTTATATCTTTTGGCATGAAAATGTGTATCACTACGATCGAGATTCAATAAACCATTCTTTTAGGTGCAAGACCATTGAAGGTATTTATTCAAATAAATAGAGTAACCATTATTCTCCTTAAATGAATAACTGTATTGAGTTAGACATAATCCAATCATGTCTATGCTCAACGCAAACACCAAATAACAATTATTCAGGTTTAATACTAATCTTGATGGTAGAGGGAGCGTGCGATGTTTGATCACATCAAATTTGGAAAACACTTCCAACACATATCGTCAGCTCACCTTTAGCTAGTCTCCGTTTATTCCGTAGCTCTTTTATTTGAGTTACTAACACTTAGCAACCGAACCGGTATCTTAATACCCTGGTGCTACTAGGAGTACTAGTAAAGTACACATTAACATAACGTATATCAATATACTTCTATCGACCTTGCCAGCCTTCTCATCTACCAAGTATCTAGGGTAGTTCTGCTCAGTGTCCGTTCCTCATTACTGAAGCACTTAGTCTCGGTGCAGGTTCAACCTTGGGTTTCTTCACTAGAGCAGCAACTGTTTTGCCGTTTCATGAAGTATCCTTGTTGCCCTTGCCCTTCTTGAAACTAGTGGTTTTACCAACCATCAACAATTGATGCTCCTACTTGATTTCTACTTTCGCGGTGTCAAACATCGCGAACACTTCAAGGATCATCATATCTATCCCGATATGTTATAGTTCATCACGAAGCTCTAGTAGCTTGGTGGCAATGTCTTTGGAGAAACATCACTATCTCATCCGGAAGATCAACTCCCACTCGATTCAAGTGATTGTTGCACTCGGATAATCTGAGCACAAGCTCAACGATTGAGCTTTTCTCCCTTAGTTTGCAGGCTAAGAAAATCGTCGGAGGTCTTATACCTTTTGGCGTGAGCACGAGCCTGAAATCCCAATTTCAGTCCTTGAAACATCTCATATGTTCATGACGTTTGAAAACGTCTTTGGTGCCTCTACTCTAAACCGTTTAACCGAACTATCACGTAGTTATCAAAACGTGTATGTCCGATGTTCGCAACATCCACAAACGACGTTTGGGGTTCAACACACCGAGCGGTATTAAGGACATAAGCTTTCTCTTGTCCGCATAATCGCTACTTTCCACTTTCAACTATATTTTCTCTAGGAACATATCTAAACAGTGGAACTAAAGCGCGAGCTTCACATAATTTGCAAAAGATCTTTTGACTATGTTCAGGATAATTAAGTTCATCTTATGAACTCCCACTCAGATAGACATCCCTCTGGTCATCTAAGTGATTTACATGATCCGAGTCAACTAGGCCGTGTCCGATCATCACGTGAGACGGACTAGTCATCATCGGTGAACATCTTCATGTTGATCGTATCTACTATCGACTCATGCTCGACCTTTCGGTCTCTGTGTTCCGAGGCCATGTCTGTACATGCTAGGCTCGTCAAGTTAACCCTAAGTGTATTGCGTGTGTTCGAGGCCATGTCTGTACATGCTAGGCTCACAACACCGTTGTATGTGAACGTAAGAATCCATCACACCCGATCATCACGTGGTGCTTAGAAGCGACGAACTTTAGCAACGGTGCACAGTTAGGGAGAACACTTCTTGAAATTGTTGTAAGGATCATCTTATTTACTACCGTCGTTCTAAGTAAACAAGATGCATAAACATAATAAACATCACATGCAATTATATAGTAGTGACATGATATGGCCAATATCATATAGCTCCATTGATCTCCATCTTGGGGCTCCATGATCATCATCGTCACCGCATGACACCATGATCTCCATCATCATGATCTCCATCATCGTGTCTCCATGAAGTTGTCTCGCCAACTTATTACTTCTACTACTATGGCTACCGTTAGCAATAAAGTAAAGTAATTACATGGCGTTGTTTAATGACACGCAGGTCATACAATAAATAAAGACAACTCCTATGGCTCCTGCCGTTGTCATACTCATCGACATGTAAGTCGTGAATCCTATTACAAGAACATGATCAATCTCATACATCACATATCATTCATCACATTCTTCTTGGCCATATCACATCACATAGCATACCCCGCAAAAACAAGTTAGGCGTCCTCTAATTGTTGTTTGCATGTTTTACGTGGCTGCTATGGGTTTCTAGCAAGAACGTTTCTTACCTCACGCAAAACCACAACGTGATATGCCAATTGCTATTTACCCTTCATAAGGACCCTTTTCATCGAATCCGTTCCGACTAAAGTGGGAGAGACGGCACCCGCTAGCCACCTTATGCACCAAGTGCATGTCGATCGGTGGAACTGTCTCACGTAAAAGTGCGTGTAGGTCGGTCCGGGCCGCTTCATCCCACAATACCGTCGAAACAAGATTGGACTAGTAACGGTAAGCATATTGAACATCATCAACACCCACAACTACTTTGTGTTCTACTCGTGCAAAGAATCTACGCAATAGACCTAGCTCATGATGCCACTGTTGGGGAACGTAGCAAAAATTCAAAATTTTCCTACGTGTCACCAAGATCTATCTATGGAGAAACTAGCAACGAGGGAAGGAGAGTGCATCTACATACCCTTGTAGATCGCTAAGCGGAAGCGTTCATGAGAACGGGGTTGAAGGAGTCGTACTCGTCGTGATCCAAATCACCGGAGATCCTAGTGCCGAACGGACGGCACCTCCGCGTTCAACACACGTACAGCCCGGTGACGTCTCCCACGCCTTGATCCAGCAAGGAGAGAGGGAGAGGTTGAGGAAGACTCCATCCAGCAGCAGCACAACGGCATGGTGGTGGTGGAGGAGCGTGGCAATTCAGCAGGGCTTCGCCAAGCACCACGGGAGAGGAGGAGGAGGAGAGGCAGGGCTGCACCAAGAGGGAGAGGTTCTCATGTGTTGGCAGCCCAAAACCTCAAGTATATATAGGGGGAAAGGGGGTTGCACCCCCTTTAGGATTTTCCCACCCCAAGGGGTGCGGCCAGCCCTAGATCCCATCTAGGGGGCGGCCAAGGGGGGGAGGAGTGCCTCCCAAGTCAAGTGGAGGCCCTCCCCCTTAGGGTTTTCCCCTTCCCATGCGCATGGGCCTTGGGGGGGCTGGTGCCCCTGGCCCATTAAGGCTAGGGCGCCCCCCTACAGCCCATGCTACTGTATTGGACGTGGTGGAACTATTTCCGGACCTCCGGACCCTCCGAATCCTCCGAACCTTCTGAAGCTTCCGGTACAATACCGAAAAACCCGAACTTTTCCTAACCCAACAACAACTTTCCATATATAAATCTTTACCTCCGACCATTCCAGAACTCCTCGTGACGTCCGGGATCTCATCCGGACTCAACAACATTCGGTAACCACATACAAACTTCCTTTATAACCCTAGCGCCATCGAACCTTAAGTGTAGACCCTACGGGTTCGGAGACATGTAGACATGACCGAGACGTTCTCCGTCAATAACCAACAGCGGGATCTGGATACCCATGTTGGCTCCTACATATTCCACGATGATCTCATCGGATGAACCACGATGTCAAGGACTCAATCGATCCCGTATTCAATTCCCTTTGTCTAGCGGTATTGCACTTGCCCGAGATTCGATCGTCGGTATCCCGATACCTTGTTCAATCTCGTTACGGCAAGTCTCTTTACTCGTTCCGTAACACATCATCCCGTGATCAACTCCTTGATCACATTGTACACATTATGATGATGTCCTACCGAGTGGGCCCAGAGATACCTCTCCGTCACACGGAGTGACAAATCCATCTCGATTCGTGCCAACCCAATGACACTTTCGGAGATACCTGTAATGCACCTTTATAGCCACCCGATTCGTTGTGGCGTTTGGTACACCAAAGCATTCCTACGGTATCCGGGAGTTGCACAATCTCATGGTCTAAGGAAATGATACGACATTAGAAAAGCTTTAGCATACTGAACTACGATCTTTGTGCTAGGCTTAGTATTGGGTCTTGTCCATCACATCATTCTACTAATGATGTGATCCCGTTATCAATGACATCCAATGTCCATGGTCGAAACCGTAACCATCTATTGATCAACGAGCTAGTCAACTAGAGGCTTACTAGGGACTTGGTGTTGTCTATGTATCCACACATGTATCTGAGTTTCCTATCAATACAATTATAGCATGGATAATAAACGATTATCATGAACAAGGAAATATAATAATAACTAATTTATTATTGCCTCTAGGGCATATTTCCAACAGTCTCCCACTTGCACTAGAGTCAATAATCTAGTTCACATCGCCATGTGATTAACACTCACAGGTCACATCGCCATGTGACCAACATCCAAAGAGTTTACTAGTGTCATTAAACTAGTTCACATCATCATGTGATTAAGACTCAATGAGTTCTTTGGTTTGATCACGTTTTGCTTGTGACAGAGGTTTTAGTCAATGGGTCTGAACCTTTCAGATCCGTGTGTGCTTTGCAAATTTCTAGGTCATATTGTAAATGTTGCTTCCACGCTCCACTTGGAGCTATTCCAAATGGTTGTTCCACTATACGTATCCTGTTTGCTACTTAGAGTCATTCAGATAGGTGTTAAAGCTTGCATCGACGTAACCCTTTACGACGAACTCTTTATCACCTCCATAATCGAGAAACATGTCCTTATTTACTCCAAGGACAATTTTGACCGCTGTCCAATGATCCATTCTGGATCATTCTTGTACCCTTGACCGACTCATGGCAAGGCACACTTCGGTCGCGGTACACAACATAGCATACCGTAGAGCCTACGTCTAAGGCATAGGGGCGACCTTCGTCCTTTCTCTCTTTTCTGCCGTGGTCGAGCTTTAACTCTTAACTTCATACCTTACAACTCAGGCAAGAACTCCTTCTTTGACTTATCCATCTTGAAAACCTCCAAGATTATGTCAAGGTATGTGCTCATTTGAAAGTACCATTAAGCGTTTTTTGATTTATCCTTATATATCTTGATGCTCAATGTTCAAGTAGCTTAATCCAGGTTTTCTATTGAAAAACACCTTTCAAATAACCTGTATGCTTTCCAGAATTCTACATCATTTCGATCAACAATATGTCAACAACGATACTCATCGAAATTCTATAGTGCTCCCACTCACTTCTTTGGAAATACAAGTTTCTCATAAACTTTGTATAAACCCAAAATCTTTGATCATCTCATCAAAGCGCACATTCCAACTCCGAGATGCTTACTCCAGTCCTTAGAAAGGATCACTGGAGCCAAAGATACCTTTTAGCATCCTTAGGATCGACAAAACTTTCGATTGTATCACATACAACCTTTCCTTACGAAGACCGGTAAGGAAACTCGTTTTGACATCCATCTGCCAGATTTCATAAATGCAGCTAATGCTAACATGATTCCGACGGACTTAAGCATCGCTACGGATGAGAAAATCTCATCGTAGTCAACTCCTTGAACTTGTGAAAAACTCTTCGCCACAAGTCGAGCTTCATAGACGGTGACATTACCGTTCACGTCCGTCTTCTTCTTAAAGATCCATTTATCTCAATGGCTTGCCGATCAACGGGCAAGTCCACCAAAGTCCATGCTTTGTTATGATACATGGATCCTATCTCATCGTAGGTTCATTGTTGTCTAGCAACATGACCTTCAAGACAGGATCACCGTACCACTCTGAAGCAGTCCGCATCCTTGTCACCCTACGAGGTACGGTAGTGACTTGATCCAAAACTTCATGATCACTATCATAAGCTTCGACTTCAATTGGTGTAGGTGCCACAGGAACAACTTCCTGTGCCCTGCTACACACTTGTTGAAGTGACGGTTCAATAACCTCATCAAGTCTCCACCATCCTCCCACTCAACTATTCAAGACAAACTTTTCCTCGAGAAAGGACCCGATTCAAGAAACAATCCCAATTGCTTTCGGATCTGAATTAGGAGGTATACCCAACCGTTTTGGGTGTCCTATTAAGATGCATTTTATCCGCTTTGGGTTCGAGCTTATCAACCTGAAACTTTTCCACATAAGCGTCGCAGCCCCAAACCTTTAAGAAATGACAGCTTAGGTTTCTCTAAACCATAGTTCATACGGTGTCATCTCAACGGATTTACGTGGTGCCCTATTAAAGTGAGTGCGGTTGTCTCTAATGCCTAACCCATAAACTATTGTGGTAATTCGATAAGAGACATCATGGTATGCATCATATCCAATAGGATGCAGTTATGATGTTCGGACACACCATCACACTATGGTGTTCCAGGCTGTATTAGTTGTGAAACAATTTCCACAATGTCTTAATTCTGTGCCAAACTCGTAATTCAGATATTCATCTCTATGATCATATCATAGATATTTTATCCTCTTGTCACGACGATCTTTCAACTTCACCCTGAAATTACTTGAACCTTTCAATAATTCAGACTTGTGTTTCATCTACTCGAATCATCTGTGAAGTAAGAACATAACGATATTCACTGCATGCCTCAGCACTCATTGGACTGCACACATCAAAATGTGTTACTTCCAACAAGTTGCTATCTTGTTCCATCTTACTGAAACCGAGGCTTTTCAGTCATTTTGCCCATGTGGTATGATTTTCATATCTCAAGTGATTCAAAATCAAGTGAGTCCAAATGATCCATCTGCATGGAGTTTCTTCATGCGTATACACCAATAGACATGGTTCGCATGTCTCAAACTTTTCAAAAACGAGTGAGTCCAAAGATCCATCAACATGGAACTTCTTCATGCGTTTTACACCAATATGACTCATATGGCAGTGCCACAAGTAAGTGGTACTATCATTACTATCTTATATCTTTTGGCATGAAAATGTGTATCACTACGATCGAGATTCAATAAACCATTCTTTTAGGTGCAAGACCATTGAAGGTATTTATTCAAATAAATAGAGTAACCATTATTCTCCTTAAATGAATAACCGTATTGAGTTAGACATAATCCAATCATGTCTATGCTCAACGCAAACACCAAATAACAATTATTCAAGTTTAATACTAATCTTGATGGTAGAGGGAGCGTGCGATGTTTGATCACATCAAACTTGGAAAACACTTCCAACACATATCGTCAGCTCACCTTTAGCTAGTCTCCGTTTATTCCGTAGCTCTTTTATTTCGAGTTACTAACACTTAGCAACCAAACCGGTATCTTAATACCCTGGTGCTACTAGGATGTGACGCCCCAAGACCGGAGCTTCAGTTGCCTTCCAGGGTTTCCGAGTTTTGTCGTGTGATTTGTTTTGTTTGTGCATTCATCATGTCATCTCTTGCATTGCATCATCCCATCATGCCATTTAATTTTAAAAAAACTCATCTAAATAAATTGTATGGATTTTTTCGATCCATTTAAATCGAGGGATATTCACAATGGTGATTTCTCTTTATAACATATTCTCCCAATATTATGGAGCTATATAAATTATTCCATTGTTTTGGAATCACCATAACACACTTGCAAATTCAATGCCCTTTATACTTCAAGTTTGGTCCCCAAACTTTGCCATCAATTCTTACATCTTTTTCGAGGCTCCTCCTAAATTCTTAACATTTTGGACTCTTCCAAAATGTAATCCTAGTCCATACCATTGAATTAAATTCAAATGGTTATAGATTTAAATCTTTCAATCATGCCTCTTTTATTTTCCTGGATCAAGCTCATTTTTGCGAGCTCGGGAAAATAATCCCTGTGCCCAAACTCTTTCTCTAATCTTTTCTTTTCTTCCATTTCCTTTCTTTTTCTCTGTTTTAAGAGAAGAAGGAGAGAGAAGAGAGAGCCCAGCCAGCCTCCGCCACTTCTTCTCCACTGGGCGGCCTCTAGCCCAAGGCCTCCCAAGGCCCACCTAACCTCTAACCCTAGCCTCGCTCAGCCCGACCTCCATCTCCCTCGTCCTCCCTCCAACGCCGCTTCGCCCGAGCTCCCTCGCTCGATCCCCTCGTCCTCCCCATCTCTCCCGATCCCCCCTCATCTCCCCTCGATCCCACATGCGCCCGCCACGCCAGCCATCGCCAGGAGAGCCCGCCCTCCCGATCCCTCGTTGCCTCCACCGCGCCCGAACCCTCCTCTCGCTCGTCGCCCCGCCTCCAGGGTCCTCCCCTGCCGCCGCCTTGGTCGCTGCGACCAGGAGCGCCGCGCCCGACCACCTCCTGCCGCCGGCGCCAATTCCTGGCCGGATCCGCCGCTGTCTCGGCCTCCTTCGACCGCCTCGTCCCGTCCCCTCGGCCTCCTCCTCGTCGCCTTCGCACTCCAACCCGCCACCGAGCCCGCCTGATGCAGCGGGTTTACGCCTCGCCGGCTGCCCAGGGCGTCGCTCCCCTGCCGTCTCCGGCCGCAGCATCGGAGCTGCTCCTTCCCAGCGACCCCGAGCCCCAAGTCCCTCCCGATGCCATCTCGTGCTCGGCCTCCTCCCGAGCTCGCGCCGTCATCCTCCTCCGCACTAAGCCAGGGAGTGGTGCTCCCTGCGCCAGTCCCTCGCCCCTTGCCGCCTCCTCCGTTGGTGGCGACCACCAGAGCTCCACAAGGAGCCGGAGTCCCCGCCTCCACAACCACCGAACCAGGGCGCCAGGCCATCTTGAGATTTTCACCAAGTACCACGCCGTCGGTGTCCCTCAAGTTTGATATTGGAACGTGCACGACACCGTGGATTCACCAAGTACCCCAAGTTCGACTACACGAAAACCAAGTCCGAAGACTACCGTGGCGTGTATCTGCCCCATACCACTACGGTTTCTCAAGACCGCCAAGTTCGACTACACGGTGGCGCGCAAGTACCCCTTCGTTTCATCAATACCGCAAGTTCAGAAGATCCCAAGTACCACTACGACTCGTGTACCATGACGAACATGTACGGCTACATGACGACCCGACGACCACCGAACCGGAAACGACAAGTACCCCTACGCCCGAAGACGTCAAGTCCGTTTCGGGATTCACCAAGTTCCTCTACCGTCGACCCGAACATCTACGAAAACGTGTACCACTACCGTCGCGAGAACGACTACTTCCCCTCCGAACCGATTCGCTTCGAAAATGCACGCTTCGAAGGTATAACCCGAGACGACCGTCGTGGACCGAACGAATGTGTGTTGTATGAGATGCTCGTGTTTGCACCGTGCCCGTTAGTCCTTGCGATGCCCTCTCTTGCCATGCCACCGTCCCGTGGGAACCCGGAATCCGGGGGCACCCCACCATCCTTGCATGACACGCTCACGCCCACTTCTTTTGCTCCGGTATCTCCGTGAGTTATCGGAACTGATATGTTGCGTGGCATCATTTCCGGATTCGTTGCCGTGGCACCCCTTTTCGATCCGCCATGGTGACCAAATGCTTCATAACATGCTCATGTCAACTTTTATTAAAATTGCATAAAACTTGCACATGTCATCCAGATCATGATAACAACAATTTAAATGTTTATAATTGTTGTTTGCATTAATTTGCTTAAATGCCATGCTAAAATGATTTATTTCATAACTAAATAACCGTAGCTCCATTTTAAATAAATTATATATGTAAATGGGGTGGAAAAATGCCTAGTTTAACATGGTCCACTTTATTTTGCTGTTTAACAACAATAAAATATGGTTTAGGGCAGAACAGTACCAAATTCGAAATATGGACATGAGGATTTTCCGGAATTGTTGTTTGTTGTTTCCGGCCTCATTTAATCTTGCCTAAATAGTTAGTTTACTTATGCTTCACCCCCTTGCCATGTTTAATAACATTTAATATTGTTGGGTAGCCTAAACAAGAGAGAACTAAATAAGTGTTGTGGTGTTTTGTCAATATGCAACCCGTTGCATATCGAGCTCCACTTAACTTGTAGTGTTGTTTGTGCATATTGCCATGCCGTGCCTCATTAAGCCGGACATGCATCATACTTGATTGTGCATCATGCCATGTTTATGTGATGGTTGTTTACCATGTTGTTTGCTTCTTTCCGGTTCGCTTCTCTCGTTAGCTTCGGTTTCGTTCCGGAGTTGTGAGGATTCGTTCGACTACGTCCGTTTGTCTTCTTCATGGACTCGTTCTTCTTCCTTGCGGGATTTCAGGCAAGATGACCATACCCTCGAAATCACTTCTATCTTTGCTTGCTAGATGCTCGCTCTTTTGCTATGCCTATGCTACGATGCCTACCACTTGATATATCATGCCACCCACATTGCCATGTCAAACCTCTAACCATCCTTTCCTAGCAAACCGTTGTTTGGCTATGTTACCGCTTTGCTCAGCCCCTCTTATAGCGTTGTTAGTTGCAGGTGAAGATGAAGTTTGTTCCTTGTTGGAACATGGAGATGTTGTTCCTTGTTGGAACATGTTTACTTGTTGGGATATCACAATATATCTTATATTAATAATGCATCTATATACTTGGTAAAGGGTGGAAGGCTCGGCCTTATGCAGGTGTTTTGTTCCACTCTTGCCGCCTAGTTTCCGTCATACGGTGTTATGTTCCCGGATTTTGCGTCCCTAACGCTGTCGGGTGATTTATGGGACCCCTTGACAGTTCGCTTTGAATAAGACTTTTCCAGCAAGGCCCAACATTGGTTTTACCATTTGCCTCACCTAGCCCTTTTTCCCTTGGGTTTAGGAGCCCAAGGGTCATCTTATTTTTACCCCCGGGCGGTGCTCGTCGTGAGTGCTGGTCCAAACTATCGACCGCCGGTGCCACGGGGGCAACTCGGGTTCGCCTACGGAAGTTTGGACAATCCGGTGTGCCACGAGACCGAGATATGTGCAGCTCCTATCAGGATTTGTCGGCACATCCGGGCGGCTTTGCTGGACTTGTTTTATTCTGTCGAGATGTCTTGTAGCCGGATTCGAGACTGATCGGGTCTTCCGGGAGAAGGAATATCCTTCGTTGATCGCGAGAGCTTATCATGGGCTAAGTTGGGACACCCTGCAGGTATTATCTTTCAAAGCCGTGCCCGCGGTTATGTGGCAGATGGGAATTTGTTAATGTCGGTTGTAGTAAACCCGAAGTTGATCTTATTTAAAATACACCAACGGCGTGTGTAACTGTGATGGTCTCTTCTCGGGAGTCCGGAAGTGAACACGTGTTGGAGTTATGCTTGACGTGGGTTGTTCTAGGATCACTTCTTGATCATAGTTGTTCGACCGTGCTTTGCCTCCTCTTCTCGCTCTCTTTTGCGTATGTTAGCCACCATATATGCTAGTCGCTTGCTGCAGCTCCACCTCACTACCCTGTCCTTCCTTTAAGCTTAAATAGTCTTAATCTCGGGTGTGAGATTGCTAAGTCCCGCGACTCACAGATACTTCAAACCAGTTTGCGGTGCCGATGAAACCGTGCAGGTGGCCTTTTGAGCTCAAGGAGGAGCTCGATGAAGATCTTGTTCATTGTGTTGTTTCGTTTCAGTTGATCAAGAGTGGAGCCAGTTGGGACGATCGGGGATCTGTGTAGCATTTGGGGTAGTCTTCTTTTATTTTGGTTCCGTAGTCGGACCTTGATTGTATCTGTATGATGTAATGTTTTACTCATGTATTGTGTGAAGTGGCGATTGTAAGCCAACTATGTATCTCTTTCCCTTATGTATTGCATGGGTTGTGTGAAGATTACCTCACTTGCGACATTGCTTTCAATGCGGTTATGCCTCTAAGTCGTGCTTCGACACGTGGGAGATATAGCCGCATCGAGGGCGTTATAAGTTGGTAATCAGAGCCTTCCCCGACTTAGGAGCCCCCTACTTGATTGTTTGCTGGCGTTGTTGAGTCTAGAACGGAAAATGTTTTGAGTCTTAGGATTATATATATCGGAGAGTAGGATTCTTTTTACTCCTCAGTCCCTTCGTCGCTCTGGTGAGGTATCCTGATGTAGAGTTTTGACTTTTCTCTCCTCAAATTTCACTAAAAAAAAAATTTAGGATCACGCGGGTATCTTGGAATCGTTCCGATGGTTTTGTGACGAGAACGTTGTTCTTGGTGCCTCGACATTTAGGGGTTGTGGCAGTGTCCCGGGAGTTGAGCTCCGAGGTGTTGTCGTCACAATTTTATCGTTGCAGATTCGGAATACGAGTTTTGCCGACATCGAAAATCTCTTTTGTGCAGTTGTTGGTGAGATAACCTGATAGCCCAAAGATCTTGTGGCGAGTCGGGAGTATTGCCATGACTTGTATAACGGATGTTTTTCAAGGTCGAGGTACACGATTTCCGAGGATTTCTTGGTTATGTGTTGACGGATGGATACAATTGGATCTAGGTATTGTTAGTTTGGGTGATATATTTTGGGTCCCTGTATCCCCAACACCAGATTGCATAACCGTAAAGTTTCGGAGTTTATAGGTGGGAATTCAAGTAGCTCCTAGAATATCTTTCCGACGGATGCATGATATTGGATTGGGTAAATCTCTATCATATGTATTTGTTCCGCTTATTCTGCAAGCCAAATCCTTTGTTTTTTTGTTCCGTTTTGTGGTATTCAAGTTGCTTCAATGCCAAGTGTTGATTCATACCTTTCCTAAATGGTGTTCTCATATTGCTATGTGAATACTAATCCTTCTTGATCATCGAGATCGTCATGTTAATTCTTTTCTCAACCGCGTGCTTCTCTTCAAGTGGATCCGATCATTCCAACATTCGCAAGATCAATTCTAAGCTTTTTCTCAACGGTGTTCGTTTCATCCGACCTAAGTTGCCTTTGTTTTCCGCCCCCACCCTTTTTCTTCAAGGACTCAGATTTCTTAATCAAGTATCCATTTTATTGAGTGAAGTTTCTTCATTCTTTTCCTTTAATGTTTTATCCGGTGATTTCTCATGAAGACGCTAAGGAAGCTTCAACCTTATCATTGTTCCATTTTAATTTTCTTCTCCAGTGGATTTAAGTCAAGTTTTCGGTGTTGATCTTATCCCTTTTCCTCTTTTCACAATACTTTCCCATTCCGATGCACCTCATAATCTTTCACTTCTTGTTATTCAATTGTTCCGGAGTGTTGAAGATATCTCAGAAGATTCTAGTTTCCATTCTCAATTCACTCAAGTTCTTTTGAGGATGCTATCTCATTCATGCCATTTAATTCTACCGGTGCAATATCTATTTCAAACAATTGTTCAATGGTGGTTCTTTTGAGTGGGCCCTAACCCACAGGTTTTTTCCCAGGATCTTACCTAACGTTTCTAATTTTTTTCAAGAGCTATTCCCAAATTCATTGCAAAGTTTGACGTAAGAATGAATTATCATCAGTCTAATGTCTTTCTCCAAGATCTTTCAAATTATTTTCATTGTTGGTTCAACCTTTCTAATTTTCATTCCGGAGTGCCTCAACAATTCATGGTGGTGTTTCTCGTCGTCATTCTCGAATTTTGAAGACCGAAGACGAGTTTCTCTTTAGTCTTGCTCCATTCTCTTCAAGATTCATGGTCCTAGCTTCGTGCCATCCTCATATTTGTTTTGATTGTGAGAATTCTTTTCACCCATCCGGAGAAATTCAGAAATCTTTTCAGTTTGAGTATCCAGAGCCATCATCTCAGAATTATTCATTCTCAACATCTCACTCTCCAAATCTTACCGGTGCATCATTCAAGTATTCTCCAATCAGCTCGTCATATATTCGTTCACTTGTGTCTAAATCCCCTCAAATATCTTCATTCGTTTTCCAATTCTTCCCGGTGAATTGTGCCTTTGCTACGTTCATTCTCTATTCTTACGGTGGTTCGTTCAAGATTTCATTTCCTTTATTATCGTATCAATTCATTCGTTCTTTCCGAATCCCACCGGTGGTTCCATCAATACCTTCTCAAGTTTGCGCTATATCTCTATCTGTAATCATTTTTTTCAATGAGAATAAGTAGTATGCCAAATCCATTGCTTTCCATCAATTTAATTGGTGAAGGATCAGCATAATGTAATTCTTATCCTTGTCCCATCGAGTAAATTCAATTCCTTATTCCGGAGGATCATCAAAATTCTTGGTTTCATTTGTTCATCTTTCTTTCCGGAGTTCCAAGTTTTCTCGGCTATATCATTTTAAAGCTTCATCTTATCACTGCAAGGCTTCACCTTGTGTTGTCAACTTCTCTTTCTTTTATCATCCTTTTATTTACCGGAGTTCTTCATGGAGGCTCTACATGATGGTTCGTCAAGGATTCTTTTCATTCTTCAATTGTTCTCCAAGATTTCTCTCGGAGTTAAGATCCGTCAAGCTACTCTAAAATAAGCATGGTGTTCAACACATGTTTTGTTTTGAGGAGTTCAAGTATTCTTCTTCTTGCATTTCGAAGTGCAATTCGTTCTACCTTATCATTTGAGGTGGTGTTATGTCATTCTCGACAATTTGAGTTCGTGTTTCATGTTTCACATGTTGTCAAGAATGAGGTATTTTAAATCCATCAATCTCTTCATTGGAGTTATCTTGGGATATATTTCACCTAATGCTTCCCCTAAGGGAATTTGCTATTATGGTGCTTATCAATGATCCAAGTTTTCTCCTATTCTCTGGGGGAAAGAAGATTTCATCTTCTTGTTGATCTTAATCCAATCAATTGTTTCCGTTGGTGGCAGAAGCTCATCTCATAATTTTGAGATGTTTTCATAAGCCCACTACAAGCTTATCCTTATCGTTGTTGTTTTTCAAATAACTCCGTTCAATCCTACTTCGTAAGGATGCTCTTTCAAATTCATTTATGGTGGGAGATGTTGGTTTCATTCTTCATTCTATTCATTCCAACTTTCTATCTATCATGCATTGTTTCGGAGGCATTGTGATGTTGCTCTCTTGACCCATCATCTTCTTTTGTCAAGACCATGTCCTTTTCCTTGCTTACCGATTTAACCGGAGTGTTGTGTCTATCGTTCCTCTTTTAACCGGAGTCTCACCCAGGTGCTTTCTTTTTGCCAAGTTCATGTTCAACTCCTTCCATTTTCAGTCGGAGTGCTGTCCAAATTATATCATTCTTATTTCTTCTCTATCTTGTTTTAACCAGAGTGGTTTCAATATCTATTTTATCACTAAACCTCTTGGTTCTCGTCAGATCCCTTGTTCCTCTTTTCTAACAGAGTGTTTTCAACTTTGTTCATCTTCGTTGTTTTCTTTCTTTCAAGTTTTAAACCTCTCGAGGTTCATTGGTTTCATTCGTTTGTCAAAGAAGCAACTTAGTTTTACCTCCTCTCTTCCTCTTCCGTTTTTCTCTCCGGCGCCATCCTAGATCTCGGGACGAGATCCTCTCGTAGTGGTGGAGTGTTGTGACGCCCCAAGACCGGAGCTTCAGTTGCCTTCCAGGGTTTCCGAGTTTTGTCGTGTGATTTGTTTTGTTTGTGCATTCATCATGTCATCTCTTGCATTGCATCATCCCATCATGCCATTTAATTTTAAAAAACTCATCTAAATAAATTGTATGGATTTTTTCGATCCATTTAAATCGAGGGATATTCACAATGGTGATTTCTCTTTATAACATATTCTCCCAATATTATGGAGCTATATAAATTATTCCATTGTTTTGGAATCACCATAACACACTTGCAAATTCCAATGCCCTTTATACTTCAAGTTTGGTCCCCAAACTTTGCCATCAATTCTTACATCTTTTTTCGAGGCTCCTCCTAAATTCTTAACATTTTTGGACTCTTCCAAAATGTAATCCTAGTCCATACCATTCGAATTAAATTCAAATGGTTATAGATTTAAATCTTTCAATCATGCCTCTTTTATTTTCCTGGATCAAGCTCATTTTTGTGAGCTCGGGAAAATAATCCCCAGGCCCAAACTCTTTCTCTAATCTTTTTCTTTTCTTCCCTTTCCTTTCTTTTTTCTCTGTTTTAAGAGAAGAAGGGAGAGAGAAGAGAGAGAGCCCAGCCAGGCCTCTGGCCACTTCTTCTCCGCTGGGCCGGCCTCTAGCCCGCGGCCTCCCAAGGCCCACCTAACCCTCTAACCCTAGCCTCGCTCAGCCCGACCTCCATCTCCTCGTCCTCCCTCCAGCGCCGCCCGCCGAGCTCCCTCGCTCGATCCCTCGTCCTCCCCATCTCTCCGATCCCCCTCATCTCCCTCGATCCCACAGCGCCCGCCCGCCACGCCAGCCATCGCCAGGAGAGCCCGCTCCTCCCAATCCCTCGTTGCCTCCACTGTGCCCGAACCCTCCTCTCGCTCGTCGCCCGCCTCCAGGGTCCTCCCCTGCCGCCGCCTTGGTCACTGCGACCAGGAGCGCCGCGCCCGACCACCTCCTGCCATGGCGTAATTCCTGGCGGATCCGCCGCTGTCTCGGCCTCCTTGACCGCCTCGTCCCGTCCCATGGCCTCCTCCTCGTCGCGTTCGCACCTCCAACTGCCACCGAGCCCGCCTGATGCAGCCGGGTTTCGCCTTGCCGGCTGCCCAGGACGTCGCTCCCTGCCGTCTCGGCGCGCGCAGCATCGGAGCTGCTCCTTCCCAGCGACCCCGAGCCCCAAGTCCTCCCGATGCCATCTCGTGCTCGGCCTCCTCCCCGAGCTCAAGGCCGTCATCTCCTCCGCACCAAGCCAGGGAGTGGTGCTCCTGCGCCGGTCCCTCGCCCTTGCCGCCTCCTCCGTTGGTGGCGACCACCAGGAGCTCCACAAGGAGCCGGAGTCCCCTGCCTCCACAACCACCGAACCAGGACGCCAGGGCCATCTTCGAGATTTTCACCAAGTACCACGCCGTCAGTGTCCCTCCAAGTTTGATATTGGAACGTGCACGACACCGTGGATTCACCAAGTACCCCAAGTTCGACTACACGAAAAACCAAGTCCGAAGACTACCGTGGCCGTGTATCTCGCCCAGTACCACTACGGTTTCTCAAGACCGCCAAGTTCGACTACACGGTGACGCGCCAAGTACCCCTTCGTTTCGTCAATACCGGCAAGTTCAGAAGATCCCAAGTACCACTACGACTCGTGTACCATGACGAACATGTACGGCTACATGACGACCCGACGACCACCGAACCGGAAACGACAAGTACCCCTACGCCCGAAGACGTCAAGTCCGTTTCGGGATTCACCAAGTTCCTCTACCGTCGACCCGAACATCTACGAAAACGTGTACCACTACCGTCGCGAGAACGACTACTTCCCCTCTGAACCGATTCGCTTCGAAAATGCACGCTTCGAAGGTATAACCCGAGACGACCGTCGTGGACCGAACGAATGTGTGTTGTATGAGATGCTCGTGTTTGCACCGTGCCCGTTAGTCCTTGCGATGCCCCTCTGTTGCCATGCCACCGTCCCGTGGGAACCCGGAATCCGGGGGCACCCCACCATCCTTGCATGACACGCTCACGCCCACTTCTTTTGCTCCGGTATCTCCGTGAGTTATCGGAACCGATATGTTGCGTGGCATCATTTCCGGATTCGTTGTCGTGGCACCCCTTTTCGATCCGCCATGGTGACCAAATGCTTCATAACATGCTCATGTCAACTTTTATTAAAATTGCATAAAACTTGCACATGTCATCCAGATCATGATAACAACAATTTAAATGTTTATAATTGTTGTTTGCATTAATTTGCTTAAATGCCATGCTAAAATGATTTATTTCATAACTAAATAACCGTAGCTCCATTTTAAATAAATTATATATGTAAATGGGGTGGAAAAATGCCTAGTTTAACATGGTCCACTTTATTTTGCTGTTTAACAACAATAAAATATGGTTTTGGGCAGAACAGTACCAAATTCGAAATATGGACATGAGGATTTTCCGGAATTGTTGTTTGTTGTTTCCGGCCTCATTTAATCTTGCCTAAATAGTTAGTTTACTTATGCTTCACCCCCTTGCCATGTTTAATAACATTTAATATTGTTGGGTAGCCTAAACAAGAGAGAACTAAATAAGTGTTGTGGTGTTTTGTCAATATGCAACCCTTTGCATATCGAGCTCCACTTAACTTGTAGTGTTGTTTGTGCATATTGCCATGCCATGCCTCATTAAGCCGGACATGCATCATACTTGATTGTGCATCATGCCATGTTTATGTGATGGTTGTTTACCATGTTGTTTGCTTCTTTCCGGTTCGCTTCTCTCGTTAGCTTCGGTTTCGTTCCGGAGTTGTGAGGATTCGTTCGACTACGTCCGTTTGTCTTCTTCATGGACTCGTTCTTCTTCCTTGCGGGATTTCAGGCAAGATGACCATACCCTCGAAATCACTTCTATCTTTGCTTGCTAGATGCTCGCTCTTTTGCTATGCCTATGCTACGATGCCTACCACTTGATATATCATGCCACCCACATTGCCATGTCAAACCTCTAACCATCCTTTCCTAGCAAACCGTTGTTTGGCTATGTTACCGCTTTGCTCAGCCCCTCTTATAGCGTTGTTAGTTGCAGGTGAAGATGAAGTTTGTTCCTTGTTGGAACATGGAGATGTTGTTCCTTGTTGGAACATGTTTACTTGTTGGGATATCACAATATATCTTATATTAATAATGCATCTATATACTTGGTAAAGGGTGGAAGGCTCGGCCTTATGCCTGTGTTTTGTTCCACTCTTGCCGCCTAGTTTCCGTCATACGGTGTTATGTTCCCGGATTTTGCGTCCCTAACGCGTCGGGTGATTTATGGGACCCCCTTGACAGTTCGCTTTGAATAAGACTTTTCCAGCAAGGCCCAACATTGGTTTTACCATTTGCCTCACCTAGCCCTTTTTCCCTTGGGTTTCCGGAGCCCAAGGGTCATCTTATTTTTACCCCCCGGGCGGTGCTCGTCGTGAGTGCTGGTCCAAACTATCGACCGCGGTGGCTACCAGGGCAACTCGGGTTCGCCTACCGGAAGTTTGGACAATCCGGTGTGCCCTGAGACCGAGATATGTGCAGCTCCTATCAGGATTTGTCGGCACATCCGGGCGGCTTTGCTGGACTTGTTTTATTACTGTCGAGATGTCTTGTAGCCGGGATTCCGAGACTGATCGGGTCTTCCCGGGGAGAAGGAATATCCTTCGTTGATCGCGAGAGCTTATCATGGGCTAAGTTGGGACACCCTGCAGGCTATTATCTTTGAAAGCCGTGCCGCGGTTATGTGGCAGATGGGAATTTGTTAATGTCCGTTGTAGTAAACCCGAAGTTGATCTTATTTAAAATACACCAACGGCGTGTGTAACTGTGATGGTCTCTTCTCGGAATCCGGAAGTGAACACGGTGTTGGAGTTATGCTTGACGTGGGTTGTTCTAGGATCACTTCTTGATCATAGTTGTTCGACCGTGCTTTGCCTCCTCTTCTCGCTCTCTTTTGCGTATGTTAGCCACCATATATGCTAGTCGCTTGCTGCAGCTCCACCTCACTACCCTGTCCTTCCTTTAAGCTTAAATAGTCTTGATCTCGGTGTGAGATTGCTGAGTCCCCGCGACTCACAGATACTTCCAAACCAGTTTGCAGTGCCGATGCCGAAACCGTGCGGTGGCCTTTTGAGCTCAAGGAGGAGCTCGATGAAGATCTTGTTCATTGTGTTGTTTCGTTTCAGTTGATCAAGAGTGGAGCCAGTTGGGACGATCGGGGATCTGTGTAGCATTTGGGGTAGTCTTCTTTTATTTTGGTTCCGTAGTCGGACCTTGATTGTATCTGTATGATGTAATGTTTTACTCATGTATTGTGTGAAGTGGCGATTGTAAGCCAACTATGTATCTCTTTCCTTTATGTATTACATGGGTTGTGTGAAGATTACCTCACTTGCGACATTGCTTTCAATGCGGTTATGCCTCTAAGTCGTGCTTCGACACGTGGGAGATATAGCCGCATCGAGGGCGTTATAAGTTGGTAATCAGAGCCTTCCCCGACTTAGGAGCCCCCTACTTGATTGTTTGCTGGCGTTGTTGAGTCTAGAACGGAAAATGTTTTGAGTCTTAGGATTATATATATCGAAGAGTAGGATTCTTTTTACTCCTCAGTCCCTTCGTCGCTCTGGTGAGGTATCCTGACGTAGAGTTTTGACTTTTCTCTCCTCAAATTTCACTAAAAAAAAATTTAGGATCACGCGGGTATCTTGGAATCGTTCCGATGGTTTTGTGACGAGAACGTTGTTCTTGGTGCCTCGACATTTAGGGGTTGTGGCAGTGTCCCGGGAGTTGAGCTCCGAGGTGTTGTCGTCACAATTTTATCGTTGCAGATTCGAATACCTGAGTTTTGCCGACATCGAAAATCTCTTTTGTGCAGTTGTTGGTGAGATAACCCCGATAGCCCAATCTCGTGGCGAAAAGGGAGTATTGCCATGACTTGTATAACGGATGTTTTTCAAGGTCGAGGTACACGATTTCGAGGATTTCTTGGTTATGTGTTGACGGATGGATACAGCTAGATCTAGGTATTGTTAGTTTGGGTGATATATTTTGTGTCCCTGTATCCCCAACACCAGATTGCATAACCGTAAAGTTTCGGAGTTTATAGGTGGGAATTCAAGTAGCTCCTAGAATATCTTTCCGATGGATGCATGATATTGGATTGGGTAAATCTCTATCATATGTATTTGTTCCGCTTATTCTGCAAGCCAAATCCTTTGTTTTTTTTGTTCCGTTTTGTGGTATTCAAGTTGCTTCAATGCCAAGTGTTGATTCATACCTTTCCTAAATGGTGTTCTCATATTGCTATGTGAATACTAATCCTTCTTGATCATCGAGATCGTCATGTTAATTCTTTTCTCAACCGCGCTTCTCTTCAAGTGGATCCGATCATTCCAACATTCGCAAGATCAATTCTAAGCTTTTTCTCAACGGTGTTCGTTTCATCCGACCTAAGTTGCCTTTGTTTTCCGCCTCCCACCCTTTTTCTTCAAGGACTCAGATTTCTTAATCAAGTTTCCATTTTTGAGTGAAGTTTCTTCATTCTTTTCCTTTAATGTTTTATCCGGTGATTTCTCATGAAGACGCTAAGGAAGCTTCAACCTTATCATTGTTCCATTCTAATTTTCTTCTCCAGTGGATTTAAGTCAAGTTTTCGGTGTTGATCTTATCCCTTTTCCTCTTTTCACAATACTTTCCCATTCTGATGCACCTCATAATCTTTCACTTCTTGTTATTCAATTGTTCCGGAGTGTTGAAGATATCTCAGAAGATTCTAGTTTCCATTCTCAATGCGGTTATGCCTCTAAGTCGTGCTTCGACACGTGGGAGATATAGCCGCATCGAGGGCGTTATATAGGAGTACTAGCAAAGTACACATTAACATAACGTATATCCAATATACTTCTATCGACCTTGCCAGCCTTCTCATCTACCAAGTATCTAGGGTAGTTCTGCTTCAGTGTCCGTTCCCTCATTACAGAAGCACTTAGTCTCGGTCCAGGTTCAACCTTGGGTTTCTTCACTAGAGCAGCAACTGTTTTGCCGTTTCATGAAGTATCCCTTGTTGCCCTTGCCCTTCTTGAAACTAGTGGTTTTACCAACCATCAACAATTGATGCTCCTACTTGACTTCTACTTTCGCGGTGTCAAACATCGCGAACACTTCAAGGATCATCATATCTATCCCTGATATGTTATAGTTCATCACGAAGCTCTAGTAGCTTGGTGGCAATGTCTTTGGAGAAACACCACTATCTCATCTGGAAGATCAACTCCCACTCGATTCAAGTGATTGTTGCACTCAGATAATCTGAGCACAAGCTCAACGATTGAGCTTTTCTCCCTTAGTTTGCAGGCTAAGAAAATCGTCGGAGGTCTTATACCTTTTGACGTGGGCACGAGCCTGAAATCCCAATTTCAGTCCTTGAAACATCTCATATGTTCCGCGACGTTTCAAAAACGTCTTTGGTGCCTCTACTCTAAACCGTTTAACTGAACTATCACGTAGTTATCAAAACGTGTATGTCCGATGTTCGCAACATCCACAAACGACGTTTGGGGTTCAGCACACTGAGCGGTGTATTAAGGACATAAGCTTTCTACTGTCCGCATAATCGCTACTTTCCACTTTCAACTATATTTTCTTTAGGAACATATCTAAACAGTGGAACTAAAGCGCGAGCTTACGACATAATTTGCAAAAGATCTTTTGACTATGTTCAGGATAATTAAGTTCATCTTATGAACTCCCACTCAGATAGACATCCCTCTGGTCATCTAAGTGATTTACATGATCCGAGTCAACTAGGCCGTGTCCGATCATCACGTGAGACGGACTAGTCATCATCGGTGAACATCTTCATGTTGATCGTATCTACTATACGACTCATGCTCGACCTTTCGGTCTCTGTGTTCCGAGGCCATGTCTGTACATGCTAGGCTCGTCAAGTTAACCCTAAGTGTATTGCGTGTGTTACGAGGCCATGTACAGACATGCTAGGCTCACAACACCGTTGTATGTGAACGTAAGAATCCATCACACCCGATCATCATGTGGTGCTTAGAAGCGGCGAACTTTAGCAACGGTGCACGTTAGGGAGAACATTTCTTGAAATTGTTGTAAGGATCATCTTATTTACTACCGTCGTTCTAAGTAAACAAGATGCATAAACATAATAAACATCACATGCAATTATATAGTAGTGACATGATATGGCCAATATCATATAGCTCCATTGATCTCCATCTTCGGCTCCATGATCATCATCGTCACCGCATGACACCATGATCTCCATCATCATGATCTCCATCATCGTGTCTCCATGAAGTTGTCTCGCCAACTTATTACTTCTACTACTATGGCTACCGTTAGCAATAAAGTAAAGTAATTACATGGCGTTGTTTAATGACACGCAGGTCATACAATAAATAAAGACAACTCCTATGGCTCCTGCCGGTTGTCATACTCATCGACATGTAAGTCGTGAATCCTATTACAAGAACATGATCAATCTCATACATCACATATCATTCATCACATTCTTCTTGGACATATCACATCACATAGCATACCCTGCAAAAACAAGTTAGACGTCCTCTAATTGTTGTTTGCATGTTTTACGTGGCTGCTATGGGTTTCTAGCAAGAACGTTTCTTACCTACGCAAAACCACAACGTGATATGCCAATTGCTATTTACCCTTCATAAGGACCCTTTTCATCGAATCCGTTCCGACTAAAGTGGGAGAGATCGCACCGCTAGCCACCTTCTCGCACCAAGTGCATGTCGGTCGGTGGAACCTGCCTCACGTGGAGTACGTGTAAGGTCGGTCCGGCCGCTTCATCCCACAATACCGTCGAAACAAGATTGGACTAGTAACGGTAAGCATATTGAACATCATCAACGCCCACAACTACTTTGTGTTCTACTCGTGCAAAGAATCTACGCAATAGACCTAGCTCATGATGCCACTTGTTGGGGAACGAGCAAAATTCAAAATTTTCCTATGTGTCACCAAGATCTATCTATGGAGAAACTAGCAACGAGGGAAGGAGAGTGCATCTACATACCCTTATAGATCGCTAAGCGGAAGCGTTCATGAGAACGGGGTTGAAGGAGTCGTACTGTCGTGATCCAAATCACCGGAGATCCTAGTGCCGAACGGACGGCACCTCCGCGCTCAACACACGTACAGCCGGTGGCGCCTCCCACGCCTTGATCCAGCAAGGAGAGAGGAGAGGTTGAGGAAGACTCCATCCAGCAGCAGCACAACGGCATGGTGGTGGTGGAGGAGCGTGGCAATTCAGCAGGCTTCGCCAAGCACCACGGGAGAGGAGGAGGAGGAGGGCGGGGCTGCACCAAGAGGAGAGGTTCTCATGTGTTGGCAGCCCAAAACCTCAAGTATATATAGGGGAAAGGGGTTGCGCCCCTTTAGGGTTTTCCCACCCCAAGGGTGCGGCCAGCCCTAGATCCCATCTAGTGGGGCGGCCAGGGGGGAGGAGTGCCTCCCAAGTCAAGTGGAGGCCCTCCCCTTAGGGTTTTCCCTTCCCATGCGCATGGGCCTTGGGGGCTGGTGCCCCTGGCCCATTAAGGCTAGGCGCCCCCTACAGCCCATGCTACTGTATTGGACGTGGTGGAACTATTTCCGGACCTCCGGACCCCTCCGAATCCTCCGAACCTTCTCGAAGCTTCCGTACAATACCGAAAAACCCGAACTTTTCCGGAACCCAACAACAACTTTCCATATATAAATCTTTACCTCCGGACCATTCCGAACTCCTCGTGACGTCCGGGATCTCATCCGGGCTCCAACAACATTCGGTAACCACATACAAACTTCCTTTATAACCCTAGCGTCATCGAACCTTAAGTGTAGACCCTACGGGTTCGGAGACATGTAGACATGACCGAGACGTTCTCCGGTCAATAACCAACAGCGTGATCTGGATACCCATGTTGGCTCCCACATATTCCACGATGATCTCATCGGATGAACCACGATGTCAAGGACTCAATCGATCCTGTATTCAATTCCCTTTGTCTAACGGTATTGCACTTGCCCGAGATTCGATCGTCGGTATCCCGCTACCTTGTTCAATCTCGTTACCGGCAAGTCTCTTTACTCGTTCCGTAACACTTCATCCCGTGATCAAATCCTTGATCACATTGTGCACATTATGATGATGTCCTACCGAGTGGGCCCAGAGATACCTCTCCGTCACACGGAGTGACAAATCCCAGTCTCGATTCGTGCCAACCCAACAGACACTTTCGGAGATACCTGTAATGCACCTTTATAGCCACCCACTTACGTTGTGACGTTTGGTACACCCAAAGCATTCCTACGGTATCCGGGAGTTGCACAATCTCATGGTCTAAGGAAATGATACTTGACATTAGAAAAGCTTTAGCATACGAACTACGATCTTTGTGCTAGGCTTAGTATTGGGTCTTGTCCATCACATCATTCTACTAATGATGTGATCCCGTTATCAATGACATCCAATGTCCATGGTCAGGAAACCGTAACCATCTATTGATCAACGAGCTAGTCAACTAGAGGCTTACTAGGGACTTGGTGTTGTCTATGTATCCACACATGTATCTGAGTTTCCTATCAATACAATTATAGCATGGATAATAAACGATTATCATGAACAAGGAAATATAATAATAACTAATTTATTATTGCCTCTAGGGCATATTTCCAACACATACCTTATCTGACATATTACAAAAGTAGTATTTAGTTATTTATTTATTACATTTGTACTACATCAATGATTGGTGGACTGAACTCCCTTCATAAAATGCAAGTTATCACCATGAATAAGCAGTGCCTTGCCGCAAGATCTATTTACTTCCAAGTCTAAAGTAAAAGGATAAATGTTATTCACCCTAAACTCTTAAACCTTCTTCTATATATGTCTAAACCAAACCATCAAATCTGAAGTAGTTTCTATTTCCTAAGTATAAGAAGTTGCCAGTTAGGCACACATTTTTTCTTTTAAGTATATATGTCCAACTGTTTATTAAAGAATTATACACTATTGTAACGTTTTTTACCTTTAGATAAGGCCCAGTTTGTGTGGGTGGCCACTGTGGTGGTCATCTCTTGGTGACTCGTCTATGGAGAGGGGCCCTTGGAGGAGGGATAGCTATGGTGATGGCGGTGGCCTACTACAGGGACGACTGTTGAATGGCCAACAGTGCCTCCGCCGGCGGCGCGAGAAACACACCGACTGCAAGGCGCCTAGATTTGATAGGTGGCTTGCTTATTCCCTTAAGTTGAATCATTGGATAAATGAGTAGGGGAAGAGGACTGGTCGGTGCCTCGAGGACCATCTCGACCGCACTTGCATGTTGTACACTATGAGCTCGCCGAGGTTGCCATACCTTGTTGCCTTATGGGTCATCATAGTGATGGTGGACGACCAAGCTTCATGGAGGAGCTCAGGCGAATCCCTGACAGGATACTTGGCAGGTTTTATGTGATGCAGGGCAAAAAGGGTGACAACCAGAGCGCGGTAAAAAGGTAAAGGCACACACAAGAGTTCTATGTTTTCGTTTTGTCCATTTTCCTAGTAATAATCAAGCAAGGTGCGTTTCTTCAATTTTTTCATCCGTTCACAGTCGATTTTTTTTCTATCCGAGGCAGTACTAAATTTGTGTGGGTCTATCCGCTAGAAAAGAAAAAAAGTTTGTCTACAATTTCGTAATTGGCCCGCTCGCGCTCCGGCCCAATGAAGCCAGCCCACTTATTATTGCCCGCACAGTTGGGAAGACTTTATTTGTCACACGGAGCATTAAATAATGGAAGCTTCCCACAGGGCGCCTAAAACTGGGCCGGCCCGTTTCCCCTTTTTCGTTGTTCTACTATCTATTTTTCATTTTTTCCGTTTCTTTCTATTTCTCTTTTATATTTCCTTCCTCATTTCTATTTTTCCTATGAAGTAAAAATTTAAAAAAAAATCTGAATTTCAATTTTTGTTCAAATATTTAAAAATTTGTCAGAATTCGAAAATTTTGTTCCTATTTTGAAAAATGTCAAAACTTTTAAAATTCCCGTTTTGAAATTTTCTCAACATTCAAAAATGTTCTCATTTTTTAAGAATGTTTGTGTTTTCAAAAATTCACTGGGATTTTTAATAAAAATACATTTTACAAAATGTTCTATTTTAAAATATTCCTTTTATTGAAATGTTCGCAAATCCAAAATAATATTTATGTCTAAGAAAACATTTTCAAAATTGTTTTGAATGTTCCCTTTAGAAAATCAAAATTCAGAAATATTTGTGTTTTGATAAAATTTTCATGTTTTAAAAATATTGTTTGTGAATTTAAAAATATTAATGTTTCTAATTTTGTTCGTGCTTTTCTAAAAAAAAATTGGATTTAGAAAAATGTTCGCTTTTTTTGAAATTTGTTCGGGATTTAAGAAATTGTTCACGTTTCCAAGAATATTCACCAATTCATATTCTTTATTGTTCTAAAAAATCAAAATATATTTCTGATCTGACGCTATAGTATTTTCTTAAGTATTCGTGCTGACCATTGGTTAGCGGTACGCGTTCGTTCTATGTTGGTTGAAAGAAATTGTGGGCACATGCCAATAAAAGAGAGTATGTTGTTTGGTTTTAATTAGAGCAAAATTATGGGCACTTGAGCACTAAAATAATCAAAGAGAATAAACCTTCAAAAGAAGGGACATTCATGCCTCATACCTGATTATGCTAATGAAACAGGATTTATGCGCTACAATTAATAATCCACCCAGTTACGCCGTCGTAGGATAGAGTGGTTGAAACAACCGTGTCCTGAAGGTTGCCGCGCAGCCATCAAATGAGGAGGCAGGCACAACCCCAAGATGGAGGCGGACCCAGAGGACAAAAGGCATGAGTTGGGTGCTCGCCACCATGCGGACCAACCCAACCACTATCAAGAATCCGCGTGTCAAACATGTACAACGAGAAGACAATAACTCCTTGCTCTGTCGCTTACCATTGTGGAGACCCTATTTTTGGATGACACATCAATTATCTTTCCCGTTGCTTCTCACAAAAGAAAAAATATCTCCCGTTGCAATGCAGTGGCATATGTGCTAGTCAAGGTAAATACTGCTTAATCGCTTACCATTGTGGAGACCTCGCACCATTCCATGGAGATGAAGCTTTCGATCCGAGGTCGGATCTCTCCCAAGGGGGGGGGAGATGATGCGGAGCATCCCACGATCATCCCCATGGACATACAACCGTCTCATCAAGAGCCAAGAGGACCCATGACACGAGCTAGAGCTAGAGCTCTCGAGAACGAGGTGACCTCTTTCCTTATTGATATCACATATGATCCACTCGAGACATGGCTACTACCTAAGTCCGATATGCTATGCATGATTAGGTGTCAAGGGGAACCTCCCGAGGATGCACGTGAAGACGGACAAGCCGCCAAGTCCATGGATGAAGAGAACCAACGGAAACGAGCAAAATCCCTTCGGGCCCGGACATCCGCCCCGACCCGGACATCCGGCCCCTGAAGCTTCTACCTCAACATGCACCAAAGGCCCAAGTCTCCAGGCGGGACATCCGCGTCAAGCCGGACATCCGCCCCCAGCCGAAATCCGGGCCCGCCTGAAATCCGGCGCCCTTTCCCGATTCGGCTGAAGCAGTCGCTTAGTGGACATCCGGCTGAGCCCCCGACATCCGGCGCCTCAAGGCCGGACATCGGCCCGACGCCCGGACGTCCGGCCTCCCTCTGCTGCAATGCCTCGTGGCCTTGTCCTTGTACCCTTCGCCCGAGACTATATATACTTGTTCCTTTCATCTTTCTAGGGTTAGCATTGGATTAGCTCATATTTTGGTGTGAGAGCCTTTGCTCATCCACTTGGCTACTTCTCCTCGGAGATCGGGACCTCTACGGAGAAGATCCCCCAAGCGGATTCAAGACCCCCTTCTAGGGCGGACCCCATCAAGACCTCCTCTCGGAGAAGAACGGCTACTCGTGTATCTTTCCTTTGTTGATCTTGAATCTTGTGCCACCTTATGTGATCGATAATCTAGCACTTGTGTGATTGACCTCTTGTCGGTTGAGTGATTTCTCTCTCGTTTTCCCCGTGTTTTCCCTCTTGTTCTTCGCGATTCACCGTAGGATCCGCTCCAACGTGAAAGATCATCCACGTAGGGTTCCGCCCTACATCATCTATGGTATCATGAGCCACGTTGATCACGTTATTGGAGCCCCTACCCTCTTTTTCTAGCTTGATTTTGTTGTTTTGTCCTAATTTGAGAATTCCCCACAAAATAGCCCCAAAATTTTTTGTGATTTGTTAGTGTGATGAAGTTTTGTTGGATTTGATCCGTGGATTTCGTGTGTTGCAGGTAGATCTAGCTTTTCCCCACCATTTCCACAATTTCCATCCACAAATTCGCCCAAATTTTGATCCGATTTGAACTCTCCTCGCGGTGTTCTTCGAGCCCGGACATCCGGCCCGAGCAGCCCGGACATCCGGCAGCCCGGACATCCGGCCCGATCAGCCCAGACATCCGGTGCCCCGGACATCCGGCTTCTAGCCCGGATTTCCGGCCCCTGATAGCAACAATCCCTTCCACCACCCCGATCACCGCCTAACTTTCGCCAAATTTTGTCCCGTGCCCACATACACTTCCACTTACCTCCACCACTTCCGCATAACACCACCATAGCCTTTCCACTACCAATTTCGACAATGTTGCCAACTTTTGCCATGAGAATTTGAGTTGGGGTTTTCCGTATCCTTTTGTGTTTCGGCTATCTAGGTACGGTTCAACATCAACATCACCACCGCTCATCTTCGCCAAGGACGGTAACATCGTCGACACCTTTGTCATTACTTGCAATTGCATTGATAACCATCATAGCCCATTTTTGCATTGCTTACCCACCGAGACTAGCCATTGAGTATTGCGAACAACGTGACTTGTGCACATTAGTGATCATACTCCATAGCATACATACCATACCAAAGTGGTGCATATCTTAGCATCAACTTGTGTGTCACAAAGTTGTCATAGCATACACAATTGCTATCTTGGTTCGTGAAGTTTTGCATGAGAAAAAGAGCTCAAAAGAGAAAGAGCCAATCAAGCTTTTAAGCAAAGAGAGAAAGATAAGCAAAGAGCTTATGAGCAAGAACCATAGCATCATAAAACATTAAGATTGTCATACTTGGTCATCTTGGATCAACACATCGAAACACCATACATATAGCATACTTGGGATAGAAGTCGTTGCATTTTTGCTTAGTAGGTTGTGCACAAGTTCGTATCCGCCTATTGTGCAATCGTGCTAGCGTCTCTCTAGTGTTGTGCAACAAGAGCATCTTGGTGAATTCCGCATTTTGGCTCATCCTTGGTTGCATAACCCCATATTATCTATTTGCGCGTGTGTTTCCGTGTACCATATCTTGCTATTGGTCTACTTGTTGCATTTGCAAATTTGTGAATCATTTCCAACTTTATTGAGTCTCACTTACAATTGCATCAAATTTTGTGCCACCATCCTAACCGAGCTCCACCATAAGCTTTTATTTGTGTAGGTGTGAGAACCGACAAGAATCGGTACCAAGAGTGCTATTTCATTGTCCGCATTTGAGTGAACTTGATTCATTTTCAACATCGGTCAAAGGTACATTGGTATAAGTTCTTTTCCGTTCTACCACTCACATCTTGCTTGGAATGATGGATAGGCCAAGTTCTTCTACCAACCCACTCTTCATCGAGCAAGACGACGACATGACTTCATACGTCACCAAGAGCCACCTCTTCGGTGCACAACGAGCGTTGCACCAAGAACAACAAGCAATGAGCGACCGCATCGACAACCTCGCCACCGACTTGCGACTCTCCGAGCAACGTACAAGAGACTACTTCGACAACAAGTTCGAGGCTCACAAGCAAGAGAATGATGCAAGAATGGACGAGATCCGCGCATTGATGAGAAACCGACATCATTCCACTTCTTCATCATCAAGACGGAGCCGCTCGAGTCGACACTCCGACGACACCTTCTACGACTCAAGTACACCTACTTCGAACACTCTTCGTCGTGCCGCTCGTCAAGACCGTCATGCATCTCGCAACCCGCTACATGACAAGCATTCACAAGAGCAAGTTGATGATCAAGTTCCTCGTCCTCAATCAAACCATGAGGCTTTTGCTCAAGCTCAAGAACGACAACGTCTTCGTCGCCAACAAGAGGAAGAACGAGCACGTCTTCACCAAGATGAACAAGACGCCAAGGCTCAACGTCTTCAACAACAACAACGTGAAGCGCAAGCTCTTGAGGCGCAACGTGCCCTTCAAGAATCAAGTAGAGCAATCGCCAACCGCAATCACGAACGGCGCAATCAAGAGGAAGCCCTTCGAGAAGAAATCCAAGAGAGGAACTACCAACCTCATGTACAACGTCAAGTTCCCCAAGCTCCTTCACAAGCTCGTCAAGCTCCACCTCAACCTCAAGTTCAACAAGAGGAAGTTGATCATGGTCTTCCTCCGCGTCAAGAGCAACATGAAGACGAGTACAATCCACGTCAAGGACGTCATCATCAACATCGCCAACAACACAATGAAGAGCAACGCTACGGCAAGCTAAAATTCACCATGCCCAAGTTCAATGGAAGCAATGACCCCGAAGACTACCTCTCATGGGCATTAAAGGTTGACAAAATCTTCCGCTTGCACAACTACGATGAAGCGAAGAAAATCGCTATGGCATCACTTGAGTTCCAAGATTATGTGCTCATATGGTGGGAACAAATCATTGAGCGACGACAAGCAAGGGGTGAACCTCCAATCACCACTTGGGCTCAAATGAAGGATGTCATGCGAGCACGTTTTGTACCAACCGACTACAACCGCGACCTCTTCAAGAAACTCCAACTACTCAAGCAAGGAACAAAGAGCGTTGAAGAATATTACAAGGAAATGGAGATAGCCATGATTCGAGCCAATGTCAAGGAAGATGATGAGCAAACTATGGCACGTTTCTTGAATGGACTCAATCATCCCATCAAGAAGATCGCCGACTTCCAACCATACTCATCCCTCATTGAGCTCGTGCATCAAGCTACAAAGGCGGAACGCCAAGTGCAAGATGACTTCAAGTACGCCAAGTACTCATCCAAGACCTACGGCTTCTCCAACAACCAAGCGTCAACGACTCCTCCAACATCTACATCAACCAAGCTTTCTTCAAGAAACGACGACAAGTCAAGTTACAAGAAGACATCGACAAGTTCAAGTCGTCCTCCTCCTACTACAAGCAACCTCAAGCCGCGTGCTTCATCCTCTACTCCGACCGATGAGACCATCAAGACAAGCTCCTTCAAGTGTTTCACTTGCGGCGGCCGAGGCCACAAGTCAGAATGCACCAACAAGCGCACCATGATCCTCAACGACGATGGCACATATGACTCCATGAGTGAAGAGAAGATGGAAGCTCTTGAGCAAGTGGCCATGCACCGGCAAGTGAACGAAGACGAAGATGATCAAGTCTTTTGTGATGAGGATTCAAGCCCCGCTCTCGTTGTCTCCAAGGTCTTGACTCTTCAACATCAACAAGAAGAAGACCAACGATGCCACATCTTCCACACAAAAGCCGGCATCAATGGACGGTCCATCAAGGTCATCATCGATGGAGGTAGTTGCCACAACTTGGCAAGTGAAGAACTATGCTCCAAGCTCCAATTGGTCAAGAGGAAGCACCCGCACCCCTACAAGGTTCAATGGCTAAGTGACTCCGGCACTATACGAGTCGAGCATACGGTCCAAGTCTCCTTCAAAATTGGTGCTTATGAAGACACATTGGAATGTGATGTGGTCCCAATGACCGTTTGCCATCTACTTCTAGGTCGACCATGGCAATTCGACCGTGGTGTCATCCACAATGGGCGCACCAATCACTATAGCTTCAAGATGAAGGGGAAAGAATATGTGCTACGACCTATGTCTCCTAGTCATGTAATAGCCGACAAACAAGCCACCAATCATAGAGACAAGAGTGAGAAAGTGATCCACCCAAAAGTGAGTGAGAGCCACAAGCCAAATTTGAGTGACTCTTCGCCTAGAGAGAAAAACCTCATTCTATTTGCCACCAAAAGCGAGATGAGAGAAGTGTGTGAGAACCCATCTACCGTGATGCACTTTGTCCTTGTGTGCAAGGATGGAGAACCAAACACTAACACCATTCACGAGCTACCTTTGGTGTTTCAATCTCTTTTGCAGGAATTTCAAGATGTTTTCCCCGATGAGCTACCTCCGGGTCTACCTCCCCTTCGAGGCATTGAGCATCGAATCGATCTCATCCCCGGAGCGCCACTACCAAACAAAGCTCCATACCGAGTCAATCCGGAAGAAACCAAGGAGATTCAACGGCAAGTACAACAACTAATCGACAACGGTCATGTACGTGAAAGCCTAAGCCCTTGTGCTGTTCCGGTTATTCTTGAGCCTAAGCCCGATGGAAGTTTCCGCTTGTGTTCCGATTGTAGACCTATCAATGCTATTACCGTTCGATATAGGCATCCCATTCCTCGCTTAGATGACATGCTTGATGAACTTAGTGGAGCCAAATTTTTCTCAAAAATTGATCTTAAAAGTGGCTATTATCAAATCCGCATACAAGAGGGTGATGAATGGAAAACTGCTTTCAAAACCAAATTTGGTTTATATGAATGGTTAGTGATGCCTATGGGTCTTTCGGAAGCTCCCGGTACTTTTGTGCGTCTTATGAATCATGTGCTTCGTCCTTATATTGGAGTCTTTGTTGTGGTTTACTTTGATGATATTCTTGTGTTTAGCAAAACCATGAAAGAGCACATCAATCATGTAAAATCTGTGTTGCAAACTCTTCGCAAGGAAAGCCTTTATGCAAACTTGAAAAATGCACTTTGGAGTTGACAAAGTGGTTTTCTTGGGTTTTGTAGTTTCCTCAAAGGGTGTCCATGTTGATGAATCTAAAATTGAAGCAATCAAAACTTGGCCCCAACCCACCAATTTGCAACAAGTGCGAAGCTTTCTTGGTCTTGCGGGTTTCTATCGTCGCTTTGTGAAAGATTTTAGCACAATTGACGCTCCTTTGCATGCTTTGAGCAAGAAGAATACTCCCTTTGTTTGGGGAACTTTGCAATCAACCGCTTTTGATGAGCTCAAGTCTTTGCTTACTCATGCTCCGATTCTTGCTTTGCCCAATTTTGACAAAACTTTTGAGGTTCATTGTGATGCAAGTGGTACCGGAATTGGCGGAGTTTTGATGCAAGAAAAACGAGCCATTGCATATTTTAGTGAAAAACTCTCCGGTGCTCAACTTAATTACCCCATCTATGACAAAGAGTTGTATGCTTTAGTGCGTGTGCTACATGTTTGGGAGCATTACCTTAGACCTCACGAGTTTGTCATCCACACCGATCATGAAACGCTTAAGTACCTCAAAGGTCAAACTAAATTGAACAAGCGTCATGCCAAATGGAGCGAATTCATCGAATCTTTTCCTTATGTGATCAAGTACATTAAGGGTAAAGAAAATGTAGTTGCCGACGCGCTTTCACGCATATGCATGCTTGTCACTCAACTTGAATTGAATGTTATTGGTTTTGAGCATATAAAAGACTTGTATGAGCATGATCCATCTTTTGCTTCTCCTTATGCTAAGTGCTTGACGACACGTCTTGGGAACAATATTACATCAAGGATGGTTTTCTTATGAGAGCTAACAAACTTTGCATTCCCTAGTCTTCTCTTCGTTTGCTCCTTTTGCAAGAGGCTCATGGAGGCGGACTCATGGGACACTTTGGTCGCGACAAGACATTCGCCACGCCTCCAACAACTACTTTTGGCCCAAGATGTTCATGACGTCTCACGCTTCACCAACCGATGATATACATGTCGCAAAGCTAAGTCTAAAGCTCAATCTCATGGTCTTTACATGCCTCTTCCTATTCCATATCAACCATGGGAAGACATTAGTATGGATTTTGTACTTGGTTTGCCTAGGACTCAAAATGGCAAGGATTCCGTCTTTGTTGTCGTGGATAGATTTTCTAAGATGGCACATTTCATACCTTGCAACAAGATAGACGATGCTTCACATGTTGCCAATCTCTTTTGTAGGGAAATCTTGCGACTTCATGGCGTACCAAAGACAATCGTCTCCGATCGTGACGTCAAGTTCTTGAGTTACTTTTGGAAGACCCTATGTGCCAAGCTCGGAATCAAGCTCTTGTTCTCCTCGGCATACCATCCTCAAACCGACGGCCAAACGGAAGTGACGAACCGCACACTATCCACTCTACTTCGTGTCTTGATCAAGAAGAACATCAAGGAATGGGAAGCATGTCTACCCATCGCCGAGTACGCCTACAATCGTGCAAGACATTCAACTACCGGCAAGTCCCCCTTCGAGGTCGTCTACGGTTTCAAACCGTTGTCCCCATTGGACATTCTACCACTTCCTCTCCAAGAGTGCACCAACATGGATGCAAGTGAACGAGCAAGCTACATCAAGAAGATGCACGAAGATACAAGGCACACCATTGAGCGCCAAGTACAACGCCAAGTAAACAAGCTCAACGCCAACAAGCAACCCATCGTCTTCAACATTGGTGATCTAGTGTGGCTACACCTTCGCAAAGACCGCTTCCCCAAAGAACGCAAGTCCAAACTTCTCCCTCGAGCCGATGGACCTTTCAAGGTGCTAGCACGCTACAACGACAACGCCTACAAGATCGACCTACCTCGAGACAAATACAACGTGAGCGACATCTTCAACGTCAAGGACCTCGCACCATTCCATGGAGATGAAGCTTTCGATCCGAGGTCGGATCTCTCCCAAGGGGGGGGGGAGATGATGCGGAGCATCCCACGATCATCCCCATGGACATACAACCGTCTCATCAAGAGCCAAGAGGACCCATGACACGAGCTAGAGCTAGAGCTCTCGAGAACGAGGTGACCTTTTTCCTTATTGATATCACATATGATCCACTCGAGACATGGCTACTACCTAAGTCCGATATGCTATGCATGATTAGGTGTCAAGGGGAACCTCCCGAGGATGCACGTGAAGACGGACAAGCCGCCAAGTCCATGGATGAAGAGAACCAACGGAAACGAGCAAAATCCCCTTCCAGGCCCCGGACATCCGGCCCCTGAAGCTTCTACCTCAACATGCACCAAAAGGCCCAAGTCTCCAGGGCCCGGACATCCGGCGTCCAAGCCCGGACATCCGGCCCCCAACCCGGAAATCCGGGCCCCAGCCCGGAAATCCGGCGCCCCTTTCCCGATTCGGCTGAAACGGTCGCCCTAGCCCGGACATCCGGCGCCTCGCGAAGGCCCGGACATCCGGCCTGACGCCCGGACGTCCGGCCTCCCCGCTGCATAGCAGCCTCCTGGGCCTTGTCCCTTGTACCCCTTCGCCCGAGACTATATATACTTGTTCCTTTCATCTTTCTAGGGTTAGCATTGGATTAGCTCATATTTTGGTGTGAGAGTTTTGCTCATCCACTTGGCTACTTCTCCTCGGAGATCAGGACCTCTACGGAGAAGATCCCCCAAGCGGATTCAAGACCCCCTTCTAGGGCGGACCCCATCAAGACCTCCTCTCGGAGAAGAACGGCTACTCGTGTATCTTTCCTTTGTTGATCTTGAATCTTGTGCCACCTTATGTGATCGATAATCTAGCACTTGTGTGATTGACCTCTTGTCGGTTGAGTGATTTCTCTCTCGTTTTCCCCGTGTTTTCCCTCTTGTTCTTCGCGATTCACCGTAGGATCCGCTCCAACGTGAAAGATCGTCCACGTAGGGTTCCGCCCTACATCACCTAGGACCCCAGATGCAATTATCTTCTTTTTCTTTCTTTAGGTTGAAAAAAAATTGAACAAGCAACAGAAGGAAACAGTAGACAGAAACAATATGCAAAAAAGAAACATGACGAACGAAACAGTCATACATGCCAGGGCAGAACTAGTTATCTCTACTACTTACTAGGGGTTGGGGCACCACCTGGTGGTGCCTCTTGAGAGGAATCTGGGCGGTGCTAGGTTGAAAGTGCCCATTCCACTTACTTCCATGACCAATTTCGGAAGAGCTAAATAAATGACGCTTAAATACAAGGAGATTAGGGCATTTGAAACACAAAACACTGGAAGGCACGAGGTGGAACAAGAAAGACAGAGAGTTCACACATACTCATTATCTAATGAATCGGTATATGTTGCAAGTTTCTGCAGTGGTAAGAATTCAACATTCAACTAGAAAGACAAAGAGAGCTCACATATACTCATTATCTAATGAATCAGTATATGTTGAAGTTTCTGTAGTGGTAAGAATTCAACATTCAATTGTGACATGAAGTGCTACACCAAAACAATAAGAGCACAACGACGGAAAGTTTAAAGGGTATTCAAGTTGAATGCTCAAATTAAAATCACCATGAAATGTGAGGAAAATGCCACCCAGTTCTATGTGGATTCTGCGACATGTCTTGCAAGTAACCATACCATTCAATAGGCCAGAAATTTTGTAGACATCAAGTGGAGTCAAAAAGTGCTTTCAATGCTAACCGTCGGAGGAAGACAATATTCAGCATGTCTCCTAAGAACATAGAAACCATCGCGGGTACTTGTATCCGAGGTTGCTAATGTCCTGTAGAAGGACTGAAGGAATGTATGATGAATTTCTCGAGTTCTTGTGGTTTAGGACCCAAGCTTGTGAGCTCACCTTACTAATTAGGGGTTCAAACGGGAAAATTAATGAACATACATGTAAACAGAAACATGGAACATTACTAACAAAGAAGACTGCTACATGAAACAGAACTAAACAGGACCACCGAACCATCTCGTAGAACATCTGACACAGCTTGCGACAATAATCAGGTTAACTCAAATAATCAGGTGAACCTGCAAAACGCAAAGGTACATGCATTCAAATATTAGTGAGAAAACACATACGAATATGTAAGTGCTAAATATTAAAAGGCTTACATTACCAATATCACATATTCTAATTCTTTTTGTCAAATGGTGACGTATCAAGAATCCCATACTCCAAATGTCCAACGTACTGATATTATATGTGAAGAAATGTACACATAAAAGGACAAGGCTTTGTTACGAGGTATCTACCATTGTGTTTCAGAAGAGTGTCATGTTGTAGCCCTCATTTTGAAGCTTTGCCTCAATAGTCTCAGACAATAAAGAAGGGTATTATGACTATTATGAGTAAGTCCTTTAGAATATCAACCACTACTGTGGGAACTGATGTGCAGATAATGGAATATAAAGCAGTACTCTAATCTATCAGCACAAGAGTTACAGAATATGTAGTGTGCCTAAATCAATTCATTAAGAACTTAATTAGACCAGCGTACATTACAAGAGGTCCAAAAAGGCCAAAAGGGAGTGTGGGATGATGCTTCCGTATATTCATACATTTGGATAGTCAAATTGTAGGTGACAAGTAACAAAGGTAACACAAATATACTTAGCTTACATCATATGAGAAACACGCGGAGGAGGGAATATGTACCAGAAGAGCATTAACACAAAGAAAGCATTATGGTAGAAGTTATAGAGAATCATGTATGTCATAGACCGATGGTTTCAGTTCTTGTGCACAAGAAGCGATCTATTAAAAAAATTGCCCCGTAACAAATCTGAGGCCATCACTACTTGACAACCTTCTTGACCACATATACCAAAACTAACATCAGCCATTTGTATCACTAAAATATAATTTGCCCCTGCAAATAGAAAACAAGATCATAAAAAACCAAACTGTCAAGATGAACATGGGAAGATGCCAAATAGTGGAGAAAATAGTTAGCCATGTCTCCAAAAAGAAAGGTGACAGTAAAACTAACAAGTTCAATGTACATCAAAAACTTATATTGGCATAATTCTGCAGTATTGTTTGTTTGATCTTCAATTGTCAGAAATGACTTGTGCCTCTGTACTAATTGTAATGTTCAACAGATAGGGAGCTTATTATTGTATAAAGCCTTATCAGTATATAACTGGATTGCACACAATGCACATCATGTGATTCCACTCCTTCCTCTTAGTCCAGCCCCCTCTTTTCCATAACTATCTCTCAAATACACATGTCCTCCCTTGAGGGGAAAACATAAATTAGTATGAAAACCATAGATATGGAAAGGAAAAGGAACAAAACATGTATATGGAATTTTGAAGCCATGCCATCGTAGACCTGCTTCTAACTATAGTGCTATGTGTACAATTATTTTCTTATAAAGAACAAGCCCACAAAAACTGCAATATCATTGAATGTATTGTATTTGGAGAACCATAATCAGTAGATCTAGAAGAAAGCCTTTTCGCACCGGTATTTGGAGACAATGTCGAGAATGAAGAGCTGGTATCAAAGAGCATGCCTCACATGTTGACCGCCGCAGCAGGCGCCTGCTTGAGGAGGTCCAGGAGCCCGCCGCCACCAAGGCTGAGCTAATCGGCATTGGCAGGGATGACGTGGTCAAGCTGCTGTGAGCGTGCCGCCTTTCAAGAATAATGATTTTTCTTAAGAATGGATCTAACAAAACATGCTACACCCAATTATGCCGGTGCACATGATTTGCACCCAGATCAACCGCATGCTTATCATAAGGGATTTAAGGCCGTTTCTTCCTTGACAAAATATCATTCTTTCCAAATAAATATACCATACTTTGAAGAATGTCAATGCATTATATATCAAGTTCATGTTTTCTCAAAATTGTAAGAGTTGAGGGTTTATAATATGTACTAGTGGGTAAGGGCGCTCCGCCGCGCCAGGAAGTTACCCATATGTTTGCTTGGCTTTTTTTTTGAAAGGGAAGGTTGTTTGGTTGCCTATATATTTTATTTCAGTTCTATAAAAAGTATTTAGTTGTCCATAACTTAATGATCTGGTTTATTTAACAAATGTGGCATATTCTTAGATAGAAAACATGGCACATTGATAGGTGAACAACACCACAATACTTCATTTTTAGAGAGCAAAATATACGATATCCACTGTCATTGTCGGAAACAAATGTTCACTGCCATTGTCTTAAAGAGAAGTTCTCAGATGAAACTAAAATTATAATAGTATATGCCTAATTTAGCAAGTTACCAGCATGTTAGGCAGCTTTTGAACTGAATGCTTGCTCACAAGAAGTACTACAGTTTGTAAAATTCAGCCATTTCTGCATTACTATACCCTTGAAAACAGAAACTGGAGAAATTTTTGCAACATGAATGTGTACAATTAGTCTTAAACAAAGAACATGCATAATCTTCACAAGGTCCACCGTGGCAAACCATGTCTGCAGTTCTCAAATAAGACGTCGTGATATCATCACCGACTTGTTGTTCCAGCCATACATTAGAAATTCCATCCATTAGCATTTGGCAACATGACTCAACGATTACCTTACCTCATCAAATCATCGTGACACCTTGTATCCTACATGGTCAAGTAGTACACCTTCCGATGGCAATAACAAATTCTGGATAAGATTAAAGAAAAATTAGCATGCTGATCTTTTCCAGAAAATAAATAAAATATGATTCCTTGGTCTTCAAAGAAAATAGAAATCATTTTTCATAATTCCAATACGAAACGACTTTATTTGTAGAAGTAAGCAAGGCAAGCAACTCAGCCAAATGGATGTGGTATATACATGAATACATACGTACTAAAAGGAAATCATATATGCATGGGACATGGGCACAACACAAAAATTATTTATGCATATTTCACATACATAACTAAAGTTAATGATCATCTCATGCAAAAATAGTCACTAATCAATTAAATCAATTCATCCAACATTATACTGCTAGTCTGATACAACTTGTATCGAGGATCTCTACTCCTAATGTCTCAGTTGGTAGGTCGTGTTCCGGGTTTTATTTTCGTCCCACCTAACCCGGCCTATTTTGGTACTTCTTTGGTACTACTTCCCACCTCTCTCCCAACCGCGGAAAACCAAAAAAACCCCGAGATGGAGTCCCGCACCCGCACAACCTCCCGTCGTAATTAACTGAGACGATCGAAAATAAACCACCGAGCACAAACCGGCGAAAATTAACCAGCAAAAAAAAACCCAAAACAATCGCACGCACGTACGAGCAAGGCCGCCTGCCCTCGAGCGAGAACCACTCACACGCACGACTCGCTCAGCAAATCGTGCGCCGCCGCCCTCCATCCTTCGCCACCGCCGCTCCATCCCTTCGCCGCCGCCGCTCCATCCCTTCGCCGCCGACCTCGCACATCAAAGCTGCCGCCGCTCCATCCCTTCGCCGCCGCCCACGATCCACTTCAGGAGACGCCGTCGATCCCGTTGAGGACCTGCTGCCCATCATGTCGAGGATCCGAAGACGATCCCCTTCAGGAGCCTTGCCGATCCTTCTCCACACGCCACCGCCTCCCTTGCGAAGACGCCTTGCCATGGATATCAATCGGCGCCACGACGGCCGTGGCCTCCCCACCCGCCGACGTTCCAGATCCGGCCATCGTTGACCCCCTCCACATCAGTGATTGGTCAAGGTAGGGGTGTGTGGCTCTATCCATCTTCCCGCGTGTACGGCGTCCGTGTATCCCGGGCAAGGGTGCTTGTGAGATCGGGAGGCGATCAAAAGGAGGAAGAGGAGATCCATGGTTGGGGATACATTCAACGACCTAGGCATCATCCTCCCTAACGTCGTACTCGAAGCCCGCAGCCATTGCCTTCTCAATCTACGTTAGTCAGCAGCAGCAAGGTCAGGCCCCACTATATTTTCTTCAGATCTTGCATCGCCATGGTGACTCCACAAAATTTGTACATCCATTGCCGACATTGGTATTTATTCAGCAGAGAATTAACAACAGTAGACCAAAGCAAAGGGGGGTCAGCCTGAATGGGACGTATCCCCTCCAGAAGACTCGCCCTAGCTAACCTGCCTGGTACCTTTCATTAGCACTTCTCCCAGTAAGTTTGCAAATTTTGGACCCACCACTTTTGAATCATGCTTGGTGTGTGCTGACGGTGCACGAGGAACGTGACGGTTTTTCTCCGAATCATGCCATAGTTCTCTCAATATTGTACGTGTTGTTCTCTCAGCATTGTACGTCTTGTTCTCTGCATGATGCGTGGTCGATGGGCGGAGGCGACGACTGGCGGCTGTTCTATTTACACCTGACATGTTTGAGAGACTAGGGAGCAGGCGATTTTGCACTCGTATTTGGTCGGCAATGGAGATGAATTTGTGAGAGATGTGGCTGGGAGTTGCACCGGACATTTTTCTGCCCTCTCTATGTTATCCCTTTGCACTAATCGGTAATTGCTTTTTGACCAGGGGATAGGGTAGCGTACACGAACAGCAAAATTGTAGAAGACGAGGAGGACAATCTGAGTGACCAACATTATGTGGAGTATTGAGATGCAGGTAAGACATGTGTAATCTGAATTGAGACATATGGAGGGCATACATAGTATGTATGTGCAGTTTTTAATTGTAGGTTGAATTCTTGTTCTCTAGATCCATCTTCACCGACAGCACGCGCTTGTCTGTGACCTCCCACCAGCAACGCCTTGAGGTCACCCACACAAGCGACCAAGCAATTCCACACTGTCACCCTCTGCTACTTTGCCAACGACATCGAGGAGGTCGTGGGTGAGAGCTACTGTCCTCCCTGGAGAACATGCTCGTGCCCCATGCGTCTGAAGAAGAGCTAAGACACTCGCATGGGTGCTCAAGGAAATACACCAGATTGAGCGAGGTTAGATTAAAGTTTCTTCATTCTACACTAGCTTTTCTTGTGCCTTTAGGTATTTCAGATAAGTATCGTATGCTGCCTACAACATGTAAGGGAAGCTAAAAAGGATTACAAAATATTTATGCTTCTTCATAGTTGTCCATTTGGTTCTAAACTTTGTTGAGTAGCAGACATATTTTACATTAATTAATAAATAATGTTGCTGCACACGTGAGTTGGTTTGCAATGAAGTGGGCAGGTAGACATGTTTTTGTTGAATAAATATTTTTCATAAATACGGGGGCATGAAGATAATCTATTCTTTCTTTACTCCGTTGACAATGGGACAATGTTCTTTTTGTGTTTCAGAGTAAAAAAACAGACTCCAATCTGAATCTGACGAGTAAAAAGATATCGTTGTGTTTCAGAGTGTTACGCAATTTATCAACAAGAGCAAAGACTCTAATCTGATGATGTAGGACAGCTTTAATGTGACAGAGGATCATGGTGGTCGATGGATTGTGCACCCGGTAGTAGACTAGGAAAGGAACATTATTTACGGAACACAATGATATTCAGAGCAGCCCTGCACTATGTGAGATTTAGAAGGTATTCAAATTAGTGTTTGTTGATAACTGCAAATTCCGTGTGTCCGAGTTTCATATTTTTCTTTCTATCCCTATCAACGTACTAATCCGTTGTTCTTTGATGTGCAGTTGGTACTGCCGGCGGATGCATCCATGTGCTAATCTCCTGGCACCGCGTAGACGGAGCCAAACGAGTTGGGGCCTCCAGCCGGCTGGTAGTGGACAACAACACCGGGTTTGTTAATTAATCAACAAGTCACAGATTGTCCTCTTTTCTGATTGGTCTGGTGTGGACTATCAGGCCTGCCGCGCAATCATAGATTTATCTTTTGATTTATGTGGGTGGACAGAAACACCCTTTCTAAAGTTTTCTAGGGATTGTAATAAAGCACAGTAACACACTCCAGCATTCATTCTTTGCTTGATATTAGCAAACAATGTAAAATAACCAAGCTCACAACATTCTAAAGCGGTCTATTAGCTACTTCAGCAGACAACAGACAGAAAGAAGTAAGCAGTATTTGATTTGCTCATACCCGTGGAGGGATTGAATTCTGCCCAAAGTTTGTCGCAACACTTGTGGTCAGCGGCGAGGATGAGCACCCACACCCGCTCCTTGTTGCTGGCCTCTGCATCCTCCTCCCTTGAAGCGGGTCTATGCGGGGAGTTGATCTAGAATATCCTATTGTTAGATATAACAAATAGGTGACAAGAAATAAACAAGAACTATGTAGTACAATATATGTGTCACACAGTATACTTTGAAAATGTGTAATTTGAGATTCTGATATAGATGTAGGCCTGTAACACACCTTGAACATGCACTGAATATTGTTGTTTACAGTCTCATTTCTAAACCTGATGAAAACCCCTATTTAAAAAAGGATTTAATAGAATTTGTAGTGATTCTTTTGTCAGATTGATAATATATTGCAAATTATGCTTGATGGTTAATTTCTTGGCATAAAAGGTGCTTATTTGAAATTTGGTTACTACTGAAATTTTGTCAAGATACTTGGACTTGTTCATTGTTCAGTCAGGTTCCAATCAAGAGTTAACCTGAGACAATAGAAAGTATTGTCTGTGTAATTATTGATGGTTCTGGAATAAGGATTAAACCAAATCAATGAAACAAATCCTCGAGGATGCCTTTTTTGGTAGCTAGCCAGGTTAAACTTTTCAAACCGTGCTCAGCCCTGTACTCATAGGTCCATTGTTTCAATATTTATGAAGCACCACATTTTCAAATACATTTATTAAGCACCCTACCAATGTCAAGTTTTCAGATCTTGCGTACTTTCTTGTGGTACATGCCTACAAATTTGTGTACAGTCTATAAAAAACGACGATTGTCCGGTCTGGTCATAAACGTAGCCTAATCATAAAAAATGAAGTACACAAAAAACTTCATAAACATAGTTGTCACAATTTTTTATTAACCTTGTTTTTACAATCTTTCAGATTATTCAGAAAACGAGTTACACAATTTTTTATTTAGAGAAAGAGTTACCACCATTTTTTTTAGAAATAACTTTCATGTTCTTCTTTAGAAACATTTTTTACCACTATTATGAAAATATGTTCATATTAAAGATTACAGCTGCAAAAAATATAACAGCTGCATGATGGTTAATCAAATCAAGGATGGTCGAGAACTTGCAGATGCTACGTTTTTTATTTTGAAGTTAAGACTCAACTTGGAGCATTGGAGCATTTGAGAAATCTCACCACCAAGTCGACATCCAGCAATGGCATCTAGAGCACAAAGGTCTAAAATTGAAAAGTACACAATCTGTTGAAATGCTCTCACCATCTCATGAAATTGATGTGCTCGGTGAGGCAGAGGACGATGGTGTAGTGCTGCGGCTCGGTACTTCCTTCGCTGCACTGTGCTTGCTCTTCTAGGTGTCATCCAACGTTGCCCTTGCGTGCATCCGCATCAGTCTCCAACCTTGTTACAATTAATATATTAACGCCCATTGCTTCAAAGGGATATATATGAAAAGACAACAGAATAGAAAACCATAGAAACATGGTGGAAATGACTAAACAGAGTTACTATATGCACATCTTTGTAAAGAAGGTAAGAACAAAAGAAATTTCTTCCTCTGCTCCAAGTGTGACACCTCTGAATCTTTCAGTTGTAGAAGAAGACAGAATGGAGATTAGACTAATCTTCCTTCTCGTTTTGAAGATCACAACAACATTTACTACATCACAACGCACAAGAACCTAACGGTTAAGTCAAACGGAGTTTGGAAATCAACAATCATGAGTTGTGAGATAACAAAATAATCACATCGACTTGGTCACTCAAAAGAACTTATGCGGTGAGAACCCTTCTCGTACTATCGCTAACGCCATAATTTATTTGATTCAAGTGGAGAGCTTTTTATTCCTCCAAAACCCAAGATATATAGCATTTTTCAGAGAAAGGTAACAGCCTCAACAGATTCTAGATAAGAAAAGGTGACGGAAGTGCATGAAGCTGGATTTGAGAGTGAGACTGAGAAGAAAAGACTACGGGGTAATCAAAGTACAATAGGTGATTCAAATAGAATGTTTAGGATACATATGTTTTGTAACATCCCAAAATTCTAAATTTTGGAATGTTATAAACAAATAGATAGATTGATTGATTGTTTGATTGATTGACTGAAAGTGAGTGAATTCGAAACTTTTGAAAGTTAAATGAGAGGGAATAAAAGGACTTTCCCAAACTTTCATTTTGCTTTTATGAACTTCGGGAATTCAAATTCTTTTCATCACAAAACCCTGGAGAGAAGATGTAACGCCCCCGATGCGGCTATATCTCCCACGTGTCGAGGCACGACTTAGAGGCATAACCGCATTGAAAGCAATGTCGCAAGTGAGGTAATCTTCACACAACCCATGTAATAATTAAGGAAAGAGATACATAGTTGGCTTACGATCGCCACTTCACACAATACATAAATAAACATCCATCATTGAGTACACTCAAGGTCCGACTACGGAACCCAAAATAAAAGAAGATACCCCAAATGCTAACACAGATCCCGAATCATCCCAACTGGGCACCACTACGATCATCGGGAAAAGACACATAATAACGACCACGTTCCTCGTCGAACTCCCACTTGAGCTCGGTTGAATCACCTGCACCGGCCTCATCGGAACACCTGCAAGCTGTGTTTGGAAGTATCTGTGAGTCACGGGACTCAGCAATCTCACACCCGCGAGATCAAGACTATTTAAGCTTATAGGAAGGACAGAGTAGTAAAGTGGAGCTGCAGCAAGCGACTAGCATATATGGTGGCTACATCGCAAAAGAGAGCGAGAAGAGGAGCAAAGCACGGTCGTGAAGCTAGTAGCGATCAAGAAGTGATCCTGAACTACTTACGTCAGACATAACTCCAACACCGTGTTCACTTCCCGGACTCCACCGAGAAGAGACCATCACGGTTACACCCGCGGTTGATGTGTATTTTAATTGAGGTCAACTTTGGGTTTTCTACAACCGGACATTAACAAATTCCCATCTGCCTCATAACCGCGGGCACGGCTTTTGAAAGATATTACCCTGCAGGGGTGTCCCAACTTAGCCCATTATAAGCTCTCACGGTCAACGAAGGATATTCCTTCTACCGGGAAGACCCGATCAATCTCGAATCCCGGACTACAAGACATTTCGACAAAGAATAAAACAAGACCAGCAAAGCCGCCCGAATGTGCCGACAAATCCCGATAGGAGCTGCACATATCTCGTTCTCGAGGCACACGGATTGTCCAAACTTCCGATAGGCCAGCTCGAGTTGCCCCCGATGGCCACCGGCGGTTGACGAGTTTGGACCAGCACTCGAGAGAGAACTGGCCCGGGTTAAAATAAAGATGACCCTCGGGCTCGCGAAAACCGGGGAAAAGGCTTAGGCGGCAAATGGTAAAACCAAAGTTGGGCCTTCTGACGAGTCTTATTCAAAGCGAACTGTCAAGGGGTCCCATAAATCACCCAACCGTGTAAGGAACATAAAATCAAGGAACATAACACCGTATGGCGGAAACTAGGGTGGCAAGAGTGGAACAAAACACCGGGCATAAGGCCGAGCCTTCCACCCTTTACCAAGTATATAGATGTATTAAATATAGCAGATAAATATTGTGATATCCCCAACAAGTAAACATGTTCCAACAAGGAACAACATCTCCATGTTCAACAAGGAACAAACTTCAGCTTCACCGCAACTAGCAACGCTATAAGAGGGCTGAGCAAAGCGGTAACATAGCCAATCAACGGTTTGCTAGGAAAAGGATGGTTAGGGGCTGACATGGCAATATGGGTGGCATGATATAGCAAGTGGTAGGCATCGCAGCATAGGCATAGCAAAAGAGCGAGCAACTAGCATAGCAAAGATAGAAGTGATTTCGAGGGTATGGTCATCTTGCCTGCAATGTTCTCAGAGTTGTCGAAAGCTTGATCCTCGTAAGCGTTCTCAACAGGTTCCTCGTTCACGTACTCGTCTCCCGGCTCTACCCAAAGCAACAACAGCTTCCAAGCGAGTTCGGGCAAGGCCCCATTCGAAATTCTCTATGGCAGAAAGTGCCGTACTCCTCTTGGCAATGACTTGATCACAGAAGCAGAAGAAATGTGCCAAGTCGTTCGTGAGAATCTCAAAGCCGCGCAATCGCGCCAGAAGAGCTATTATGATGATAAGCACCGTGATGTGGCTTTTGAAATCGGAGACCATGTCTACCTCGCGTCTCTCAATGAAAGGCACTCGTCCGCCCGGTATCAAAGGAAGCTTGCCCCTAGATACGTGGGTCCTTTCAAGATCATTGGCAAAAGAGGCGATCTCGCCTATCAACTTGAGCTTCCATCCAACTTTGCAAACGTGCACGATGTGTTTCACGTGTCACAGCTTCGCAAGTGCTTCAAGACTCTGAACGCACTATCAACTTCAAGAGATTGACCTTCAAGAAGATCTCTCTTATCATGAGCACCCGTTGCTATTCTTGAAGAAACCGAGCGCAAGACTCGCAACAAGTCAATCAAATTCCTGAAAGTGAAGTGGTCACACCATTCCGACCGAGAAGCCACCTGGGAGCGCGAGGATCACCTCCGTTCCGAATATCCGGAGTTCTTTCAGTCCTAGATCTCGGGACGAGATCCTCTTGTAGTGGTGGAGTGTTGTAACACCCCGGAAGTAACTTTCCATATTTGTACTCCAACTCTTGCCATTTTTGGCATTGATATATGATATTCCCTCCGTGGTTGGGTTTTCTTCTTTTTGCATTTTGTCCGTGTCATGCATTTTATTATGTCATCATGTGCATCGCATTTGCATACGTGTTCGTCTCATGATTCCGAGCATTTTTCCCGTTGTCCGTTTTGCAATCCGGCACTCCTATCTCCCCCGGCGGTCCCTTTTACGTTTTTCCGTGTGCGGGTACTAAACCTTCTCGAAATGGACCGAGGTTTGTCTAGTGGCCTTGGTATACCACCCGTAGACCACCGGTCAAGTTTCGGGTCATTTGGAGCTCGTTTGGTACTCCAACGGTTAACCGCACTCTCAAAAGGCCTCTTTTAAGTTGCAGCCCAACACCCTCCAAAACAGCCCAATAACCCATCTAAGTCACTCCCATGCTCTCCGTCGTTCGATCACGATCGTGTGGTAAAAACTACACCTCATTTGGACTCTCCTAGCTCCCTCTATGCCTATTTAAGCAAACCCCCTCAAATCGGATCATCCTTCCCGAAACCCTAAAAATCCGTCCCGCGCCCGCCCGACGTGTCCGCCGCCGCCGGACGAAATCGCCCGCCAGCGTCGCGCCAATCAGGAGCCGCCACCTGTCCCGCGCCCCGGGCCACAGGACCCAGGCCCGGGCCGCCATACCAGCAGCATGCCTCCGGCCGCCCGCGCCTCTCCGCCCGGTCTTGCTGCCGCCCTCTCAGCTCCGCCGCCTCGCCGCCCGGCGCCAGCCGCCGCGCTCTCCCTCCGCCACCGGCCGGAGACCTCGCGCCCGCTCCTCCCGGCCGCCCGGCCTCCCTCGCCGCCCCGGCCGCGCCTCGGCCGGGCCGGCTCCGGCGAGCTCCTCCACCGCCCCTCCGTGGCGCCCGCCCGCTGCCTCCTCCTCCGGCGACCTCGGGCGCCGCCTCGCCCGATCCGATCCGATCCGGTCCGGTCCGGTCCGGCCTCGGGAATCGCGCGCGTTGACCTCTCTCTCCCTTTCTTTCTCTAAGTCCTTGTTATATTTGACATTTTGTTGCATTTTCGTTGTGGTATATCTTTGCATCTGTAGATCCATTTTGCGCGTATAATATGTCAAAATGTCCGCCTCGAAGAGTAGATCATTTCATCTCATTGCATCATTTTCATTTGAGCTCATCTTGATGCCCGAAATGCTGTTGGAATAGTGCTATGTGATGTTAGTTTCTGTTTCTTAACAGAACTTGCACTTTTGTTATTTTTGCCATGATTAATGTGTGCACCCTATGAATTTGAGTCCTACATGTGTTTTGAAATATGCCATGCCATCTTTCCAGGGGTCTATGCCATGTATTTTTGTGATCTATGTGGTGACTAGCACAAGCATGCAAAGTAGGTGTCCTGATGTTATTGATTTCAGCCCTGTTTTAGCTGATTTTGATGCCATGTTAACTTGATGATACCGAGAGATCTATGCATATTTTGAGATACTTCAGTAAGGATGTTTTGTAAAACATGTCTTGCTCTATCCATCCATGCCTTTGTTTGCAATTATGGAGTGCCATAGCTTGAGTCAATCGAGCTCTACTTTTGCTATCAAATGTTTCCTGGCAGATTGTTTACATGTTATTCAATTTTGCCAAGCTTGTTGTGGTTGATCCATTTATGCTATGTTATTGTTCTTGCCATGTATGTCTTCTATGTCATGTCTTCTTGATGTATGTATGCTTAGTTTATCATTTAAGGCTCTGTAGTGAGTGCATTGAGCTTGTAAACATGCCTACTCGTTATCAGTTTTTGACATGTCATGTTGCTGAATCTGTTAACAAAACTTTCAATATTGACAAGGGTGTTACTATATTTTCTAATCCTTTTTGGCTTATGGTCAGTAAGGGACTTTTAATCTATGCTTTGAGTAGATTCATGCCATGCCTTGTTTTGCTATTTTAAGTTCCTGTAGCATGTAGTTTTGTTGCTCTGAACATTGCAACCTGATGCTGTTTTTGCCATGTCCAGCCTGTTATTTTGTGCTCTTTTGCCATGCTTGTTTGAACCTGTTATGATGTGAACTAGCCGTAGCTCAGTGCTCATCTTTTGTCTAGCATCTTGTGTAGATCACTGCCATGTGCTTTGTTGATACGTTTGGGTGCAGTAGCTTAATTAATTGTTGCTTGCTAAGTGGCATCATGCTGTTAATGGCAGATTTGTGCCATTCTTGTTTTGCTTGTCATTTCCAAACCGTGCATCCGATTCGGTGATCTTTATATCGATTTCAACCAAATCATCTCATCTTTCCAGTGGCATACTTGGTTTGCCAAGTTAATGCCTGGTTCATCATTTACCTTCCGAGCGCACATACGCATTGCATATCACATCCCGCATATCATGTCATGTTTTGCATCATGTTGATTGTGCATTGCACCGTGATTTATTGTGGTTCCTTTGTTTGTGTTGTTGCTTTGGGTAGAGCCGGAGACGAGTGCGTGAACGAGGAACCTGTTGAGAACGCTTACGAGGATCAAGCTTTCGACAACTCGAGAACATTACAGCAAGATGACCATACCCTCGAAATCACTTCTATCTTTGCTATGCTAGTTGCTCGCTCTTTTTCTATGCCTATGCTGCGATGCCTACCACTTGCTATATCATGCCACCCATATTGCCATGTCAGCCCCTAACCATCCTTTTCCTAGCAAACCGTTGATTGGCTATGTTACCGCTTTGCTCAGCCCTCTTATAGCGTTGCTAGTTGCAGGTGAAGCTGAAGTTTGTTCCTTGTTGGAACATGGAGATGTTGTTCCTTGTTGGAACATGTTTACTTGTTGGGGATATCACAATATTTATCTGCTATATTTAATACATCTATATACTTGGTAAAGGGTGGAAGGCTCGGCCTTATGCCTGGTGTTTTGTTCCACTCTTGCCACCCTAGTTTCCGTCATACCGGTGTTATGTTCCTTGATTTTGCGTTCCTTACGGTTGGGTGATTTATGGGACCCCTTGACAGTTCGCTTTGAATAAGACTCGTCCAGCAAGGCCCAACTTTGGTTTTACCATTTGCCGCCTAAGCCTTTTCCCCCGGGTTTTCGCGAGCCCGAGGGTCATCTTTATTTTAACCCCCGGGCCAGTTCTCCTCTGAGTGCTGGTCCAAACCTGTCAGCCGCCGGTGTATCGGGGCAACTCGAGCTGGCCTATCGGAAGTTTGGACAATCCGGTGTGCCACGAGAACGAGATATGTGCAGCTCCTATCGGGATTTGTCGGCACATTCGGGCGGCTTTGCTGGTCTTGTTTTATTGTTTGTCGAAATGTCTTGTAGTCCGGGATTCCGAGATTGATCGGGTCTTCCGGTAGAAGGAATATCCTTCGTTGACCGTGAGAGCTTATAATGGGCTAAGTTGGGACACCCCGCGCAGGTAATATCTTTCAAAGCCGTGCCATGGTTATGAGGCAGATGGGAATTTGTTAATGTCCGTTGTAGAAAACCCAAAGTTGACCTCAATTAAAATACACATCAACCATGGGTGTAACCGTGATGGTCTCTTCTCGGTGGAGTCCGGAAGTGAACACGGTGTTGGAGTTATGTCCGACGTAAGTAGTTCAGATCACTTCTTGATCGCTACTAGCTTCACGACCGTGCTTTGCTCCTCTTCTCGCTCTCTTTTGCGATGTAGCCACCATATATGCTAGTCGCTTGCTGCAGCTCCACTTTACTACTCTGTCCTTCCTATAAGCTTAAATAGTCTTGATCTCATGGTGTGAGATTGTGAGTCCCGTGACTCACAGATACTTCCAAACACAGTTGCAGGTTCCGATGAGGCCAGTCAGGTGATTCAACCGAGCTCAAGTGGGAGTTCGACGAGGAACGTGGTCGTTACTATGTGTCTTTTCCCGATGATCGTGAGTGGTGCCCAGTTGGGATGATTCGGGATCTGTGTTAGCATTTGGGGTATCTTCTTTTATTTTGGGTTCCGTAGTCGGACCTTGAGTGTACTCAATGATGGATGTTTATTTATGTACTGTGTGAAGTGGCGATCGTAAGCCAACTATGTATCTCTTTCCTTAATTATTACATGGGTTGTGTGAAGATTACCTCACTTGCGACATTGCTTTCAATGCGGTTATGCCTCTAAGTCGTGCCTCGACACGTGGGAGATATAGCCGCATCGGGGGCGTTACAGAAGATGACATGACTTCTTCCATTTATTTAAATGACAAGGGGTGTTGAAAATATTTGAATTTCATTTGGAAAACATTTCCAATTCTGAAACTTTATGCAACTCAATGATTTTCACGAGCGAAGATAAAATGACTTCTTCAGAACATATGAAATATGAGTTGGGAGTTTCAAGGAATTAAATTCAAAGTTCCTTTGAATTATTTTCAATTGGAGTTATTTGAGTTTTATTCAAATTATTTTTCTCTAAAAATAAAATATATGGAAAATAGGGTAACATGATTCCCTACATCAGAAAATTGGAGAGAATTAATTTGAAATCATTTTGGTATTTTTAAAATGATTTTCAAAGGATTTTATTAGGGCAGTAGCACTGTTTGTTTTATTTGAATTTTTGTGTATTTTATTTGAAGCTAGAATAAAGTTCATGTTGTAGAAAATCTTTTTCTGCAAATTTTGGTATATTATATGCCTATATAAAAGTTTTAGTAATTTTGTTTTTTTTTATTTTATTTTAGTTCTCCGAAAATTTTGTTTAAAAAAAAAAAGCTGCAGCGCCTTGGGCCAAAGGCCCAAGCCTCCTAGGAGCCACCGGCCGGCCACGAGGCCACAACTCCCACGCGCACCAAGGGAGGGAGCCGTTCCTTTCTCCTTTTCCCAAGTCCTAGTAGGACTCTTTTCCTACTTCGTTTATTCCAGATCTATTCCTAGATCTATTTCATAGGATTCCTAATCCTAATCTATTTCTTGTCCCCTACCCCAAGCAAAACCCTCCCTCCCAATATAAATACCCAAGCACCCCCCCTCCAACACATCAAATCAACTCTCCTCTCCTCCTCCTCCTCCTAGCAGCAGAAGAAGCCGCGCCCGCCATAGCCAGCCGCCGCCGCCCCACGCCGCTTGCCGCCCACCTCACCCTTTACCGCCACCACTTGCCGCCGCCCGCCTTACGCCGCCACAAATGAGCCCTCACCTCTTCGAGGTACTAGCCTCAGCCGTCCGTTTTTCTAGATCGGTTTCGCCCGTTTATATCGGTTTTTCGTTTGGTTTTCTTTCCAAACCCTAGATCGATTTTCTCGCGGTTTTTCTTTCCGTTTTGTTTAGCGGCGTTAACTCGATAGATTTTTCTTTTATTTTTAATTTCCGCCATGGACCTATCCGTAGTCCCTAATCTTCAAACGATCATAACTTTTTACTCGTAAGTCGGAATCCAACGAAACCAACGCCCACTTCTTCGTTATGATCTCCTCTATCCAGTAAAACAACTCAAACATGTTTTTGAAAGTTTTAAAATTTGAATTCAAACAGATTTGTATTTGAACTTCATTTGATCATAACTTGAGTTTCGTAACTCTGATTTAGTTGATTCTTTTTGCTAATCGAAGCTCTTGACCTAAACTTTCTGATAAGGCCAAATTCACATAATGTTGGTACTGTTAGAAATTGTTTTATGCTGCAAGAGTTATTTTATTTGGTTTTGACGTTTTCCGAATTGTTTTCTTCGTTCTTTCCGATCTTTTGAGTGATTGCTTATGTGTGGTTACTATTGCTTGATTACGATAGATTGACCGGAGTGTGACGAGTAGAGCTATCAAGAGTTTTGAGTGCGAATCATCTTCATCAACTTTGCAGGCAAGTAACACTTTGATCATACCCTTCTCATACCTAGTTTTTATGCATTAGATCAACCCTCAAACACTTGCATGATTAGGATCTAATTAAATTGTGGGATGGGAAGTAGATTGAGGTAGTACCTATTACCTGTTTTACTTATGAAACCTTTGGGAGTTACTTCTACGTTTGCTTATTACGCCATGCTATGCCGTGAGACGTGGATTAGGTGAGCGAATATCCATGATGATGTGAGATTGTTAATTAATGGTTTATCTAAGGTGGCAACTTAAACACACATCCGGGTGGATTGAGGCACTGGTTTCTATCAGACTTGCTGTATTTCTTCTGGACCGCCACCCAGGCCCAAAGGGATCATAAGTTTATTCAAACTAGAAACTTCCGTGTGCAGCCACAAGCCATTATGGGCTCTGCATAGCTGAGTAAGTTGTGCGAACTCTTACGGGTAGGCTAGCTGATGTAGGGGATGTAGGTTGGTACAATCTACCCACATGTAAGGTGCTAGCGCTCGAAAGACTGTGTCTCGGTCATCCGACTCTCAAACACCATGTAGTCACGAGAACCAAACGGAGGCGATCGAGTCTTGTGGGGAAAAGTCGCAAACCTCTGCAGAGTGTATAAACTAATCATGATTAGCCGTGTCCCGGTTATGGACATCTTGAGTATCTAGTACTTGAATATCATGTGAATCTCATCACGTTACTCTAAATAATTTGTTTGGATTTAGTGAGTACTTTTAATTGGGATTGAGGATGTTGTCAACCATTCTCAATGTTCAACACCCACCATGATAGTTAAATAAATTTATTCCTTTGAAGTAGGGAAAATTGGCTTTTCAAAAAATCGTAACCATAGAGCTTTCCACCAGCCATATATGCATGTAGTATAGGCTTATTCATTTCATTATTCTCTATGTGTTACATTGCCAAGATATTCCATGTGCTGGCCTGTTTTGCTGCAACTTTTCATGTTGCGTACTTTTGAACGACAGTAAGTGATACGTTAGGGTTACGATTTCCTATACTCAACTTTGCCGTTGGTGTTGATGGGAATCCACAACCTTGTTGCTTCCGCTATATATTTGGATCGAGGTAATAGTATTTACGTTACTTTATACATGTGATTTACCTCTGTTATAAATCCTTCGAGTAATCGTGTGTCAAAGATACCGATCCGTGGATGACACGAAGCACGAGACTTGATCCATTCGGTCGGGTCGCTACAAGATGGTATCGAGCACATGTTGACTGTAGGACGTGACCCTAGAAACCGATAAGCCCATAGGAAAGATTTTTCTCTACAACTTCATTTTCAAAAGATCTTTTACCTCTCTTCTTCTCGAGCTTATTCAAATATTCCTTTTAGTGAGACCATACCCTTTTCCTTTTGACCACTCAAGATTTGACTGGTGAGACCACTCCAAGGAGACAAGATATCGGACAACTAAGACCATTTGGAATGAAGATGATTTTACCGTGTAAACGGAAACTACAACGGTGAAGACTCCGAAGACTAGGAGATTTGAAGGCTCCAAATAAATTCCGGATTTGTATGACCTAGGAAGGTTACGCTTATGGAACTTGGCGGACTATGGAAGTTATCAATAACCGAGATCAAGGTGTATCGGAGAAAGACTGGAACATGGAGCATTAGAATTCAAAGCTTTGTCAGGAAAACCCTAAGGCAGGAGATATCAACTATGGAATGATAGCTCATGAAAATGACAAGAGCAGAAACACGCTATCCATGATGTTATCGACCGCCTATGCTATTGTCACCGTGCGGAGTTAAGCATGCAGATGCATGGAAGGATTGGATGGTAGAAAGCTGATGGAGCATCTATCTGCAAACATTGGAGTTTTAACCTTAGCTGGTGTATCACCAGGATCTAGAGTATTACATGAAGAAGTTTAAGGTGGATCTGCAGGAAGCAGTATTTGATAAGGAAGCAGTTCGTGAAGAACTCAGGACCCATAAGCTGAAAGTAGACAAGATGAAGGAGCAAAACATCGAGATATCGGAGATTTGACAGTAACTGAAGGACAGTAGGATCATGGATCATGTCAAGGATGTTGAAACCGGCAGTTGGAACGTAACTCCAGAAATATTGAAGGACGTCGCGAGAGACTTCGCGTCAACAGAGATGATTTGGCAAAAGAACTTGAGAAGGACAAGCATGATCAGAAGGAGCCATCAGAGACATGATCAAGATTGGAAGAGTTTGATGACTTTGAAGATTTATTGACCGTTAGAAGACCAAACCCCTGTTACATACCTACGTTAAATGCGACGATTGTGAGCTGTCATTTGTTTGATGTTTTCCGATAGCCACAATAAAATCTGTCTTTTCAAAACCATTGTTTGTATTGTGTGCATCCCTCTCGATCTCTCTTATCCCACCCCATAACCCATGGACCCATTAGAGGATGGATGGAGATGAGCTTGTAATTTCCGGACCAATGAGTCAATTGGAGACAGACCGATGGATTCAGAACATGGAGGATCACATGAAGAATAACCCGATAGTCGGAAAGGATATGACCCAGCATGCTCTTCAGTGCTTTGAAAGAGGTGCTGCTATCTAGTGGAGGATGTACCAAACCATCAATGTGGCCAGGAGTAAACACTTGGGAAGAATTTAAGTTGACTTTGCTAAAGTCTCGGTTTGTGTCCCAGAAGTTGAAGCCTTATGGAAAGGATATGAAGAAACCTTGTGCGTGCAAGCCTTGTGGAGAAATAGGATATAACCATAAATAAAACAAGGACGAATACCCTCATAATCGGAGGATTACCAAAGGAGTTAGCCGAGGATCTCAAGGAACTGCAGTTGGAGATTGTTCCCAAAGGTTTTGTTGCAGTAATGGAAGTTCAGTTTACATTGTTGGAAAAGATCCGTGAAGCTCAGAAGGATGACAAAGAGATTGCTGAGGTAAAAGATAGGATGAGCAAAGGAAAAGCCAAAGGTTTTCGTAAGGATGAGCACGACACCTTATGGTTTGAGGACAGTGTACATGTACCCAATAATGCAAAGATCAGGAAGTTAAAACTTCAGGAGGCTCATGACTCACCATACTTGATTCGCCCTGGAAACACCAAGATGTATTTGGATTTGAAGGAGTGTTTCTGGTGGAATGGTATGAAGAAGGAAATTTCAGAGTATGTAGTCGTAGGTGATGTATGTCAGAGAGTAAAAGCAGAACATCAGAAGCCAGCAGGATTACTACAGCCTATGCCGATACCCGAATGGTTGGGATAAGATTGGCATGGATTTCATTACCGGATTTCCCAGAACCCGATTGGGATATGATTCTATCTGGGTAGTAGTTGATTCGCTTGACCAAAGTGGCTCACTTTATCCCAGTGAAAACCACCTATACAAGTGTGAAGTTGGCCAAGAGATATTTGACAAGGATCGTATGTCTGCATGGAGTTCCGAGGACCATCGTAGAGGAACACAATTTACCTCAAAGTTTTGGAATCACTGCACTGACTTTGGGTACTAGGCTAGAGTTCAAGACAACCTTTCATCCGCAAATGATGGATAAATCAAGAGAGTCAATCAGATTTTGGAGGACATGTTGAGGCGTGTGCGCTAGATTATGGATCTAGTAGTGATGATAATCTACCCTACGGGGAGTTCTCATACAACCACAGCTACCAAGTCAGTTTGATGATGGCCCCTTTTGAAGCTTTGTATGGGAGAAGGAGCCAGACACCGTTGATGTGGGATGAAGTTGGAGACCGCCGCTTGTTTGGACCAAATATAATCAAGGAGTCAAGAGAATGTTAAGTTGATTCGGGATAGATCAAGATAGCTCATCCAGTGTAAGAGTTATGCGACTCAAAAATGCGAGGAGGTAGTCTATGAAATCGGAGACAGAGCATATATTTGTGTGCCAGCTCTGCGAGGAGTTAAACGATTTGGAGTTAAGGGAAAGTTAGCCCCGAGATTTGTAGGACCATACCGAGTTTTGGAGCGTATGGGAGAAGTTACCAACAAGTTGGAGTCACCCGAAGGACTGTCAGGAGTTCATGATGTGTTTCACGTTTCCTAGTTGAAGAAGTGCCATGCAGAGATGGCCAATATTCCCCTGTAAGGACGCTTGACCCTGGAAAGGATAATGAGGTTCCACGAAGTGGAGTATGGATTTCATAAGTATAAGTTTTATCACGGTATGTGGGACATCCCACGAGGATGAAGAGATGAAGTGTTATTGGATATAAAGGAGGTATGATGTTGGAAATATGGATCAATGGAAATTCCATGATGAGTCTGAGTAATCACGTCTTAGTTTGGTGCAAATATAAGGAAAAGAGGCAACAATTGGATGGATTTAAGTATGCGGGGAGTTGGATGTTGGGATAACGATCGGTTGCCCGAGGATGTGTTCAAGGATTGCAAGTGATGAGATGGGCCATAACCCATGTGCCCTGGACCTGCCAAGAAGCAAGCACACTCTTCTCAAGGAAAAAACCCGAAGAAGTTACGACTTGTATCAACCGACGATTCTATAGGAGTTTACGCAAAACCCGAGAGTTGTTAAGGAACGATAGATGTTTGTTTGGCTTGCGAGAATCAATGGATTTTCCGGACTTGGTTCGTCGACAAGAGAAATTCTGCAATGCTTGTGAGGATGACCGAGTGTTAGAATGCGAGATTCGCTAAACCATGTACAAGGTAATGATTTGGGTGCGGGATGGATTGATCACCATACCGACTTACTCTTATTATTCGCTTTGCTATATGGGATAGTAAATCTGAGTGACTTACCTATAGTTGCAAGACGACGATATTAAACCTTGTTTAAACCTTAGGACGGTATAGGTATTTCTTTTCCCCTTTGTACACGGCAGCTATTGCCAACCGTAGGTCATACGGTGAGGTTCAACCCAGACCCGTTTTCTGCAGGAGAAACCATAAATTGTTGACCACCATGAGATATCGATAGTTGTTTAGAATTGGCGCCGGACACATCACTAAGAAGACCCGGTCGAATAACCTTACCAAGAGGAAAGGACAAAGGAATTGAGGAAAAGGTTATGCCACTACCGGAAGAGCCCGAGAAGGAATTATCCTTACGATCGAGAAGACCGACACTTTGTCGATAATAAGGATGGAGTATATGAGTTTTGATGGAACCGTAACCAAGCTTCTAAGGGTGGTAGCACCCGAGACCCGGAGACGATCGATGGATTTTGAGAAGACCCCAAACCCTAACCTATTTCTTTCTAGCCTCTCCGAATCTCGAGGACGAGATTCATTTTAAGGTGTAGTTTGTAACATCCCAAAATTCTAAATTTTGGAATGTTATAAACAAATAGATAGATTTGATTGATTGTTTGATTGATTGACTGAAGGTGAGTGAATTCGAAACTTTTGAAAGTTAAATGAGAGGGAATAAAAGGACTTTCCCAAAATTTCATTTTGCTTTTATGAACTTCGGGAATTCAAATTCTTTTCATCACAAAACCCTGGAGAGAAGATGACATGACTTCTTCCATTTATTTAAATGACAAGGGGTGTTGAAAATATTTGAATTTCATTTGGAAAACATTTCCAATTCTGAAACTTTATGCAACTCGATGATTTTCACGAGCGAAGATAAAATGACTTCTTCAAAACATATGAAATATGAGTTGGGAGTTTCAAGAATTAAATTCAAAGTTCCTTTGAATTATTTTCAATTGGAGTTATTTGAGTTTTATTCAAATTATTTTTCTCTAAAATAAAATATATGGAAAATAGGGTAACATGATTCCCTACATCGAAAATTGGAGAGAAATTAATTTGAAATCATTTTGGTATTTTTAAAATGATTTTCAGTGGATTTTATTAGGCAGTAGCACTGTTTGTTTTATTTAAATTTTTGTGTATTTTATTTGAAGCTAGAATAAAGTTCATGTTGTAGAAAATCTTTTTCTGCAAATTTTGGTATATTATATGCCTATATAAAAGTTTTAGTCATTTTGTTTTTTTTTGTTTTTTTTAGTTCTCTGAAAATTTTGTTTTAAAAAAAAAAAGCTGCAGCGCCTTGGGCCAAAGGCCCAAGCCGCCTAGGAGCCACCGGCCGGCCACGAGGCCACAACTCCCACGCGCGCACCAAGGGAGGGAGCCGTTCCTTTTCTCCTTTTCCCAAGTCCTAGTAGGACTCTTTTCCTACTTCGTTTATTCCGTATCTATTCCTAGATCTATTTCCTAGGATTCCTAATCCTAATCTATTTCTTGTCCCCTACCCCAAGCAAAACCCTCCCTCCCCAATATAAATACCCAAGCACCCCCTCCAACACATCAAATCAACTCACCTCTCCTCTCCTCCTCAATTGAAGAAGTGCCGCCGCCGCCATAGCCAGCGCCGCCCGCCCTCCCACGCCGCCCACACGCCACTTGCCGCCGCCACTTGCCGCCGCCGCCGCTTCTACGCCGCCACCGCCGAGCCCTCGCCTCTTGAGGTACTAGCCCAGCCTTGCGTCACGCTTTTCTAGATCGGTTTCCGTTCCGCTTTTCTAGATCGGTTTTTCGTTTGGTTTTCTTTCCAAACCCTAGATCGGTTTTCTCGCGTTTTTCTTTCGGTTTTGTTTAGCGGCGTTCAGCTCGATAGATTTTTCTTTTATTTTTAATTTCCGTCATGGACCTATCCGTAGTCCCTAATCTTCAAACGATCATAACTTTTTACTCAGTAAGTCGGAATCCAACGAAACCAACGCCCACTTCTTCGTTATGATCTCCTCTATCCAGAAAACAACTCAAACATGTTTTTGAAAGTTTTAAAATTTGAATTCAAACAGATTTGTATTTGAACTTCATTTGATCATAACTTGAGTTTCAGAACTCTGATTTAGTTGATTCTTTTTGCTAATCAAGCTCTTGACCTAAACTTTCTGATAAGGCCAAATTCACATAATTTTGGTACTGTTAGAAATTGTTTTATGCTGCAAGAGTTATTTTATTTGGTTTTGACGTTTTCGAATTGTTTTCGCGTTCTTTCCGATCTTTTGAGTGATTGCTTATGTGTGGTTACTATTGCTTGATTACGATAGATTGACCGGAGTGTGACGAGTAGAGCTATCAAGAGTTTTGAGTGCGAATCATCTTCATCAACTTTGCAGGCAAGTAACACTTTGATCATACCCTTCTCATACCCAGTTTTTATGCATTAGATCAACCCTCAAACACTTGCATGATTAGGATCTAATTAAATTGTGGGATGGGAAGTAGATTGAGGTAGTACCTATTACCTGTTTTACTTATGAAACCTTTGGGAGTTACTTCTACGTTTGCTTATTACGCCATGCTATGCCGAGAGACGTGGATTGGGTGAGCGAATATCCATGATGATGTGAGATTGTTAATTAATGGTTTATCTAAGGTGGCAACTTAAACACACATCTGGGTGGATTGAGGCACCTGGTTTCTATCAGGACTTGCCTGTATTTCTTCGGACCGCCACCCAGGCCTAAAGGGATCATAAGTTTATTCAAACTAGAAACTTCCGTGTGCAGCCACAAGCCATTATGGGCTCGCATAGCCGAGTAAGTTGTGCGAACTCTTACGGGTAGGCTAGCTGATGTAGGGGATGTAGGTTGGTACGGTCTACCCACATGTAAGGTGCTAGCGCTTCGAAGACGTGTCTCGGTCATCCGACTCTCAAACACCATGTAGTGCGAGAACCAAACGGAGGCGATCGAGTCTTGTGGGGAAAAGTGCGCAAACCTCTGCAGAGTGTATAAACTAATCATGATTAGCCGTGTCCCCGGTTATGGACATCTTGAGTATCTAGTACTTGAATATCATGTGAATCTCATCACGTTACTCTAAATAATTTGTTTGGATTTAATGAGTACTTTTTAATTGGGATTGAGGATGCTGTCAACCATTCTCAATGTTCAACACCCACCATGATAGTTAAATAAATTTATTCCTTTGAAGTAGGGAAAAATTGGCTTTTACAAAAACTGTAACCATAGAGCTTTCCACCAGCCATAAATGCATGTAGTATAGGCTTATTCATTTCATTATTCTCTATGTGTTACATTGCCAAAGATATTCCATGTGTCGACCCGTTTTGGCTGCAACTTTTCATGTTGCGACTTTTCGAACGACAGTAAGTGATACATTAGGGTTACGATTTCCTATACTCAACTTTGCCGTTGGTGTTGATGGGAATCCACAACCTTGTTGCTTCCGCTATATATTTGGATCGAGGTAATAGTATTTACGTTACTTTATACATGTGATTTACCTCTGTTATAAATCCTTCGAGTAATCGTGTGTGTCAACATACCGATCCGTGGATGACACGAAGCACGAGACTTGATCCATTCGGTCGGGTCGCTACATGTTTACAGATTGATTTTCAGTTCAGAGAAATATAATGTTTGGTACAACCGACTGAAACAAAACTCAAAAAATTGTACCTTCATTGTGTGATTTCCTGTCAAATACCGAGCATACTATCGGTAGGGTGTGTAGCAGCCAACAGCAGCAAGCCAACCTTTCACTGGGTTGGCGGATCGACGCTGCTGCTCACTTGAGGTAGAAATCTTCAAGTCGCCTCGGCTCGAAATCGCCTGGATGGCTAGATCCACGCGGCTGCCGACGGCCGGATCCGGCTGCTCACCGCGACACTGGTCTCACCATCGCCACTGGACCCGGCCAAACAGATAACGTGGCGGGGACCGAGGAGTGGAGGGATGGAGGAGGCAGGACGCGCCAAGGTGGGGAGTTGTGGCGGGGACGGCGTGGAGAGGGTTGGCGGCGGCGACGATGTGGCGGAGAGAACGAGTAAGAGGGGTGAGAGAGTGTGGTCTTGCAGAGGGTGCCATGGGGTGAGAGAGTGAGAGGGTGGCTGCCGTGAGGATAAGTCGGGATAGGTGGAAAAACTAATTTGGTTTGTCTCTTTTGTTTTACATGTTTACGTGATTAGCAACTTGGTTCTTTCTTAGACCACATTACACAAGACAAGTGGAGCTGGCACTACATCCAAGACCCAACATGTAACAAAGCAGGATCTAGATAGTGAGTTCAGTTTAAATTAGCATAAATTAACAAGCAAGCATGACATTATTTATACGATAGATCCACAACAATGTTAAACTCCTAGGAGTTTGTAGTTTTAGAGAAAAACAGTACTAGCAGTTTTCACATGAGACAATGATGGATTGGGGATAGGAGGAGAAGCTTGAGGGGAAGCTAGACTATGCTCGGCGCGGCTTGGCGGGGAGAGGAGGATGTGGGTGGCGTGAGAGGTTGTCGGGCAGAGGAGGAGGTCAGCAATGATGTGGCGGAGAGAGGATGATGTACGTGACACCATCAAGGGATTAGAGGGAAAGGAGACATGACAGCTGGCGTGGAGAGGAGGTGTCGAACGACGCCATGGAAGGAAGAGGATGATGTGCGGCAATGACAAAAGCGGATGGGCTTCGACAGTGGCATGAAGAGGAGGACCATCGAAGTTGTGGAGGAAGGAGGAGGGGGCGGCTGACATCGTGGAAGGGATAGGAGAGGTTGGGAGACGGCATGGAGCGAAGAAGAGGCGCCACTCCTGCAAAAAGCTGACGACCACATTCCTGATATTGTGCATGAATATCATAAGCGCATCAAGCTAATCTTAATTTGTAATAGGTTATTAGTTGAATCATTGCTCTCTGTGTATACATCGTCAAATTACCTTTTTTACCATCTTACATTGCAAGTGAAGTGGATTTTAATTATTACTCGATTGCACTCGTGCTATCTTTTCTATACATGTGAAATTTAACATGCATTATGTTTACATATAACTTTAACAAAATATTCCAAAAGTCTGTGGCAACGCACGGCCATTCTACCTCTCTTATGATAAAAAAAAATGGCAGTAAAATTCTAACAATAAATGTTATCAAGGATTGATATATCTACCTATCACAAGAGAGGTAGGAGTAGTATGTTCTAGAAGATGTGTTTTTCTGTAGTGTTTCTAAATGGTAAATTGTATGGTTTCAAGCACCTAAGAAAAACTTCCTACACTGATTTGATCTGTTCGCTCGCTCGCCCCTCCCCCCTCGCGGGTGACATGCGAATCCCCGACCCCCCGTCTCCTCCAACCCCTCCCCGTCTTTCCCCCGTGCCGCCGCCGGCGTGGTCCGCCAGGTCATTCCCACGCTGTCTTTGGCAGAGGCGGTTCTTTTTTTCGCGCTGGGGGTGGGGGTGGGGCTGATGGCGGTGGTGCTCCTCGCGCGGCGGGCCGTTCTTTCCCCGCTTGCACGTTGCGGGCCGTGGGTGCCCCTGATGCGGCGGCGCGGCCGTTGGCTGCAAGGCGTGTGGTGGTGCGGCTGGCTGGTGGCGTCCACTCCGCCCAGATCTAGGCCATTTTGGGCCCCATCCGGGTTAGGGCGGGCGCGGGTCCGATGTGCGGCGGTGTGGCTCCACAGTGGTGGTGGCGAGGCATCGGGGTGCGGGTGGTGGCGGCTTTGTCGGCCGACGTCTTCCGCAGTGGCGGCAGGGCTGCCCTAACCCATTTGGGCCCGGTCGGGCGGTGAGGGCCTGGTAGGCCCCTCGCCGTCACGTCTGGTCGGCTTGGCGGCGGCGCGAAGGTTGTCCTCTCGTCGGCTGAGTTGTGGATGCCCCGAGCCCCTTGGCTCCTCTTCCTCCTCCGATCTCGTGTCGGTGGCCTCGAGACGACGACGTTGGTTCACCGAACGTGGTGGCAAAGGCTGGTGGGCGGCAGTTGGTTGGTACACTTCGGATCGTCGGGGTGGTGGTGGTTGTGTTTGGGTTCGTGAAATCCCTGGCGGCTCGTCCGACATCGACGTGGTGCCGCCTACAGGCGCCGCTGGACCTCCCTAAAGGTCCTCGGGTATACGCCTTCCCCACTGTCCTCTGCGTACCGAGGGAAACCCTAGGACTTTTCCGGGCAGCAGTGGCGTCGTCGTCGCATTCCTTCTTGAAGGTGTTGCTCTGTATGCGACGCTTCGGGTGCTAGGAGCGCGGTGGTACTTCACCGGACGGTGCAGCGGTCACCGGTCATCTTTGTTTCGTTGATCTATCGGTGTCGGCATTTGTTGCCAATTATTATCTTTCGTTTGACATGCAACAAATACAAATTTTCAAAAGCCCGTTGCAACGTACGGGCAGTCTACTAGTTATTATAAGAGAGCACTTCTAGAATTATGCAGATATAAACTGTTTGACATTTATGTCAACAAACTACAAACCTCCATGCATGTTGTCTGGTCAAGTTCTAACGGGATGACTATAAAACGATTTACCTTCAAACTATATTGACAGAAAAATAGATCGGACTCAGCTTAATCTTTGAACTCGTGTAATTATTACGCGGTCATTTGCAAAAACAGTTCATCTGGTTATATTTAGTACCTACAAAAGCAAGCATAGAAATGTTTATCCTCACAAACAAAGAATAAGAATACTTGTGTAAGACCAATATTGTAACTGGTTATCAAGAAAACTAAACAATAGAAGAAACATAAAATAAAGGATGGAAGATTGGACCTACCTGACTAAGAATGCCACAGGATATAGTTGGAATTCCTTCTTTACGGCTGGCTCCCATAGAATTTCCAGAGAATGCATATTGACCAAGCTCATGCAGTCCTCGATAGAGCAAAAATCCAGGGACAACCTTCATAACTAATATCCAACCACCTGAGTAGAAAATACAAACCTTGTTATCTGTAGTCATAACATGTAAATTGAACAGTAGATTACTGCTAAGTTAGCAGCTTACAGTGAAAAGTTCTATCCTACAGAAAAGGGAAAAGAAATGCCACCTGTAAGCCAGAGCCAAATATATAGATGGCCAATCATTGCAGCAGTAGAATAAGCGAAAATCTTCACTTTAAGAAGGAATCTTGACTCAAGATGTTAGAGGTTTAAGTCACTGATTGTGGCTATCTTAACAGATGAAACGAAAGATGCCACAAAAAGGCAAAAAACCAATCTGTAAAGGTATGTAGATGAGGAAAAAATATGCCATAGTAATTGACTCTGAAGATCAATTTGGATTTTGGAGTACATATATCAGTTTTGCTATTTCACATCTAGATGTGAAATAACTATCTCACATCTAAGCTATGGTCCATTGGATCAATTTGTCTTCAAGATTCGCGCAATGTCATGTTTCTGTCTCGTGCGCTGGCTCGCGCCTCGTTGTTGCGCGCGGCGGGCCATGTTGTTTACGAGCGGCGGGCCGATGCCTCTTTTATTTTTCCTGCATTATTGGACTGGTGGGCCGTTTGTTTGTCCACAACAAGTGTATCGCCACTATCCTCGCATTCCTCATCCTCTCCGTCCGGGCGGCGATTCCTTCAGGCGGCGGCGATTCTGGTGACAGAAGGCGGAGAGGAGAGAGCCGCAGCAGGTTCTTGCCCCCCACCCCCCACCCCCGCGGAGCTGTTCCTGATTTGTTGTTGTTTGAAGAGTTTACCCCTCACGGAGCTGTTCCTGATTTGTTTTGACTGTCCATTTTCTTGTTTTTATCGCACCTAGGGTTTCTTGTTCGTAGGTAGAAACATCAAGAACTCGTTATCTAAGGATGGCATGACATAGTTGCGTGGAGGAGGAGGGAAAATGTCTGAAACCTCATATTTTTGATGTGAACGGTGCCATAAGATAGGTGTAGTTTTCTTAGAAGTTCAGAGATACAGTTGTAGGCTTTTTACTAGTGAGGTGTTGTAGAATTAAAGTTTTGCTACTGAACGGTGGCATCAGATAGTGTAGTTTTCTAGAGTTCTAGATGGATTATTTTATTATTAATTTTGTTAGAGATATTCTGGTGTTCAAAATTTATTTTTTCCATTTGTTCAGTTTACACATGTGGGTTTCAGTAACAGATTGGTGTTGTTTTCATTCAGAGTTAGCTTTGGGTTTTTCTTTACCCATGTGGCCGTTGATAGTTGGTAGTATATTTTTTTTCCAGATGTATTTTTATCTTGAGTTTTTCTTGTAGTGTAGTTCTTTCTTTGTTGTCTGGTAGTTCTTTTGTTGGCAGTGTAGGTGTTGGTTCTGTAGTGTACTTCTTGTTTGGTAGTTATTTGTCAGGAGAGTACAATGAGATGATGCAAATTGCTACCAGTGTTGCGTTAGTCACACGGATTCAAGTTGCTTTAGGAGCACAAAATGGGCAACCTCCACCCTCCTCTTTTTTTTTAGAATCAGCAAGTGATCTGAAATTCCAATGTCACATAATTAGTTCATTTTGAATTGAATTAAGGAGGGACAAAGGGTACTCTCAGTGAGTTTTTTCCTTGTGCATACGTACACACATGTGTGGCTCTTGTTCTCTCTGTTGTCTAGCTATCTTATTACCAATAAATCTGGGGGTAGCACATATGTTTTTATTTGTTGTCATTTTCCTTTTTCAGGTTCATGTCATATAATCAGCAGTTAAGCCATTTTTTCGTCGCTCTTTTTTTGGTAAGCAGGTGTCGTGTGGGTTTTGTGGGAACTTTTTCCAGAATGCCGAAGTTGTTGACTTCAACGTCCATGGGACGAGTTCCGCTCTTCAGCGGTAATCCAGTAGCACTTGCATGTGTGAACTATTTTATGATTTCATCTTTTAAACTAGTTTTATACATATCCATATCTTAGGTGTTTTCCCTTCTTCTTTTGTCAGATGAAGTATGTTATGTCATATGTAATCTATCCACAGGGACGGCGAGTAGTGTGGTTGAAAACTTGATATAAGTTGCCTTTTCTGCTTTTTTTTGTTTTTCGAAGCTATAGTATGTTTATTAGAAAATACAGAAATTACAAAAAAAAAGGCAAAACCAGTTGCAAGTCAACACTCGAATCGCAAGCAGGGGCTTTTTTGGTAGTTGTAGTTGCCCCAGTTGCAAGTCCAACCTCGACTTGCAAACTGAGGTCCAAGTTGCAAGTCAACCCCCGACTTGCAACTCGGAGGGCTTTTTCATATTTTCTGTATTTTGCCCCTACTTGCAAGTCAACACTCGACTCGCAACTCGGGTCTTTTTTTATACTTTGTAGTTGCCTCATTTGCAAGTCAAGCCTCTACTTGCAACTGGAGGCCCGTCGACTTGCAACCCCGGGATTTTTTGTATCTTTTGTAACAGATTTGCTATTTCACATCTAGATGTGAAATAGCTACCTCATATCTAACTCCACAACCATTGGATCTCATCCTATCTTTAAGATTCGCGCAAGTTTTTTCTGTCCCGGTCGTGCGTTTCGCTCGCGTCGCTCGTTGAATCGTCTGTGCGCGCAGCCCATCTGTAGTGGGTTGTGTTGTTTTTGCCTGTAGCGGGCCGTGTTGCTTTGTTGGGCTGGGGGCTGTTTGTTTGAGAGCAGGTTCTGGAGAGGAGGGGGCGGCGTTCATTTACCCCACTTTGTCTCCCGAAGCATTCACTTCGGCCGTTCCCCATTCCTCTTCTACCATTCCCCATTGCTCTGGGTAGTTGGTGCTAGAGGCACAATGATTTCTGGAGAGGGAGAAGGAGAAGGAGACACCATCAATACTGAGTTGCATGTTCTTCTCCCTTGTTCCTCCTTTTCTTTTTGTAGTGTCCATGCGTTTTTGTGTTTCTTGCTCACTGATTTTAGCAGCATCTATCTAGGGTTTGCTCCTCAATGTCCCCAAATGTGGGTAGGGTTCGTTAGCACCACCCATCTTCTTTGTTTCTTGTTTATTTGTCCATTGATTTAGGGTTCTTTGCCCCGTCCAATCTCCCGAAATACGGGGTAGGGTTCATCAGATGTTCCATCTATCTAGGGTGGGTTGGGGGGGTTTGTTCCTCAAATGTATCCAGATATGGGAAGGGGGGATTTGAAGTAGATAAATTTTTCAGTGGGTTCCAGGGGTTAGGGTTTGGGTTTCAGATGGTTAGTGTGCAGAGAATACCTTTTTTTGTTGTAGTTCTTGGGTGATTTTTAGTGTTAGGGGTTTGTATGATGAACTATAGACAGTTTTTTTGTCCTAGTATACTCATCATTCTATAGATAGTTGATTTCTCCTGTTAAGAATTTTTGTAGAGTAGTGATAGCTTCTGCATGCATTTTCTGTTTTTTTTTATTTTGTCTTTTGGTGAGTATTTCTGGATCACTTGTGGCAGGCTGAAATCAACTTTTCTATCACTATTTAAGCATTTTGGATCACTTGTGCCAGGCTCAAGTCAAATTTTCTATTATTATTCAAGCAACTTTTTTTTAGAAAAAAAAGAGCTGAAGATAAACAAAGAAGCAGGTCACAAATGAATGAACCTGTACCATCTCATTTTTTTGTGCGTATTTTGATCTACATAGGTTTTTGTGCTCAATCTTCCTAAAATGTTTGGTAGCAGTTTGATGTTTTAAGTAGCGAAGTTTTCAGCTGTGCGGCTGCGTAGCTTATGTGTTCAGATAATTGAGTGCAATGATAGGATTTCCTTTTTTGATAGTTTCAGTCGGGGTTGGCACATTTTTTTAAGTTTCCCTAGATGAAGTCTTGTGTCTGTAGGTAGGAAATGGGGTACTAACCATGTAGTTTTTGGTTTGATTTTTTTTACTTTTAGGTTCTGTTTTTGCTAAGCTAATTTTCACTTAGAGATAGTTATAATTTTTATCAATCAAGGTTTTTCATTTATTTGTTTTTTCAGTTTGTATCCATGTTTCGTGACATTTTACTATTTGTCAGGCAGCGGCGATTGTGGGGAGCGAGAAGGGAAGTGGAGGGGACCACCATTCAAGTATGTGAACTACATGCGATAAAGTTATATGTGTTTTTTTCATTTGTTAGGCTACATGTGTGTTCAATATACTCTAATGTGGTGGTAATTTGTGTGTGCAGAGGATTAGGTGAAATGTTCGGTAGTTGATTTTTGTAGTGTTGTTTGTAGTATTCTACATATATAAGTTGGAGCAGTAGCTCATGATTATCTTGTTTTTGTAGTGCTCTATACATATAGTAGTTTTTTTCTGGATGTTAAAGATGGTATGCACAATTGAATACTAGTTGTGTAATACAGTCCTAGCTTTTTTGCTTATATTTTTTGTAACCTGTTTGTTCGTCACTAATCTCTAGTTTCTAGTTACTTGTTTTCGACAGTTCTATCATAAGTACTTTTGACAGTTTTCCATAGTTACTTACTAGTTACTATTTTCAACAGTTTCATTAGTGTAAGCATCAGTATGGGCACCATCAGTTACAGTCTTGCTCTCGATCTTTTTATTATTATCTTTTTGAATTTTTCCTATGATTCAGGATGGTGTGCCCAATTTGTTTTGCTCATTTTTGCAAGGTGGACAATGGTGAGAGCTTTGGCATGTTTTTTCCTGATGCTGACGAAACCTTTACGGTAAACTTTTTGTTTGATGCGACTTGCAAGTTGACCCTCGACTTGCAACTGGGTCTTTTTGTTTGATGCCACTTGCAACTCGACTTTGCAAGTGGGTCTTTTTTGTTTGATGTCACTTGCAAGTCGACCCTCGACTTGCATCTGGGTCTTCTGTTTTCGTACCACAGGCAAGTCGAGCCTCGACTTGCAACCGGGTCTTTTTGTTTGATGTCAAAGTCGAGCATCGACTTGCAACTCGGTCTTTGTTTGATGCCACTTGCAAGTCGACCCTTGACTTGTAACTGGGTCTTCTATTTTTGATGCCGGTTTACCTCGAACCTCGACTTGTAACCGGTTCTTTGTTTCATTCCACTTGAAGCGGACCCTTGACGTGCAACTTGGTCTTTTATTTTATGCCACTTGCAAGTCGCCCACCACCTACAACTGGGACTTCTGTTTTCATGCCACTTGCAAGTGGACCCTTGACTTGCAACCGGGTCTTTCATTTCATGCCACTTGTAAGTGGACCCTCGACTTGCAACTGTGTCTTCTTTTTTTGATGCCACTTGCAAGTAGACCCTCGACTTGCAACTGGGTCTTTTTGTTCGATGCTACTTGCAAGTGGACCCTCGACTTGCAACTTGTCTTTTTTATAATGCCCACTTGCAAGTCGAGCCTTAACTTGTGAATGGGTCTTCTGTTTTTCATGCCACTTGCAACTGGAAACTCGACTTGCAACTAGGTCTTTTTTGTTTGATGCCACTTGCAAGTTGACCCTCAACTTCCAAGTGGGTCTTCTATTTTTGATGTCACTTGCAAGTGGACCCTCGACTTGCAACTAGGTCTTCTGTTTTCATCCCACTTGCAAGTGGACCCTCGACTTGCAACTGGGTCTTCTGTTTTCATCCCACTTGCAAGTGGACCCTCGACTTGCAACCGGGGTCTTTTTGTTTGATGCCACTTGCAAGTGGACCCTTGATTTGCAACTACGTCCTTTTTATGCCACTTGCAAGTGGACCTCCACTTGCAACCGGTTCCTTTGTTTTTCATGCCACTTGCAAGTGGACCCCGACTTGCAACCTGTGTCATTTTGTTTGATGCCACTTTGCAAGTGGACCTCGACTTGCAATCGCGTCTTCTATTTTTATGCCACTTACAAGTGGATTCTCGACTTGCAAACCGCGTTTCTTTGTTTTTCATGCCACTTGCAAGTGGACCCTCGAGGTGCAACTAGGTCTTCTTTTTTATGCCACTTGCAAGTGGACCTCGACTTGCAATCGGGTCTTTTGTTTGATGCCACTTGCAAGCCGCCCTCAACTTGCAATTGGGTCTTGTTTGATGCCACTTGTAAGTCGACCCTCGACTTGCAATCGGGTTCCTTTATTTTGGTGCCACTTGCAAGTGGACCCTTGACTTGCAACCGGGTCTTTTTTTATGCCACTTGCAAGTGGACCCTCGACTTGTAACTGCAGTTTTTTTGTTTGATACCACTTTCAAGTCGACCCTCGACTTGCAACTGGGTCTTCTGTTTTCATGCCACTTGCAAGTGGACCCTCGACTTGCAACTGAGTCTTTTTTGTTTGATGCCACTTGCAAGTCGACCTTCAGTTTTCAACTGGGTCTTCTTGTTTGATGCCACTTGCAAGTCGACCCTCAACTTGCAACTGGGTCTTCTATTCTTGATGCCACTTGAAGCGGACGCCGACTTTGCGATCTAGTTACTTGTTTCATGCCACTTGCAAGCCGAGCCTCGACTTGCAACTGGGTCTTCTGTTTTCATACCACTTGCAAGTGGACCCTCGACTTGCTACTTGGTCTTTTTGTTTGATGCCACTTGCAAGTGGATCCTCGACTTGCAACTGCGTCTTCTATTTTTTTTGATGCCACTCTCAAGTGGACCCACGACTTGCAACCGGGTTCCTTTGTTTTTCATGCCACTTGCAAGTGGATCCTTGACTTGCAACTACTTCTTCTGATTTTTTGATGCCACTGGCAAGTGGACCCTCGACTTGCAGTCGGTTCCTTTGTTTTTCATGGCACTTGCAAGTGGATCCTCGACTTACAACCAGGTCTTCTTTTTTTATGCCACTTGCAAGTGGACCCTCGACGTGCAAACGAGTTCCTTTGTTTTTCATGCCACTTGCAAGTGGGCCATCGACTTGCAACTGCGTCTTCTATTTTTTTTGATGCCACTTGCAAGTGGACCCTCGACATGCAACCGGGTCTTCAATTTTCATGCCACTTGCAAGTGGATCCTCGACTTGCAACTGGGTCTTTTTTGTTTGATGCCACTTGCAAGTCAACCCTCGACTTGCAACTGGGTCTTCTTGTTTGATGCCACTTGCAAGTTGACCCTCGACTTGCAACTCGGTCTTTTTGTTAGATGCCACTTGCAAGTGGACCCTCGACTTGCAACCAGGTCTTTCTTTTTTCGATGCCACTTGCAAGTGGACCCTCGATTTCAACTGGGTCTTTTGTTTTCATACCACTTTCAAGTGGACCCTCGACTTGCCATTGTGTCTTTTTATTTGATGCCACTTGCAAGTGCACCCTCGTCTTGCAACTGCGTCTTCTATTTTTTTTGATGCCACTTGCAAGTGGACCCTCGACTCGCAACCGGGTTCCTTTGTTTTTCATGCCACTTGTAAGTGGACCCTCGACTTGCAACCAGGTCTTCTTTCTTGATGCCACTTGCAAGTGGACCCTCAACTAGCACCATGTTCCTTTGTTTTTGATGCCACTTGCAAGTGGACCCTCGACTTGCAACCAAATCTTCTTTTTTTGATGCCACTTGCAAGTAGACCCTCGACTTGCCACCGGGTCTTCTATTTTCATGCCACTTGCAAGCGGACCCTTGACTTGCAACTGGGTCTTCTGTTTTGATGCCACTTGCAAGTGGAGCCTGGAGGTGCAACTGGAATTGAATTGTTACTCACAACAGCCAGAGGATTTGATGTTGTTCCAAACTGATGGACCGGATAGGCGAATGAGTAAGGTGGAAGCATCTATAGAAAATTAGCTTAGTTGCCTTGCATTTGAGAAAGCTTCAGATCAAAACATACAAGTAAGTTTATCTTTGTTTTTGTCCTCAATCAGGTTTTTCTAAGCTGGATCACACCTGAGTACCAATGTAGTCTCCTGCATAGATATCTTCATTTCTGCAAAATGCAATGTTTCAATGAATCAAAACTTTTGTTGGAATAGATATTCAAAAGGTTTATGCTTGTGTTTTGTATGTGAAGACTGAAAGTTGTAGTTGCTTTCTTTATTTTTCAACGAAAGATTTTGATCAGATGTAGGCTCCTATTTTTACATCAGTTGTAGCTGTCATCACTTGTATGGTGAAGACCGAAAGTTGAAACACAACCTGATACACACCATTTTTTAACCTTAAAACAAGCAAACCACCGTTATATGATCCTATTTCTTGCTTATCAGGTATATGAACTTTTTTATTTATTTTTCTGCCAACATGAAACAACACACTCTGATTTAGTCATCTAAGGAATTCTAACACAGATGATTGTAGTTAGTCTCAAAGATTTTTTTCTCTTTTTTTACTTTAGAATGGAGTGTTTCATTTACAAAATAAGCAATTTTTCCTAACAAGTTAAGTATGCTTTGTCATTTACTCCAGTCTGCAGATTTGTATGGATGGAACTATGAATGTGATTGCTTATGGCCATTTTGTCATCATGCATTTCCCCCATTCAGAATATAAATTTCCTTCTCAACAATGTTTGTCTGCTCTGTTTTTAGCCCTGTTTTTTTTATTGAGGGATCTTGAACTGATGACAGCCAACTGATGTGCGTTTTTCCTACACACCAGCCTCTGTTTGTTTCTCCCATCAACAGATGGAAAAAGAGAGAGGTGAAAAGTATCTACAAGGCCATATAAGACCAACCTCTGTTTGTTTCTAAAGCTGCATAAACCCTGTCTGGGTTTTACTTTCCCAGCCACCAAAACTTCTTCTACAAGCAAGCAAGTGTTTTCTGCAGACAAACAAAGCCTGGTCCTTTTTTCTGTCAAACAAACAAACAGGCAAAAAAAAGCCCAAGAAACAAGGCCCAGGAGGCAGGGTAGTTGGGCTGGGTGGGTTTGGTGGGAGGGACAAAACAATACAAGCCAAAACATACAAACAAGTCCATGTGGAGGGGGGATCAAGAGCAAACAGTCTGTTTTGTTTGTCAACAAGGGAAGTTTTTAGAGGTGACGTCACATTTAGATGTGAGATATTATCTCACATCTAGATGTGACATAGACAGACCCTACATATATTTGCTTTCCACAAAAATAGAAGCTCAGTGAAATATCTGAATTGTACATATATTTGGATTTTGAATATTAATTAGTTCTTTCAAAAATACTCAGTGAAACAAAGAACTCCAAGGTGCATCACACAAGAGAGAAGGGTGCTTCTTTCCACTCCTGAAAATACCTGCAGGTGATGGCGCGCACGGCGAGTAGCATCTCGTCGGGGCTGGCGACCTCGGCGCCGGCCAGCCGCACGACGCGGCAGACTCGGCGGGGAAGTAGCCCCCGGCATCCTCCGTGCAGAAAGAGAGCGCCTCGCAACTAGCTGAATGGTTTTAATCTCTACTACTTAAAAACCGAAAATCTTCAAAGTGCACGCGCATTTTTTGAGAAAACGAGCGACGGAGTATCACACGCATGCATGTATTATTTTACTGTCTGCTAGTGCATGTGGCTATTAGCGTTAAATGTGTTCATACTGGTTAGTTTGCTTTGAAAGAAACAACTCCATGTGCATTTATTTTGGCTTTTTGAATTTTTAAAAAACCATATCTTTCAAACCGTGCGTCGGAATTGAGATCCGTCTTTACCGTTGGATTCTTCGTGATGAGATCTTCGAAACTAGATCCCGCATGGGCATGTTTCGACGAAATGTTTTTTATGCCAACTTTAGTGCTACATGGTGCAACTTTAGTACTGCATTGTGCAACTTTAGTACTACAAGTTGCAATTTTTTTCAAAACTAGTTTTTGGAGCTACATAATCTAACTTCATATAAGGTTGCAACCTAGCAACCATGAAAACTTGATGTGCAACTAGTCTACAGCCCCGACCAACTATCTAATAGTCGATGTGCAACCCTTGTCCCTACTCGTGGATGTGCAGTTTTTTTTACAGTTGACACACCCCTTCCCCACCTTCTGTACCAGCGATATGCGCAACTTAGTCTGTTGTTCGAGCCAACTTTCTATTACTCGATGTGCAACTCTTTCCCCTCCCTAGTTGCGGATATGTAGTTTCAGTTGGCGGAGGCAACAAATAGAGTTGTACAAAGTCTGCTAGGCAGTTGGCCGGAGCAACATCTGAAGTTGCACATCTCATAGGCAGGGATAGTTCGATGGTGAAAATTCCACATTCTTGAGGGTAGTGAAAAGTTACATGTTCATGAGGATAGTGAAAAGTTGTACATCCCACCAGAGGGATGGTTTGGACCGAGTGCTAGTAGGGAAATTACACATTCATGGTATATGAAGGAAAGTTGCACATCATTGATAGACAGTTGGTCATCGCAGTATCCGAATTGCACATCCACTGCTAGAAAGTTGACCGATGCAGCAAATAATGAAAGCACAACCACGGGTTGTGGGGGGGAGTTGCACATCAACTACTAGGCAGTTGGCCTGAGCAACACATGAATTTGCACATCTCACTAGAAGAAGGTAGTTGGGGGTGGAGGTGCCATCAGTGAAAACTACACATCCACGGGATAGGCGAAAAGTTGCACATCCACTGTCAGGTAGTTGCACATCGACTGCTAGGCAGTTGCACAAAACGAAGGCTAAAGTGCACACACAAAATTTCGTCGAAACATACCCAAGCGGGATCTAATTTCGAAGAGCACGTCTCAAGAGTTCAACGGTGAAAATGAATCTTAATTTCAATGTGGGGTTTGAAAGTTATGGGTTTCAAAATTTTGAAAGCCCGAAATAAGTGCGTTCACTCTATTCACGTGGGTGGTTTGCAATTACATTTTATTATTTTTCACAGTGTTTGCTTTTCCTAATATAAATTTAGAGGACAAATTATTTCTATTTATAGATTATTAAAGGGACTACAAACAAGAAATTTCCTTTCTCGGTCGGCTGCTCTGAAGCGCTAGGGAGTAGCCAGCCGCTCCCTAGACTTGTCCCTTAAAAAAGCATGTAAGGTTTTCATTTCACCTTTCTCTCCACCATTTTTTTATCCAACCTTCCATGTACTCCCTTCGTCCGAAAAACTTGTCATCAAAATGGACAAAAAAGGATGTATCTAGAACTAAAATACATCTAGATACATCCCCTTTTATTCATTTTGGTGACAAGTATTTTCGGACGGAGGGAGTATATGATAATCAATCATCTTAATTTACTTACCTTTTGAATCAATTCGACTTTAATTTATTTATCAAATTTCTAATCAAAATATAAGGTAATTCATGACAGAATTTGATAAACATTTATACACAATCGCATTATTATTGACAGCTAAATCACAAACTAACGTACTAGAATATTTATATCACATTGCAACGCATAGACATTGTTCTACTAGAAGAAAAACAACGAAACAGGCAAACGAACGATTTAACCATGAATGGGCCTAATAGATGCAGCCCATGAACATACATTGTAGGCGCCATAAAGTGAAACTGGCGCTGGAATGCACCGATTAGGACCTCCCATAACCCAAAGAGAACATACCCAACTCTTACACTACCCATAGTGGGAGTAACATAGGTGGTAACACCACATATCTTTAGGCAAAACAGATGATGTGGCGAGTAATTAATGAGGAAATAGAGCATGTGATAACATAGCTAGTTACTGTAACATCACATATAAGGCTCGTCATAGTGGGGAGTAACTTATACTAGTGTCATGCATATGACACTAGTCTAAGTTACTACCTCCATAGTGCAAAGTAGTATAGTAGTAGGATCATAGATGACTACATTTATTAGCTTGTAGGCTTATGCTTTATCGGAAAGCGCTATGTTACACTAACATATTATGTTACTCTAAACACCTCTCTCCTCATTAACTACATGCCACATAAGCAAAATTTTCTTGAAGTGTGCTATGTTATTATCTAAGTTACTCCCACTATGACTAACCTAACAAGATAAGATGAGTCTATAACTTAATAAATGAAAAAGTGTTGCATGACATCACATATATGTTACTCCCTATTATAAAGATAGTAACATATAAACTACTAACATATGTTACTAGTCTAAATTACTATCATTATGACTAGTCTTAAAACGAGAATAGACCCAGCCAAAATAGAAAACTAGTCACGCACGTAGTAAAACAGAAAACCAAACGATGTATACGTCAGGATAAACCAGTCGTTAACTCGTAACTGCCGATTTTATACATGCTGACGTCAATCTTGTCCGAGTCGGAAAAAAATATCCCCTAGCCACGGCAGTCAGCGGCGGGGCGAGGAGGCGAGGCAAGGCGAGGCGAGGCGACGGGGCAGAGTGCTTCAAGGCGCAGCGGCGATAAGACGAATCCCCAATCTCAACCCCCAGCCTCCCCGTCCCCAAGGTTTTCCTTGCTTCCTCCTTTTGTTCGCGCTTGCTAATCCCCTGTGCTCCTGAAAATTTTCTGTCGTTGTCCATGGGGGGACTATTTTCTCGGCTATCTAATAAATCTCCTTTTTTCGCGTTATTTTCTCCGTGGTTTGTCTGGTTAGTTGTGATGCAGTGAAAATAGATTGCTCTCTCTTCGGGTGATGGCGTCGGAGGACGAGACTATCTCGACCGCCGACATGGCTGAGGATGCTGCCGAGAGGGCGAGGAGCTTGATCCTCGCGTTCCAAAGGCATGTGGAAGCTGTAGCGGACGATGTGGCTGACGGCTCAAGGCGCGGCGTCACCACGGCTGTATCCGGGCGTCTTACCACCGTGAGCCGTGCTGACGCTGACATGTATGCGGCTGCTGCTGCTTCAGGGGCAGTCGCATCCACACTTGCCGCCTTCGCTAACGGGGCTGTAAGTATCAAGCTGTTGGACAAACTGGATCGACCCTCTTAGGCGTGTGATTAGTTTGAGATGTTTTAAATCTATCTCAATGATCAATATCTAAAACGTTGGATTAACTAATTAGTGCATTACGATTAATTTGCAGATTCAACCACCAAACGTACCCTGCATCAAGGAAAATGAAATTACTATGGTGGCCGCCCTCACTGGTGGGCGGGTAGGAGCCATGACTACCTCATTGGTGAGCACTTTTTTTTGTAGTTCTACAAGTTGGCATCGAGTTGTTTAATGTCATCTATGTGTATGCATTATCATCCTATATGAATCAACCTATAAAAATTCACCACCTTATAGTTCAGCTTTGCTTAAACTCTTAAATTAACTATGATTGTCAGTTTGTCACTCTTAAAGTTACAAGAGACGGTTCACTTAATGGACTATTGTTGAGTCGTCATATCACCTAACTTCTAAGGTACAACGAACATCTAATCTGGTGCTTCATGGTTTCATAGACACTGGGCTTAAAATCGTTGTGACAAGTATATTCGAAGGTTAAATTTTGTATTAAGCAGGGAGACAAAAGACCAAAACTTGCCATCACAAATGCATTAGGAGTTTAGGACCTTAAAAAATAAATCATTGCATCCAAGAGGCTTGAACTTGCATCAAGGCCCATCTAGTAAGAGTTGAAGAGACTTGAATATGTGGCTTTTTTGTTGTCCTGCAAAATTGATGAGAAGCAAACTTACTACAGTATTTATAAAATGTGAAGCTTCTAAAACTCCATCTTAAAGTATTACTGGCAGGATTGCAAAGCCATCACATTTCAGAAAGCTATATATTTTGTTGTGTATAAATAAGCTATGATCCATCTAGATCAACAAAACTAACCTGAAGTAGTGTATATACAGAGTAAGAAACACTAGGTATCAGCAAAACTAATCTATGCCCACCTCCTCCTGTGTTATTATATCTCATTCTCTCCCTCTGATCACCTCCAACAAACACTCAGCATAAGAAATTCAGACAGGAGAACTAGAACATTCAGTAGGAACCAATGCAACTAAATGATGCCACCATCTATGTGATTGAAGAACAAACTTACTACAGAGTTCATGTGATCTATTATGAGACTATTATAAAAGATGCATTCAACAGCTAGTACTAGTTCAACCTATATTTCGTGTGTGCACACCCAGATAATCTTATACATATGCAGATCCTGTAAACTATAACTTCACCCAAAAATCATTCTACGACTATATGATATTACTAGTGCGTTTACAAGTGCATCAGCAGCTATACTATTTCAAACAATATGAAACCAGGTGTTATTTGCAGGCAGTATATATAGCGCAACCACTCTTACGTACAAATTATGTGCATGGCTTCAGTCTAGAGACAACATGAAAGAAAAGGGCAAGACTAGTGAGTGGAAAGTAAAAAAGTACTAAGAATACTATTCATGTGTTACTGATATGTGGCCCTAGGCCACACAGATTATTCCTTTCAGCATCTAGCATGGTGTGAACAATACAAGATGAATACAAGGCAGATGAAGTGTAACATAGGAAGCAGTTTCAAAAGTGCTAGCTATTGATAAGACTGTGTTGTCTGTTATCCAAATATTTCAATAGACTAACTTTGTCTAAATAAAATCCAGATTGTATTTTCCAAATCCTATAGCCTTGCAAACTTTCTTCGCTGAACAAACATCAGCTTACGTAGGCCAAAATGCATCACCCGAGAATATCAAGATCATAGTTTGCATTGTTGTTGTCGAACGATCGATGGAGAAAGAGGAACTAGCGAGAGGAAGACAACCGAGAACAAGTCTACGAGAGAGTTTTGTGCTGCCTAACTGTCGCAGGGTTTTCCGTCTCGTTCATTCCTTTTATCTGAATACAAAACGAGCTGACTTTCTCTCCCAGCCTGGCCGCTATGATCCGCACAACGCGCGAGGTCCCGCGATTGCGTTCACAGCCAAGGCCCACGACCAGGAGAGAGTTCAGGTAACAGAAAAGGAGATCGCCCGCTAACTGCGTCTCCACGATCTACGTGATCAGCATGCATGCATGAGTCACATCCGACCCTGCTGCACATTATTTTAAATGGAAAGCTAAAACAAAGCAGCCTAGCCTATCTGGTGTGAGCTTAACTGAGCTAACAATTCTCCCCTCTAAGCTCAACACCCACTAGCTATCTCGTTGACGCCCAGTTGCTGCCGCAGTTCGACGAATCTCACACGACCCAAAGCCTTTGTCAGCATATCAGCTAGTTGATCACTTGTGTTAACATGATCGATCTCCACCTGTCCAGTTTCCACACAATCACGAATGAAATGGAACTTGACATCAATATGCTTACTTCGGTCGTGGTGAACGGGATTCTTCGCTAGTGCAATGGCTGACTTGTCGTCGACGAAAAGCTTGAACGAGCTCGCTTCTTCCCCTCTCATTTCTGCAAGCAACCGGCTCATCCAGAGACCTTGACAGGTTGTTGCTGCTGCTGCCACATATTCAGCCTCACAAGAGCTAATTGCAACAATCTTCTGCTTCTGTGAAGTCCATGAGACAGGGTTCTCGCCAACAAAGAAAACTTGACCCGAAGTGCTCTTACGATCTTGCACATCTCCGGCGTGATCGCTGTCACTATAGCCAATTAGTGCAGCTTTTCCAGAGCCACGCCGGTAGCAACAACCATGCTTCAAGGTGCTGCGCACGTACCGAAGAATTTGCTTGACAGCCGTCCAATGCGTGGTGGTTGGCTTCTCCATGAACCTGCTAACTATACCCACAGCATGTGCTATGTCCGGCCTCGTGTGCACTAAGTACCTCAAACTTCCAATCACGCTGCGATAGAGTGAGGGGTCAACACCCTTGGCATCATCATCTTTCCTCAACTTGAGCCGGCACTCCATAGGAGTATGACATCCATTGCATCCAGTCATCCCTGCCACTTCAAGTATTTTTTCTGCATAACTCTTCTGACACAAGGTTATTGAATCCTTGGACTGAATTACCTCGATGCCCAAGTAATAGCTGAGGAGACCGAGATCGCTCATTTTGAAGAGCTCCTGCATTTGCTTCTTGAATTCAGTGATGGATGCTTTGTCGGTGCTGGTGATGATGAGATCGTCGACGTACACACCGACTAGCAGGAATGAATGTGCACCCCCGCGGCGATACACGGCATGCTCCAGTGGGCTGCGTGTGAACCCCAGCGTGCTCATGGTCTCGTCCAGCTTCGCGTACCAGGCCCTCGGAGCTTGCCGTAGCCTGTAGAGCGCCTTCCGAAGCCGCAGAACCTGCTGCTCCTTGTCGGCGGCGACGTACCCCGGTGGTTGCGCCACATACACTTCCTCGGCGAGGTCACCGTTGAGAAAAGCGGATTTTACATCCATGTGGTGCACCTCCCAGCCGGAGTGCGCGGCGAGCGCAAGAAGCAGCCGCACAGTCTCCATGCGTGCCACCGGCACGAAAACTTCCTCGAAGTCCACGCCTTCTTGCTGCACATAGCCTTTCGCCACCAAGCGTGCCTTGTACTTGACGATCTTGCCGTCCGGGTCACGCTTGACGTGGTACACCCACTTCAGGCCGATGGCTTTGTGGCCTGCCGGCAAGTGGGCGAGCTCCCAGGTGTTATTCTCATCAATGGACGCCATCTCACTGTCCATCGCCACCTTCCAGGCTCCATCGTTCAGCGCCTCAGTGATGTCGCGCGGCTCCTCCGCCATGAGGAGGCAGAGCTCGAGCTCTTCTCGGATGGCCTCATCTTCAGTCTCGTCAAAGATGCACGATAGGCGCTGGTACCGTATAGGTGCGGAGTCAACATCGCGCCCATCATCATGTGTGGGCGGCGTGGCCCAACGCATCTCCCTCGCTGCAGCCGGTGTGCAAGGCTCGGTCTGCGACGTGCCGGGCGTCGATGCGGCCGGCGTGTCCACCGAGTGCAGCGGTGACCCCATTGATGATGTAGAGGGTGAGCCTGCTGTGTTGCTCGGGACGGACACTGATGAGCCGCCAGTATCCAGCTCATGTACGCTCGGCTTGATGGTATAGACAACAGAGAACATTGCCGGCGTGGGCGCGGTGACCACGCCCTGGCTGTCCCAACTCCAAGGCCTGTTTTCCTCAAACAAAACATCACGTGTTACATGTACCTTTTTGCTTGCCGGATCATACACACGGTAGCACTTGGATCCTTCCTCGTATCCAACGAATATCATCATGGTTGAGCGATCAGAGAGCTTGGTGATTCCGGGGCCGAGCTTCTTGACATGCGCCACACATCCGAATGTGCGCAGGTGCTGCACGCTAGGCTTGCGGCCGTGCCACGCCTCATACGGTGTCACTCCGTCCAGGCTGCGCGTTGGCGCCCTGTTAAGGAGATACACCGCTGTCTTCACCGCTTCCGCCCAGAAGAACGACGGCACCGCCATGCTCTTGAGGAGACAGCGCGCCGTCTCGACGACGGTTTGGTTTCAACGCTCCACCACTCCGTTTTGCTGAGGAGAGTAGGGTGCGGTTGTGTAGCGCTTGATGCCTTGTTCATCACAGTACTCTTTGAACTCCAGAGAGTTGAACTCGCCGCCTCTGTCTGACCGAAATGCCCGGAGTTTGTGAAGGAAATATGCCCTAGAGGCAATAATAAAGTTATTATTTATTTCCTCATATCATGATAAATGTTTATTATTCATGCTAGAATTGTATTAACCGGAAACATAATACATGTGTGAATACATAGACAAACATACAGTCACTAGTATTCCTCTACTTGACTAGCTCATTAATCAAAGATGGTTATGTTTCCTAACCATAGACATGTGTTGTTATTTGATTAATGGGATCACATCATTAGGAGAATGATGTGATTGACATGACCCATTCCGTTAGCTTAGCACTTGATCGCTTAGTATATTGCTATTGCTTTCTTCATGACCTATACATGTTCCTCGTAACTATGAGATTATGCAACTCCGTGCTACCGGAGGAACACTTTGGTGCTACCAAACGTCACAACGTAATTGGGTGATTATAAAGGAGTACTACAGTGTCTCCAAAGGTACATGTTGGGTTGGCGATTTCGAGATTAGGTTTTGTCACTCCGATTGCCTGGAGAGGTATCTCTGGCCCTCTCGGTAATGCACATCACTATAAGCCTTGCAAGCAATGTAGCTAATGAGTTAGTTACGGAATGATGCATTACGTAACGAGTAAAGAGACTTGCCGGTAACGAGATTGAACTAGGTATTGGATACCGACGATCGAATCTCGGCAAGTAACATACCGATGACAAAGGGAACAACGATGTTGTTATGCGGTTTGACCGATAAAGATCTTCGTAGAATATGTAGGAGCCAATATGAGCATCCGTGTTCCGCTATTGGTTATTGACCAAGAATAGTTCTAGGTCATGTCTACATAGTTCTCGAACCCTAGGGTCCGCACGCTTAACGTTACGATGACGCTTTATTATGAGTTTATAAGTTTTGATGTACCAAGTTTGTTCGAGTCCGGATGTGATCACGGACATGACGAGGAGTCTCAAATGGTCGAGACATAAAGATTGATATATTGAAGAGGAGTCTCAAATGGTCGAGACATAAAGATTGATATATTGGAAGCCTATGTTTGGACTTGAATAGTTCCGTGAAATCGATTTTACTTAACACCGGGTTACTGGAACCTCCCGGGGTTAATGGGCCTTAGTGGGCCATGAGGGAGAAGAGGAGGGCCGCCAGGGCAGGCCACGCCCCTCCCCCTAGTCCGAATAGGACAAGGAAGGGGGCCCTTCTTCCCTCCCCCAAGTCCTAATCCAACTAGGAAGGGGGGGGTCGGCGCCTCCTCCTAGGGCGGCCGCACCCCCCTTGCTCCTTTATATACGGAGGCGGGGGGCACCCATGACACACAAGTTGATCTACGGATCGTTCCTTAGCCGTGTCGGTGCCCCTCCACCATATTCCACCTCGGTCATATCGTCATGGAGTTTAGGCGAAGCCTCGCGCGTAGAGCATCATCATCGCCACCACGCCGTCGTCGACGGAACTCATCCCCGACACTTTCTTTGGATCGAGTCCGGGATCGCCATCGAGTGAACGTGTCTTGAACTCGGAGGTGCCGTGCGTTCGGTACTTGGATCGGTCGGATCGTGAAGACGACGACTACATCAACCGCGTTGTTATAACGCTTCGCTACGGTCTCACGAGGGTGCGTGGACATACACTCTCCCTCTCGTTGCTATGCCATCACCATGATCTTGCGTGTGCGTAGGAAATTTTTGAAATTACTACGCTCCCCAACAAAGGCATCCGAGCCTGGTTTTATGCTTTGATGTCATATGCACGAGTAGAACACAAGTGAGTTGTGGGCGATATAAGTCATACTTGCTTACCAAAGATGTCATACTTTGGTTCAGCGGTATTGTGAGATGAAGCGCCCGGACCGACATTACGCGTGACGCTTACGCGAGACCGGTTTCACCGCTTGAGCACTCGTTGCTTAAAGGTGACAAAGCGGGTGTCTGCTTCTCTCACTTTAGTTGAACCGAAAGTGGCTACGCCCGGTCCTTGCGAAGGTTAAAACAACACCAACTTGACAAACTATCGTTGTGGTTTTGATGCGTAGGTAAGAACGGTTCTTGCTCACCCGTAGCAGCCACGTAAAACTTGCAACAACAAAGTAGAGGACGCCTAACTTGTTTTTGCAGGGCATGTTGTGATGTGATATGGTCAAGACGTGATGCTATATTTTATTGTATGAGATGATCATGTTTTGTAACCGAGTTATCGGCAATCGGGCAGAGCCATATGGTTGTCGCTTATTGTATGAAATGCAAACGCCATGTAATTGCTTTGCTTTATCACTAAGCGGTAGCGATAGTCGAGAAGCAATAGTTGGCGAGACGACAACGATGCTACGATGGAGATCAAGGTGTCGCGCGGTGACGATGGTGATCACGACGGTGCTTGGAGATGGAGATCACAAGCACAAGATGATGATGGCCATATCATATCACTTATATTGATTGCATGTGATGTTTATCCTTTATGCATCTTATCTTGCTTTGATTGACGGTAGCATTATAAGATGATCTCTCACTAAAATTATCAAGAAGTGTTCTCCCGAGTATGCACCGCTATGAAAGTTCTTCGTCTTTGAGACACCACGTGATGATCGGGTGTGATAGGCTCTACGCTCAAATACAACGGGTGCAAAACAGTTGCACGCGAATACTTAGGTTAAACTTGACGAGCCTAGCATATAATGATATGGCTCGGAACACGGAGACCGAAGGTCGAGCGTGAATCATATAGTAGATATGATCAACATATTGATGTTCACTGTTGAAACTACTCCATCTCACGTGACGATCGGACATGGTGTAGTTAATATGGATCACGTAATCACTTAGAAGATTAGAGGATGTCTATCTAAGTGGGAGTTCTAAAGTAATATGATTAATTGAACTTAAATTTATCATGAACTTAGTACCGATAGTATTTTGCTTGTCTATGTTTCTCGTAGATAGATGGCTCGTCTTTGTTGTTCCGTTGAATTTTAATGCGTTCCTTGAGAAAGCAAAGTTGAAAGATGATGGTAGCAATTACACGGATCGGGTCCGTAACTCGAGGATTATCCTCATTGCTTGCACGTAAGAATTACGCCCCGAAGCACCGCTGGGTGCCAAGCTCTTCCGATGTAACCGACGACGTTAAGAACGTCTGCGAGCAAAGTCGATGACTACTCAATAGTTCAAGGTGCCATGCTTTACGGCTTAGAACCGGTCTTCAACGACGTTTTGAACGTCATGGAGCATATGAGATGTTCCAGAGTTGAAGTTAATATTTCAAGCAAATGCCCGGATTGAGAGATATGAAGTCTCCAATAAGTTCTATAGCTGCAAGATGGAGGAAAATAGTTCACAAGTGAACACATACTCAAAATGTCTGGGTATAATAATCACTTGATTCAACTGGGAGTTAATCTTCCGATGATAGTGTCATTGATGTAATTCTTCAATCACTACCACCAAGCTACAAGAGCTTCGTGATGAACTATAATATGCAAGGGATGGACAAGTCTATTCCCGAGCTCTTCGCAATGCTAAAAGTCGCGGAGGTAGAAATCAAAAGGAGCATCAAGTGTTGATGGTTAACAAGACCACCAGTTTCAAGAAAAGGGCAAAGGGAAGAAGAAGGAACTTCAAGAAGAACAGCAAACAAGTTGTCGCTCAAGAGAAGAAACCCAAGTCGGACCTAAGCCTGAAATCGAGTGCTTCTACCGCAAGCGATCGACACCGAAGCGAAACTGCCCCAAGTATTTGGCGGATAAGAAGGATGGCAAGGTGAACAAAGGTATATGTGATATACATGTTATTGATGTGTACCTTACTAACACTCGCAGAGTACTGGTATTTGATATCGGTTCTTGCTAATATTTGCAACTCAAAGCAGAACTACGGATTAAGCGGAGATTGGCTAAGGACGAGGTGACGATGCGCGTGGGAAATGGTTACAAAGTCGATGTGATCGCGGTCGGCACGCTACCTCTACATCTACCATCGGGATTAGTTTTAGACCTAAATAATTGTTATTTGGTGCCGCGTTAAGCATGAACATTATATCTGGATCTTGTTTGATGCGAGACGGTTATTCATTTAAGTCGAGAATAATGGTTGTTCTATTTATATGAATAATATCTTTTATGGTCATGCACCCTTGAAGAGTGGTCTATTTTATTGAATCTCGATAGTAGTAATACACATATTCATAGTGTTGAAACCAAAAGATGCAGAGTTGATAATGATAGTGCAACTTATTTGTGGCAATCGCCGCTTGGGTCATATCGAGTAAAACGCATGAAGAAACTCCATACCGATGGGCTTTTGGAACCACTTGATTATGAATCACTTGGTACTTAAGAACCGTGCCTCATGGGAAAGATGACTAAAACGCCGTTCTCCTAACTATGGAGCGAGCAACCGATTTGTTGGAAATCATACATACCGATGTTTGTGGTCCAATGAATGTTGAGGCACGCGCGGGTATCGTTATTTTCTCACCTTCACAGATGATTTGAGCAGATATGGGTATATCTACTTAATGAAACACAAATCTGAAACATTTGAAAAGTTCAAAGAATTTCAGAGTGAAGTGGAAAATCATCGTAACGAGAAAATAAAATTTCTACGATCTGATCGTGGAGGAGAATATTTGAGTTACGAGTTTGGTTTACATTTGAAACAATGCGAATAGTTTCAAACTCACGCCACCCGAACACCACAAAGAAATGGTGTGTCCGAACGTCGAATCGTACTTTACTAGATATGGTGCGATCTATGATGTCTCTTCTTGATTTACCGCTATCGCTTTGGGGTTATGCTTTAGAGACGGCCGCATTCACGTTAAATAGGGCACCATCAAAATCCGTTGAGACGACACCTCATGAACTGTGGTTTGGCAAGAAACCAAAGTTGTCGTTTCTTAAAGTTTGGGGCTGCGATACTTATGTGAAGAAACTTCAACCGATAAGCTCGAACCCAAATCGAGAAATGTGTCTTCATAGGATACCCAAAGGAGATCATGGGTACACCTTCTATCACAGATCTGAAGGCAAGATTTTCGTTGCTAAATTCGGATCCTTTCTAGAAAAGAGTTTCTCTCGAAAGAAGTGAGTGGGAGGAAAGTAGAACTTGATGAGATAATCAGATCTGCTCCCTTATTGGAAAGTAGTTCATCACAAGAAACGGTTCTGTGACAACTACACCAATTAGTGAGGAAACTAATGATATTGATCATGAAACTTCAGATCAAGTTTCTCTTGAACTTCGTGGTCAACCAGAGTAAGATCCGCACTGAGTGGTACGGTAATCCTATTCGGAAGTCATGTTACTTGACCATGGCGAACCTACAAACTATGAAGAAGCGATGGTGAGCCTAGATTCCGCAAAATGGTGGAAGCCATGAAATCTGAGATGGGATCCATGTATGAGAACAAAGTATGGACTTTGGTTGACTTGCCGATGATCGGCAAGCCATTGAGAATAAATGGATCTTTAAGAAGAAGACCGACGATGGTAATGTAATCGTTTATAAAGCTCGACTTGTTGCGAAAGGTTTTCGACAAGTTCAAGGGTTGACTACGATGAGACTTTCTCACCCGTAGCGATGCTTAAGTCTGTCCGAATCATGTTAGCAATTGCTGCATTTTATGATTATGAAATTTGGCAAATGGATGTAAAACTGCATTCTTGAATGGATTTCTAGAAGAAGAGTTGTATATGATGCAACCGAAGGTTTTGTTGATCCAAAAGGTGCGAACAAAGTGTGCAAGCTCCAACGATCAATTTATGGTCAGTGCAAGCCTCTCGAGTTGGAATAAACGCTTTGATAGTGTGATCAAAGCATATGGTTTTATGAGACTTTTGGAGAAGCTCAGATTTACAAGAAAGTGAGTGGGAGCTCAGTAGCATTTCGATATTATATGTGGATGACATATTATTGATTGGAAATGATATAGAATTTCTGGATAGCATAAAAGGATACTTGAATAAAAGTTTTTCAATGAAAGACCTCGGTGAAGCTGCTTACATATTGGGCATCAAGATCTATAGAGATAGATCAAGACGCTTAATTGGACTTTCACAAAGCACATACCTTGACAAAGTTTTGAAAAAGTTCAAAATGGATCGAGCAAAGAAATGATTTTTGCTGTGTTACAAGGTGTGAAATTGAGTCGACTCAATGCCCGACCACAGCAGAAGATAGAGAGAAATGAAAGATGTTCCTATGCTTCAGCCATAGGCTCTATCATGTATGCAATGCTGTGTACCGACACGACGTATGTTTAGCAATAAGCTTGTCAGAAGGTACCAAAGTAATCCAGAGTGGATCATCGACAAATGTCAAGAACATCCCAAATACCGAAAAGGACTAAGGATATGTTTCTCGATATGGAGGTGACAAAGAGCTAGTCGTAAATGGTTACGCCGATGTAAGCTTTGACACTGATCCGGACGATTCTAAATCGCAAACCGGATACGTGTTTTTATTAAACGGTGGAGCTGTCAGTTGGTGCAGTTCTAAACAAAGCATCGTGGCGGGATCTACATGTGAAGCGGAGTACATAGCTGCTTCGGAAGCAGCAAATGAAGGAGTCTGGATGAAAGAGTTCATTTCCGATACCTAGTGCATCGGGACCAATGAAGATCTTCTGTGACAATACTGGTGCAATTGCCTTGGCAAAGGAATCCAGATTTCACAAGAGGACCAAGCATATCAAGAGACGCTTCAATTCCATTCGGGACCAAGTCCAAGTGGGAGACATAGAGATTTGCAAGATACATACGGATCTGAATGTTACGCACCGCTTGACTAAGCCTCTTCCACGAGCAAAACATGATCAGCACCAAGACTCCATGGGTGTTAGAATCATTATCGTAATCTAGATTATTGACTCTAGTGCAAGTGGGAGATCAAGGAAATATGCCCTAGAGGCAATAATAAAGTTATTATTTATTTCCTCATATCATGATAAATGTTTATTATTCATGCTAGAATTGTATTAACCGAAACATAATACATGTGTGAATACATAGACAAACATACAGTCACTAGTATGCCTCTACTTGACTAGCTCATTAATCAAAGATGGTTATGTTTCCTAACCATAGACATGTGTTGTTATTTGATTAATGGGATCACATCATTAGGAGAATGATGTGATTGACATGACCCATTCCGTTAGCTTAGCACTTGATCGCTTAATATATTGCTATTGCTTTCTTCATGACCTATACATGTTCCTGTAACTATGAGATTATGCAACTCCGTTTACGGAGGAACACTTTGGTGCTACCAAACGTCACAACGAATCGGGTGATTATAAAGGAGTACTACAGTGTCTCCAAAGGTACATGTTGGGTTGGCGATTTCGAGATTAGGTTTTGTCACTCCGATTGTCGGAGAGGTATCTCTGGCCCTCTCGGTAATGCACATCACTATAAGCCTTGCAAGCAATGTAGCTAATGAGTTAGTTACGGAATGATGCATTACGTAACGAGTAAAGAGACTTGCCGATAACGAGATTGAACTAGGTATTGGATACCGACGATCGAATCTCGGGCAAGTAACATACCGATGACAAAGGGAACAACGTATGTTGTTATGCGGTTTGACCGATAAAGATCTTCGTAGAATATGTAGGAGCCAATATGAGCATCCAGGTTCCGCTATTGGTTATTGACCAAGAATAGTTCTAGGTCATGTCTACATAGTTCTCGAACCCGTAGGGTCCGCACGCTTAACGTTACGATGACGCTTTATTATGAGTTTATAAGTTTTGATGTACGAAGTTTGTTCGAGTCCGGATGTGATCACGGACATGACGAGGAGTCTCGAAATGGTCGAGACATAAAGATTGATATATTGGAAGCCTATGTTTGGACTTCGGAATAGTTCCGGGTGAAATCGGGATTTTACCGGAACACCGGGGGGTTACCGGAACCCTCCCGGGGGTTAATGGGCCTTAGTGGGCCATGAGGGAGAAGAGGAGGGCCGGCCAGGGGCAGGTCACGCCCCCCCCCTAGTCCGAATAGGACAAGGAAGGGGCCGCTCTCTTTCCCTCCCCCAAGTCCTAATCCAACTAGGAAGGGGGAGTCCTACTCCCGGTGGGAGTAGGACTCCTCCGGCGCGCCTCCTCCTAGGGCTGGCCGCACCCCCCTTGCTCCTTTATATACGAGGCAGGGGCACCCCATGACACACAAGTTGATCTACGGATCGTTCCTTAGCCGTGTCGGTGCCCCCTCCACCATATTCCACCTCGGTCATATCGTCGCGGAGTTTAGGCGAAGCCTGCGCCGAGAGCATCATCATCGTCACCACGCCGTCGTCTTGTGGAACTCATCCCGACACTTTGCTGGATCGAGTCCGGGATCGTCATCGAGCTGAACGTGTGCTGAACTCGGAGGTGCCGTGCGTTCGGTACTTGGATCGGTCGGATCGTGAAGACGTCGACTACATCAACAGCGTTGTTATAACGCTTCGCTTCGGTCTCACGAGGGTACGTGGACATACACTCTCCCTCTCGTTGCTATGCCATCACCATGATCTTGCGTGTGCGTAGGAAATTTTTTGAAATTACTACGTTCCCCAACAGTTTGCACCTCCCCTCTGCTTCAGCCATTACCTGCACCCGCTTGAACTTCTGGTGTGCTTCGTCCTTGGATTTCAGCAACTCCAACCACATATAACGTGAGTAGTCATCAACTACCAACAAGAAGTACTTGTTACCTCCGGGCGTTGTTGGCGTAATCGGTCCGCACAAGTCTGTATGGACTAGCTCAAGCCCTTGTTTAGCACGGTATCCGGCAACTTGAGGGAAGGGCGCGGTGCTGCTTGCCCAACGTCACCATCACAAAGATTCCTCGACGCGGTCTATGATCGGCATGCCATGCACCATCTGCTGATGACATGGCACGCAAGGCCCGGAAGTGCAGGTGTCCCATCCTAGCGTGCGGCGCCAGTGACATCATCGACTTGGCAAGGAGGCGGGCAGGAGCATCAATAGAGAGTACGCTCGTGTACAACCCGCCGGCCGGCGCTTGACGCGAGCTAGCACGCCGCCCGGATCATGGATGGTCATCATTCCGCCTCAATCCCAATCTTGCATCCTCCTTCGTCAAGCTGATCCACCGAGATGATGTTATCATGAGGTGGGGATATACTAGACATCCGAAAGTGCTCGCGATCTCCATTTTTGCACCTGAACACAACCACACCTCGCCTTTTATGGCCACGACAGAGCCATCACCAAACTTCACAAAGGCCGTGCACTCCTCGTCGAGCTTGGCGAACATTGTTCTCTCCCCGTCATGTGACTAGACACACCAGTGTCAAAGTACCGAGACCATCGGGCGAGGGAACAGGATCACCTTTTCTTCATTCAGAAGACAGCTGCGGCACGACGAGTTGTGGGAGTTGACATCGGTGACCACTGCCATGAGCAGCCCCTGATCATGTTCGTCGCCGCCGTCGCGGACGAGGTTAGCCTGTTCCTTCTTCCCTTGTTCCTTTTGCTTCTCCAGCCATGACCAGCAGTCCTTTTTCCAGTGTCCGGTCTTGCCGCAATGGTGGCATTTACCCTTCTTCTTGCCGTTGGAGTTGCCCGATCCTCCCACGCCGCCGCTGCCCAGCGCAGGTCTGCCACCGCCGCCGCCGCCGCCGTGAGGTTTGGCCTTGCCCGACGACTTGTTCTTGCCGCCGCCGCTACCGGACGATGAACCGCCGCCGCCGCCCAGCTTCTCCCGGGCCAGCCACTCCTCATGAGTGAGCAGGAGGCACCCGACGGTCTGCGCGCCGTCGTCGAGGTCATAGTGATCCTCACATGCAGAGAAGCGGCCGACAAGCTCCTCGATGGACATGGTTTTCAGATCAAGCAAGGACTCGATCGCCATGGCCATTGGGCGGTACCGACGCGGCACCACACGGAGAAATTTCTGGACTGCCTTGTGCTCGGTGACGGGGTCGCCGTACAACTCCAGATCGGCGACGAGGGCGGCGAGCCGCAGCCTGAAGTCCTCGACGGACTCCCCATCTCTGAAACGGAGATCCTCGAACTCCCGCGGCGCACTCGCGCTTTGGCTTCCTGGTAAGCGCTCCATCGCCCATCCGCATCGCCTTGATGGTCTCCCACGCCGTCTTCGCCGTGTCCTTCGCGCCAGCACACACAACATCTTCGGCGGAACGCCGTGAGAATGATCTGCAGCGCGCCGGTCGTCGTTCGCGGGCGGCATCGCCGGTCACCGCGACCGACGGGGCGACTCGCAACTTGACTTGCATCACAAGCGCCCACTCCTCGGTAGTTCGTGCGCGCGTGAGCATCATGGACGCCCCCGACTCCTCTCACACCACACGCTCCACCACGCGGTACTCGCCGCTGCCGCTGCCGGTGAGGTGCACGAGCGGCGCCTTGGATGAAGGCGTCTTCAGCGGCGACTTCGTGCCGCTCTTGTTCTTCTTCTCCTCCTCGCTATCCGACATGGTACGCTGCGGATCGGACACCGCCGGCCACCGGAGAGTGGATCGAACACCACGGCTCTGATGCCAATTGTTGTTGTCGAACGATCGATGGAGAAAGAGGAACTAGCGAGAGGAAGACGACCGAGAACAAGTCTACGAGAGAGTTTTGTGCTGCCTAACTGTCGCAGCGTTTTCCGTCTCGTTCATTCCTTTTATCTGAATACAAAACGAGCTGACTTTCTCTCCCAGCCTGGCCTCTATGATCCGCACAACGCGCGAGGTCCCGCGATTGCGTTCACAGCCAAGGCCCACGACCAGGAGAGAGTTCAGGTAACAGAAAAGGAGATCGCCCGCTAACTGCGTCTCCACGATCTACGTGATCAGCATTCATGCATGGGTCACATCCGACCCTGCTGCACATTATTTTAAATGGAAAACTAAAACAAAGCAGCCTAGCCTATCTGGTGTGAGCTTAACTGAGCTAACATGCATGCTACAAACTTAAACAACGACCTCACTTACATTTGCCCATTGGACCAGTTAGGTTGTCTTCCAAGCTCATGTATATGCCATGGGTTGTGAGTTTGACATGAATCTGCAATTAATAGTTAGATCTGTAATTCTAGAATTAAAACTTCTTGTATTAAACATCCATCTCTAGCAGCTGTAGTACATGAATAATAATGGGCAAACAACCTGGCACCACAAGGCAATGGAACTGTCAAACAATGGCACCAGCAGGATGCGGTCTTTATCTATCCTTTGTATTTTCACGTCTGCCCTTTTATCGAAAAAGGCTTTCACCCCGCTTTATAAATAAAGCAACCACCGAGCACGTAACAAGGTTCCAACAGCACATAAAACACACACACAAAGCCACCGCAACCATGTCCGACACGAAACCCAGGTTCAGCTGTGGGCACAACACAACAAGCCCAACATCAAAGAAAGACACACACACACAACACAACAAGGCGGTGGCAAGGTGTAGACGATTTAATCTGGCTCGGGCGGTGGTGGGGGAAGCGGAGGAGCCATCCGGAGCGCCATCGAGCGAAGTTGGGTGATGATGGAGGTGATGGCGTCTCTCTCCCGAGGACGGCTAAGCGGCCGCCAAAGCTGCAAGTAACCAGACCATTTGAACAAAGCGTTAGTAGCACGACAAAGAGGAATGTGCTGAATGACAAGCTTATTCCTAACAGTCCACGCGTCCAGGCTAGTACCCCAATGGTCAACCACCTAATGTGGCGAATTGGGGGAGCTAAAGCCTGGAGTTCCGCGAAAAGAGCGGGGAAGTTGTTGTGGTCCCAGCTTCCACCCACTATATCGCGGAAACAACTCCAAAGGAACTGCGCAGACACGCAGGTGAAGAAGATATGGTTCGAATCCTCCTCCGGCCCGCAAAGCGGGCAGCGCCCATCCCCTGGTCCATTGCGCTTCAGGACCTCTACTCCAGAGGGGAGGCGACCGCGAATCCATTGCCATAAGAAGATCATGGTCTTCAATGGGAGCCGGATTTCAAAAATGGAAGTGAGTGCCTCATGCCCCAGTGAGGGAGCTATGGCCTGGTATAGAGATTTAGTAGAGAATTGCCCCGATGGCTCTAGACACCACCTGGCACGGTCTTCTCCCATCTCCAGATCAGACTCGTGCAGCGCTATGCATTCCAGCAGCTCATTCCAGTCTGCGTTCTCAACGGGGCCAAACGTTCTTCGAAACGCGAGTTGCCCTAAGTCAATAAGGGCCATCGCGACAGAGATCCGCGGATCAACTGCGATGGAGAATAGGTCGGGAAACCGGGCTGCGAGGGGAGTATCCCCAGCCCATCTATCGAACCAGAACATCGTGGAGGTGCCCGAGCCCACCGCAATCGAGGTGCCGATGCAGAGGATCGGCAGGAGCTGGATGATGGATATGTGAGCCTCCAGACCGTTGGCACAAGGCGAGGAGCTGGCCACGGAGGTATTTCTGCTGAATGAGGCGAAGCCACAAGCCACCTTCTCCGTTGGCAATCTGCCACAACCATCTCGTTAGCAGGGCAATGTTCATGCGTTTGGAGGACATGATCCCAAGACCACCCTGGTCATGCGGTTTACATATCTCCGACCATCGCACCATGTGGTATTTCTGCTTGTCACCCTCGCCTGCCCAGAAGAGCTATTTTTTTAAATAATACATTTTTTATTAATTTTCATAAATATTACGTTGGGTAATTTTTTTTCAAAAATAATACACCATCGGCCCGCCAGAGGCCGATGGGCCTAGTCGGCCCACAAAGAGGCCGATTGATTCGGTCGGCCTACAGCTGGCCGACCGCCTCTATCGCCCACTGTGGGCTGATTGCGCCATGTCGGTCCACTGTGGGCCGATTGAGCTAATTGGCTCGCTGTGGGTTAATTGTTTTGCAAAAAAGTAGGCATAAAAAATATATGTTTAAAAAATGTTAATTATGTAATTAAAAAATGTTAAACGTGTATAAAAAAACGTTCCTGATGTATACAAAAATGTACAATATATATGCAAAAAAGTTGACTAAAAAATATGTTTTAAAAAGTGTTAATCATGTATTTAAAAATTGCTAAATGTGTGTATAAAAAATGTTCCTTATCTATACAAAAAGGAGAATGCTATTTTTCTGCCGACTGTCAGTTAGCGATAGGCACGTACGATCGCTTCCGCCTGTTTTTTTTCTTTAATCTTTCTTTACGATCGCTCCCGCTCTCGCTCCCGCCCGCTGTCGATCCACAATTCCCGCACGTCTCGCTCGTCCCCGCTCGAGCCTTTTTGGGCTGTCTTTTTTTAATCTCGGTAAAAAAATAGGAGTGCTGGGGGAGTCAAACCTAGGATCTGATAGATCTAGCGGTATTAGGAACCTAGCAGCAACCACCTAAGCAAACTCTATGGTGTGATTTGATTCTTGTTACGTACTTTTCATACCTTTATGTTGAGGTAGACTTTTCTACTCACAGATCTGATCGAATGTTATTCTGCTGTCGTTTTTGGTTTTTCTTACAAACTTTTTACCAAAAAATATACAAAACATACATTTTTATCAAAAATAAATTAGAGATGTGAGTTGAGCTCACGATTTAACATATAAGACTAGACTCTTGTACTCTTTGTACATAGATATGAGCTGAGTTCATGGTCTTAACATGATAATTTATTCACCGCAACCTTGATAACTTACGTACAAATATTGTAGAAACCTCGATCAGGTGAAAAACCATTTTTGAAACACATCCCGATAACTCGTGTGAAAATAGCATGATAATATAAGTACCGTATACATGATAATTTTGGTCCAGTGGGAGAGTGTTGTTTGACGATAATTTATGTGTAAATAGCATGGTAACTCATGCATAACAAACTTGATCGCTTATATAAAAAAATCATGATAACTTTTGTACAAACATCCTTATAGCGTGCTAGTGGTCCGACCCACGAAAACGACTTGTTTTTGGCGAGATATGGATCTCATAACTTGATGAACAAATATTATGTTAACTTTGACCCAGAAAAAAGTTTCTTAAATATACTCCGACATCTTCAGTGGTACGTAATACTCACGGTATTTTTGACCCGGCAGAAAATAGTGGTTAAATACACAACTTGATGACTTCAATATAAATAGCATGGAAATATGCGCACCATAGACCAGATAACTTAGGGGCACAGACAATGTGATAACTTTGACCTGAGATTTTTCTTTCTTAAAATCATATCTTCAATTACTTATGTGTAAAATAATATGGTAATATACGCACCGCTTACCTGATAACTTAGGTCCAAACACCACGGTAATTTTTATCCGGGAAAGAAAATGTTGAAGACACATCCGCAATAACTTCTGTATAAATAGCATGATAATATACGACAACAAACCTGATAACTTAGGTACAAATAGCCTGATAACTTTAATCTGAGGAAAAAAGGTTGTTTAAAATGTAACTCCGGTAACTTTTCTGTGCCCACACCTCTGATAACTTATGTACAAAACACCATAGTAACTTTTTACTTGGGCGAAAATATTTGTTGTGCGTGAGTTATCATGGTGTTTGTGTGTGAGTTATCATGTTCGTGCGTATACATTATCATGCTCTTTACAAAAAAGTTACCGGGGTATGTTACAACAACTTTTTTTCTTCGGGCAAAAGGTTAAGGAGTGTTTGTGAGTGAGTTAACAGGTTTGTGGCTTATATATTACCATGCTCTTTATAAAGAAATTATTGGGATTTGTTACAACAACAAAAAATCATGTGGTCAGAAAATTTACCAGTGTGTTGTGCGTGAGTTATCAGATTCATGGCGTAATAAATTATCATGCTCTTTTTCCAGATAACTTATCGGGGTGTGTTACAACAACACCTTTTCTTCACAGTTACCACAGAGATTTGTGAGTGAGTTATCAGGTTCGTGGCGTATAATTACCATGCTCTTTTACAGATAAGTTATCGAGGTGTATTATTACAACATTTTACCTAGGGTCAAAAGGTTACAGCGGCGCGCGAGTTATCTGGTCTGTGATGCATGGATTGCCATGTACAAAAGGAAAGGAAATTTGGTAAATAAAAAAAAAGAAAGAAAAACAGCTTGTTTTTCTGGTCGCGTATGTAGAAGTACAAATATTTATTGGCATTCTATGTAATCACAACTTGAAACTAGACCAGATGGATATGACAAGCGATCTTGAATCAAGAAGTAGTGAGTTCAACTCCCACCTCATACCACTTTTTACCATGTTTTTTCTACCACGCTAGGAAATAAAATGAAGCGGGAGAAGCGATGGGATGGGATCGAGAAAGAAGGATGTGCGCCAGAAAAACTGCACGGGATTTCAGATCTGTTTATCACAGTCCGGTATAAATATTCCCAACCTAAATTATGGCCAGAATTGAAGCTAGTTCAGTTGGTTGTGAACAGCTATGGTGAACAGTAGGTAGTGGGTTCGAGTCCCACTTTGTACATTTTTTTTACCACGCCAGAAAAAAAAAACGGGGGAAAGGAGGGGAACGAAGCGGGGAGCGGGAGAAGCGGTCGTGTGGATCTGTCGCTAACCACCAGTCGACTGGTGGTTAGCACAGTCCATACAAAAAATATAGTATGTGTACGAAAAAAAGTTGACACCAAAAAAATATGTTTGAAAAAACGTTAATCATGTATTTGAAAAAATGTTCCTTATCTATACAAAAAAATATAGAATGTGTATGAAAAAAAGTTAACACCAAAAAAATATGTTTGAGAAAAATGTTAATCATGTAATTGAAAAAATGTTCAACGAGTACACAAAAATGTTTTGTGTATTGGAATGAAAGGTTAAACGTGTATAAAAATATGTTCCAGCTCCGGATCCGGTATGGGAGCATGACGGACCTAAGTATGATTGGTTGCTCTTTTTGTATGGAACTGGAACATTTTTTTCAAACATATTTTTTTGGTATCAACTTTTTTTCATACACATTCTATATTTTTTTTATAGATAAGGAACATTTTTTATACACACATTTAACAATTTTTAATCATGTATTTGAAAAAATGTCAACTTCTCAAACATATTTTTCAAACATAATTTTTGGTGTCAACTTTTTCATACACATTCTATATTTTTTGTATAAATAAAGAATATTATTTTTACACATATTTAACAATTTTAAATACATGCTTAACACTTTTCAAAACATATTTTTATGTCAACATTTTTGCATATATATTGTACATTTTGTATACATCAGGAACATTTTTTATACACGTTTAACATTTTTAATTACATGATTAACATTTTTAAACATATATTTTTATGCCTATTTTTTGCAAAAACAATTAGCCCACAGCGAGCCAATTAGCTCAGTCGGCCCACAGTGGGCCGACATGACTATAATCAGCCCACAAGGGCGACGAGGCAGATCGGCCAGTGTAGGCCGATCGAATCAATCGCCTGTTGTGGGTCGATTAGGCCCAATCGGCCTGCAGCGGGCCGACAGTGTATTATTTTTGAAATTTTTTATCCAGTGTAATATTTATGAAAATTAATAAAAAATGTATTATTTTAAAAAAAATAGCCCGAGAAGAAGCGTCCCTGAACAGTGGCAATCTCGTGGTGTAGAGTCTCCGGGAGGCTGTAGAAGCTCATGATGAACAAGAGCAGGCTAGAAAGGGACGAGTTAATAAGCACCGTCCGGGCCGCCTTCGAAAGCCACCGGTCCTGCCAAGGCTCGATGCGGTGTTGGGGCTTCCCCACCGTGGGGCGAAGCTCAGCCACTGTCAGCCTCGAGTCACTAATGCGGATCCCCAAATAAGTCGTGGGGAAACACCCAAGCTGGCAATTGAGGCAATCCGCGATGCTCTGCCATTCGTCTTGGGAGTATCCTAAGATCATTACCGCACTCTTATCGAAGTTGATCCTGAGGCCAGACATCTGCTGAAAGCACAACAGGAGGAACTTCAAGTTCATGATGTCGGTCTCCGAGCCTTCCACCATAATAATGGTGTCATCCGCATATTGCAGGAGGGAGATCCCGTTCCCTCCAACTAGATGCGGGACTGTGCCCTTAATGTGGCCAGCGGCCTTGGCTTTGTCTAAGATGGCTGCCAGCGCGTCGACAACCATGTTGAAGAGGAACGGTGAGAAGGGGTCTCCCTGGCGCACCCCACAGAGTGTGGGGAAGAAAGGGCCAACCTCGCCATTAATGTTCATCGCGGTCCGGCCCGATGATACCATTTGCATCACGCGGGAGACCCACCTGTCGTTGAAGCCCTTCCTTAGCAAGCATTCCCGAAGGAAGGGCCAACTGACTGTGTCATACACCTTGTGGAAATCTAGTTTCAGGAAGACTGCCTTGAGGTGTTTGGTGTGAACCTCGTGGAGAGCTTCGTGGAAAACCAGAACTCCGTCAAGGATGTATCGGCCCTAAATAAATGCCGACTGATCGGGGTGAGTGATCCTGTCGGCAATAGGGGCCACCCTAATGGCGTACCCCTTCGCAAGCATGCGGAAGATGACATTAATCACCGTAATCGGCCGGAACTGGCGAATATCCGAGGCCCCGGTCACTTTGGGGATGAGGGTAATGATCCCAAAGTTCAGCCTAGTGAGGTCGATGGACCCTACAAAGAATTCCTCAAATAGGGCCATCACCTCCGGTTTGATCACCTCCCAGAAGGTCTGCAAGAACTTTACTGGGAGGCCATCCGGACCGGGGGCCGAACGGGGCCGTAAGGGCCGCGTTGTCAGCAGGGGAGACACAACAGTGGGCTGGCCAAATGTCTTGCGCCAGGGCAAGACCTCCCCGAGGGGAGACAGAGAATAAGTCTCTGTAAAAGCCGTCTACATGGGCTCGGATGTCCTCCGGCCTTTGCAGGAGGGTCTCGCCGTCCCAGAGAAGCGGGATGGAGTTGCGGCGTCGACGACCGTTGGCAATGGCTTGGAAGTAGGCTGTATTAGCATACCCCTTGAGGACCCAATTATGCGTACCTCGCAAGCGCCAGTAGGCCTCCTCATCCATGTAGATGACCGTGAGCTGGTCCTCCAAGTCGTACCTATGCATCCATTCATCAGCAGAAAGGCCTACGGAGTCGACCTGCAGATCGAGGGCCTGGATGGCCTCCAGGAGGGCTTTCTTACGCTCGCGAATGTCACGGACCACGTTAGCCCCCCATCCTTCCATGAATTGCCGTGACTGCTTAGCACAAAAATGCCAGGAATCAATGGTCGATAAGGCGCGATGGGGGGCATCACAAGCCTCACGCCACCGGGCGGCCACAGCTGATGCAAACCCAGGTTAGCGCAACTAGAAGGTATCGAAACGGAAGCTGGGCGGAAGTGGCGGCCGCTCGTTCTCCGAAGATAGGAGGAGAGGCACGTGATCGGAGCCAATCCGCGTGATCGCCCGGAGTGAAGCTAGGGGGCAGCGAATGTCCCACTCAGGGGAGGCGAAGACCCTGTCAAGAACAGACCAGGTCGGCTCCACCTGTCGGTTGGTCCAGGTGAACCTGCATCCGGGGGAAGTTGACCAAATTATTGCTCTTGTCTTCCTCCGACTGGATGAGGTTGCAGTCGCCGCCCACTACAACCGGTAGCCGAGCGGCCGCCACCTTCCTCTGAAGCTCAACAAGGAAAGCCTCAGACCGGCGATGGTCGGCAGGACCATAGACCGCAATTATCTCCCATTTGAAGTTTAGGGCTTGCTCAAATACCTCTATGCTGACAAAGAACTCGCCGCAATCCATGCTACCTACCTCAAAGGCGGCATCCTTCACCCCAAGGAGGACGCCACCCGAGTGGCCTGTACTCCCACTAGAAGGGAGCTAGTGCCAAGTGATACGTCTCCAACGTATCTATAATTTTTGATTGTTCCATGCTATTATATTATCTGTTTTGGATGTTTAATAGGCTTTATTATGCACTTTTATATTATTTTTGGGACTAACCTACTAATCGAAGGCCCAGTGCAAATTGCTGTTTTTTTGCCTATTTTTAGTGTTTCATAGAAAAGGAATATCAAACGGAATCCAAACGGAATGAAACCTTCGGGAGAGTTATTTTTGGAACAAACACAATCTAGCAAACTTGGAGTGGACGTCAAGCAAGCAACAAGGAAGCCACGAGGCAGGGAGGCGCGCCCCCTGATACGTCTCCAGCGTATCTATAATTTTTTATTATTCTATGCTATATTATATTCTGTTTTGGACATTAATGAGCTTTATTATACACTTTTATATTATTTTTGGGACTAACCTATTAACCGGAGGCCCAGCCCAGAATTGCTATTTTTTGCCTATTTCAGAGTTTCGCAGAAAAAGAATATCAAACAGAGTCCAAACGGAATGAAACCTTCGGCAACGTGATTTTCGGAACAAACGTGATCCAAAGGACTTGGACCCTACGTCAAGGCATCAACCAGGAGGGCACGAGGTAGGGGGCGCGCCTACCCCCCCTAGGCGCGCCCTCCACCCTCGTGGGCCCCATGTTGCTCCTTTGACATACTTCTTCCTCCTTTATATACCTACGTACCCCCAAACTACTAGATACGGAGCCAAAAACCTAATTCCACCACCGCAACCTTCTGTATCCGTGAGATCCCATCTGAGGGCCTTTTCCGGAGCTCCTCCGGAGGGGGCATCGATCACGGAGGGCTTCTACATCAACACCATAGCCTCTCCGATGATGTGTGAGTAGTTTACCTCAGACCTTCGGGTCCATAGTTATTAGCTAGATGGCTTCTCTTCTTTTTTTGGATCTCAATACAGTGTTCTCCCCCTCTCTTGTGAGATCTATTCGATGTAATCTTCTTTTGCGGTGTGTTTGTTGAGACTGATGAATTGTGGGTTTATAATCAAGTTTATCTATGAACAATATTTGAATCTTCTCTGAATTCTTTTATGTATGATTGGTTATCTTTGCAAGTCTCTTTGAATTATCAGTTTGGTTTGGCCTACTAGATTGATCTTTCTTGCAATAGGATAAGTGCTTAGCTTTGGGTTCAATCTTGCGGTGTCCTTTCCTAGTGACAGTAGGGGCAGCAAGGCACGTATTGTATTGTTGCCATCAAGGATAACAAGATGAGGTTTATATCATATTGGATGAGTTTATCCTTCTACATCATGTCATCTTACTTATAGCGTTACTCTGTTCTTATGAACTTAATACTCTAGATGCATGCTGGATAGCGGTTGATGTGTGGAGTAATATTAGTAGATGCAGGCAGAAGTCGGTCTACTTGTCTTGGACGTGATGCCTATATACATGATCATACCTAGATATTCTCATAACTATGCTCAACTCTGTCAATTGCTCAACAGTAATTTGGTCACCCACCATAATACTTATGCTCTCGAGAGAATCCACTAGTGAAACGTATGGCCCCCAGGTCTATTTTCCATCATATTAATCTTCCAACACTTAGTTATTTTTATTGCCTTTTATTTTATTTTGCATCTTTATCATAAAAATACCAAAAATATTATCTTATCATATCTATCAGATCTCATTCTCGTAAATGACCGTGAAGGGATTGACAACCCCTTTATCGCATTGGTTGCAAGGATTTATTTGTTTGTGTAGGTGCGAGGGACTCGTGCGTGGTCTCCTACTGGATTGATACCTTGGTTCTCAAAAACTGAGGGAAATACTTACGCTGCTTTAGTGCATCACCCTTTCCTCTTCAAGGAAAAACCAACGCAGTGCTCAAGAGGTAGCAAGAAGGACTTCTGGTGCCGTTGCTGGGGAGTCTACGCAAAAGTCAACATACCAAGTACCCATCACAAACCCTTATCTCCCGCATTACATTATTTTCCATTTGCCTCTTGTTTTCCTCTCCCCCACTTCACCCTTGCCGTTTTATTCGTCCTCTCTTTTTCGTTCGCTTTCCTCTTTTTTTTGCCCCTTGCACTTTCTGCCGTTATGTCTGAAATTGGTGAAATTATTGTCGATAAGGACAATAATAATATCATGGAAAATTCTGATGCTCCTGCTGAAGAACCCCCTATCTTGCTTACAAAAAAATTCCGAATTGGTAGTGGTAATATTATTGGAAAATGAGTTATCCAAGATTTCTTTACTTGTGCCGGTGCTTTGCCTTCTATGGGTAGTTCTCTTTTTCATAGAACTAGTAGTCTTGCGGACGCTATCGCCATGCTTGTAGTTGAACTTGAAAGACAATTTATGCACATGCATCCTTGCATACAAAGGATTTTCCTAGAACTTTCTAATATTGAGCATTCTTCTGTTAAGCATGCCGCTACTATCTTTTTGGCTCATGAGTTCAGATTTATAATAAAGAGGCCAATAAAATCTTTGTGCATTATAGGGTGGACGCTGGCCGTCCTCCCATAAAAACTATCTTATTTGATCAAGAGGAAATAATGCGTTTTCAATCTCTAGATTATGTTGCTTTTAATGAAAACCTTAGAAAAAAGGTTCCTACCAATATTCTAGTTGATAGAATTTCTGAACTTAATGATGGTTTTGCTATTTGTAATAATGAGCTAGCATATTCTCTCGAATATAGGCTCACAAAGTTCTCTCAAAAGAATGCTTATAATGATGAATTGGTTGTGCAATACGAAGGGCCGAAGGAGGAACCTATACCTCCTAAAGTTGATCTTGGGGATTTTTGCCCCATTAAGTTTAGCCCTTTTGATTACTTTTGCTTTCCTCAAAGAAAACTTGCTGCTGAACATAGAGAATATTAAATTAGTTTCAATGATCTATCTTATTATTATGGCAATACCTAGATCTATCCTTGCTATTATGCCTATCTAGGGGCGTTAAACGATAGCGCTTGTTGGGAGACAACCCAATTTTATTTTTAGTTTTTTGATTTTTTCTTCTGTTTAGGAATAAATATTTGATCTAGCCTATGGTTAGCTGTGTTTTTATGTTTTAATTAGTGTTTGTGCCAAGTTTAACCTATAGGATCTTCTTGGATGATAGTTATTTGATCTTACTGAAAATTTCAGAAACTTTCTATTCACGAAAATAATTGGTAAAAATCACCAGAACGTGATAAAATATTGATTCCAATTGCTGCTGATCAATAAACAAATTGTCTAGGTCTTCCTATTTTGGTAGATTTTTTGGAGTTCCATAAGTTTGTGTTAGTTACAGATTACTACAGACTGTTCTGTTTTTGACAGATTCTGTTTTTCGTGTGTTGCTTGCTTGTTTTGATGAATCTATGGCTAGTAAAATAGTTTATAAACCATAGAGAATTTGGAATATAGTAGGTTTAACACCAATATAAATAAATAATGAGTTCATTACAGTACCTTGAAGTGGTGTTTTGTTTTCTTTCGCTAACGGAGCTCACGAGATTTTCTGCTGAGTTTTGTGTTGTGAAGTTTTCAAGTTTTGGGTGAAAGATTTGATGAATTACGGAACAAGGAGTGGCAAGAGCCTAATCTTGGGGATGCCCATGGCACCCCAATATAATCTAAGGACACCTAAAAGCCAAAGCTTGGGATGCCCCGGAAGGCATCCCCTCTTTCGTCTACTTCCATCGGTAACTTTACTTGGAGCTATATTTTTATTCACCACATGATATGTGTTTTGCTTGGAGCGTCTTGTATTATTCGAGTCTTTATTTTTTAGTTTGTCACAATCATCCTTGCTGTACACACCTTTTGAGAGAGTCACATATGATTTGGAATTTATTAGAATACTCTATGCGTTTCACTTATATCTTTTGAGCTATATAGTTTTTGCTCTAGTGCTTCACTTATATCTTTTAGAGCACGGCGGTGATTTTGTTTTATAGAAATTATTATTATCTCATGCTTCACTTATATTATTTTGAGAGTCTTAAACAGCATGGTAATTTGCTTAAGTTGGAAATTAATCCGAATATGTTAGGTATTCAAAGACTAGTAAAAAATCTTCTTATGAGTGTGCTGAATGGTAAGCGAAGTTTGATGCTTGATGATTGTTTTGAAATATGGAGGTAGTGATATTAAAGTTGTGATAGTTGAGTAGTTGTGAATTTGAGAAATACTTGTGTTGAAGTTTGCAAGTCCCGTAGCATGCATGTATGGTAAATGTTATGTAACAAATTTGAAACATGAGGTGTTCTTTGATTGTCCTCCTTATGAGTGGCGGTCGGGGACGAGCGATGGTATTTTCCTACCAATCTATCCCCCTAGGAGCATGCACGTAGTGCTTGGTTTTTGATGACTTGTCGATTTTTGCAATAAGTATGTGAGTTCTTTATGACTAATGTTGAGTCCGTGGATTATACGCACACTTACCCTTCCATCATTGCTAGCCTCTTCGATACCGTGCATTGCCCTTTCTCACATTGAGAGTTGGTGCAAACTTCGCCGGTGCATCCAAACCCCGTGATATGATACGCTCTTTCACACATAAACCTCCTTATATCTTCCTCAAAACAGCCACCATACCTACCTATTATGGCATTTCCATAGCCATTCCGAGATATATTGCCATGCAACTTTCCACCGTTCCGTTTATCATGACACGTTCATCATTGTCATATTGCTTCGCATGATCATGTAGTTGACATAGTATTTGTGGCAAAGCCACCATTCATAATTTTTCATACATGTCACTCTTGATTCATTGCTATCCCGGTATACCGCTGGAGGCATTCATATAGAGTCATACTATGTTCTATTATCGAGTTGTAGTCATTGAGTTATAAATAAATAGAACTGTGATGATCATCATTCATAGAGCATTGTCCCCCCAAAAAGAGAAAGGCCAAATAAAAGAAGGCCCAAAAAATAAATAAATAAAAAGGGGCAATGCTACTATCCTTTTTTTCCACACTTGTGCTTCAAAGTAGCACCATGATCTTCATAATAGAGAGTCTCTTGTTTTGTCACTTTCATATACTACTGGGAATTTTTCATTATAGAACTTGGCTTGTATATTCCAACAATGGGCTTCCTCAAATGCCCTAGGTCTTTGTGAGCAAGCAAGTTGGATGCACACCTACTTAGTTTTTGTTGTTCAGCTTTCATGCATTTATAGCTCTAGTGCATCCGTTGCATGGCAATCCCTACTCCTTGCATTAACATCAATCGATGGGCATCTCCATAGCTCATTGATTAGCCGCATTGATGTGAGACTTTCTCCTTTTTGTCTTCTCCACATAACCCCCATCATTATATTCTATTTCACCATAGTTCTATATCCATGGCTCACGCTCATGTATTGCGTGAAGTTTGAAAAAGTTTGAGATTACTAAAGTATGAAACAATTGCTTGGCTTGTCATCGGGGTTGTACATGATGAGAGCATTCTTGTGTGACGAAAATGGAGCATGACTAAACTATATGATTTTGTAGGGATGAACTTTCTTTGGTCATGTTATTTTGAGAGGACATAATTGCTTAGTTAGTATGCTTGAAGTACTGTTACTTTTATGTCAATATTAAATTTTTATCTTGAATCTTTCGGATCTGAACATTCATACCACAACTAAGAGAATTACATTGAAATTATGCCAAGTAGCATTCCACATCAAAAATTCTATTTTTATCATTTACCTACTCGAGGACGAGCAGGAATTAAGCTTGGGATGCTTGATACGTCTCCAATGTATCTATAATTTTTTTATTATTCCATGCTATATTATATTCTGTTTTGGACATTAATGGGCTTTATTATACACTTTTATAATATTTTTGGGACTAACCTATTAACCGGAGGCCTAGCTCAGAATTGTTGTTTTTTGCCTATTTCAGAGTTTCGCAGAAAAAGAATATCAAACGGAGTCCAAACGGAATGAAACCTTCGGGAACGTGATTTTTGGAACGAACGTGATCCAAAGGACTTGGACCCTACGTCAAGACATCAACTAGGAGGGTACGAGGTAGGGGGCACGCCTACCCCCCAGGTGCGCCCTCCACCCTCGTGGGCCCCACGTTGCTCCACGGAATGAAACCTTCAGGAACGTGATTTTTGGAACGAACGTGATCCAGAGGACTTGGACCCTATGTCAAGACATCAACCAGGAGGGCACGAGGTAGGGGGCATGCCTACCCCCCCCCCCCAGGCGCGCCCTCCACCCTCGTGGGCCCCACGTTGCTCCACCGACGTACTTCTTCCTCCTATATATACCTACGTACCCCCAAACTACCAGATACGGGGCCAAAAACCTAATTCCACCGCCGCAACCTTGTGTACCCATGAGATCCCATCTTGGGGCCTTTTCCGGAGCTCCGCCGGAGGGGGCATCGATCATAGAGGGCTTCTACATCAACACCATAGCCTCTCCGATGATGTGTGAGTAGTTTACCTCAGACCTTTTTTTTGAAGAATCAGTGATAGTGGGAGAGGCTCCCACTGACTTTGTATTACTCACCACATAACAGTTACAAGAGTGTTACAATGGGTTTTAGGCCCCCCCGGCCACATGGGGATCAGGAACAAGGCTAGCGGTCCAAATTCACAATGAAATCAGAGAGAAAAGGATGAACCTTCTCAGGGCAGTTGTGAATCACCAAACCCAACAAATGTTTGAACCTAGCTAACCACCCGACGAACGAGTGCGGGATCCCCCTGAAATGTTGGTTGTTTCTTTCCATCCACAGGCTCCAAGCAGCAAGCAAGAAGATATCCATAAAGAGTGGCCGACGCCAGCTTTCTCTCCCACCATGCAAGATAGCAAGCCGATTGGTTCCTCCTGGCCAGGTCAGTCCAACCTTACTCCAACATTGTTTGGCAAAATGGCACTCGAAGAAGAGATGTTCCACAGTCTCCTCGGGCGGGTTTTGGCAGAGCATACAAGCGTAGTTGCCCCCGGTCACAGCAAAGTGCCGCCGCTTCAGCATGTTCCTGGTGTTCAAACGATCGACCATAAGCAGCCACCCAAACATCTTAAACTTGATCGGGCATTTGGATTTCCATAGCCATCCAAAGGCCTCATCAGCTTTCACCTGCCTGAAACAGTGGTTGTAGTATTTCTTTGACGAATAACGCCCTAGGTCACAAACCCAAACGTCGGGCGAACCGTTTTCCAGGCTGACATGCAAGGACCCTTGCTGGATCTCTCTGATCTCCTCCCTAGCCTGGACCGAAAGAGGCAGATTGAAGATCGTGGCTGGATTAGTGGTCTTGAGAACCTTGGCAATGGAGTCATCCTCGTTCAGAGCAAAAGAGAAGGCTCGCGGATGCGTGTCCATCAGTGTGGAGCCAGTGTCACTAAACCAGACATCTTTCCAAAACAGAGAGCTGCAACCATCCCCGGGGATGACTTTGGCGACCCCACGGAAGGTTCCATTGAGCTGCATTACGTCTTTCCACCAGAACGAACCCACAGGCTCAGTGGCGTGCGGCACCTTGTTCAGGTAGTATGCCTCCCAGACTAGCTGAACCCAGGGCACATCCTCACGATTGTAGAACTTGAACAAGTACTTTAGAAGAAGCGCGGCATTTTGCATTTTGATATCAATAACACCAAGACCGCCACACCGTTTGATTGACGGACAAGCTCCCGCAGCAAGGGAGTTGGCTTTGATCCCATCATCGAATTTTTGCCCGGAGGCGATGTCGGCGTAATTTGTCAAGGTGCTCAACCACTTTAGGGTGCAGTTTGATCGTGCACATTGCGTGATTAGCATGGAGGTGATCACCGAATTTACCAACATCGACTTGGCCCCGACGACATGAGTGCTACGGCAGTGGATGTTTTCCTCTCAACAGAGTGTACCAATGGCATGAGGTCAAGAATGGTTGGCCTAGTCGTCCCCATGGGGAGACCAAGGTAAGTGAACGGCAGGGTGCCAACGGAGCAGCCAAACACCCCTGCCAACCCGCCAAAGATGCGGTTGGTCGACATTAATGGGTATGAGGGTCGATTTATGAAAGTTGATCTTGAGTCCCACCGAGGCCGCATAATCCTCCAAGATAAGTTTCATGCGGGCGGCCTGTGTAGGACAAGCTTGCATAACCAGGATTGTGTCGTCAGCGTATTGCACCACCGGGAAGTCACCTGCATCTTCGCGAGGAATGGGGAGCTCCAGCAGACCTTGAGCGTAAGCGTCGTTGATCGCAGCTTGGAGCAAATCAGCCGCAAGGACAAAATTCAATGGCGAGAGAGGATCACCCTGACGCACGCCACATTTGCATTTGAATTTCCGACCAGGAACACCATTTAAAAGGACTGACGAAACTCCCGAGCCAAAAATCGTTTCCATCCAACCTAGCCACCTATCATCAAAACCCATGTGTCTCATAATTTCCAACATGGGGGCATGTTCAATCGTATCAAAGGCCTTGGCGAAGTCAAGTTTAAGCAATATAATCTCCTTCCCAGACGAGTGGCATTGGTGAATATATTCGTACGACCATGCGAGACAGTCTTGGATAGTCCGACCTTTAATAAATCCATACTGGTTCCTGTGTACGATTTTTAAAATGACTTTCTGTAGCCGGTTCGCCAAGATCTTAGTAATGATTTTCAGACAACAGTTCAGTAGGGTAATTGGTCTAAAATCATTAGCCGTTTCCGGAGAGGATATTCTAGGAATCAGGGTGATAAACCCCTCACTAATGCTAGTGATGTCAAGACCTTCGGGTCCATAGTTATTAGCTAGATGGCTTCTTTTCTCTTTTTGGATCTCAATACAATGTTCTCCCCCTCTCTTGTGGAGATCTATTCGATGTAATCTTATTTTGCGGTGTGTTTGTTGAGAACGATGAATTGTGGGTTTGTGATCAAGTTTATCTATGAACAATATTTGAATCTTCTCTGAATTCTTTTATGTATGATTGGTTATCTTTGCAAGTCTCTTCGAATTATCAGTTTGGTTTGGCCTACTAGATTGATCTTTCTTGCAATAGGAGAAGTGCTTAGCTTTGGGTTCAATCTTGCGTGTCCTTTCCCAAAGGATGAGGGGCAGCAAGGCATGTATTGTAGCCATCGAGGATAACAAGATGGGGTTTATATCATATTGCATGAGTTTATCCCTCTACATCATGTCATCTTACTTAAAGCGTTACTCTGTTCTTATGAACTTAATACTCTAGATGCATCTTTGGATAGCGGTCGATGTGTGGAGTAATAGTAGTAGATGCAGGCAGTCGGTCTACTTGTCTCGGACGTGATGCCTATGTACATGATCATACCTAGATATTCTCATAACTATGCTCAATTCTGTCAATTGCTCAACAGTAATTTGTTCACCCACCGTAATACTTATGCTCTCAAGAGAAGCCACTAGTGAAACCTATGGCCCCGGGGTCTATTTTCCATCATATTAATCTTCCAACACTTAGTTATTTTTATTTCCTTTTATTTTACTTTGCATCTTTATCATAAAAATACCAAAAATATTATCTTATCATATCTACTCACTCTCGTAAGTGACCGTGAAGGGATTGACAACCCCTTTATCGCGTCGGTTGCGAGGATTTATTTGTTTGTGTAGGTGCGAGGGACTTGTGCGTGGTCTCCTACTGGATTGATACCTTGGTTCTCAAAAACTAAGGGAAATACTTGTGCGTGGCCGACTCCCTCGCCAGGCTTCCCCTTGAAGGTTGACGAGATATACGACGTGTACATGGCGGTAAGTGGCGAGAGCGTGTGTGAAGAAGTACACCCCTGCAGGGTTAACATGATCTATTTGAATAGCCGGGTCCGCGGTTATGGACTTCTTGGATGCTTACGTGGTACGTAGACAACTTGAAGTGGATACTCTAAAATGCTCAAGATAGGTGCGAGTGCTATGGATGGCTTCTCGTAGTGAGACGGGAATGAATCCATAGTGGTGTATTGAGGTGGTGATTAGTGGACTCGTGTGCACTTTCTTACCTCAAAGAAGTTACTCGTAGTCGTAGAATAGGTTAGCCACTGAGTCAAGCTGGCTTGCTGCAACTGAACCCCACATTGCCTCCTTGATACTAATGCATGTATGATAGGATCTGATGTAAATCTTGCTGAGTACCTTTGTACGTACTCACGTTGCTTAATTTATGTTTTTGCATATGAGACTTCTGTCTCAGTAGTAGTTCTGCATGGACTTCGACGAATAGCTTGTTACCTCAGCTACGATCTTGTACCCTTGGGAGGGTCTTGTAGATAGTCAGGCTTCTTAGCTTTTTCTTTTGTAGTTGTCTGTACTCAGACATGTAATGCTTCCGTTGCTTGTATGCTCTGTATGATGGGTCATGTGACCCCTGCTTGTAATAACTGCTATGTGGCTCTTCTGGGCCTTTATCTATATGAGTTTGCGTTATGTTGTGATGCCATGTTGCACAACACATACTTGCATGTTATGCGTACGTGTAACGTATATTGCTATGTGTGGGATCAAACAACCTAGTTGTCTATCCTTGGTAGCCTCTCTTATGGGGAAATGTAGTCTAGTGCTTCCACCGAGCCATGGTAGTCCGCTACAGCCTGGTTTACCGGAGTCCTGCTAGCCCAACACTACTGCTCCGGAACACTTAGACTGGCCGACATGTGATTCACTTTGTTCCTGTGTCTGTCCCTTCGGGGAAATGTCACGCGGTGACATCCGGAGTCCTACCTAGCCTGCTATAGCCTGGGTTCCCGGAGTCCTGTTAGCCCAGTTGCTACAGCCCAGATTCACACGCTGCTGACCGACATGCTCGATGTTGTTTCATGTATGCCTGTCCCCGTAAGTTAGTGCCACTTTGGGTTCATGACTAGTCATGTCGGCCCAGGTTCTCTGTCATATGGATGCTAGCGACACTATCATATACATGAGCCAAAAGGCGCAAACGGTCCCGGGCCATGGTAAGGCGACACCTGTGGGAATACCGTGCGTGAGGCCGCAAAGTGATATGAGGTGTTACATGCTAGATCAGTGTGACTTAGAATCGGGGTCCTGACAGCTTTGGTATCAGAGCCTGACTGCCTGTAGGATTACCAAGCCAAACTGGTCGTAGTTGATTCTAGAAATTCTTTAGTTATATAGGGGAATTGATTGTGGAAGGGAACGTAAGGCTCTTTTACTCCTTATACCTCATGCCCTTCTGATCTGAGTCATCCTATTTTTCCTACGGGGTTAAGGAACTAGGCTTTCTCTTCTATCTATCAGGATCACGTGTTACTATTCCGTAGTTTCATATGATTGGTTGATCAGAGTCATACCCCAGTTTTCGAGTACTTCCAGTGTAGTTGATTAGTACTATCTCAGAACCTTGAGTGCTGATGTTGAGTTGTGGTACTACCCCATCATTTGCAGAATGTCTCATTTTGAGAATTTTACTGCCGTTATGCTGCCGGATTTGTCCTAGGAGTTCGAGAGATACTAAATTTCCTTGTGCTACATGTTGCATCCTATAGTTGCTGTTGACCTCGTCCTTGGTTCCGCTTCTCGGGATGTCGTCAGTTAACCAAAGTTCTGTTGCTCGTTGCCTGAACCACGGAGGTGGTAGGGATGAGGAGGATCCTCCCGACCAGCCTTCGTTGGAAGAGTTCATGTTAGAGATAGAGAGGAACAAGCGTGAGTCTAACCGCTTGTTAGCACGTATTGAGGAGAACACCGCACATCAGTACAAATAGTCAGCGACCATCCATAATTTCATTGGTCTGAAACCACCCACCTTCCATCATTCCATTCAACCACTCGATGCAGATGACTGGCTCCGTAATATCACACACAAGCTGCGTTCTGCGAACGTAGCTGAAAGTGACAAGGTCACCTATGCTGCATATCACCTGGAAGGTCCTGCTAGTCTTTGGTGGCAAAACTATGAGGCTATGCTTCCAGCTGGTCAGATTCCTACCTGGTGATACGTCTCCAACGTATCTATAATTTTTGATTGCTCCATGCTATATTATCTACTGTTTTGGGAAATATTGGGCTTTATTATGCACTTTTATATTACTTTTGGGACTAACCTATTAACCGGAGGCCCAGCCCATATTGCAGTTTTATTGCCTATTTCAGTATTTCGAGGAAAAGGAATATCAAACAGAGTCCAAACGGAATGAAACCTTCGGCATCGTCATTTTTTGGAAGATTATCATCCTGGAGGCTTGGAGATCAAGTCAGAAGATCATCGAGGAGCCCAGGAGATAGGGGGCGCCCCCCCCTACAGGGCGCGACCCCCTGTCTCGTGGACCCCTCGAGCACCCCCCAACCGACTTCTTTCGCCTATATATGCCTACGTACCCTAAAAACATTAGAAATAAAGATAGATCGGGAGTTCCGCTGCCGCTAGCCTCTGTAGCCACCAAAAACCTCTCGGAGTCCGTTCCGGCACCCTGACGGAGGGGGAACCCATCACCGGTGGCCATCTTCATCGTCCCGACGCTATCCATGACGAGGAGGGAGTAGTTCACCCTCGGGGCTGAGGGTATGTACTGGTAGCTATGTGTTTGATCTCTCTTTCTCGTGTTCTCTCTATGGCACGATCTTGATGTATCGCGAGCTTTGCTATTATAGTTGGATCTTATGATGTTTCTCCCCCTATACTCTCTTGTGATGAATTGAGTTTCCCCTTTGAAGTTATCTTATCGGATTGAGTCTTTGATTTGAGAACACTTGATGTATGTCTTGCCGTGCTTATCTGTGGTGACAATGGGATTTCACGTGCCTCTTGATGTATGTTTTGGTGACCAATTTGCGGGTTCCGCCCATGAACCTGTGCATAGGGGTTGGCACACGTTTTCTTGACTCTCTGGTAGAAACTTTGGGGCACTCTTTCAAGTACTTTGTGTTGGTTGGATGAATCTGAGACTGTGTGATGCATATCGTATAATCATGCCCATGGATACTTGAGGTGACAATGGAGTATCTAGGTGACATTAGGGTTTTGGTTGATTTGTGTCTTAAGGTGTTATTATAGTACGAACTCTTGAATAGATTGATCCGAAAGAATAACTTTGAGGTGGTTTCGTACCCTACCATAATCTCTACGTTTGTTCTCCTTTATTATTGGCTTTGGAGTGACTCTTTGTTGCATGTCGAGGGATTATTATATGATCTATCTATGTTATTATTGTTGAGAGAACTTGCACTAGTGAAAGTATGAACCCTAGGCCTTGTTTCCTATCATTGCAATACCGTTTACGCTCAACCTTGCTGTTTTTATATTTTCAGATTACAAAAAACCTATATCTACCATCCATATTGCACTTGTATCACCATCTCTTTGCCGAACTAGTGCACCTATACAATTTACCATTGTATTGGGTGTGTTGGGGACACAAGAGACTCTTTGTTATTTGATTGCAGGGTTGTTTGAGAGAGATCATCTTCATCCTACGCCTCCCACGGATTGATAAACCTTAGGTCATCCACTTGAGGGAAATTTGCTACTGTCCTACAAACCCGAGCACTTGCAGGCCCAACAACGTCTACAAGAAGAAGGTTGTGTAGTAGACATCAAGCTCTTTTCTGGCGCCGTTGCTGGGTAGGTGAGTGCTTGAAGGTATATCTTTAGATCTTGCAATCGAATCTTTTTGTTTCTTGTTTTATCACTAGTTTAGTTTATAAAAGAAAATTACAAAAAATGGAGTTAAGTTTGTCTCATACGCTTCGTCTTTTTAATATCTTTCGTGAGTTTGATGGAAAGGAAAATTGTGCTCAAGTGCTAGAAGAAGAATGCTTTAAAATGCTTGGTACTAAATCTTTGAATGATGAGCATGATTCAATGTTGTTAGTATAAACTCCTTGAATATCCATAGTACTAATGATGATTGCTCTATTCATGATGAAAATATCTCTCATAAGCATGTCAACTTTTGTGGAGTGCATGTTTGAATTAACACACCAAATAAAGAAGATATATATTGCAAGAGGCATAAGTATTTAGAAACTAAGAAGTTGCAAGAAAGGCTAGATAAGAGTGCGGAGAATTTAAGATATCTTTCCCGTTGTGAATTTTGCAATAAACAAGATCATTTACATCTCCAATGCAAATTGTTTCATGATCGGATCGTGTCCAAAAATTGTGATGATTTGATCTTCCTTTCTCATTACAATGAACTTAGATTGCTTTTGGGCTGTGAAGAGTTGAAACGTTTAACTAAGCCTATTCCAGAATTTAATCTTAAGCATTTTCTTGATATTGATCTAGAAAAGATTTATATGTTTTGTGCGGAGAATTGCATTGAAAATCCTTATATTGCCAATTACCTAAAGAAAAGAAAGCAAATGGAAGATGATGAGAATACTAATGAAAGGGAAGAGACTTCCCAATCTCCTCCTATTTTTCTTATGATGAATCAGGTAACGAGTAGGAGCTTTCTATTCAACCAATCTCATCAATAAGGAGCTCAAAGAGGAAGGTTGAACCTACACATAATGTGAAGAAGAAAAAGAAAAGAAGGAGCAACAAAGGTAGAAAGGTATCCCTCCCAAATGATGTTGCCCCTACTACTCATTGTGATGATGATAATTGCTTTACTATTGGTGCTATCCATATTTTTAATGATGAGAGTGATTATGCTTATGATATGAAAGAGCCCAAGCTTGGGGAAGCTATGTTTGATGAGGATGAAATATTTGAGAATATATTTGCTGAAATTAATGTTTGTCCCAAGCTTGGGGATGCTATGTTTAATGAAGATGATATTTTAGCTCCCCAAGTTTTGATATGCAAAGTTGTTATGATGATAGCATGCCTCCTACCTATGATGATTATATTGATGAAAGTGGGTTCGGAAGAGTGTCACTTTAGGAAGTAGTGATCCCACTATTTTGGAGGATGTTGAATTTTATTGTGATGAATATGAAAGTGGATTTGGAAGAGTGTCAACTTTATTTAGTGATTCCACTATCTTGGGAGAGGTTTCAATCGATTATGATGAGAACGGTTGCTACTTATGATGATTATTGTGATGAAACTTATGCTATAAAAAGTAGTGATGATTATATTTGCAAATCTTGTCATGATTATGATTACCCTTTTTCTGAACATTACTTTTTTAATGTGGAAACAATTTTTAGTGTTCAAGTCTCTTATGATACTCCCACTATTCCGAATGAGAAGAATTTTTCTTATGTGGAGAGTAGTAAATTTTCTATGCTTGTAGATCATGAAAAGAATTCTTTAGTTGCTGGTTATATTGTTGAATTCATTCATGATACTACTGAAAATTATTATGAGGGAGGAACATATGCTTGTAGGAATTGCAATAATATCAAGTTTCCTCTCTATGTGCTTAAATTTTTGAAGTTATGCTTGTTTTGTCTTCCTATGCTTGTTGATTATTGTTCCCATAAGTTGCTTGCTCACAAAATCCCTATGCATAGGAAGTGGGTTATACTTAAATGTGCTAGTAATATTCTTCATGATGCTCTCTTTATGTTTCAATTCTTATCTCTTATGTGAGCATCATTGAAATCATCATGCCTAGCTAGGGGTTTTAAACGTTAGCGCTTGTTGGGAGGCAACCCAATTTTATTTTAGTTTCTTGCTTTCTGGTTATGTTTAGGAATAAATAATCCATCTAGATTCTGGTTAGATGTGTTTTCATGTTTTAATTAGTGTTTGTGCCAAGTAGAACCTTTGGGAAGACTTGGGTGAAGTCTTTTCGATCATGCTGTAAAAAACAGAAACTTTAGCGCTCACGAGATTAGCTTCAAATTTTTACTGAAGAGTTCTGTTTAGTTGATTCTTTTTGCAGATGATTAATAGACAAATTCCTCAGGTCCACCAATTTATTTTAGAACTTTTGGAGTTCCAGAAGTTTGCGTTAGTTACAGATTACTACCGACTGTTCTGTTTTTGACAGATTCTGTTTTCGTTGTGTTGTTTGCTTATTTTGATAAATCTATGGCTAGTAAAATAGTTTTTAAACCATAGAGAAGTTGGAATAAAGTAGGTTTAACACCAATATAAATAAAGAATGAGTTCATTACAGTACCTTGAAGTGGTGTTTTGTTTTCTTTCGCTAACGGAGCTCACGAGTTTTCTGTTAGGTTTTGTGTTGTGAAGTTTTCAAGTTTTGGGTAAAGATTCGATGGACTATGGAATAAGGAGTGGTAAGAGCCTAAGCTTGTGGATGCCCAAGGCACCCCAAGGTAATATTCAAGGATAAACAAGAGCCTAAGCTTGGGGATGCCCCGGAAGGCATCCCCTCTTTCGTCTTCGTTCATCGGTAACTTTACTTGGAGCTATATTTTTTTTCACCACATGATATGTGTTTTGCTTGGAGCGTCATGTCATTTTCTGTAGCTTTGCTTGCTGTTTGAATAAAATACCAGGATCTGAAATTATTAAATTGGAGAGTCTTCACATAGTTGTATAATTATTCGACTACTCATTGATCTTCACTTTTATCTTTCGGAGTAGTTTGTCATTTGCTCTAGTACTTCACTTATATCTTTTAGAGCACGGTGGTGGTTTTATTTTGAAGAAATAGATGAACTCTCATGCTTCACTTATATTATTTTGAGAGTCTTAAATAGCATGGTAATTTTCTTAAATAATCTTAATATGCTAGGTATCCAAAAATAGTAAAAACTTTCTTATGAGTGTGTTGAATACTAAGAAAAGTTTGATGCTTGATAATTGTTTTGAGATATGAAGATGGTGATATTAGAGTCATGCTAGTTGGGTAGTTATGAATTTGAGAAATACTTGTGTTAAAGTTTGTGATTCTCGTAGCATGCACGTATGGTGAACCGTTATGTGATCAAGTCGGAGCATGATTTATTTATTGATTGTCTTCCTTATGAGTGGCGGTCGGGGACGAGCGATGGTCTTTTCCTACCAATCTATCCCCCTAGGAGCATGCGCGTAATACTTTGCTTTGATAACTTGTAGATTTTTGCAATAAGTATATGAGTTCTTTACGACTAATGTTGAGTCCATGGATTATCGCACTCTCACCCTTTCACCATTGCTAGCCTCTCTAATACAGCACCTTTCACGGTATCATACACCCACCATATACCTTCCTCAAAACAGCCACCATACCTACCTATCATGGCATTTCCATAGCCATTCTGAGATATATTGCCATGCAACTTTCCACCATTCCGTTTATTATGACACGCTCCATCATTGTCATATTGCTTAGCATGATCATGTAGTTGGCATCGTATTTGTGGCAAAACCACCGTTCATAATTCTTTCATACATGTCACTCATGAGTCATTGCATATCCCGGTACACCGCCGGAGGCATTCACATAGAGTCATATTTTGTTCTAAGAATCGAGTTGTAATTTTTGAGTTGTAAGAAAATAAAAGTGTGATGATCATCATTTTTTAGAGCATTGTCCCAGTGAGGAAAGGATGATGGAGACTATGATTCCCCCACAAGTCGGGATGAGACTCTGGACGAAAAAAAAGAGGCCATAAAAAAGAAGAGAAAAGGCCCAAATAAAAAATATAAAAAAAAACAAAAAAAGAGAGAAAAAGAGAGAAGGGACAATGCTACTATCCTCTTACCACACTTGTGCTTCAAAGTAGCACCGTGATCTTCATGATAGAGAGTCTCCTATAATATCACTTTCATATACTAGTGGGAATTTTTCATTATAGAACTTGGCTTGTATATTCCAATGATGGGCTTCCTTAAAATGCCCTAGGTCTTCATGAGCAAGCGAGTTGGATGCACACCCACTTAGTTTCTTTTGTTGAGCTTTCATATACTTATAGCTCTTGTGCATCCGTTGCATGGAAATCCCTACTCACTCACATTGATATCTATTGATGGGCATCTCCATAGCCCGTTGATACGCCTAGTTGATGTGAGACTATCTTCTCCCTTTTTGTCTTCTCCACAACCACCCTTCTATTCCACCCATAGTGCTATATCCATGGCTCAAGCTCATGTATTGCGTGAAGATTGAAAAAGTTTGAGAATGTCAAAAGTATGAAACAATTGCTTGGCTTGTCATGGGGGTTGTGCATGATTTAAATACTTTGTGTGGTGAAGATAGAGCATAGCCAGACTATATGATTTTGTAGGGATAACTTTCTTTGGCCATGTTATTTTGAGAAGACATGATTGCTTTGTTAGTATGCTCGAAGTATTATTATTTTTATGTCAAAATGAACTTTTGTCTTGAATCTTTTGGATCTGAATATTCATACCACAATTAAGAAGAATTACAATGAAATTATGCCTAGTAGCATTCCACATCAAAAATTATCTTTTTATCATTTACCTACTCGAGGACGAGCAGGAATTAAGCTTGGGGATGCTTGATACGTCTCCAACGTATCTATAATTTTTGATTGCTCCATGCTATATTTTCTACTGTTTTGGGCAATATTGGGCTTTATTATACACTTTTATATTACTTTTGGGACTAACCTATTAACCGGAGGCCCAGCCCATATTGTTGTTTTATTGCCTATTTCAATATTTCGAGGAAAAGGAATATCAAACGGAGTCCAAACGGAATGAAACCTTCGGCAGCGTGATTTTTTGGAAGATTATCATCCTGGAGGCTTGGAGATCAAGTCAGAAGATCCTCAAGGAGCCCAGGAGATAGGGGCGCCCCCCCCTACAGGGTGCGTCCCCCTGTCTCGTGGACCCCTCGAGCACCCCCCGACCGACTTCTTTCGCCTATATATGCCTACGTACCCTAAAAATATTAGAAATCAAGATAGATCGGGAGTTCCGCCGCCGCAAGCCTCTATAGCCACCAAAAACCTCTCGGGAGTCCGTTCCGGCACCCTGCCGGAGGGGGAACCCATCACCGGTGGCCATCTTCATCATCCCGGCGCTATCCATGACGAGGAGGGAGTAGTTCACCCTCGGGGCTGAGGGTATGTACCAGTAGCTATGTGTTTGATCTCTCTCTCTCTCTCGTGTTCTCTCTATGGCACGATCTTGATGTATCGCGAGCTTTGCTATTATAGTTGGATCTTATGATGTTTCTCCCCCTCTACTCTCTTGTGATGAATTGAGTTTCTCCTTTGAAGTTATCTTATCGGATTGAGTCTTTGATTTGAGAACACTTGATGTATGTCTTGCCGTGCTTATCTGTGGTGACAATGGGATTTCACGTGCCTCTTGATGTATGTTTTGGTGACCAATTTGCGGGTTCCGCCCATGAACCTGTGCATAGGGGTTGGCACCCGTTTTCTTGACTCTCCGGTAGAAACTTTGGGGCACTCTTTGAAGTACTTTGTGTTGGTTGGATGAATCTGAGATTGTGTGATGCATATCGTATAATCATGCCCATGGATACTTGAGGTGACAATGGAGTATCTAGGTGACATTAGGGTTTTGGTTGATTTGTGTCTTAAGGTGTTATTCTAGTATGAACTCTTGAATAGATTGATCCAAAAGAATAACTTTGAGGTGGTTCCGTACCCTACCATAATCTCTACGTTTGTTCTCCTCTATTAGTGGCTTTGGAGTGACTCTTTGTTGCATGTTGAGGGATTATTATATGATCTATCTATGTTATTATTGTTGAGAGAACTTGCACTAGTGAAAGTATGAACCCTAGGCCTTGTTTCCTATCATTGCAATACCGTTTACGCTCACTTTTATCATTAGTTACCTTGCTGTTTTTATATTTTCAGATTACAAAAACCTATTGTAACATCCCAAATTTTCAATTTGGAATGTTATACATTAAGTCATCATGCATATCATATTTTCTTGCATTTTTCCGATCCTAGAAAATTTCACGCAACTCAAGGACCCTCGGAGAGAGTTGGAGATTTCATTATTTTCATATTTGGGTTTTCTCAAATTTTGAAAATAGGATCATTTGGATTTATTTATTTTATCTTCAAATATTTTTCCAATAAAAAAATAAGAGAGGGAATAATATGACTTTCCCAACATTTAGGAAAAATGAAGATTTAATAAATAAATCAAATTTTGGGTTTTTCGAGGTTTAATTGCTTTAGGAAAAAAATGAGTATTTAAAAAAAATGCATGTTGGCCCCGTATTAAAGTTCATTTTGTTCGACTCATTTTTAGGAGTCGGGGAAAATTTATTTTTTTAGTTTGGAGTTCGTATAGATTTATTTTAATTAGTTTCGTTTAAACCCCCAGCGCCCTTTGGCCAAGGGCCAGCCGACCCGCCGCCGCCGCCCAGCGCCTCCTCTCGCTCCTCGCTTGGGAGGAGTCCCTTGCCGTCGCCACCCGAGTCCGGCTCGACCCGCCCGCCAAGGTTGCCCCTCCCAAGCAAACCCACCCTCCCTCCTTATAAGCCGCCGCCCCCTCTCTCCTCCCACCCAGCCCGCCGCCCAACCCAGCCCGCCCGACGCCGCCGAGCCACCCGCCGCCGCCCGCCGTCGCCCAAGCGTCGCCGTCATTGCCGTCTTGCCGTCGCCGACCCGCCGCCGCCACCGAGCCCACCCGACCCGCGGAGCCCTGAGCCCAGCCGGCGACCTCGCGGAGGTAGCCACCGCGTCACCCCCCCCGGTCCGGTTTTGTTTTCTTAAAAAAAAAACCGTCCGGTTTTCTTTCGTTGTTCGTTTTTTAAAAAAAACCCTAGATTGGTTTATCTCTTTTTTTCGGTTTAGTTAATTAGTGAACGTTCTCCGATCCGTTCGTTCTAACGAATGCGTTCGTTGGTTAGTTTCTGTTAACGAACGTCCGTTCGTTTAACCGTTCGTCGTTTTTCTTTTAAATCGGATTTAATCCGTTATTTTCCGATTTCGATTTCCGATCCAATCTTCGAATCAGTTTATTTTCTCGCTCGTTTATCGGAATCAGGTGATTCAAGCGCCTGGAGTTTCGTTTCGAAACTGCCGTTCCGACTAACCCACTTAAACAAAGTTTTGCTACTGTAAAATTTGACCTAGTTTCAAATTGCTAGAACCGAGTCGTTTTCTTTTGACGTTTGACTTTCGTTGCTTTATTGATTCGATTCTTTTTGCACCAGGGTTCTTAAGTTGAATTTTCGGTTAGATCTTCTATCCGAGATTTCCTGTGCATTAGATGAGTACTTATTGTATGCTTGTTGTTTGTCTGCGTTAGATCACCGAGTGCGCCGCTTGTTACTTGAGTCTCTAGGTTTCATGGATCGTCGACAAGGCAAGTAACACTTGATCATACCTTTTCTACTACCCAGTTTTATGCATTAGCTCTATTCCTCAAACACTTGCATGTTTAGGATCTAATTAAATTGTGGGATGGGAAGTAGATTGAGGTAGTACCTATTACCTGTTTTACTTATGAAACCTTGGGAGTTACTTCTCGTTTGCTTATTATGCCATGCTATGCCGATGAGACGTGGATTGGGTGAGTGAATATCCATGACAGATGTGAGATTGTTAATTAATGGTTTATCTAAGGTGGCAACTTAAACACACATCCGGGTGGATTGAGGCACCTGGTTTCTATCGAGACTTGCTGTATTTCTTGGACCGCCACCCGTGCTCAAAGGGATCATAAGATTATTCAAACTAGAAACTTCCGTGTGCAGCCACAAGCCATTATGGGCTCTGGCATAGCTGAGTAAGTTGTGCGAACTCTTCTGGGTAGACTAGCTGATGTAGGGGATGTAGGTTGGTACGGTCTACCCACATGTAAGGTGCTAGTGCTTCGAAAGACGTGTCTCGGTCATCCGTCTCTCAAACACCGTGTAGTCACGAGAACCAAGCGGAGGCGATCGAGTCTTGTGGGGAAAAGTCGCAAACCTCTGCGAGTGTATAAACTAATCATGATTAGCCGTGTCCCGGTTATGGACATCTTGAGTATCTAGTACTTGAATATCATGTGAATCTCATCACGTTACTCTAAATAATTTGTTTGGATTTAGTGAGTACTTTTTAATTGGGATTGAGGATGCTGTCAACCATTCTCAATGTTTAACAACCACCATGATAGTTAAACAAATTTATTCCTTTGCAGTAGGGAAAAATTAGCTTTATGCAAAACTGTAACCGTAGAGCTTTTCCACCAGCCATATATGCATATAGTATAGGCTTATTCCTTCATTTCTCTCTATGTGTTACATTGCGGCATATTCCATGTCTTGACCCGTTTTGGGCTGCAACTTTCATGTTGCAGACTTTTCAGACGACGAGTAAGGTGTTTTAGGTCGTGGTTCTATACTCAGTGATGCCGATGGAGTTGATGGACTCACTTATCTTCCAAGTCTTCCGCTGTTATCGTTATTAGATGGCCTTAAGCCATATTTATTGTAATAAGTCCCTTTTGGACAACACTTGTAATGAGTGTGTGATTGCTACTCTGCTATAAATCCTTGAAATCTTGTGTGGTGTCGGCATTATGATCCGAGGATGACACCGAGCACGAGACTTGATCCATTCGGGTCGGGTCGCTACACCTATATCTACCATCCATATTGCACTTGTATCACCATCTCTTCGCCGAACTAGTGCACCTATACAATTTACCATTGTATTGGGTGTGTTGGGGACACAAGAGACTGTTTGTTATTTGGTTGCAGGGTTGTTTGAGAGAGACCATCTTCATCCTACGCCTCCCACGGATTGATAAACCTTAGGTCATCCACTTGAGGGAAATTTGCTACTGTCCTACAAACCTGTGCACTTGCAGGCCCAACAACGTCTACAAGAAGAAGGTTGTGTAGTAGACATCACCTGGAGAGATTTCACTGAGGCTTTTCGCGAGCATCACATTCCTGAAGCCCTCATCGATCGCAAGAGAGAAGAGTTCTGTAGTTTCACCTAGAGTAAGATGGGTGTTGATGCTTACAGTAGAGAGTTTGAGAACCTCGCCCGCTATGCTACAGAAGAAGTGTCCACAGACGCCAAGAAGCAGGCTAGGTTCCGGAAGGGTCTCAACCCCAAGTTGCGTCATGATGTCCACTTGCACCATTGCAGTACATTCCAGGCTCTTACGAACAAGGCCATTAATGCAGAGACAACTCGGCTCACTTACGAGGAGTCTCGTAAGCACACCCGTGATTTGGGTTCTTCCTCCGGTTCTAGTTTTAAGAAGCGCCGGATTTGGGTTCCGAACTCTGCTCTTCCCCGGCTACACACCAACGCCATCTTATGTGGCGCCTCACCCAGTTCAGTTATATGCTCCACCCAGGCCTATTGGTGGACCGCCTGCCAATGCGGGTCCACGTCCTACCTCCAAGATTTTTACAAGTGCGGAGAGCCAGGCCACATTACCCGTATTTGCACTCAAACCAGTGTTGCTCCACCCCAGCCCGAGAAGTCTGTTGGCTGTGGTAGTAAGCCATCACGCAATATGATCAGCGTCAAGTCAGCTCCCAGTGAACGTGGACGTGTGCATCACGTCTCAACTAAAGACGCTCATGATGATCCAGGTGTCGTTCTTGGTACACTCCTTGTCAACTATCATCCAGCTTCGGTTCTATTCGATACTGGAGCATCTCATTCCTTCATTTCTGAAAGCTATGCTCGTTTGCACGACATGTCTTTTTGTGATATGCCCTCCCCACTACTCATTCAAACTCCGGGATCCAAATGGCAAACGTCTAGGATAAGTTATGGCAATGAAATCCATGTTGATAGACTTGTATTCTTTGCTTCCTTGATATCTCTCAAGTCTTCAGATATTAACATCATCTTGGGTATGGACTGGATGAAAGCTCATTATGCCAAGATTGATTGTTACACCAAGTCTGTTCAGCTCACACACCCCTCTGGCAAGATAGTCACTGTCTCCACCAGAATTGCAAGGCGTCAGCTTTATTCTCTGAATGCCAGCCCTCTTCCTGACCTTGAAGATATCCCGGTAGTCCGTGACTTTCCGGATGTCTTTCCCAAGGAACTGCCAGGTATTCCACCTGACAAGGATGTAGAGTTTGTCATAGATCTTATCCCAGGAACCGCCCCAATTTCTAGGAGACCTTACGAGATGGCACCCTTAGAGCTAGCCGAGCTAAAGAAACAACTCGATGAGTCCTTGCAAAAGGGTTTCATCCGTCCTAGTTCTTCTCCTTGGGCTTGACCCGTTCTCTTCGTCAAGAAGAAGGATGGTACGGACCGGATGGTTGTAGATTATCGTCCCGTTAATTTGGTCACGATAAAGAACAAGTATCCGCTCCCCAGGATCAACGACCTGTATGATCAGCTCACTGGATCCTCAATCTTCTCCAAGATGGATTTGAGGTTAGGCTACCACCAAATCAAGATTAGAAACGAGGACATTCCTAAGACGGCTTTTGTCACTCATTATGGCCAGTACGAGTACACCGTCATGTCCTTTGGTCTAACCAATGCTCCAGCTACATTCTCCCGCTTGATGAACTTGATCTTCATGGAGTACTTAGATAAGTTCGTCGTGGTTTACCTCGATGATATTCTTATTTACTCGAAGAACGAGGAGGAGCATGCCGAACATCTTAGACTTGTGTTAGAGAAACTCAGAGAGCATCGCCTTTATGCCAAGTTCTCCAAGTGCAAATTTTGGTTGACAGAAGTGACCTATCTAGGCCACGTGATATCTGGTAAGGGCATTGCTGTCAATCCCGAGAGAGTTCAGGCCATTCTTGATTGGACTCCACCTGAAACAGTTAAACAAGTTAGGAGTTTTCTTAGTCTAGCCAGTTATTGTCGCCGCTTCGTTGAGAACTTCTCCAAAGTGGCCAAACCTCTCACGGAACTTCTCAAGAAAGATAAAAAGTTTGAGTGGTCCCCACAGTGTGAGTACAGTTTTCAGGAACTGAGAAGACGCCTGACTTCTGCTCCCATACTTGTGCCACCGGATTTCACTAAAGACTTTGTTATCTACAGCGACGCCTCACGACAGGGACTAGGTTGCATTCTTATGCAGGATCGCCATGTGATTGCCTATGCATCTCGACAGTTGCATCCACATGAGGAGAATTATCCTACACATGATCTAGAGCTTGCAGCCGTAGTCTATGCACTTAAGACATGGCGACATTACCTTCTTGGTAAACGTTGCGAGATTTACACCGACCACCAGAGTCTCAAGTATATCTTCACCCAACCAGATTTGAACCTTAGGAAAAGATGTTGGTTGGAGTTGATATCAGATTACGACTTAGGGATTACCTACACCCCAGGCAAGGGAAATGTCATGGCTGATGCGCTAATTCGTAAGTCCTATTGCAACAATCTTATGTTCCACCAGGGCCAACCACTTCTTCATGAGGAATTCTGTAAGCTTAACCTTCACATTGCTCCTCACAGATTCCTTTCTACCTTGGTGGCGAAACCTACTCTTGTGGATCATATCATAGAAGCCCAGAAGCATGATACGGGGATTACCCGGATCAAGAGGAACATTGCCAAGGGTATTGCTGGTAGTTTCTCATTAGATGATCGAGGTGTTGTTTTCTTCGGAAACCGCCTGGTGGTCCCCAAGAAGGAGCATCTTCGACAACTGATCCTTAAGGAGGCTCATGAATCTCCTCTCACAATTCATCCCGGTAGTACTAAGATGTATCAGAATCTACGCTAGAGGTTTTGGTGGACTAGGAAGAAATCGCTGAGTTCATTGCTAACTGTGACGTTTGTCGTCGCGTTAAGGCAGAACATTAGAGACCTACTGGCACCCTTCAGCCTTTAGCTATTCTGAGTGGAATGGGATAAATTTGGTATGGACTTCATCACCGGCTTTCCCAGGACCAAGAGAGGGAATAATGCTATCTTCGTAGTCATTGATCGTCTTTCCAAAGTGGATCACTTCCTACCTGTTCGAGAGAGTATCACTGCTAGTCAGCTCGCTGACTTATATATTTCTCAAATAGTATCACTTCATGGTGTCCCACTAGAGATCAATTCAGACCGTGGTAGTCTTTTCACTTCTCATTTCTAGGAGAGTTTCCAAACTGCCATGGGAACCCATCTTTCTTTCAGTACCGGTTTCCACCCTCAGTCAAGTGGTCAGGTGGAAAGGGTCAACCAAATTCTCGAAGACATGCTTAGAGCTTGTGTTATCTCATTCGGTATGGATTGGGAGAAGTGCCTTCCTTTCGCCGAGTTTACTTATAACAATAGCTACCAATCCAGTCTCAAGAAAGCTCCTTTCGAGATTCTCTATGGACGAAGATGTCGAACACCGTTGAACTGGTCAGAAACCGGTGAAAGACAATTCTTTGGACCGGACATGATCCAGGAGGCAGAAGAGCAAGTTCGCATCATTTGTGAGAATTTGAAAACAGCCCAGTCTCGCCAAAAGAGCCAATATGACCGTCGTCATAAGGAAATGACTTATGAGGTTGGTGACAAGGCCTATCTTCGGGTTACTCCTTTAAAGGGTACCCATCGATTCGGTATCAAGGGCAAGTTGGCTCCTTGGTATATTGGTCCCTTTCTCATTCTCGCTAAACGAGGAGAGGTTGCCTACCAGTTGGAACTACCCCCACATCTTTCTCGACTACATGATGTCTTTCACGTCTCTCAACTCAGGCGTTGCTTCTCGGATCCCATCCGTGGAGTGGACCACGAAACGCTTGATCTCCAAGATAACCTCACATATCGAGAGTACCCTGTTCGCATTCTTGATCAAGCAGAGCGAGTTACCCGACGTCAGAACATCAAGTTTCTCAAGGTTCAATGGTCTTATCATTCCGAGAGAGAAGCTACTTGGGAGCGTGAAGATTGTCTTTGACTGGAGTATCCCACTTTCTTTCTGTCGACCCCTGAATCTCGGGACGAGATTCTTTCGAGTGGGGGCGAGTTGTCACATCCCTAGTTCTGGTCCTACTCCGGAGAGTGTTCCAGAGTACCTGTCTGTGAAGCAGTGCCCCTCTGTTGATCTACCAGGCAAGCAACCCCCCTTGTTCATTCCGATACAATCCCACTCTCTCGCTCCTGCTCTCTTTTATTGCATTAGGACAACAGTGATTCAACTGCTACTTTATGTTGCGGTAGTTGAACCCATTCCTCTGCATGACCTGTCATTGCCACAGTAAATAGTTGAAACCCACTAGCATGTGTAGGAGTTGATTGAGCCATGTTGTGTTCCTACCATGCCATGCCTGCTATTGCTTAGAGTTGTGTCAGGTCTGATTCAAGCAACATACTAGCACCAATCCCGGACTTGGAGACAAGAATTGGATACAAGAGATGAACTACGGTTTGGAGATGAGATGGTGCTGGTGAATATGTTGATGGAGATTGCCCTCTCCCGATGAGAGGAATGTTGGTGATGACGATGGTGATGATTTCCCCCTCCCTGAGGGAAGTGTCCCCGGCAGAACAGCTCCGCGAGAGCCCTAGATTGATTCCGCCAAGGTTCCGCCTCGTGGCGGTGGAGTCTCATCCCGAAAGGTTGCTTAATGTTTTTTTTCTCATCGAGAGACTTCATATAGGAGAAGATGGACGTCAGAGAGCCACTAGGGGGGCGCCACCCACCCTCGTGAGCAGGGTGTGGGCCCCCTGGCCTTCATCTTTGGCGACGATTTTTCTTTATTTATTTTAAGATATTCCGTGGAGTTTCAAGATTTTTGGAGTTGCACAAAATAGGTCTCCAATATTTGCTCCTTTTCCAGCCCAGAATTCCAGCTGCCCGCATTCTCCCTCTTCATGTAAACCTTGTAAAATAAGAGAGAATAGCCATAAGTATTGTGACATAACGTGAAATAACAGCCCATAATGCGATAAATATCGATATAAAAGCATGATGCAAAATGGACGTATCAACTCCCCCAAGCTTAGACCTCACTTGTCCTCAAGCGAAAAGCCGATAACAATAAATATGATCTCATGTTTAGAGGTAGAGGCGTCGATAAAAATAAAATACGGACAAGTGATGATCTTTGTCATATGATTACTTATGTTCAAGTGATGATCTTTTCACAATGCAAATGTATGAATCAGAAACCTTATTGAGCACCAACAAATTATAACCTCAGTCATTGAAGCAATTGCAATTTATCATAACATCGGAAAGAGTCTATGTCAGAGCTTAAAAGCAAGTCCACATACTCAACTATCACTTAGTCCTTCATAATTGCTAACACTCACGCAATACTTGTGGTTATGGAGTTTTAATCGGACACAGAGAAAGATAGGGGCTTGTAGTTTTGCCCCACAACCTTTTACCTCAAGGGTAATGTCAACAATAATAATTCATGCTCCCCTACATCCAATTAAATATATATATCATGTTCTTTCCAACATGCTGAGCTTGCCAAAGGATAAAATGAAAAAGGAAAGGTGAAGATAACCGTGACTCTTGCATAAGGTAGAGGATAATAATAAAAGATAGGCCCTTCGCAGAGGGAAGCAGAGGTTGTCATGCACGTTTATGGTTGATGCACAAAATCTTAATGCAAAAGAACGTCACTTTATATTGCCCCTTGTATGTGGACCTTTATTATGCAGTCCGTCGCTTTTATTACTTTCACAACAAGTTCGTACAAAGCTTATTTTCTCTGCATTAATAAGTCATGCATATTTAGAGAGCAATTTTTATTGCTTGCACCGATGACAACTTACTTGAAGGATCTTACTCAATCCATAGGTAGATATGGTGGACTCTCATGGCTAAACTAGTTTAAGGGTATTTGGAAGCACAAGTAGTATCTCTACTTGGTGCTGAGAATTTGGCTAGCATGAGGGGGAAAGGCAAGCTCAACATGTTAGAGGATCCATGACAACATACTTTATCTCAGATATAAGAAAACATAACTCATTATGTTGTCTTCCTTGTCCAACATCAACTCTTTAGCATGTCGTATTTTAATGAGTGCTCCCAATCATAAAATATGTCAATGATAATATATCTATATGTGAAACCTCTCTTTCCTTATTACTTCCTATTAATTGCAACGATGACCAAAGCTATATTTGCCAACTCCCAACAACTTTTAATCATCATACTCTTTCTATGTGAAGTCATTACTCTCAATAAGATCAATATGAACTCTATGTTTCTTTTTATTCTTTTTCTTCTTTCTATTCTTTTATTCACCCAAGATCATGGAAAAATAATCAAGCCCTTGACTCAATGTGACGCCCGGATAATCATGCTACAGTAATCCCATGCTAATCATGCCATGGCACCTCGGTTACTGTTTCTAACCTTGCAATGATTCGAAACCGTTTCTGATTTAAAATTCGAAACAAGTCAAACAACAAAAGTTTTTAAAGGTTAAAACAAAAATGTTCGGGCGGTGCCATATTTTTGCTTAAATAAATATGGTGTAATAATCACATTTTATAAAGTGCCTAGATAATTTAAAATGATTTAAAACAGAAAAGAAAATAAATAAAAGAAAAGGAACTACAAACACGAAAACAAATGAAAAGAAAAGGAGAGAAAGGCCCCCTCGGGCCACCGGCCCAACTGGGCAAAGGCCCAGCCAGCCCAACCCTCGGCCTACATACCCCCAAGCCTTCCCGAACCCTAACTGCTACCCCCACTCCCACCTCGTTCCCCACTCCCCACGCACGCCTCTCTCCCCACTCGATTGGATCGGTGCAACCTGGCTGGCCCGCCCGCTTCGCCCGACGATCGCGCTCGATCCCAAGCCGCCCCACGCCTCCGTCAAGACACCCAACCTCAGTGCCGTCCTCGTCGGACACGCCGCCTCACCCCCTTCCCCCCACCGGACTGCCTCGTCGCCGTCACCCAGCGGCGCCGCACGGACCCGTCCACCCCGCGGCGCCGTGCTCTGCACCACTTCGCCGCCCCGGTCCGCCTCGCCGTCGTCGTTTGCCAGCCACCGCCGTCGCCTCCTCGACCCGGCCGCGCCACCTCCCGCCGTCGCGTTCCCACGCATCGGGCCTCCCCTTCAACGCGGTGAGAATCCCCCGCCGAGACCTCGCCATGATGCGCCGCCTTGCGCGTGACCACTGTTTCGTCGGCCGCCCTCGGCAAGACGTCCGCGAGGTGCGCCCCACTCCCCGCACCACCTCTCGCTCGCGACGGCCGCCCCGACCACCACCGCGGCCCCGCACGGCGCTCACCCGCTCTTCCTGCCGCTCGGCCGCTGCCGCCCGCCCCACCGCTTCTGTCGCCTCGTCGGCGCCGCTCATGACCGGCCGACCTCGCCGTGGTTGCGCCCCTCCGGCCGCCGCCATGGCCTCGCCCAGGCTGGCGCCCCTGTCATCCCGAACAGCGCCCAAGCCGCACCAGCGCCCGCCCGCTAAGGCCTCTCAGCCCGCCAAACAGGCCCCACCCCCGTGAAACGTTATTAAAAAAAGAAAAAAGAGAATTAAAATACATAAATAAGTAAATAGATAGATAAAATTAAATATTAATTAATTAATTAACTAAATAATTAACTTAATTAATTCTTTTTAAAGTAACTAATTAAGATTAATTAACCTAATTAACTAATTAACTTAATTAACTAAAATAGTCAATGATATGCGGGACCCACACGTCAGCTTGACCCAGTCAACACCTCTGTTGACTGATGACGTCATGCTGACATCACCAAGCACTATTCTGGATAATGTTGCATTAAAATAATTAAATAAATCCTGAAAATGATTTAAATCTTTTAAAATTAATAGAAAATAAACCATAGCTCAGATGAAAATACTTTCTACATGAAAGTTTCTCAGAACGACGAGACGAATCCGAATACGCAGCCCGTTGGTCCGCCACGCGTCCCTAGCTTAGTGAACCTCCAACATTTCAACTCCGGCTCCTCTGCCCGAAAACGTGAAACACCGGGGATACTTTCCCGGATGTTTCCCCCCTTCGTCGGTATCACCTACTACCGCGTTAGGGCACACCTAGCACCGCGTATTGCCATGTTACGCTTTGTGATGCTTTGATTGCTCTGTTATTTATTGTGTTCCCCCTCCGTTACTTCTTTCGGAGAACCCGAGACTGCGGTTACCCCGATCGACTCTGAAGTTGACGACCCCTACTTGCCGAGCAACCAGCAAGCCCCCCTTGATCACCGGATATCACCTACTCTCCTCTGATCGCTTGCATTAGAGTAGTGTAGCATATTCTTGCTTTCGTTATTCCTATCCCGATGCATAGCCTTGTCTTTGTTACTACATTGATACCTTTACCGCAATCCTACTTGCCTAGTATAGGATGCTAGTATTTCCATCTGTGGCCCTACATTCTTGTCCGTCTGCATGTGCTATACTATCGGGCCGTGATCACTCGGGAGGTGATCACGGGTATATACTATATACTTATACATGATACATGTGGTGATTAAAGTCAGGTCGGCTCGAGGAGCACCCGCGAGTGATTCACGGATTGGGGGATGAAAGGACCTTGTCCCGACGGCCCTCTGTGTGGATCTTTGTGGCGGAGCGGCAGGCAGGTTGAGACTACACAGAGAGAGGTGGGCTGGCCTGTTCGGCGTTCATGGATACTTAACACGCTTAACGAGATCTTGGTATTTGATCTGAGTCCGCTCTTGGCCTATACTCACTAACCAACTACGTGGGAAAGATATGGGCACTTTCGGCGTCGTGGTATCGGCGAAGCATTTCGTGACGTCGGCCGAGCGGCGCGCGCCGGATTGGACTGAACGCCACTAGGCTAGGTCTGCTTTCGGCCGCCCTAACGCGTCTTGTGTGCTCGTAGGCGATGGGCCCGGACCCTGTGCGCTTAGGTTTAGACCGGCGTCTTGACCTCTCTGTTATGCCTATTTGGGGCTGCGACGTGTTGATCTTCAGCGGCGGGCATGACCCAGAAAGTGTGTCCGCCAAATGGGATCAAGCGTGTTGGGTTATGTGGTGCACCCTGCGGGAAGTTAATCTATTGAATAGCCGTGATCTTGATAACAGGACGACTTGGAGTTGTACCTTGACCTTATGACAACTAGAACCGGATACTTAATAAAACACACCCTTCCAAGTGCGATATAACCCGGTGATCGCTCTCTAACAGGCGGACGAGGAGGGATCGCCGGGTAGGATTATGCTATGCGATGCTACTTGGAGGACTTGATCTACTCTCTTCTACATGCTTTGCAAGGCGGAGGCTGCGAGCGTAGTCTTGACGGGATTAGCTATCCCCTCTTATTACGGCATTCTGCAGTTCACCCACCGATATGGCCCTTTACACATATATCCATGCATATGTAGTGTAGCTCCTTGCTTGTAGTACTTTGGATGAGTACTCACGGTTGCCTTGTTCCCCTTTTCCCCTTTCTTTACCCGATTGCTGCAACTGCAGACGATGGAGCCGGGGCGACGCCACCGTCGATGGCGACTACTACTGGGCGCCTACTACTACTTGCAGCCCGCGGACGACTACAGGAGTAGTTAGGAGGATCGAGCGCAGAGGCCTGCGCCTCTTCGATCAGATCCCGGTTTGTGCTAGCCTTCTTAAGGCAAACTTGTTTAACTTATGTCGTACTCAGATATTGTTGCTTCCGCTGACTTCGTCTATGACCGAGCACTTGTATTCGAGCCCTCGAGGCCCCCGGCTTGTATTATGATGCTTGTATGACTTATTTATCTTTTAGAGTTGTGTTGTGGTATCTTCCGTGAGTCCTCGATCTTGATCGCATACGCGTTTGCGTGTATGATTAGTATCTGATTGAATCGGGCGTCACAAGTTAATATCGAACCGATCGCATGTAGGACTCCCCCTTCCACACTCCTTGGCCGAAGTCGAGTCTAGACATTGCAAAAAAAAACTTTTACTAACTTGGCCGTGTGCCTTACGGGCCCACGTCGCCATTGGGTGGTACTAGGATCTTTTACTCCTCGACCTTTACTCTGGGACTCTGAACTCTCTTCTATTGGGGTTAAATGATTTTGCTAAAAACAAAACTAACTTTAGGTTCTCGAAAATACTTTCTCCCGGAGAGCCCCTCACTTCAGATGATCGCGTGCTGCACTAGAAGATTCCGAAGTTACTCTACGATGTTCTCTCGAGTCCTTGTGTCATCGCATTTGCGATTTCCATCCACCGTCAACCCCTATGAAAACTGCATACGCTTGCCATTCATACAATCATTCCCCGTTGATCTTGTTATTACAAGATACCCCCGAAATTCTTTCTATTTGTTTTGAGAATACTTTGTGCCTACTGCCCTGCAGTTCTTTGCCACCTGAATACCCCTACGGATAATTTCTCGCACTTATAGAGTATCCGTTCTTTCCCAGTTGATTCATATATTTCACAAAAGTCTTCGAAATACCATTCGATATTCCGAAAATCCTCAGCAACCTATTGCTCTGGAATTTCTTGTTTGCTTTCATTATGATTAATCCCATAAATATAGTAATCATATTGGCATCCTTTGTCACCATCATTTTTGAGTCCGTTGATTCAGTACGTTGTGAATGTTCGCAATCATCAGTCGAGTCCTAGGATTATCTTTCCGGCTTAGACGTCATTTTGAACATGAGCTGGTTCTCGACCAAACTATCTGTCGTCGATTGTGCCTCTGGTATATTCCATTGATCCATCCTTGACCAGAACGTCTGCTTCTAATCCTTTGTTTTGGAAATCATAATTCCTTTCCATTTAAGCTTTCAATTATTCAGATGAGTCCATAACCTGTTGCATTTGCATTCCTTCCTCTTCTGGTTGAGTATCGATCCTCACATCAGATCCTTTGTGGACCATCAAGTCTTTTGTTGGATTGTTATCCGACAGTGTCCTTCACATTTGATCACTTTGTGAGTTCTTTCCCTGATACATAATGCCTTTGTTAAGTTGTATCCTCTGCGTGGCCAACCATGCTCTGCTTTCGGGCTTGTGTTATTTACTCTTGAAACTTGTGGTATATGTTTCTAAGAAGCCCCTATGGGTTGAACATATGCCTTCTCTAAACCGTGTGAACCCGAAAGTTTTCACGAATCATACTCTTCTGGTGCTTCGCCAGATAAAATTTCAACACTGCAACTTCATCGAACGTGAGAAGCAAATGAAAGGTTATGCATTGGAGAAGTGGGAGTCGACCTTGAACTTGGGTTCATGCCCATGGACACGATGTATAACTTATCATGGAAGCTGCTCGTAAAAATAATTACCCCCTTGTTATAAGTTCATCTTGTATCCGTGGTTCGATCCTTTATGATCGTGGGTTCGACCATATTGTTCTCTTTGATCCCATTTCTTGGACAAGTTTAAGTGCTTTCCTTCTGCAAATGACTTCACTTGTCCAACCTCTATCCCGTTCTACCCTTGAGTATACCCTCTGGTACCGCGAGAATATCATGGAACTACATAACTTCTTATGAGTTCTTCATCAACTGTTATTTCTCACCGATAACTGAACCGGGTCTGCACTACGGTTCAACAACTCTTGATAATCTTCTTTAAGTATGAGTTTGTACCCGATCATGTCATTCCTAGCCTGCTCTGCTATATCTATTTGTGTTGATTTTAAACTATGCTACCTGTTCCTTCTTCTCGAAGCACAATTTTCGACGATGAGCTAAGCTTACATCGATCTTCCTCGTCATACCATTTCTCCTTGACCAACAAACTTGATTTTGAGTTTGTGTCGTAACCCTGGTTTCAATAACCTTTTGCTTCATCATTCCTTTGACTTGATGTCATCGCCAATTGATTACATCTTCATGAATTCTCTCGACTAATTGTCGTGATCATCATCAACATTTTGACTCCTCCTAGGTTCCCAATGGAAGTCATGATGAGAAATACCATCCTTGCCCTCGATGATTTGTGTTATCATCGACGACGTTCTTGCATTTCCGCAACACAAAACTTGTTCTAGTTTTGCGTTATAACTTGAGTTCCTTTCTATCCAACTTATGTTATGATTCTACCGCGGAGTATTACCATCTTTGATGTCAAGAATGTTGTGAGGATTGCTCCACCTCTTCAGAATTCTTGCTATAATGATACTTATTGCCATATCTGTTCATTCCTTGGTCCCCCTGTTGTTTCTAACCGGAGAACCAACAATTGAACTATGATGTGCGATTTCAAAACTTCTAGCAAACCTGTTGCTTTAAAGTCAATGGCCGATAGTTTCATTCTAAGTCTTTTGGTTATTGAGTCACCATTCTAACATTGATCATGCTACCTAAACCCATACTTCTGGTGCATCTTTCAACCAATGTTTAATTGTGTATGTTTCCCTCGAGCATACATCATTATATCATTTGATCGGATTTAATGTTGTCTCCTTGTTCCCATAATTGAGGAAATCCATCTTTTGGAAATCTTGTTGAATTGTCGCCGAGTCCATCACCGCCTCCTCATCCTCTCCTTGATTTCTTGATGAACTCTTGTTTTGGAACTCACTTCCATAGTTCATCTTCCGAGAATCTTACCATGTCATCTCAACAATTTGTGTTGCACCTTTCTTCTCCGGCATCCTGAGTCTGAGGTATCTCGACAGCAATCAGATCTGAATCTTGGTCAGATATGATGGTTGGAACATATTTGCAAGATTTATAACATTGGTCCTTATATGACCCGGTAAGGTGATGTCATGCCTAGCACACCTGGCCGGAGGACCTATCATTATAATTTCTTTTGCAAGGATAACCATTCTTCCTGGAGAAAATTGTAAGACTTATTCTATAAGTTGTTCCTGATGGATCCTTTGAGTTTCCAAAGTCTGATCTTCACCTTATGACCATGTCAATGCTATCTCGAAGCATGTCGGTTGTACTCTAATTTTCAACAAGAACATTTGAAGCCCAATGCTAAATGTTTCCTGCTCAATTATCCAAACATCGTTGTATGGGTAACGTCATGAAATTCTCTCCCCTCACCTTGTGACGCCCCTGATTTAATCGTACACTAATCATGCACGCAAATGTGTGCGATCAAGATCGAGGACTCACGGAAGATATCACAACACAACTCTACAAATAAAATAAGTCATACAAGCATCATAATACAAGCCGGGGCCTCGAGGGCTCGAATACAAGTGCTCGATCATAGGCGAGTCAGTGGAAGCAACAATATCTGATACGGACATAAGTTAAACAAGTTTGCCTTAAGAAGGCTAGCACAAACTGGGATACAGATCGAAGAGGAGCAGGCCTCCTGCCGGGATCCTCCTAAGCTACTCCAGTCGCCGTCGTGGCTGCACGTAGTAGTAGGCACCTCGAGTAGTAGTCGTCATAGGCGGTGGCGTCGGCTCCTGGCTCCATCGTGCAGTTGCAGCAATCGAGTCGAGGTAGGGAAAAAGGGGAACAAGGCAACCGTGAGTACTCATCCAAAGTACTGCAAAGCAAGGAGCTACACTACATATGCATGGATATATGTGTAAAGGCCATATCGATGGACTGAATGCAGAAAGCCGAATAAGAGGGGATAGCTAGTCTTAACGAAGACTACGCTTCGGTCACCGTCTTACAACAGTAGAAGAGGAAAAACTGAATTCCTCCAAGTAACATCACATAGCAATAATCCTACCCGGCGATCCCTCCTCATATCCACGAGAGAGCGACCACCGGTTGTATCGGCACTTGAAAGGGTGTGTTTTATCAAGTATCCGGTTCTAGTTGTCATAAGCTCAAGGTACAACTCCAAGTCGTCCATTATCAAGATCACGGCTATCCGAATAGATTAACTTCCGCAGGGTGCACCATCTTACCCAAAGACGCTTGATCCCATTTGGCGGACACACTTTCTGGGTCATGCCCGCCGTGGAAGATCAACACGCCGCAGCCCCACCTATGCACTGTGAGAGAGGCCAACACGCCGGTCTAAACCTAAGCGCCGCAGTGCAGGGCCCATCGCCTCGAGCACACACAAGACGTTGTGAGGGCGGCCGAAGCAGACCTAGCCTAACAGCGTTCAGTCAATCCGGCCAGCGCGCCGTCGTCCGACGTCTGAAGTGCTTGGTGATACCACGACGCTGGATACCCATAACTACTCCCGCATAGATGGTTAGTGCGTATAAGCTCGTAGCCAACTCAGATCAAATACCAAGACCTCGTTAAGAGTGTTAAGTAACCGCGAACGCCGAACAGGCCAGGCCCACCTCTCTCTAAGCGGTCTCAACCTGCCTGCCGCTCCGCCTCAAAGATCCACTCATGGTGCTCCATCGGTGACCCGACTTTAGTCTCCACATGTATCATGTATAAATATATAGTATATACCCGTGATCACCTCCCGAGTGATCACGGCCCGATAGTATAGCACGCGCAGAGACGGACAAGAATGTAGGGCCACAGATGAATGTTCTAGCATCCTATACTAAGCATATAGGATTGCGGTAAAGGTAACAATGTAGTAACAAGGACAGGCCATGCAGCGGTATAGGAATATCTCGAAAGCAAAGAACATGCTATACTACTCTAATGCAAGCGATATAGAGAAGAGTAGGCGATATCTGGTGATCAAGGGGGGCTTGCTGGTTGCTCTGCAAGAGAGAGGGTCACAACATCGTAGTCGAACCGCCAGCAGCAGACGCTCGGTCTCGTAGTCTACCGGAGAGAAGAGGGGAAGAAACAATGAATACAAAGTAAACAGATGCATATCGATGCATGACATGTCAAGAAGCGATGCTAGGCGTGCCCTAACGTGGTATGAGGGTCTCGGTTAAGGAAACATCCGGAAAGTATTCCGGTGTTTAAATGTTTTCGAGCGAGGAGGAGCGGAGGGGAAAAGTTGCAGGTTCGATAGGTTAGGGGTGTGTGGCGGACGAGCGGAATGCGTATCTGGACTCGTCTCGTCGTTACGAGCAACTTTCATGTTGAAAATATTTTAATCGAGTTACGGATTAAAAGATATGATTTTAAAAGATTTTAATAATTTACGGAATTTAATTAATTAATTAATTAATTGAAAAATGTATTTATGACGTCGGCATGATGTCATCTTGACGTCGGCGATCAACAGGGTTGACGAAGTCAACCACGACATGTGGGTCCCGTTAGTCATACTCGTTAACTAATTAACTTAGTTAAGTTTAATTAACAATGAGTTAATTAGGTTAATTAGTCATTAGGTTTAATTAATCAGATTAATTAAATTAATTAATTACTTAATTAATTAATTAATTAATTAATTAGTTTTATTCATTTTATTTATAATATTTATATTTAACTAATTTCATTTTCATTTCTTTTTATTTTAAAAGCGTTCCTTGGGGTGGGGCCCCATGTCGATGGCGATGGTGCGGTTAGTTAGCCGACCGAGTCAACAGAACCGGTGGGGGCCTGGGCACACTAGTCGATGGCCCAGCGGTGGCCCCGGTGGTCACGTCGGCGGCGGGCGCCGGGAGCCCCCGTGGGCGTCCATGGCGAGGAGGCCGCCGAGCTCGGCGGACTTCGCTTCCGGTGGTCAAACAGGCGCGGATCGGTGCGTTCGGAAGGAGAGGGCAGCGCGTCCATTGGTTGTAGTGGCGCGGCCGGCTCGGGATCGGCACCGCGCCGGCGGAGGTGGCGGGGTTTGAACCCGACAGGCGTGCTCTGAGGGCAGGGGGCAGGATGGGGCGAGAGGAGGCGCGGGGCGGCGAGGTGCCCGGCGTGGCGGCGGGCGGCCCTCGGGCACGGCGTGCTTTCATGGGGCCGAGGTTTGGCGAGAGAAGAGAGCGGGAGGGCCGGGCGGAGGCCCGTGGCGGGGGGGGGGAAGGGGCCTCGCCCGAGCGGCGGAGGCACGAGGGAGGGGGAGGGTCATGGGCGCGGCCGAGCCGCGCGACGGGAGCGGTGGCGTTCGGGAGGGACTAGGGGAGAGAGGGAGAGCTCACGGGGCGCAGAGTCGCGGCAAGCTGCTCGGGGCGGTCGGTGGCGACCGTGAGGAGGAGGGCGGGAGGCGGCCGACGGCGACGGGCGGATCCGGTGAGGCGTGGAGGGTCGGGGTCGCCCCTTGGCGGCGAGGGGCCTTGAGCCCGTGGCTGCAGGTCGGGAGGAGGAGGAGGTGCGGTCGGGCGGGGGCTCGCTCTCGCCGTCGAAGCGACAGGATCGGTCGGCTCCGATCCGGACGGCGAGGGGAGGAGAAAGGGATCGGGGAGGAGAGTTGGTGGCTAGGGTTAGCCGACCGGGAGGGGTGGATAAGGGGGGCGGTTGGGCGGGCAGGTGGCTGGCCGACCCAGGCGTGGTGGCTGGCCGACCGGGCAGTGGGCTTGGCCCGGGGCCGATGGGGGGGTTTTCTCCCCCACTCCTTTTGTTTTTTTTTTGTTTTTTTTCCTGTTTTCTGTTTTGGTTTAATTAAAATGTCTAAACACTTTACAAAAATGTGTGCACCCCACCTTAATTAACTTTGTAATTTTTGACAACCCCCGAACATTTTAGTTTTAGTTTTTGAGAACTTTTATCGTTTGCCTATGTTTTTAATTTGAATTCGAACCGGGTTTGAATCCACGTGAGTTTAATCACAGTGACGTGGCATCATTAGCAGGGATTACTGTAGCTTAAGTATCCGGGTGTTACAAATCTCCTCCACTATAAGAAATCTCGTCCCGAGATTTAAGAGGGGAGTAAGGGGAAAGTTCTGGTTACGATATTCTAACGGATCTTCTCGAAGAAGTTAACCCCTTTCGTTGATGTCTTCAATCCTTCATCTCGATGCATCATGATAAACTTGCCATCATTTCTTCGGGAACTCCATCGTACTTACGAAAAGATAAGGGGCAGCTCACTACGACATAATGCTTTTGAGGAAAACAATCTGGGGTTATCCCATGAATTAGTATAAGATTATCTCGAGTTGAACGTATGAAATACCTCGAGAGTAAAGTACTGAAGGTACCATAATAGGCTCCAAGCGGATAGATAGTTGCTCGAAGCCTGAACCAGAGTGAGAAAGGGGTTGAGTAGCGCGAGAGTAAGTATTGCGTCGATTCCGAATAGATCACTAAGACGGTGGCCCGTGGATTACATACAAGTCCACGCCATGAGGAATAACTTTGGGAATAGGGGTGTACAGGACGATCAGGTTTCGATCTGTGAAACTGTGGGTTATGGGCCCACCATGTGGTTAAAAGTAGGAAGGTCGGTGACATCTTGCACGATCATGTAAGCAAGGCATGTCGAGGAGAGTCTCGAGGTCATGTCGGCAACAAGATAGGTACCAGGGGCGAGGTACGAAGAGAACCATTTTCCTGCTCGTTGAACGAGGCGGACCAATAGGCAAGGTTCTCGTCCATCGGTGGCTACCGGAATGTCATCAACAATAGTAACGGGTTCTTCTTGTGAGTTGTACCTCGAGGTGTTTACATAAGCAGTAGAATATTGCTGCTTAGATCATATAGATCACAAGAAAGGTTCAAACAACCAATGGAAAGTAAAATATGATTATCATTATAAACAGAACAATGGAAAGGAAAATATGTTTAAACACATAATTCAAGGGTATATCCTTCCCAAGGACAAGCAGAGCAAGATATCCACGACAGGAGATAATGTAGAAAACCCTTTAGGTAAGGGGAGAGAAATTTCATGACATTACCCATACAACGGTGTTTGGATAATTGAGCAAGAAACATTTAGCATTGGGCTTGAATGTTCTTGTTGAAAATCGAGTATCACGACATGCTTCGAGATAGCATTAACATGGTCTTGGTGAAGATCAGACTTTGGAATCACGAAGGATCCATCAGGAATAACTTGTAGAAACAGTATTACAATTCCCTCATGGATGAATGGATAACCCTGCTGAAAAGGAATCTATAATGATAGGTCCTCCAGCCGGAAGTGCTAGGCATGACATCATGCTACCGGGTCATCAAAGGATCATCATCATAACTCTTGGAAAGTTGTCCCAACCATCATATCTGACCGAGATTCAGATCCGATTGGTGTCATGATACCTCGGACTCAGGATGTCCGAGAAGAAAAGGTGCAACACAAATAGACGAAGTGGCATTTCAAGATTCTCAGGAAACAAACTACGGGAGCGGGTTCTTGAAGCAATAGTTCATCCTTAAACCAAAGAGGGGATGAGAAGGTGGCTGATGGGCTCAGCGACAATTCATCAAGAATTCCAAACGGATGGATTTCCACGATAATGTGAACAAGAATATGACACTTGTCAGCTCAAATGGTATAATGATGTATGCTCGAGGAAAACATACACATTTAAACATTGGTTGAAAGGTGCACCCGAAGTATGGGCTGGGTTGCACGACCAACGTCGGAATGGTGATTCAATAATCGATAGTCTAAGAATTTCACTTCAAAGCAAGAGGCTTGCTAGAAGTTTTGAATTCACACGACATAGCTCAATTGTCGGTATTCCGGTTGAAAACAATACGGGGGCCAAGGAATGAACGAAGATGGCAAGAAGTATTATGATATCAAGAATTCTTAAGAGGTGGTGAAATTCTCACCACACCCTTGACAAAAGGAGATGGTAATACTTCCGAGGTAAGGAAGATCAACTGCTGGGTAGCAGGGATCCCAAGGTTTACACAAAACACGAACAACTTGTGTTGAACGGGAGGCAATAAAGTGGTCGATGATAACAGGAATCATCGAGGGGCAAGGATGGTATTACCCATCATGAATTTAATTGATATCCTGGATGAGCTTAGAATGTTGACAATCACGACACCTTTGTCGCGAGAGTTCAGGAAGATGTAATCGATCGGCGACGACAACAAGTCAAAGTAATGATGAAGTGAAAGGTTATTGGAACCATAGTTACGACACAAACTCGAACTCAAGCTTGTTGTTTAAGGGGAAAGGGTATGACGATGAGGATCGACGTAAGGTTAGTCCATCGTCGAAAATTGCGCTCCGAGAAGAAAGGAACGGGTAGCACAGTTAAAATAATCACGACAATGTTATAGCCAAACAGGCTAGGAATGGCGTGATCGGGTACAAACTCGTACTTATAGAAGCTTACTGAAGAGTTGTTGAACCGTAGTGCGGACTTGGTTCAGTTATCGGTGTCTTTGAGTGTTTAATAACTCAGAGCCCGTGAAAAATTGGAATCAGTGGGAAGGTAGCACTTGATGAAGAACTCATAAGAAGTTATGCAGTTCCATGATAATCTCGAGATACCAGGGGGTAATACTCGATGACATATCAAAGTAGAGGTTGGACGGGGGTTATTGCTCTACAGAAGGCAAGTGCTAAAACTTGCACGAGAAATGGTATTTTTTAAAAAGAACATGGTCGGAACCTCGATTGCAAAAGGCCAGATCCCTGATATAAGATGAACTTATACCAAAGGAATAATTAATTTAAGAGAAGCTTTAATGATAAGATCTACATCGTGTCCATGGGCATGAACACAAAGTTCAAGGTCGTCTCCCACTTCTCCAATGCATAACCTTTCATTCACTTCTCACGTTCGTGAAGTTGCGGTGTTGAAATTTTTATCCGGCGAAGCACCGTAAGAGTATGATTCGTGAAAACTTTCGGGTTCATACGGTTTAGTGAAGGCATATGTTCAACCCATAGGGCTTCTTGGAATCATATACCGAATCTTTAGAAATAATTAACTCAAGCTCGAAGGCAGAGCATGGTTAAGAAAGCAGAGGATACAATTTACCAAAGGCATAATGTATCAGAGGAAAGGCTCACAAGGTTATTGAATATGAAGGGCGTTGTCAGATAAAATCCAACAAAGGATCTGGTGGTGCACAAGGGATCTGACGTGAGCATCAGTACTCAACTAGAGGGAGAAGAATGCAAGGAGATCAAATTATAGAAACAACTGACTAACTCAATTGTCAAATGCAAATGAATTACGATTCCCAAATCAAGGGGTCAGAAGCAATGCTCTGATTAGGGATGGATAAGTTGAATAGTCTTAGGGTACAATCAACGACAATTGGATTGGTCGAGAACCAATTCCAGTTAAAGGAATGGCAGCTCAGCCAGAAAGGTAATTTATAAGGATCAATGATGATTGCGGGTATTCGCAAACATATTGAGTCAACAGACCCAAAATGATAATGACAAGGACTGTCAATATGACTACGAGACTTATGGGATTAACCATAATGCAAGCAAGCAAGAATTTCAAGAGCCAAAGGCTCCAGAGGATTTTTGGAAGATCGAATAGTAATTTGAAGACTATTGTGAAACACATGAACAACTGGGGTTGAGCGGATACTCGACAAGTGCGAGGATTTATTTGAAGGGGTATTCATGTGGCAAAGAACTGCTAGGCAGTAGGCACAAAGTATTCTCGGAACAATAGAGAAAACTTCGGGGTATCTTGTAATAACAAGATCAATGAGGGATGATCGTATGAATGGCAAGTGTAAGTAGTTATCCATACGGATTTATCGGTGGTCAGGAATAGCAAAAGTGATGGGCACAAAGTCTCGAGAGAACAACAGAGAGTATCTTCGGAATCTTCTGATTAGCAGACGATCATCTGAAGTGAGGGGCTCTCCGGGAGAAAGTACTCGCGAGAACCTAAAGTTAGTTTTGTTTTTAGAAAAATCGTTTAACCCGAATAGAAGAGAGTTCAGAGTCCCAGAGTAAAGGTCGAGGAGTAAAAGATCCTAGTACCACCCGATGGCGACGTGGGCCCGTAAGGCACATAGCCAAGTTAGTAAAAGTTTTTGCAATGTCTAGACTCGACTTCGGCCAAGGAGTTGGAAGGGGATTCTCACAGCGATCGGCTCGATACCAACTTGTGACGCCCCGATTTAATCGTACACTAATCATGCACGCAAATGTATGCGATCAAGATCGAGGACTCACGGAAGATATCACAACACAACTCTACAAATAAAATAAGTCATACAAGCATCATAATACAAGCCGGGGCCTCGAGGGCTCGAATACAAGTGCTCGATCATAGACGAGTCAGCGGAAGCAACAATATCTGAGTACGGACATAAGTTAAACAAGTTTGACTTAAGAAGGCTAGCACAAACCGGGATACAGATCGAAGAGGAGCAGGCCTCCTGCCTCGATCCTCCTAAGCTACTCCCGGTCGTCGCCGCCGGGCTGCACGTAGTAGTAGGCACCTCCAGTAGTAGTCGTCATAGGCGGTGGCGTCTGCTCCTGGGCTCCATCGTGCAGTTGCAGCAATCGAGTCGAGGTAGGGAAAAAGGGGAACAAGGCAACCGTGAGTACTCATCCAAAGTACTCGCAAGCAAGGAGCTACACTACATATGCATGGATATATGTGTAAAGGCCATATCAGTGGACTGAACTGCAGAAAGCCAGAATAAGAGGGGGATAGCTAGTCTTAACGAAGACTACGCTTTTGGTCACCTGTCTTACAACAGGTAGAAGAGGACAAACTGAATTCCTCCAAGTAATCATAGCAATAATCCTACCCGGCGATCCCCTCCTCATATCCCTGAGAGAGAGCGACCACCGGTTGTATCTGGCACTTGAAAGGGTGTGTTTTATCAAGTATCCGGTTCTAGTTGTCATAAGCTCAAGGTACAACTCCAAGTCGTCCTGTTACCGAAGATCACGGCTATCCGAATAGATTAACTTCCTGCAGGGTGCACCATCTTACCCAAAGACGCTTGATCCCATTTGGCCGGACACACTTTCTGGGTCATGCCCGCCGCGGAAGATCAACACGCCGCAGCCCCACCTAGGCACAACAGAGGCCAACACGCCGGTCTAAACCTAAGCGCAGCAGGGTGCAGGCCCATCGCCTCGAGCACACCAAGACGCTATGAGGGCGGCCGAAGCAGACCTAGCCTAACAGCGTTCCAGTCCAATCCGGCCAGCCGCTCGTCGTGATGTCTCAAGTGCTTGGTGATACCACGACGCCGGATACCCATAACTACTCCCGCGTAGATGGTTAGTGCGTATAAGCTCAGTAGCCAACTCAGATCAAATACCAAGATCTCGTTAAGCGTGTTAAGTAACCGCGAACGCCGAACAGGCCCAGCCCACCTCTCTCCTAGGCGGTCTCAACCTGCCTGTCGCTCCGCCTCAAAGATCCACTCATGGTGCTCCATCACCCGACCGACTTTAGTCTCCACATGTATCATGTATAAATATATAGTATATACCGTGATCACCTCCCGAGTGATCACGGCCCGATAGAATAGCACGGCGGACGGACAAGAATGTAGGGCCACGGATGAATGTTCTAGCATCCTATACTAAGCATATAGGATTGCGGTAAAGGTAACAATGTATAACAAGGACAAAGCCATGCAAAGGTATAGGAATATCTGAAAACAGAACATGCTATACTACTCTAATGCAAGAAGTATAGAGAAGAGTAGGCGATATCTGGTGATCAAGGGAGGGGGGCTTGCCTGGTTGCTCGGCAAGAGAGAGGGTCGCAACACCGTAGTCGAACTGGCCAACAAAGCAGTCGGTCTCGTAGTCTACCGGAGAGAAGAGGGGAAGAAACAATGAATACAAAGTAAACAGATGCATATCGATGCATGACATGTCAAGAAGCGATGCTAGGCGTGCCCTAACGTGGTATGAGGGGGTATGGTTAAGGAAACATCCGGAAAGTATTCCGGTGTTTCGTGGTTTTCAAGCAGAGGAGCCGAGGGAAGAGTTGCAGGTCTGATAGGTTAGGGTGTGTGGCGGACGAACGGAATGCGATCCGGATTCGCCTCATCGCTACGAGCAACTTTCATGTTGAAAATATTTTAATCCGAGTTACGGATTAAAAGACATGATTTTAAAAGATTTTAATAATTTCGGAATTTAATTAATTAATTAATTAATTGAAAATGTATTTATGACGTCAAGATGATGTCATGCCGACGTCAAGCGATCAACAGGGTTGACGAAGTCAACCACGACATGTGGGTCCTGTTAGTCATACTCTTAACTAATTAACTTAGTTAAGTTTAATTAACGATGAGTTAATTAGGTTAATTAGTCATTAGGTTTAATTAATCAGATTAATTAAATTAATTAATTACTTAATTAATTAATTAATTAGTTTTATTCATTTTATTTATAATATTTATATTTAACTAATTTCATTTTCATTTCTTTTTATTTTAAAACGTTCCTTGGGGTGGGGTCCCCATGTCGGTGGCGATGGAGTGCGGTCACCCCATCGACCGAAATCAACAGACAGAATGGGGGCCTGGGCCCACTAGTCGATGGCCCAGCGGTGGCCCCGGTGGTCACGCCGACGGCTCTGCTACTGGGAGCCCGGTGGGCGTCCGCGGCGGAGGAGGGCGCCGGAGCTCGCCGGACTTCGCTTCCGGTGGTCAAACGGGGCGCGGATCGGTGCGTTCGGAAGGGGAGAGGGCGGCGCGTCCGATGGTGGTAGTGGCGCGGCCGGGCTCGGCCGGGATCGGCGCCGGCGAGCGGCGGAGGTGGCGGGGTTTGGGCCCCACGGGCGTCTCTGAGGCCGGGGCGGATGGGGCGAGAGGGAGGCGCGGGTGCGGCGGTGCCCGGCGTGGCGGCGACGCAGCGGCCCTCGGCAAGGCGTGCTCGCCGGGCCGAGGTTCGGCGAGGAGAAGAGAGCGGAGGGCCGGGCGGAGGCCCGTGCGGCGGGGGGGGAAGGGCCTCGCCGAGCGGGCGGAGGCACGAGGGGAGGGGAGGGTCGCGGGGCGCGGCCGGAGCCGGCGACGGGGAGCGGTGGCGTTCGGGAGGGGACTAGGGGGGAGAGAGGGGAGAGCTCACGGGGGGGACGCAGGTCGCGGGCAAGCTGCTCGGGGGCGGTCGGTGGCGACCGTGAGGAGGAGGGCGGGGAGGCGGCCGACGGCGACGGGGCGGATCCGGTGAGGCGTGGAGGGTCGGGTCGGCCCAGGCGGCGAGGGGGCCTGAGCCCGGCGCGCAGGTCGGGAGGTGGGGAGGAGGTGCGGTCGGGCGGCGGGGGTCGCCGGCGTCGGGGGCGCGACGGGATCGGCCGGCTCCCGATCCGGACGGCGCGAGGGAGGAGAAAGGGGATCGGGGGAGGGAGAGTGGGTGGCTAGGGTTAGCCGACCGGGGGAGGGGGTGGATAAGGGGGGGCGGCCGGTTGGGCCGGGCCAGGGTGGCTGGCCGACTGGGCCAGGTGGGCTTGGCCCAGTTGGGCTAGTGGGGGGGGGCAGTTTTCTCCCCCACTCCTTTTGTTTTATTTTCCTTTTTTTTCTTTTTTTCCTGTTTTCTGTTTTGGTTTAATTAAAATGACTAAACACTTTACAAAAATGTGTGCACCCCACCTTAATTAACTTTGTAATTTTTGACAACCCCCGAACATTTTAGTTTTAGTTTTTGAGAACTTTTATCGTTTGCCTATGTTTTTAATTTGAATTCGAACCGGGTTTGAATCCACGTGAGTTTAATCACAGTGACGTGGCATCATTAGCAGGGATTACTGTAGCTTAAGTATCCAGGTGTTACACACCTAGAGGATTTTCTACGTTATATCCTATCGTGGATATCATGCTCTGCTTGTCCTTGGGATGGATATACCCCTGAAATATGTGTTTAAACACATTTTTCCTTTCCATTGTTCTGTTTAACCTAATGATCACATTTCCTTTCCATTGTTTTGTCTAACCTTTCTTGTGATCTATATGATCTAAGCAGTAATATTCTCCTGCTTATGTAAACACCTCGTGTACAACTCCGTCAAGAAGACCTCATTATTATTGTTGAAAACATTCCGGTAACCACCAATGGATAAGAACTTTGCCTATTGGTCCGCCTCGTTCAACGAGCATGAATTGGTTCTCTTCGTCCCTCGCCCTTGGTACCGAAGTTTCCGACATAACTGACAGGTTATTCTTTGACATGCCTTGCTTACATGATCACGCAAGACGTCTCCGCCCTTCCTACTTTTAACCCACATGGTGGGCCCATAACCCACAGTTCCACAGGATCGAAACCTAACTCTCCTGTACGCCCCCCTATTCCCAAGGTTGTTCCTCGCGCGTAGCCTCGTATTTCACGATCCACCTTCCGGGGGATCATCAATCATGTTATCAACACAATACCTATCCCCGTTGCTTTGAACCCCGTTCACACTCTTTTTCAGGCATCGAACGATTGTCTATCCGCTTGGAACTCCTTATTGTACCTTCTTACCTTACTCTCGATTTGTTCAACTCGAGAGATACTCATCTATTCATTCACGGGAAAAACCCCAGACGATTACCCCTTAAGCCTTCTGTCGTAGCCGAGCTACCCCTTACCTATTCGTAAGCATGAAGGAACCCCCCGAAGAAAGGATGAAGACTTCATCATGATGACCTAAAGCAGAGAAATGAAGACATCAACAAGAGGGTTCAACCTCTTCGAGAAGAGCAACCAAGACCGAGAAGAATCGATAGAATTTCGTAACCTATTCTTCCCCCTTACTCCCCTCTTAAATCTCGGGACGAGATTTCTTGTAGTGGAGGAGAATTGTGACGCCCGGATAATCATGCTACAGTAATCCCACGCTAACCATGCCATGGCACCTCGGTTACTGTTGCTAACCTTGCAATGATTCGAAACCATTTCTGATTTAAAATTCTAAACAAGTCAAACAACAAAAGTTTTTAAAGGTCAAAACAAAAATGTTCGAGCTGTGCCATATTTTTGCTTAAATAAATATGGTGTAATAATCACATTTTTATAAAGTGCCTAGATAATTTAAAATGATTTAAAACAGAAAAGAAAATAAATAAAAAGAAAAGGAACTACAAACACAGAAAACAAACAGAAAAGAAAAGGAGAGAAAGGCCCCCTCGGGCCACCGGCCCAACTGGGCAAAGGCCCAGCCAGCCCAAACCTCGGCCTACATACCCCCACGCCTTCCCGAACCCTAACTGCTACCCCCCACTCCCACCTCGTTCCCCACTCCCCCCACGCACGCCTCTCTCTCCCCACTCTCGATTGGATCGGGGCAACCCTGGCTGGCCCCGCCGCTCGCCCCGACGATCGCGCTCGATCCCGCGCCGCCCCACGCCTCCGTCGCCAGCACCCAACCCTGGCGCCGTCCTCGTCGGATACGCCGCCTCACCCCCTTCCCCCCACCGGACTGCCTCGTCGCCGTCACCCCACGGCGCCAAGACGGACTTCGCCCACCCAGCGGCCGCGTGCTCAGCACCACTTCCGCCGCCCGTCCGCTTCGCCGTCGTGCTTTGCCAAGACCGCCCGTCGCCTCCTCGACCCGACGCGCCACCTCCCGCCGTCGCGTTCCCCTGCATCGGGCCTCCTTCAACGCGGGTGAGGAACCCCCCCCGAGACTCGCCGTGATGCGCCGACGCCGTGACCACTGTTAAATCGGCCGCCCTCGCCAGACGTCCGCGAGCTGCACCCCTCCCGCACCACCTCTCGCCGCGACAGCCGCCCGACCACCACCGCGGCCCGCACGGCGCCACACCCGCTCTTCCTCGCCGCTCCGGCCCGCTGCTGGCCCGTCCACCGCCGGTCGCCTCGCCGGCGCCAATCGCAGCCCGGCCGACCTCGCCGTGGTGCGGCCCCTCCGCCGTCGCCGTGGCCTCGCCCAGGTGGCGCCTTGTCATCCTGCAAGCGCCCACGCTACCAAGACTCAGTATACGCCCGCTAAGGCCTCTGTGCCACTGCCAAACGGGCCCCACCCCCCCTGAAACGTTATTAAAAAAAAGAAAAAGAGAGAGTTAAATAAATAAATAAGTAAATAGATAGATAAAATTAAATATTAATTAATTAATTAACTAAATAATTAACTTGATTAATTCTTTTTAAAGTAACTAATTAAGATTAATTAACCTAATTAACTAATTAACTTAATTAACTAAAATAGTCAATGACATGCGGGACCCACATCGTCGACTTGACCCGATCAACACCTCATTGATGATGACGTCATCTTGACATCGCAAGCACTATTCTGGATAATGTTGCATTAAAATAATTAAATAAATCCTGAAAATGATTTAAATCTCTTAAAATTAATAAAAAATAAACTGTAGCTCACATGAAAATACTTTCTACATGAAAGTTTCTCAAAACGACGAGACGAATCCGAATACGCAGCCCGTTGGTCCGCCACGCGTCCCTAGCTTAGTGAACCTGCAACATTTCAATTCCGGCTCCTCTGCCCGAAAACGTGAAACACCGGGGATACATTCCCGGATGTTTCCCCCCTTCGTCGGTATCACCTACTACCGCGTTAGGGCACACCTAGCACCGCGTATTGCCATGTTACGCTTTGTGATGCTTTGATTGCTCGTTATTTATTGTGTTCCCCCTCATTTACTTCTTTCCTAGGTGACCCCGAGACTGCCGGCGACCCCGATTCGACTACGGAGTTGATTTACCCCTACTTGCCGAGCAACCGCAAGCCCCCTTGATCACCGGATATCACCTACTCTCCTCTATACTGCTTGCATTAGAGTAGTGTAGCATGTTACTGCTTTCCATTATTCTTATCCTGATGCATAGCCTGTCTTTGTTACTTCTGTTGATACCTTCACCTGCAATCCTACTTGCCTAGTATAGGATGCTAGTATTTCCATCTGTGGCCCTACATTCTTGTCCGTCTGCTGTGCTATACTATCGGGCCGTTATCACTCGGGAGGTGATCACGGGTATATACTATATACTTATACATGATACATGTGGTGATTAAAGTCGGGTCGGCTGGAGGAGCACCCGCGAGTGATTCGCGGATTGGGGGCTGAAAGGACCTTGTCCCGATGGCCCTCTGTGTGGATCTTTGTGGCGGAGCGACAGGGCAGGTTGAGACTACCTGGGAGAGAGGTGGGCCTGGCCCTGTTCGGCGTTCGCGGATACTTAACACGCTTAACGAGATCTTGGTATTTGATCTGAGTCTGGCTACTGGCCTATACGCACTAACCAACTACGTGGGAAAGATATGGGCACTCGGCGTCGTGGTATCAGCCGAAGCATTTTGTGACGTCAGCGACTGAGTGGCGCGCGCCGGATTGGACTGGAACGCCACTAGGTTAGGTCTGCTTTCGGCCGCCCTCGCAACATGCAGGTGTGCTCAGGCGATGGGCCTGCACTTCATGCGCTTAGGTTTAGACCGCGTCTTGACCTCTCTGTTATGCCTAGGTGGGGCTGCGGCGTGTTGATCTTCCGCGGCGGGCATGACCCAGAAAGTGTGTCCGCCAAATGGGATCAAGCGTGTTGGGTTATGTGGTGCACCCTGCAGGAAGTTAATCTATTGAATAGCCGTGATCTTGATAATGTGACGACTTGGAGTTGTACCTTGACCTTATGACAACTAGAACCGGATACTTAATAAAACACACCTTCCAAGTGCGGATACAACCCGGTGATCGCTCTCTAACAGGCGACGAGGAGGGATCGCCGGGTAGGATTATGCTATGCGATGCTACTTGGAGGACTTCATCTACTCTCTTCTACATGTTTGCAAGACGGAGGCTGCCGTGGCGTAGTCTTGACAGGATTAGCTATCCCCTCTTATTACGGCATTCTGCAGCTTCACCCACCGATATGGCCCTTTACACATATATCCATGCATATGTAGTGTAGCTCCTTGCTTGCGAGTACTTTGGATGAGTACTCACGGTTGCCTTGTTCCCCTTTTCCCCTTTCTTTACCCGATTGCTGCAACCAGACGATGGAGCCCAGGAGCCAGACGCCACCGTCGATGACGACTACTACACTGGAGGCGCCTACTACTACGTGCAGCCCGCGGACGACGACCAGGAGTAGTTAGGAGGATCCCAGGCAGGAGGCCTGCGCCTCTTTCGATCTGTATCCCAGTTTGTGCTAGCCTTCTTAAGGCAAACTTGTTTAACTTATGTCTATACTCAGATATTGTTGCTTCCGCTGACTCGTCTATGATCGAGCACTTGTATTCGAGCCCTCGAGGCCCCTGGCTTGTATTATGATGCTTGTATGACTTATTTATGTTTTAGAGTTGTGTTGTGATATCTTCCCGCGAGTCCCTGATGTTGATCGTACACGTTTGCGTGTATGATTAGTGTACGATTGAATCGGGGGCGTCACACTCAACACTAAACTTTATTATATATAGCTCACGGACTCGATTACATAGAGGGATCATGAAGCAAAACTCAAAATTAGATCATGCCATAAACCTTATTCTACTAGATCAAGATACTACTAATAGGACCGAACTAAGAAAAAGGGTAAAGATAGGAGTTGTGATGGTGATACGATACCGGGGCACCTCTCCGAAGCTTGGCAGTTGCCAAGGGGAGTGCCCATACCCATGTGATTATGTCTCCTTCTTTGTCGGTGAAGGTGTAATATTCTTGGCGATGATTCCCCTCAAGATACGGTTCTCCTCCTCGAGCTTATTGACTTGCTGCTTGAGGTCCATTATTTCCTTGCGAAGCTTTCCCGTAACGGCTAAAGTTCCTTGCACCCAAGGGTGTTGCATAGCTGCGGGAGAACAAGAGACACTCCTCCTCATATTTTCATAAGAAAGAAATCTAACATCGGAAGGGATAACCGAGTTTGGAATAGCTGAGCTCTGTAGTTCCCCCATCATAAACCCAGCTCGGAGGCGAGAGGTGACTTCTTGATCCTCCATGGCATCTACCCTCATCAAGTCGGCCTCCATCTCTTCCTCCATTGCTGGCCCAAAGTGGTCAACGTCGCTGTTTGTCCTTGGTTCCGGTGCCGGATCAGATACCCGGCTCTCCCCGGCTGACTCTTGAGAAGACATCTTGCTCTAATCTGCAGCAGCAATAGCTCAAAACAAGAATAGAGGATATTTGCATGATACGAGAGTCAAAACCTTCGGGAGAATATATAATGAATTTTTACCGACCAAAATACGTATCGTGCAAGAAAACGGAGTCCGGAGGGCACACGAGGTGCTCACGAGGTAGGGGGCGCGCCCACCACCCTCGTGGGGCCCTCGTGTCCTTCCCGGACTGCTACTTATTTTTATATTTTTCTAAATATTCCAAAACAGAGAAATATTGCCTTAAAAATTGTTTTGGAGTCGGTTTACTTACCGTACACATACCTATTCCTTTTCGGAGTCTGAAACGGTCTGGAAAGTGTCCCTTATGTATTCCTCCGGGGTTACGGTTTCAATAATATTGGTTTCAACATTTATGGGATTACCTGAGATATAGTCTTTGATTCTTTGACCGTTTACCACCTTGGTTTGTGCCTTGAAGTTGTTGATTTTATGGCGCCGAACGATAGACCTCCTCGATAACGTAGGGACCTTCCCATTTAGAGAGAAGTTTTCCTGCAAAAAATCTTAAATGAGAGTTGTATAGCAATACATAATCACCTACATTAAACTCACGCTTTTGTATCCTTTTGTCATGCCATCTTTTAACTTTTTCTTTAAACAACTTAGCATTTTCATAAGCTTGGGTTCTCCATTCGTCGAGTGAGATAATGTCAAATAACCTCTTCTCACCGGCAAGTTTGAAATCATAGTTGAGCTCTTTAATAGCCCAATATGCCTTATGTTCTAGTTCGAGAGGTAAGTGACATGCTTTTCCATAAACCATTTTATACGGAGACATACCCATAGGATTCTTATATGCAGTTCTATAGGCCCATAATGCATCATCAAGTTTCTTGGACCAATTCTTTCTAGACCTATTAACAGTCTTTTGCAAAATTAATTTGAGCTCTCTATTGCTCAATTCTACTTGACCACTAGACTGTGGGTGATAAGGAGATGCAATCCTATGATTAACATCATATTTAGCAAGCATTTTACGGAAAGCACCATGAATAAAGTGTGAACCACCATCAGTCATTAAATATCTAGGGACTCCAAACCTCGGAAAATAACTTCCTTAAGAATTTTAATAGAGGTGTTATGATCAACACTACTAGTTGGAATAGCTTCTACCCACTTAGTAACGTAATCAACAGTAACTAAAATATGTGTATATCCATTAGAGGCAGGAAAAGGTCCCATATAATCAAAGCCCCAAACATCAAATGGTTCAATAACAAGTGAATAATTCATAGGCATTTCTTGACGTCTACTAATATTACCAATTCTTTGACATTCGTCGCAAGACAGAACAAACTTACGGGCATCCTTGAAGAGAGTAGGCCAATAAAAACCGGATTGCAATACCTTATGTGCAGTTCTATCTCCAGCGTGGTGTCCTCCATAAGCTTCGGAGTGACACTTGCGTAGAATCTGTTCCTGTTCATGCTCAGGTACACAACTTCTAATAACACCATCTACTCCTTCTTTATAAAGATGTGGGTCATCCCAAAAGTAATGCCGCATATCATAGAAAAACTTTTTCTTTTGTTTGTATGTGAAGCTAGGTGGTCTAAATTTAGCAACAATGTAATTAGCATAATCAGCATACCATGGAGTGCTACGAGAAGTGCTTATGACATTTAATTGTTCATCAGGAAAGCTATCATCAATAGGTAGTGGGTCATCAAGAACATTCTCTAACCTAGATAAGTTGTCTGCAACGGGGTTCTCAGCTCCTTTTCTATCAACAATATGCAAATCAAATTCTTGCAGCAAGAGAACCCATCTAATAAGTCTAGGTTTATCATCTTTCTTTTCCATAAGATATTTAATAGCAGCATGATCAGTGTGAATAGTTACTTTAGAATCAACAATATAGGGTCTGAATTTATCACAAGCAAATACAACTGCTAAAAGTTCCTTTTCGGTAGTAGCATAATTTCTTTGAGCATTGTCTAGAGTCTTACTAGCATAATGGATAACATTTAATGTCTTAACAACTCTTTGCCCTAGAACAGCACCTACAGCATAATCACTAGCATCACACATAATTTCAAAGGGTAAATTCCAATCGGTGGCTGAACAACAGTGAGAGACTAATGCTTTCTTAAGTATTTCAAATGCTTCTACACAATCATCATCAAAGACAAATGGTACATCTTTTTGTAATAAATGAGTCAGAGGCCGAGAATTTTTTTAGAAGTCCTTAATGAACCTCCTATAAAATCCGGCGTGACCAAGGAAACTTCTTATACCTTTGATGTCCTTGGGACATGGCATCTTTTCAATAACATCAACCTTGGCTTTATCAACTTCAATACCTCTTTCAGAAACTTTGTGCCCCAAGACAATACCTTCATTAACCATAAAGTGGCACTTTTCCCAATTCAAGACAAGATTATTTTCTTCACATCTCTGCAAAACTCGATCAAGATTTCTCAAGCAATCATCAAAAGAGGAACCATTGACGGAAAAGTCGTCCATGAAAACCTCACAAATCTTTTCACAAAAGTCAGAGAATATAGCCATCATGCATCTTTGAAAGGTAGCAGGTGCATTACATAAACCAAAAGGCATACGTATATAAGCAAAAGTAGCAAAAGGGCATGTAAAAGTAGTTTTTGATTGATCTTTAGCCGACACAGGTATTTGAGAGAAACCAGAATAACCATCTAGAAAGCAATAATGTGTATGTTTGCATAATCTTTCTAGCATTTGATCAATAAAAGGTAAGGGGTAATGATCTTTCTTAGTTGCTTTATTTAATTTGTGGAAATCAATTACCATCCTATAACCTGTAATAATTCTTTGCGGGATCAATTCATCTTTATCATTAAGGACAACAGTAATACCTCCCTTCTTAGGGACATAATGGACATGACTTGCCCACTGACTATCAGCAACGGGATAAATTATACCTGCCTCCAGAAGCTTAAGTATTTCTTTTCTTACCACTTCTTTCATTTTAGGATTCAAATGTCGTTGACGATCACGAACTGGTTTGGCATCCGCTTCCAAATTTATTTTATGTTGACATAAAGTGGGGCTAATGCCCTTAAGATCATCAAGAGTATATCCAATAGCGGCACGGTGCTTCTTCAGAGTTTTCAATAATCTTTCTTCTTCATGCTCTGAAAGGTTAGCACTAATAATAACACGATATATTTTCTTTTCATCAAGATAAGCATATTTAAGATTATCAGGCAACGGTTTAAGCTCAAACACGGGATCACCCTTGGGTGGAGGAGGATCCCCTAGGATTTCAACAGGCAAATTGTGTTGCAGAATAGGTTCCTGTTTAAAGAATACTTCATCTATTTCCCTTCTTTCATTCATAAACATATCATTTTCATGGTCTAGCAATATAATGTTCTAAAGGATCACTAGGAGGTACGGTAATAGAAGCAAGACCAATAATTTCATCCTTCCTAGGCAATTCTTCCTCACGATGTTGTTTACTAAATTTAGAGAAATTAAACTCATGAACCATATCATCCAAGCCAATAGTAACAACATTCTTTTTGCAATCTATCTTAGCATTAACAGTATTCAAGAAGGGTCTACCAAATATAATGGGACAAAAGCTATCTTGTGGGGAACCAAGAACAAGAAAATCAGCAGGATATTTAGTTTTCCAACACAAGACTTCAACATCTCTAACAATTCCCATTGCAGATATAATATCTCTATTGGCAAGTTTAATTGTAACATCAATATCTTCTAACTCAGCAGGTGCAATTTCTTCTTTGTATAAGTCAATAGGTATAACACTAGCACTAGCACCCATATCACATAAGCCATGATAACAATGATCTCCTATTTTAACAGAAATAACAGGAACGCCTACCACAGGTCTATGTTTATCTTTAGCACAAGGTTTAGCAATTCCAGCAGTTTAACCACAGAATTGAATAACATGCCCATCAATATTATCAGACAAGAGATCTTTAACAATAGCAATATTAGGTTCTACTTTGACTTGCTCAGGAGGTGTATAAGTTCTAATATTGCTTTTACGAACAACAATTGAAGTTTTAGCATGATCCTTCATTCTAATAGGGAAAGGTGGTTTCTCAACATAAAAAGTGGGAACAATAGGATCATTATAAGTGATAGTCTTTTATTCAACTTTAATAGGTGCAGCTACTTTTACTTATATGGGAGGATGATATTTAAACCACTTCTCCTTGGGGAGATCAACATAAGTAGCAAAAGATTCACATAAAGAGGCTACTATCTCAGAGTCAAGTCCATATTTAGTGCTAAACTTACGAAAAATATCGGTATCCATGAAAAATTTAACACAATCAAACTTAGGTGTCATACCTGACTCCTTACCTTCGTCGAGGTCCCAATATTTAGAGTTGCGTTTAAGTCTATCCAATAAATTCCATTTAAATTCAATAGTCTTCATCATAAAAGAGCCAGCACAGTAAGTATCGAGCATGGTGCGATTGTTATCAGAAAGCCGAGCATAAAAATTCTGAAGAATTGTCACTCTTGAGAGCTCATGATTGGGATATGAATATAACATTGATTTAAGCCTCCCCCAAGCTTGAGCGATGCTTTCTCCTTCGCGAGGCCAAAAATTATATATATAATTGCGATCACGGTGAACAAGATGCATAGGGTAATACTTTTGATGAAATTCCAATTTCAATCTTTTATAGTTCCATGATCTCGTATCATCACATAGCCTATACCATGTCAATGCGTCTCCTTTCAAAGATAAAGGGAAAACCTTCTTCTTAACAACATCATCGGGTATACCTGCAAGCTTAAATAGTCCACAAACTTCATCCACATAGAGTAGATGTTCATCGGGATGCTTTGTTCCATCTCCGTAAAAGTATTAGCTAGCAGTTTTCCATCATACCGAAGGAACTTCAAAAGGAGTTTCATTTTCAATAGGTTCAGTAGGTTGAGGAGCAACTCTTTGCTCTCATGGGACGGGTGAAGATACCCGAACAAGCCCTCGAGAATTACTTTCCATAGTAACAAGTGACAGTAAATTTCAGCACACTATATAAAATTTTCCTTACCAAATTCCACCTACCAAAGGCGCTACACTCCCTGGCAACGACGCCAGAAAAGAGTCTTGATGACCCACAAGTATAGGGGATCTATCGTAGTCCTTTCGATAAGTAAGAGTGTCGAACCCAACGAGGAGCAGAAGGAAATGATAAGCGGTTTTCAGCAAGGTATTCTCTGCAAGTACTGAAATAAGTGGTAACAGATAGTTTTGTGATAAGATAAATTGTAACGAGCAACAAGTAACAAGAGTAAATAAAGTGCAGCAAGGTGGCCCAATCCTTTTTGTAGCAAAGGACAAGCCGGAACAAACTCTTATAATAGGAAAAGCGCTCCCGAGGACACATGGGAATATCATCAAGCTAGTTTTCATCACATTCATATGATTCGCGTTCGGTACTTTGATAATTTGGTATGTGGGTGGACCAGTGCTTGGGTGCTATTCTTCCTTGAACAAGCATCCCACTTATAATTAACCTCTATTGCAAGCATCCGCAACTACAACAAAAGTTATAAGGTAATCCTAAACATAGCATGAGACATATGGATCCAAATCAGCCCCTCACGAAGCAACGCATAAACTAGGGTTTAAGCTTCTGTCACTCTAGCAACCCATCATCTACTTATTACTTCCCAATGCCTTCCTCTAGGCCCAAATAATGGTGAAGTGTTATGTAGTCGACGTTCACATAACACCACTAGAGGCTAAACAACATACATCTCATCAAAATATCGAACGAATACCAAATTCACATGACTACTAATAGCAAGACTTCTCCCTTGTCCTTAGGAACAAACGTAACTACTCACAAAGCATATTCATGTTCATAATCAGAGGGGTAATAATATGCATAAAGGATGTGAACATATGATCTTCCACCAAATAAACCAACTAGCATCAACTACAAGGAGTAATCAACACTACTAGCAACCTACTAGCACCAATCCCGGACTTGGAGACAAGAATTGGATACAAGAGATGAACTAGGGTTTGGAGATGAGATGGTGCTGGTGAAGATGTTGATGGAGATTGCCCTCTTCCGATGAGAGGAGCGTTGGTGATGACGATGGTGATGATTTCCCCCTCCCGGAGGGAAGTGTCCCCGGCGGAACAGCTCCGCCGGAGCCCTAGATTGATTCCGCCAAGGTTCCGCCTCGTGGCGGCGGAGTCTCGTCCCGAAAGGTTGCTTAATATTTTTTTCTCATCGAAAGACTTCATATAGGAGAAGATGGACGTCAGAGAGCCACCAGGGGGCCCACGAGGTAGGGGGGTGCGCCCCCCACCCTTGTGAGCAGTGTGTGGGCCCCCTGGCCTTCATCTTTGGCGACGATTTTTCTTTATTTATTTTAAGATATTCCGTGGAGTTTCAGGACTTTTGGAGTTGCATGAATAGGTCTCCAATATTTGCTCCTTTTCCACCTAGAATTCCAGTTGCCGCATTCTCCTCTTCATGTAAACCTTGTAAAATAAGAGAGAATAGCCATAAGTATTGTGACATAACGTGAAATAACAGCCCATAATGCGATAAATATCGATATAAAAGCATGATGCAAAATGGACGTATCAGTAAGTGGCGAGAGCGTGTGTGAAGAAGTACACCCCAGCAGGGTTAACATGATCTATTCGAATAGCCGGGTCCGTGGTTATGGACTTCTTGGATGCTTATGTGGTACATAGACAACTTGAAGTGGATACTCTAAAATGCTCAAGATAGGTGTGAGTGCTATGGATGGCTTCTCGTAGTGAGACGGGAATGAATCCATAGTGGTGTATTGAGGTGGTGATTAGTGGACTCGTGTGCGCTTTCTTACCTCAAAGAAGTTACTCGTAGTCGTAGAATAGGTTAGCCACTGAGTCAAAGCTGGCTTGCTGCAACTGAACCCCACATTGCCTCCTTGATACTAATGCATGTATGATAGGATCTGATGTAAGTCTTGCTGAGTACCTTTGTACTCACGTTGCTTAATTTATGTTTTTGCAGATGAGACTTCTGTCTCAGTAGTAGTTCTGCATGGACTTCGACGAATAGCTTGTTACCTCAGCTACGATCTTGTACCCTTGGGAGGGTCTTGTAGATAGTCAGGCTTCCCAACTTTTTCTTTTGTAGTTGTCTGTACTTAGACATGTAATGCTTCTGTTGCTTGTATGCTCTATATGATGGGTCATGTGACCCCTGCTTGTAATAACTGCTATGTGGCTCTTCTGGGCCTTTATCTATATGAGTTTGCGTCATGTTGTGATGCCATGTTGCACAACACATACTTGCATGTTATGCGTACGTGTAACGTGTATTGCTATGTGTGGGATCCGACAACCTAGTTGTCTATCCTTGGTAGCCTCTCTTATGGGGAAATGTAGTCTAGTGCTTCCACCGAGCCATGGTAGTCCGCTATAGCCCAGTTTACCGGAGTCCTGCTAGCCCAGCACTACTGCTCCAGAACACTTAGACTGGCCGGCATGTGATTCACTTCGTTCCTGTGTCTGTCCCTTTAGGGAAATGTCATGCGGTGACATCCGGGGTCTTTCCTAGCCTGCTACAGCCCGGATTCACACGCTGCTGACCGACATGCTCGATGTTGTTTCATGTATGCCTGTCCCCGTAAGTTAGTGCCACTTTGGGTTCATGACTAGTCATGTCAGACCGGGTTCTCTGTCATATGGATGCTAGCGACACTATCATATACGTGAGCCAAAAGGCGCAAACGGTCCCGGGCCATGGTAAGGCGACACATGTGGGAATATCGTGCGTGAGGCCGCAAAGTGATATGAGGTGTTACATGCTAGATCAGTGTGACTTAGAATCGGGGTCCTGACATAGCATTACATTATTTGCCATTTGCCTCTCGTTTTCCTCTCCCCCACTTCACCTTTGCCGTTTTATTCACCCTCTTTTTCCATTCGCCTCTTTTTTGTTTGTTTCTTGTGTGCTTGTGTGTTGGCTTGTTTGTCATGATGGCTCAAGACAATACTAAATTGTGTGACTTTTCCAATACCAACAACAATGATTTTCTTAGCACTCCGATTGCTCCTCTTACCGATGTTGAATCTTGTGAAATTAATGCTGCTTTGTTGAATCTTGTCATGAAAGATCAATTTTCTGGCCTTCCTAGTGAAGATGCCGCTACCCATCTACACAACTTTGTTGATTTGTGTGATATGCAAAAGAAGAAAGATGTGGATAATGATATTGTTAAATTGAAGCTATTTCCGTTTTCGCTTAGAGATCGTGCCAAAACTTGGTTTTCGTCTTTGCCTAAAAATAGTATTGATTCATGGAATAAGTGCAAAGATGCTTTTATCTCTAAATATTTTCCTCCCGCTAAGATCATCTCTCTTAGAAATGATATTATGAATTTTAAACAACTTGATCATGAACATGTTTCACAAGCTTGGGAGAGGATGAAATTAATGATACGTAATTGCCCTACACACGGTTTGAATTTATGGATGATTATACAAAAAATTTATGCCGGATTGAATTTTGCTTCTAGAAATCTTTTAGATTCGGCCGCGGGAGGCACTTTTATGGAAATCACTTTAGGAGAAGCTACTAAACTCCTAGATAATATTATGGTTAATTATTCTCAATGGCACACTAAAAGATCTACTAGTAAAAAGGTTCATGCGATAGAAGAGATGAATGTTTTGAGTGGAAAGATGGATGAACTTATGAACTTGTTTGCTAATAAGAGTATTTCTTCTGATCCTAATGATATGCCTTTGTCTGCTTTGACTGAGAATAATAATGAATCTATGGATGTGAATTTTGTTGGTAGGAACAATTTTGGTAACAACACTTATAGAGGAAACTTTAATCCTAGGCCGTTTCCTAGTAATTCCTCTAATAATTATGGTAATTCCTCTAATAATTATGGTAATTCCTACAACGACTCTTATGGAAATTTTAATAAGATGCCCTCTGATTTTGAGACTAGTGTTAAAGAATTTATGATTTCGCAAAAGAAGTTCAATGCTTTGCTTGAAGAAAAATTGCCTAAGATTGATGAGTTGGCTAGGGACGTGGATAGAATTACTCTTGATGTTGATTCTTTGAAACTTAGATCTGTTCCACCTAAGCATGGTATCAATGAGTCTCTCAAAGCTATGAGAATTTTCATTGATGAGTGCAAAGAAGGAACCGCTAGGATGCGTGCTAAAAAAGATTGCTTTATGAAAGCGTATTCTTCTAGTTTTCATGATAATAAGGATGAAGATCTAAAAGTGATCGATGTGTCTCCTATTAAATCTTTGTTTTGCAATATGAATCTTGATAATGATGGGACTGGAGATGAGTCAACTTTAGTTAAGAGGCATCCCAATGATTCGGAGTTTTTAGATCTTGATGCAAAATTTGGTAAAAATGGGATTGAAAAGGTCAAAACTTTACATAGCAATGAACCCACTATTTTGGATTTCAAGGAATTTAATTATGATAATTGTTCTTTAATAATTTTATTTTCTTGTTGCAATCCGTGTTAAATTCTCCTCATGCTTATGATCAAAATAAAGCTTTTACTAAACATATCATTGATGCTTTAATGCAATCTTATGAAGAAAAGCTTGAATTAGAAGTCTCTATTCCTAGAAAACTTTATGATGAGTGGGAACCTACTATTAAAATTAAGATTAAAGATCACAGATGCTATGCTTTGTGTGATTTGGGTGCTAGTGTTTCCACGATTCCGAAAACTTTGTGTGATGTGTTAGGTTTCCGTGAAATTGATGATTGTTCTTTAAACTTGCACCTTGCGGATTCCACCATTAAGAAATCTATGGGAAAGGTTAATTATGTTCTTATTGTTGCAAATAGGAATTATGTGCCAGTAGATTTTATTGTTCTTGATATAGATTGCAATCCTACATGTCCTATTATTCTTGGTAGACCTTTCCTTAGAACGATTGGTGCAATTATTGATATGAAAGAAGAAAATATTAGATTCCAATTTCCGTTAAGGAAAGTCATGGGACACTTTCCTAAAAAAAATTATATTACCTTATGAATCTATTATGAGAGCCACTTATGGATTTCATACCAAAGATGGCAATACCTAGATCTATCTTGCCTTTATGCGTAACCAGGGGCGTTAAACGATAGCGCTTGTTGGGAAGCAACCCAATTTTATTTTTGTTTCTTGCTTTTTGTTTCTGTTTAGTAATAAATAATTCATCTAGCTTCTGTTTATATGTGTTTTTATGTTTTAAATTAGTGTTTGTGCCAAGTAGAACCTTTGGGAAGACTTGGGTGAAGTCTTTATGATCTTGCTGTAAAAAACAGAAACTTTTGCGCTCACGAGATTAGCTGCCATTTTTTACTGGAGTGTGATATTAGGTCGATTATTTTTGCATATGATCAATAGATAAATTCCTCACATCCACCAATTTATTTCAGAATTTTTCGAGTTACATAAGTACACGTTTGATACAGATTACTACAGACTGTTCTGTTTTTTGACAGATTCTGTTTTTCGTGTGTTATTTGCTTATTTTGATGAATCTATGGCTAGTATCGGGGGGTATGAACCATAGAGAAGTTGGAATACATTAGGTTTAACACCAATATAAATAAATAATGAGTTCATTACAGTATATTAAAGTGGTAATTTGTTTTCTTATACTAACGAAGCTCATGAGATTTTCTGTTGAGTTTTGTGTTGTGAAGTTTTCAAGTTTTGGGTAAAGATTTGATGGATTATGGAATAAGGAGTGGCAAGAGACTAAGCTTGGGGATTCCCAAGGAACCCCAAGGTAAAATTCAAGGACAACCAAAATCCTAATCTTGGGGATGCCCCGGAAGGCATCCCCTCTTTCGTCTTTATCTATCAGTAACTTTACTTGATGCTATATTTTTATTCACCACATGATATGTGTTTTGCTTGGAGCATCTTGTATGATTTGAGTCTTTGCCTTTTAGTTTACCACAATTATCCTTGCTGTACACATCTTTTGGAGAGACACACATGAGTCGGAATTTATTAGAATACTTTATGCCTTGTGGAGAGACACACATGAATCGGAATTTATTAGAATACTTTATGTGCTTCACTTCTATCTTTTGAGCTAGATAATTTTGCTCTAGTGCTTCACTTATATCTTTTAGAGCACGGTGGTGGTTTTATTTTATAGAAATTATTGATCTCTCATGCTTCACTTATATTATTTTGAGAGTCTTTTAGAACAACATGGCAATTTGCTTGGCTATAAAATTAGTCCTAATATGATAGGCATCCAAGATGGGTATAATAAAAACTTCCATAAAAAGTGCATTGAATACTATGAGAAGTTTGATACTTGATGATTGTTTTGAGATATGAAGATGGTAATATTTGAGTCATGCTAGTTGATTAGTTGTGAATTTGAGAAATACTTGTGTTGAAGTTTGCAAGTCTCGTAGCATGCACGTATGGTAACCGTTGTGTGAAAAATTTGAAACATGAGGTGTTCTTTGATTGTCATCCTTATGAGTGGCGGTCGAGGATGAGCGATGATCTTTTCCTACCAATCTATCCCCCCTAGGAGCATGCGCGTAATGCTTGATTTTTGATGACTTGTAAATTTTTGCAATAAGTATGTGAGTTCTTTATGACTAATGTTGAGTCCATGGATTATACACACTCTCACCTTTCCATCATTGCCCTTTCTCACCTTGAGAGTTGGTGCAAACTTCGCCAGTGCATCCAAACCCTGTGATACGATACACTCTATCACACATAAACCTCCTTATATCTTCCTCAAAACAGCCACCATACCTATCTATGATGGCATTTCCATAGCCATTCCGAGATATATTGCCATGCAACTTTCCACCATTTCATTTATTATGACACGCTTCATCATTGTCATATTGCTTTGCATGATCATGTAGTTGACGTCGTATTTGTGGCAAAGCCACCATGCATAATTTTTCATACATGTCAGTCTTGATTTATTGCTCATCCCGGTACACCGCCGGAGGCATTAATATAGAGTCATATTTTGTTCTAGTATCGAGTTGTAAATAAATAGAAGTGTGATGATCATCATTAATAGAGCGTTGTCCCAAATAAAAAAACAAAAGAGAAAGGCCAAATAAAAGGAAGGCCCAAAAAAGAGAAAAGAATAAAAAAGGGGACAATGCTACTATCCTTTTTTCCACACTTGTGCTTCAAAGTAGCACCATGATCTTTATGATAGAGAGTCTCTTGTTTTGTCACTTTCATATACTAGTGGGAATTTTTCATTATTGAACTTGGCTTGTATATTCCAATAATGGGCTTCCACAAATGCCCTAGGTCTTCGTGAGCAAGCAAGTTGGATGCACACCCACTTAGTTTCTTTTGTTGAGCTTTCATACATTTATAGCTCTAGTGCATCCATTGCATGGAAATCCCTACTCCTTGCATTGACATCAATTGATGGTCATATCCCTAACCCGTTGATTAGCCGCGTCAATGTGAGACTTTCTTCTTTCTTGTCTTCTCCACACAACCCCCATCATTATACTCTATTGCACCCATAGTGCTATGTCCATGGCTCACGCTCATGTATTGCGTGAAAGTTGAAAAAAGTTTGAGATTACTAAAGTATGAAAGCATGTCATCGGGGTTGTGCATGATGAGAGCATTTTTGTGTGACAAAAATGAAGCATAGCCAAACTATAAGATTTTGTAGGGATAAGCTTTCTTTGGCCATGTTATTTTGAGAAGACATAATTGCTTAGTTAGTACGCTTGAAGTATTATTATTTTTATGTCAATATTAAACTTTTATCTTGAATCTTTCGGATTTAAACATTCATGCCACAATAAAGAGAATTACTTAGAAAATTATGTTAGGTAGCATTCCACATCAAAAGTTCTGTTTTATCATTTACCTACTCGAGGACGAGCAGGAATTAAGCTTGGGGATGCTTGATACGTCTCCAACGTATCTATAATTTTTGATTGTTCCATGCTATTATATTATCTGTTTTGGATGTTTAATGGGCTTTATTATACACTTTTATATTATTTTTGGGACTAACCTACTAACCGAAGCCCCAGTGCAAATTGCTGTTTTTTTGCCTATTTCAGTGTTTCGCAGAAAAGGAATATCAAACGGAATCCAAACGGAATGAAACCTTTGGGAAAGTTACTTTTGGAATAAACGCAATCCAGGAGACTTGGAGTGGACGTCAAGCAAGCAAAGAGGAAGCCACGAGGCAGGGAGGCGCACCCCCCACCCTTGTGGGCCCCTCGTGGCTCCACCGACCTACTTCTTTCGCCTATATATACTCATGTACCCTGAAAACATCCTAAGAGCACCACGACACCCTATTTCCACCGCCGCAACCTTCTGTACCCGTGAGATCCCATCTTGGGGCCTTTTTCGGCACTCCGCCGGATGGGGAATCGATCTCGGAGGGCTTCTACATCAACACCATAGCCTCTCCGATGATGTGTGAGTAGTTTACCACAGACCTTCGGGTCCATAGTTATTAGCTAGATGGCTTTTTCTCTCTCTTTGGATCTCAATACAAAGTTCTCCTCGATTCTCTTGGAGATCTATTCGATGTAATTCTTTTTGCGGTGTGTTTGTCGAGATTTGATGAATTGTGGGTTTATGATCAAGATTATCTATGAACAATATTTGGTTCTTCTCTGAATTTATGTATGATTTGTTATCTTTGCAAGTCTCTTCAAATTATCAGTTTTGTTTGGCCTACTAGATTGATCTTTCTTGCCATGGGAGAAGTGCTTAGCTTTGGGTTCAATCTTGCGGTGTCCTTTCCCAGTAACAGCAGGGGCAGCAAGGCACGTACTGTATTGTTGCCATCGACGATAAAAAGTTGGGGTTTTATATCATATTGCTCTAGTTTATCCCTCTACATCATGTCATCTTGCCTAATGCGTTACTCTGTTCTTATTAACTTAATACTCTAGATGCATGCTGGATAGCGGTCGATGTGTGGAGTAATAGTAGTAGATGCAGAATCGTTTCGGTCTACTTATCGCGGACGTGATGCCTATATACATGATCATGCCTATATATTCTCATAACGATGCGCTTTTCTATCAATTGCTCGACAGTAATTTGTTCACCCACCATAAATTATGCTATCTTGAGAGAATCCACTAGTGAAACCTATGGTCCCGGGGTCTATCTTCTATCATATTATTTTCCTACCAATTTACTATTTCTTTTGTTATTTATTTTGCAATCTTTATTTTCCAATTTATATAACAAAAATACCAAAATATTTATCTTATTACCTTTATCAGTTCGCACTTTTGCAAGTGGCCATGAAGGGATTGACAACCCCTTTATCGCGTTGGTTGCAAGGTTCTTGATTTTTTGTGCAGGTACTAGGCGATTTACATGTAGTCTCCTACTGGATTGATACCTTGGTTCTCAAAAACTGAGGGAAATACTTACACTACTTTATTGCATCACCCTTTCCTCTTCAAGGGAACAACCAACGCATGCTCAAGAGGTAGCACCAAGCAAACAGGTCGGAGCTCAGATGCTCGAGCTCCAACAGGGAGAATTCCATCCGCATTGTTTCTTGGATGGCTACGATGTCAATTTGCTCGGTTCGCATGTATTCTATCAGTTGGCGGCGTCGGCCATCTTGGCCGAAACCGCGGATGTTCCAGAAGAGGATCCGCATCATGCATCCATCGGGGGGCTGCTTGACCCCAAGACACGTGACGCACTCTGAGCGCGAAGGGCTGCAGTGCGGGAACGGGTACGACCCCGGATCAACACCGGATTGGCCACGGCAGGTGGTGGGATGCGCGGGGTAGCTCCGGAAGAAGCACCCGAAGCGGCCAGTAGACGGGCGCGGGTCTCTGATACGTCTCCAACGTATCTATAATATTTGATTGTTCCGTGCTATTATATTACCCCTTTTGGATGTTTATGGGATTTATTTTACACATTTATATCATTTTTGGGACTAACCTAATAACTGAAGGCCCAACCCATATTGCTGTTTTTTTTGCCTATTTCAGTATTTTGAAGAAAAGGAATATCAAACAGAGTCCAAACGGAACGAAACCTTCGGGAGCGTGATTTCTGGAACAAACGTGATCCATAGGACTTGGAGTGCAAGTCAAGAAGCAGCCGAGGCCTCCACGAGATAGGAGGGCGCCCCCCCTATAGGGCGCGCCCCCTGTCTCGTGGGCCCCTCGGGCGGCCACCGATGTACTTCTTCCTCCTATATATACCTACGTACCCCGAAAACATCCAGGGGCACCACGAAACACAATTTCCACCGCTGTAACCTTCTGTATCCGCGAGACCTCATCTTGGAGCCTTCGCCGGCACTCTGCCGGAGGGGGAATCAACCACGGAGGGCCTCTACATCAACATATCCTTGCCCCTCCGATGAGTTGTGAGTAGTTTACCACAGACCTACGGGTCCATAGTTATTAGCTAGATGGCTTCTTCTCTCCTTTTGGATCTCAATACAATGTTCTCCCCCTCTCTTGTGGAGATCTATTCGATGTAAACTCTTTTTGCGGTGTGTTTGTCGAGATCCGATGAATTGTGGGTTTATGATCAAGTTTATCTATGAATAATATTTGAATCTTCTCTGAATTCTTTTATGTATGATTAAGTCATCTTTGCAAGTCTCTTCGAATTATCAGTTTGGTTTGGCCTACTAGATTGGTCTTTCTTGCCATGGGAGAAGTGCTTAGCTTTGGGTTCAATCTTGCGGTGTCCTTACCAAAGGATGAAAAGGGTTGCAAGGCACATATTTTATTGTTGCCATCGAGGATAACAAGATGGGGTTTATATCATATTGCATGAGTTTATCCCTCTACATCATGTCATCTTGCTTAAAACGTTACCCTGTTATTATGAACTTAATACTCTAGATGCATGCTGGATAGCGGTTGATGTGTGGAGTAATAGTAGTAGATGCAGGCGGGAGTCGGTCTACTTGTTATGGACGTGATGCCTATGTACATGATCATGCCTAGATAATCTCATAACTATGCGCTTTTCTATCAATTGCTCGACAGCAATTTGTTCACCCACTGTTATACTTATGCTATCTTGAGAGAAGCTACTAGTGAAACCTATGGCCCCCGGGTCTATCCTTATCATATTTGCTCCCAATCTACTTTTATTTGCATCTTTAATTTTTTGCATCTATATTATAAAATACCAAAAATATATTTATCTTATCATACTATCTTTATTAGATCTCACTTTCGCAAGTGGCCGTGAAGGGATTGACAACCCCTTTATTGTGTTGGTTGCGAGTTCTTAGTTTGTTTGTGTAGGTGCGTGGGACTTTTGAGGAGCCTCCTACTGGATTGATACCTTGGTTCTCAAAACTGAGGGAAATACTTACGCTACACTTGCTGCATCACCCTCTCCTCTTCGAGGAAAACTAACGCAAGCTCAAGACGTAGCAAGAAGGATTTCTGGCGCCGTTGCCGGGGAGGTCTTCGCTCAAGTCAAGACATACCAAGTACCCATCACAAACCCATCTCCCTCGCATTTACATTATTTGCCATTTGCCTCTCGTTTTCCTCTCCCCCACTTCACCCTTGCCGTTTTATTCGCCCTCTCTTTCCCAATCTCCTCCTCTTTCTTTCGCTTGCCCTTTCGTTTGCTCGTTTCGTTGAAATAGATGCTTATTTATTGCTAGATAGAGAACCTAAGATCTACGGATCCTCATCCGCTTGCTAATCTTTTTAAGAGATCCAATTATGATGAACCAATTGCTAGTGAGTTTTGTGCACTAGATTATCTTTATGAAGCTTTGCTCAAAATTTGTGAATCTGAAAATTACGATGAAGAAATTTATGAAGAGATTCACGATAACTCCTTGAATAAAAAGCATGATTGCAATGATTTTCCTATAAATTATCTTGATGTCAATTGTGCTAATAATATGCAAAACCCTAAGCTTGGAGATGCTAGTTTTGCTATGTCTACTACTTGTTTCAATGATCATGATTGGGGTGATTCTTCTTATAACCCTGAAAATTTATTTAAGTCCCATGATGAATATGAGATTGATAATAGTGTTTGAAATAATATTGAAAGTGGGTTTGGAAGAGTGTCAACTTTAGATCCCACATATTTGGAGTATGTTCAATCTTATGATATTTTTGATAAAAGTGGGTTCGGAAAGGTCATGACTTTAGTTAATGTTAATCCCACTATCTTGGAAGAGTGTCAACTTTGCATGCATGTGTATCATGTTGATAATATGTTTTGTGATAACTATTTTGTTGAATTTGCCTATGATCCTACATGTAATTAGGAAAATATGGTCGTAGAAATTTTCATGTTACTAAATTACCTCTCTTCATGTTGAGATTGCTATCATCTCTTTGTTCTTCCTTGCATATGCTAGTTTTTGCTTGCCTTGGTAATTTGTTTTCTTACAAGATACCTATGCATAGGAAGTATGTTAGACTTAAGTGTGTTTGTCACATGTTTTATGATGCTCTCTTTGTGCTTCAATTCTTGTCTTTCATGTGAGCATCATTGAAATCTCAATGCCTAGCTGAAAAGGCTTTAAAGAAAAGCGCTTGTTGGGAGACAACCCAATATTTTTCCTTGCTGTTATTTAATAAATAATCCATCTACCTTCTGTTTATATGCGGTTTTATGTTTTAATTAGTTTTTGTGCCAAGTTAAACCTATAGGATCTTCTTGGATGATAGTTATTTGATCTTGCTGTAATTTCCAGAAACTTTCGGTTCACGAAAACAATTGTTAAAAATCACGAGAACGTGATAAAATAGTGATTCCAATTGCTGAAGATCAATAAACAAATTGCCTATATCGTCCTATTTTGGCTGAATTTTTTTGAGTTCCAGAAGTTTGTGTTAGTTACAGATTACTACAGACTGTTCTGTTTTTGACAGATTCTGTTTTTCGTGTGTTGTTTGCTTATTTTGATGAATCTATGGCCAATAAAATAGCCTATGATCCATAGGGAAGTTGGAATACAGTAGGTTTAACACCAAATTAAATAAAGGATGATTTCATTGCAGTACCTTATGTGGTGGTTTTGTTTTCTTTCACTAACGGAGCTTATAAGATTTCCTGTTGAGTTTTGTGTTGTGAAGTTTTCATGTTTTGGGTAAAGCTTTTATGGACTATGGAATAAAGGGTGGCAAGAGCCTAAGCTTGGGGATGCCCAAGGCACCCCAAGATATTCAAGAATAGCCAAAAGCCTAAGCTTGGGGATGCCCCGGGAAGGCATCCCCTCTTTCGTCTTCGTTCATTGGTAACTTTACTTGGAGCTATATTTTATTCACCACATGATAAGTGTTTGCTTGGAGCGTCGTGTATTATATTAGTCTTTGCTTTTTAGTTTACCACAATCATCCTTGCTGTACACACCTTTTGTTAGAAGCCTATTTGATTAGAATTTGCTAGAATACTCTATGTGCTTCACTTATATCTTTTGAGCTTGATAGTTTTTGCTCTAGTGCTTCACTTATATCTTTTAGAGCACGGTGGTGTCTTAATTTTGAAGAAATTGCTAGTCTCTCATGCTTCACTTATATTATTTTGAGAGTCTTTTAGAACAGCATGGTATTTGCTATGGTCATAAAGTTGGTCCTAGAATGATGAACATCCAAGTTGGGTATAATAAAAACTATCATAGGAAGTGAATTGGATGCTATGACCAACTTGATACTTGATAATTGTTTTGAGATATGGAGGTAGTGATATTAAAGTCATGCTAGTTGGGTGATTATGAATTTAAAGAATGCTTGTGTTGAAGTTAGCAAGTCCCGTAGCATGCACGTATGGTTAAAGTTGTGTAACAAATTTGAAACATGAAGTGTACCTGGCTTGTGCATCCTTATGAGTGGCGGTCGGGGACGAGCGATGGTATTTTCCTACCAATCTATCCCCCTAGGAGCATGCGCGTAGTACTTGATTTTTGATGACTTCTAAATTTTTGCAATAAGTATATGAGTTCTTTTGACTAATGTTGAGTCCATGGATTATACGCACTTTTACCTTTCCGCCCTTGCTAGCCTCTTCGGTACCGTGCATTGCCCTTTCTCAATTTGAGAGTTGGTGCAAACTTCGCCGGTGCATCCAAACCCCATGATACGATACGCTCTATCACACATAAACCTCCCTATATCTTCCTCAAAACAGCCACCGTACCTACCTATTATGGCATTTCCATAGCCATTCCGAGATATATTGCCATGCAACTTTCCACCGTTCCGTTCATCATCATCATGACATACTTTACTTTTGTCATATTGCCATTGCATGATAATATAGTTGACATCGTATTTGTGGCAAAGCCACCATGCATTATTTTTCATACATGTCACTCTTGATTCATTGCACCATCCCGGTACACCGCCGGAGGCATTCATATAGAGTCATATCTTGTTCTAGTTTCGAGTTGTAATCCTTATGTTGTAATCAATATAAGTGTGATGATCATCATTATTAGAGCATTGCCCAATAAAAAAAAGAGAAAGGCCAAAAAAAATAAAAAATAAAAAAAGAAAGCCAAAAAAAGAAAATAAATAAAAAGGGCAATGTTACTATCTCGTTTTCCAAACTTGTGCTTCAAAGTAGCACCTTGTTCTTCATGTAGTGAGTCTCATATATTGTGCTTCAAAGTAGCACCATGTTTTTCATATAGTGAGTCTCATAAGTTGTCTTTTTCATACTAGTGGGAATTTTTCATTATAGAACTTGGCTTGTATATTCCTACGATGGGCTTCCTCAAATGCCCTAGGTCTTCGTGAGCAAGCAAGTTGGATGCACACCCACTAGTTTTCTTTTGTTGAGCATTTATTTATAGCTCTAGTGCATCCGTTGCATGGCAATCCCTACTCCTCATGTTGACATCAATTGATGGGCATCTCCATAGCCCGTTGATTATCCTCGTCAATGTGAGACTTTCTCTTTTTTGTCTTCTCCACACAATCCCCATCATCATATTCTATTCCACCCATAGTGCTATATCCATGGCTCACGCTCATGTATTGCGTGAAGGTTGAAAAAGTTTGAGATTATTTAAGTATGAAACAATTGCTTGGCTTGTCATTGGGGTATAGAAGTTGGGAACATCTTTGTGTGACGAAAATGAAGCATAGCCTAACTATATGATTTTGTAGGGATGAACTTTCTTTTGCCATGCTATTTTGAGAAGACATGATTACTTTGATTAGTATGCTTGAAGTATTACTATTTATTTTATCAATATGAAATTTTATTTTGTATTCATTTGGATCTGAACATTCATGCCACAATGAAGAAAATTACATTATGAATTATGCTAGGTAGCATTCCACATCAAACATTCTCTTTTTATCATTTACCTACTCGAGGACGAGCATGAATTAAGCTTGGGGATGCTTGATACGTCTCCAACGTATCTATACTTTTTTATTGTTCCATGCTATTATATTACCCCTTTTGGATGTTTATGGGCTTTATTTTACACATTTATATCATTTTTGGGACTAACCTACTAACCGGAGGCCCAGCCCATATTGCTGTTTTTTGCCTATTTCAGTATTTCGAAGAAAAGGAATATCAAACGGAGTCCAAACGGAATGAAACCTTCGGGGGCGTGATTTTTGGAACATACGTGATCCAGAGGACTTGGAGTGCAAGTCAAGAAGCAGCCGAGGCCTCCACGAGATAGGAGGGCGCCCCCCCTATAGGGCGCGCCCCTGTCTCGTGGGTCCCTCGGGCGGCCACAGACATACTTCTTCCTCCTATATATACCTACGTACCCTGAAAACATCCAGGGGCACCACGAAACACAATTTCCACCGCCGTAACCTTCTGTATCCGCGAGACCTCATCTTGGAGCCTTTGCCGGCACTCTGCCAGAGGGGGAATCAACCATGGAGGTCCTCTACATCAACATCCTTGCCCCTCCGATGAGTTGTGAGTAGTTTACCACAAACCTACGGGTCCATAGTTATTAGCTAGATGGCTTCTTCTCTCTTTTTGGATCTCAATACAATATTCTCCCGCTCTCTTGTGGAGATCTATTCGATGTAAACTCTTTTTGCGGTGTGTTTGTCGAGATCCGATGAATTGTGGGTTTATGATCAAGTTTATCTATGAATAATATTTGAATCTTCTCTGAATTCTTTTATGTATGATTAAGTTATCTTTGCAAGTCTCTTCAAATTATCAGTTTGGTTTGGCCTACTAGATTGGTCTTTCTTGCCATGGGAGAAGTGCTTAGCTTTGGGTTCAATCTTGCGGTGTCCTTACCCAGTGACAGAAAGGGTTGCAAGGCACGTATTATATTGTTGCCATCGAGGATAACAAGATGGGGTTTATATCATATTGCATGAGTTTATCCCTCTACATCATGTCATCTTGCTAAAGTGTTACTCTATTCTTATGAACTTAATACTCTAGATGGCATGCTGGATAGCGGTCGATGTGTGGAGTAATAGTAGTAGATGCGGCAGAGTCGGTCTACTTGTTATGGACGTGATGCCTATATACATGATCATGCCTAGATAATCTCATAACTATGCGCTTTTCTATCAATAGCTCGACAGTAATTTTTTCACCCACCGTAATACTTATACTATCTTGAGAGAAGCCACTAGTGAAACCTATGGCCCCCGAGTCTATCTCTTATCATATTTGCTCCCAATCTACTTTTATTTGCATCTTTACTTTTTTGCATCTATATTATAAAATACCAAAAATATATTTATCTTATCATACTATCTTTATTAGATCTCACTTTCGCAAGTGGCCATGAAGGGATTGACAACCCCTTTATTGCGTTGGTTGCAGTTCTCAGTTTGTTTGTGTAGGCGCGTGGGACTTTTGTGGAGCCTCCTACTGGATCGATACCTTGGTTCTCAAAACTGAGGGAAATACTTACGCTACACTTGCTGCATCACCCTATCCTCTTCGAGGAAAACCAACGCAAGCTCAAGACGCAGCAGTCTCCGCAAGACGCCTCTCGAGGATCTCCCGCGCGCGAATCGCCTCAATCTGAACTAACGGGGGGAGGGGGGTGGGGCGACTTCGCCCCAGAACACGATAGCCGAATCCGAGCGGGGCGGACTCAAGAGCAGAGAACGAACAAGTAGAAGGAGTAGCAGGGATGGACGGGGTACCTGGCTCAAGGTTCCGGGCAGCGGCCCGGAGCTCTGCCCGCTTGGGGATAGGCAGAGCTGGGCTACCCACCAGCCTGGATGCCTCGATCCGGGCACTGAGACGGGAGGACGTCACCGGGGACGAGGTCGATCTGCCCCTCCGGGAGTAGGCCGCGGCCCGAGGCGGGAGTGGGGGAGAGGCCACCGGAGTGGTCACCACAACCGACTCCCCACCTCGGGCGAGACCCAGGGAGCACAGAAGGGAGCGTGCGGAGACGCGGGCCTGACGGAGACCTGGACTAGCGGTGTCGGAGTCGGGGCTGGGGTCCCATCGGACCCAGGAGGGGGATCAGTCACCTCCTGGTCCGACAAGTCTAGAGCGGTGCGAGGGATGCGGGGGGGTGGGTCCTGGTCGCACCCTCCCACCTCGAGCAGAGCAGGAACCATAGGCGAGGACAAAACAGGTGGAGGAGGGTCGGACTCCTCCAGGGGGCACCAAGTCCGCCACGGGCCAGCAAGGTCTTGCGGGGGGGTTCCCGAATCCAAACGCACCCCTCCGCCTCGGATGGTGCTGGCGCCTCCGGGAGGAGCAGACGGGAGGTGCCGAGTCGGCCCCGACCGAGAGCACAGTGGAGAAGTCAGGATGGGCACCGAATGGGGAGCGCGGGGATGAAGCAGGGAAGACCTGGAGGCTCGCATCAGAAGCGTCGCTGCCATCAGCGGGAAGCGGCGGGGCCGAGCAGTGTCGGCCAGCCCCTGCGCCACCCCTGGTAGCCGAGGCGGGAGGCTGCCCGCGGTGGGGATTGTCCTCATACTCGTCACCGTCTTCCCCGGAGCCGGAGTGGTGGCTGTGACGGGGGCCACGGTCGCTGCGATGGCTCCCTCCACCGTCGTGGCTGCCCCCCAAGAGGCCTTCACCGGGGATGCAGGGGCGACCAATTTGGTTGGGAGGCTCCTGGGAGATTCGGAGGTCGAAGCCCTGGTCGTTGAAGAAAACTCGGACTGTGGCACGGAGCTTGGACGAGTTAAGGGACTTAACCCTTACCCGCACCTCCTCCTCCTTACGGAGGGAGAGCTCGTCCACCACCACAACCTTGCCCAGGATGTGGGACATGTTCCGAATGACCCGCTCCGAACGCGCGATGTCGGGGAGGCCGCCGATGAGGATCCATGCCGTGTCCAGGACGGCCATAGCTAGGGGGTCCCAGACCGGCACCGAGCTTGTTCAGCGCAAGGGTGATGTCGCCGCTGCGGGTGCCGTAGCCGTGGCTGACGGCGTCGGGGAACACCACCGAGAACTGGATGCCAGCCATTAGAGTGACCTGCCAGTCCCAGGTGTAGTGGTAGAGGTGGTTAAGCTTCGCCTCGATCATCTCAGGGGATGCCACCCCGTCCTTCACGGAGACAATCGCAAGGAGCGAGGGCGAGGGCGGGAGGATGTCTGGGACCTCGATGTGGAAGTAGCCGAGGCCCTCGATCCCATGCCCATACATCATCAGCTCCTCCGACACCGGCCGGTCGGGACACAGGGCAGCCGGGTGGTCGGGGTCCGAGCACACGTAGCAGCACTGAGGGCGCGTGCAAGCCACCTGGGAGTGCCCAACGGTGCCGCAGTTGAAGCACTTGATTAGGCCAGCGGCTTGGTCATCGGGACGCAAAGTGGTCGTAGCGGGAGCCGACGGGTTGCGTGGAGGAGCTGCGGCCAAGGCTGGGCCGTTGCCATGGCCGAGCCCACGCTTCTTCTTGCGCTTGGGGCCTTGCTTGCCCCGGCCGGCGCCGATAGCGCCCGGCGGGAAGCTTGGTTCGCCGCGGAGCAGCTGGTAGCGGCGCGAGTCGGTGCTGGTGGGCGGGAGGTGGGGGCGTGCCGAGGAGCGTGAGCGGCCACCGCGGGCCGAACAGCGGTCGCCATCCCGACGACGAAGAGGCGAGGGGGAGCGGCGGTGCTGGTTTCTCCAGTCAGCGGCCGGCATAGGTGAGCGGAATCATGAACAGTCCCGACGGTCAGCCTGAGCCGGGGTTCGACGAGCGGGGGAGCGGCGGTCCGCAGGAGGAGAGGAGCGGCGGTCGGAGCGTTGAGGGGACCGACGGCCGTCGCACGCGGTCTACTGGCGGCGGAGGTCGGACTTGCGGCGGACATCGTCGGGGGATGGACGAGCGGGGTCACAGGAGTCGTCCGCTCGGCGTTTGGGGCGCGAGCCCTCATCGCCCCATGCGCGTGGCATGGGGGGAGCCTCGAGCAAGGCTGGAAGGAGGCCGTGAGGGACGGTGGCGGCGCAGGGGCGTGGGCGACGGCGGGTAGGGTTTCGGGGGTGGGAGCAGTGGGACGTGGAGGAACTGGGTGTCGGGGGAGGCCAGCAGGCAGCCAAATGGCCGAACCGCCCGAGTGGGCCGTCTCCTGGGTGCGCACAGGAAACAGGCCCAGCCGCGAGGGAGCGGGGGCCTGCGAAGAGGAGCCCGGCCCAGGTCGTGACTGGCCCACGAGGACGCGGCCCAGCCAGCGAGGCAGGAGGTTGGGCGCGAGGGTTTCCCTCGTCGCTGCCACCCCCGCCGCGGCCGGTGTCGGAGCCGAAGACAGGGCGAGCTAGGACTGTCGAGGCGTGAGCTGGGGCGAGAGCCGGAGGGACGACGAGCCAAATACGACAATGAAAGGCCGGAAGGGAGACACACGCCGGGGAGCCCGTCGGAGGAGCGACCGGGCTGCAATGGAGGCGAGTGGCCGAGCTGGAGGGGGCGGTCGCCGACGAGGAGTGCCACGAGACGCGGGCGCCTCCCTGGTCGGACCACCCCGCGACGCCCCACGCCGGAGCGCAGCGGCGGCGAAGCGCCCGGGTCCCAAGGAGGGCTTTTGTCGGGCGGGTCTGGGGGACAACAGTGGCAGGCCGGCGCGACCGCGAGAGGTCCGGGTGGCTGCCGCGCCTAGGCGACATCGCTCTCTCCCAGCGGGTCACGGAGGCCGGGCCGGGGGGTCACGGCGCACCACCGGGTGGCCAGCGGCCACATCGTCCTGCTCGGCCAGGTCCGCCCAACGGAGCACCGGGGCACCGGCGAAGGCGGGCGGCGGGGCCAAGGCAGCCTTGGCGACACCGGGGTGGCGGCGGAACTGGGCTCCGGCAACGGGGGGATCGGCGGCGAGGGCGCAGGAGGCGAGTCGCCCGGCGAGTCGCGGGAGCTCATCCTCTTCCTCACGTCTGCCCTTTTGCTAACTAAATAAGAAGGATAACTCACAAAAATCTGGAGTAGATTAGAGATTCGGGAGAGTGCGAGAGTTCAGATCTGCCGCATGCTGACATGGCTGAAATGAGATCAACTACCCATGGCTTGAGGTGGCCGGTGTTGCCTCGCCATTCGCTCATACGCCGATCCCCTCGTCCACAAGGACCGATCTATCCCCTCACTCTCTCTTTCAATGGAAATCTGGGCCGAGCGAGGTGCACAGCGATCAATCCCCGAATGCATCGGGCCGTTTTTGGGGAGGGGGGAACAGAGCGAAGCTAAGGGCGGAAGCAAGAGAGGCTAGGGGCAGAAAGCACAGCCATGGAATTGGAGATTGAATTCTTATTATCAAATCCTTGACAGCCAAACATGTTCGTGTCAGAATTCACAATTGAATTCCGTGAATTCCAGCCCAAATGATGGCTACCAAACGAGCTTTAATGGATTATTGTTGAGTGGTTGTATTACCTAACTTACAACTTACAACGAAGAACATCTAAATAATCATTTTTTACATTATCTGTTCATGGACATTGACCTCAATTCTATTCACTTATTACTTGGGGAATCTAGTGCTTCATGGTTTCATTGACATTGGGCTTAAAATCGTTGTGACATGCAGCAGTTCATTGATCTGCTTGTTATGCTTTGAAATGGACTGACGTACCCTAGAAGCCCATTAGTGTATGGACATACCTATACTAGCTTACTTTTGAAATTATCCATAAAAGATATGATTATGCTGTGAGTATTAGAGCACCGATTATTTTTCATAGTTAGCGGTTAGCTTAAGAAGATTTAATTATGTTACTCCCTGAGATACAAATTAGTTGACGCGGCCTCTATACAATGTCTATTCTACATTGTATCGAGGTTGCGTCAATTAATTCGGATCGGAGGGAGTAGATCATTTTCATTATTTCTAAGCATATTATTAAGTATTTCTCTCGAATTTGACATCTTGCAGATTACTTTTTTTTGCTACATAGAGACCTAACTGAGATCAAATCTCACTATTTTGTTTTTTTAGGGAAGCATCTCCTTATCCGGGCACTCAATTCTGGCATATTCTGCGATGATTGCTGCAGTTTCAGCATTTGTTATTCTCTTGAAAGTCTTTTAGCATTATGGCTTTTGCTAAACTAGCAAGTTGGTCCTCTCAAATGCGCAAATGCGGGGGAGTGAAAGTGTTAAGTATTTATTTCTATCTCATATTTCTTTTTAATACTTCCTCCAAAAATATTATGTGTCTTACATTTGTACAGATGTATTTAGGCAATGACACATTTTTAATACTTACGTGTCTTACATTTGTACAGATGTATCTAGGTGTTGACATATTTTTAATATTTTCTCCATCCTAAAATTGTTGTTTTAGATTTGTTTAAATACAAATGTATTTAGTCATGTTTTAGTATTAGATACATCCGTATCTAGACAAATTTAAAAGAAGATACATCCATATCTTAACAAATTTAAGACAAAATTTTTAAGACGGAGATAATATATTTTACATCTAATATAATTTCGTGCAATTGTCTTTGCATGTTGGCCGATGCTAAGCGCCGATCGGCTGGCAAACATTTCTGCCTGTCGCCTCCCCAGCCGTCTGATGCAACTCCTTGTAGTCGTGCAACCGTAGCTATCTTCTACCTTAGGCCACTGCACACCAACGGGCAGAACTCCCGCCCCCCTCCCCCATGATCGAGCCCTCGGTGACCCGACGCCATGGACGAGTGAGACGCTGGCCTTGAAGCCTTGCTGCCGCTCACCATCCTCGCTCGGGATAGCTGTGGTTTCAGCAGAAAAACATGAGTTCGTGGATGCAACTGGGTAGTATTTCTTCCGTCCCAAAATAAATGACTCAATTTTATACTAACTTCTTTGTATTAAAACTAGTAACAAATTTGAGTCACTTATTTTGGAATGGAGGGAGTAGAATGCAACCATGGTTCCAGCTCGGCCGTAGGTTCCTCCAAGGCTCCAACCCCCATCTTGCAACAGGTCCTGTTCATAGCCTCACTCTCGTGGCGATAGCCATGGTCAAAGCATTCCTACGGCCTGGTTCTAGCATTGTAGTCTGCAGATTCCGGCACGCCGCTGTCATGGTCGCAGCTCGTTGTGACCGTCTTCTACCACCATGACATCAAGCACACCTTTCCGTGATTCCAGCGCACCCTTTCCTGATTCCGGCAAAAACAAATGCTGGTGGTAGCCACAAGTTTTGGCTGAGACACAAGTTTTGAAGCCTCCTTTAGTTCTCTAGTTTTAATTTGGAGTTGATCTAATTAGATCTAGACATAAATCTCTCTAATCATTACAATAGAAAAGCCCTGTGCAGTTCTCTTTTTCTTCCTCTACTTCTACGGCGACGATTAGCTCTCGACGGTAAAACGTTGTTGGATCAGAAGCCTGTACGCTTACAATATGTAGAGACGTTATACTTTCGGTCTTCGGTTCGAGGGACCGTTTGTGAACAGTTCGAGGGACTTCAAGTATGATCTACATTAACTCTTCTTCCGCTGCAACTCGAGGTTGGTAACAATCCAAACTGTTAATGCATCTTCATAGTGTTTCTGGTTTGATTGTATGATGATTTTTTGTTTTGTTTCTACTGCGTTTTCTAACAGGAAATGCCAGTAGTGGCGTGCCAAAAACCATCTTGATGGCGCGTTGACCCCACACCACCAATATGACGCCCTTGATAAAAATTAGTGATGACATGTGGGCCCATGCCAGCATTAATAAATATACTGATGACGTGCCATGTATCAAAGCATCATAACTACAATTCATGTATTAGCGGCATTTCATATTATATGCATGTCACCTACGTGTTCTTTAGCCAAAATATTTTGCAGCAAGATTGTAGCGCATCCGATATGACAACGACACATGTGAAATATAAAACAGATCAACAATCAGTATAATAATGGCCAAACATATATAGAACAATCAGTTAACCAACAATCTCACAACTTTAAGGACACTAGCTAGTCATCGTCAACACAAGCGAACTATGTAGTTTAATTAAGATGTAATATCATGGGGAGTCATAGAACTTACACTCGATGCTCAGCTTATTTCTAAAACTTGCAAAATACGGAATTGTGGTCATTTAACTTGTCTCGGCGTGCAAATATGATGCTTCTTACTGTATTTGGTCGTATGGCCCGCACATGTGGCGTGCCAGCGCCACGTAGGCCCACCTGCCAGTGGCTTAAAGCATTTTTTTGAGAACTCGCTTCTATTTTATTTATTTACACAATATTTCTCAAAAAAAATTAAGCGGCTGATGTGGACCGAACCCAAAGTCACCTACTTACCGCCAAGCATGGATACCCACCAGACCAAGCATGGCTTATGGTTAACATGCACAACTATATTTTTTGAAACTGAGGCAAAAGCTTTGCCTCATCTCATTAATAAAAAAGAAGATTTAACAGTCTTAAGTGAGGGCCATCACCCCTCCACAGATGGAAAAAGAAGCCTACTCTTGCGGCATGATATAACTCAAATGCTTTGCCCCACCCGAGATCCTATCCTTGGCCACGCATTTGATGTGATCGATGATGAGCGACGGCAAGGTGGACTTGTTTCTGAAGACCCTCGCGTTTCTCTCATTCCAGATCTCCCAAACAACCAACATCAGCACCGTGGTCATCACACGTCTTCGGTGCCCTTCCCTGAGAGTCGTGGCCTCCCACCAGGCACGGACCGAGGGAAACGCCTGCCACACAACGGTGTCAATCTCCGGCGCCCCTATCCAAGATTTGACCGTGTTCCAGATGCGAATGGAGAACCTAAATTTGAACAGCATGTGCGCCGCTGACTCCGGCTCACGTTTGCATAGCTGACATAAGCTGCAGTTTGGCCAACCTCGCTTCTCCAGATGGTCGGTCGTCCAGATTCTGTTTTTGAGGACAAGCCAAGCGAAAAATTTGCATTTGGGGGGAGCCCAGTTGCCCCACACTGCAGGTACCATGACCGAGTTAACCGTCCCAAGAAACCGAGCTTTGTAGGCGGACGCCGCAGAGTATTTTCCGTTGGCGGTGAACTTCCAAACAATGTCGTCGGCAATGCCATCTTGAAGTTGTACTTGTTCCAGGCTAGACCACAGAGCACAAAATTGCACGATGTGGTTGACCGAGAGCCTGCTAGCCATGTTAATGTTCCTGAGCCAAAGGAGGTCGTGCACCGCGTCCGTCACAGGAGGTTCTTGCCCTTGGAAATTTCGAAGATCAGAGGAGCGATGTCCCTAGGCTTGGCCCCAAGCAGCCATGGGGTGTGCCAAAATTTGGCAGTTTGCCATCGCCCACAGTGATGGTTGTAGCCGCATAAAATAGGTCAATGTCCACCTTATTACATGGTTTCCCCAATCCAACCCAGGCCCTGTCAGGTTCTTTCCACTTGTACCACAGCCACCGCAGCCGGAGCGCGCGGGCGTACTTTCGGAGGTCCAAAATCCCCAATCCGCCGTATTTTTTGGGTCTGCAGACAAGCTTCCAGTTAACCTTGCATTTTCCACCAGAGACCTTGTCGGAGCCCGCCCAGAGGAAAGCGCGCTCAATCTTCTTAACTGCATCAAGGGTCCCTTCCGAAAGGATGAGGGGCGTGATATGATAGGTAGCATGCGCCATAAGGACCGCCTTGACAAGTGCGGCCCTACCGATGGCCGTGATGTACCTACCTTGCCAGGGGACAAGCTTCCCAGCCACCTTGTCGACCAGGGGTTGAAGGTCAATCCTTCGGAGCCGGTGGCCCGAGGTACTTCATGGGGAAAGTGGCCTGCTTAACCGGGAAGTTGTCAAGCACCGCATCGAGCCAGCACAACGAATGGGAGCCACAAGAGTCTTCTCCAAATTGGTAACGAGGCACGTAACCTCCCCAAATCCGTGCAGGATGGCGGTCAAGCGCACGATGTCCTCGCGAATAGGAGCCACATAAATGGCCGCGTCGTCGGCGTAAAGTGAGGTGCAGAGGCAAGCTGCCCGGCCGCCCATGGGTGCAGCTGGTTCTTCCGTGTGGCAATGTCCAGAAGGTTCTGCAGTGGGTCTATGGCAAGCACAAACAACAGCGGGGAGAGGGGGTCTCCCTGACGGATACCAATATGGTGCTGGATGGGATCCCCTAGAACCCCGTTGAGTGAAACTCTAGAGGTCGACGTTCTCAACAAGGCATCAATCACGTCTCTAAACCTCACTGGAAAACCATGACGGCAAAGGAGGTCAAGCAGATAATCCCAGCGGACGGAGTCAAAAGCTTTCTTGATGTCTAGCTTGAAGAGAAGGGAGGGCTTTTTCAAACGGTGCAGCCTGCGCGTCAAATTCTGAACGTAAACAAAGTTGTCATGGATGCTCCGCGTCTTGATGAAGGCGCTCTGGGACCTAAAGACAAGCAGGTGCATAAAGGGCGCGAGCCATGAGGCCATCATCTTGGCCACAATTTTGGCGATCGCGTGGATGAGGCTAATAGGCCGAAAATCTGAGATCCTCTCGGCGCCCTCTTTCTTGGGAAGAAGCACAATGTTGGTTGAATTGATCCAGTGGAAGTGCTCCGCGCGCAGGTCCGAAAAATTATTAATCGCAGCCATGACATCTCCCCTGATGGTGTCCCAGCAAGCTTTTAAAAAAGCCACAAAGAAGCCATCGGGGCCGGGCGCCTTGTCCTTTGGGAGCTGAGCAATGGCATCAGTGACCTCCTTCTCCATAAAGGGGTAGCCGAGAGACGACTTGCAATGGGTGAAGTCCATAATCTCCCAGTTGAAATCGTGGGATCTTCTCTGGCCCTTATGCAGCATAGAAGCGAAGTGATCGTGAGCGAGCTTCTGTTTCTCCTCGTGTTGTGTGACCCATCTGTCAGTGTCAAAACCGGCTGATCTCGGGTAGGGGGTCCCGAACTGTGCGTCTTAGGATCGAAGGTAACAGGAGACAGGAACACGATGTTTTACCCAGGTTCGGGCCCTCTTAATGGAGGTAATACCCTACTTCCTGCTTGATTGACTTTTATGAGTATAGGGGTTACAAGCGTTGATCTACCTCGACATCGTAATGGCTAAACCCTAGATGTCTAGCCTGTATGATTTGTCTTGATCTCTATGGACTAACCCCTCTGGTTTATATAGACACCGAAGGGGGCCAGGGTTGTACAAAGTCGGTTTACAGAGAAAGGAGGCTACACGACTAGCCGCCAAGCTTGCTATTCACGCAAAGGAGAGTCCCATCCGGACACGAGGGAAGGCCTTCTATCTTGTATCTTCACGGCCCATTAGTGTGGCCCATGTCACATAGCCCGACCATCCGAGGACCCCTTCATCCAGGACTCCCTCAGTAGCCCCCGAACTTGCCTTCAATGACGATGTAGTATCCATCTTTACGTCTTCGGCTTTGCAAGGCGGGTTCTCCATTGCACTTCGGATTGATGATAGTTCAGATGTACATTAAATACCATTTTCTATTGATTCTTCGTTGTCGTCGCCTCGGCTTCCACTTGTCAAACGAATGTGAACAGTCTAGGTGTTTTTCTACAAATAACCCCTTGACCATGCGGGAAAGGCGCCTATTTAAAGAGACTAGATCTCAGATACCATTCCACACCATGCGCAAATCCTTAGAACTTGCCATAGGAAATCGCCCAAGCATGGCCAGCGCTCCTGGCTCTTCCTCGCGCCCTAGCGGCCCTCAAAAAGATGACCGGAAAAGCTGTTCGGTATCCCACGCCCATCTGAACATGCTTCAGACACAGGGGTACCTTCCTCCCGCGGATCTAGTCTCCGTTCGGGCTGGATTAACTTCCATTGACGGCGAAGCTCTAGCGGAGAATTTCCCCAATCCTTCTAAAGAGGAGCGGGTGTGCTTCGTTCCCTTCCTTCTGAGGGGCGTAGGATTTCCTATTCACCCTTTCCTCACAGGTCTACTGGAGTATTACAGCCTCCAACGGCACAATCTGACGCCAGGCTCCATCCTGCATATCGCGAGCTTCGTTGCTCTTTGCGAGCTGTTTCTAGGCTGCGAGGATCATTTCGAGCTATGGCGGAAATTTTTCTGCCTCGTCCCCCGCTCCCAAAAGGGATCTATATTCGAGGTGGGTGGCGCCGAAGTATGGCGCATAGCCGGGACTAGATACCCATCCGGCACTCCGAAGAAGGCATCCGAAGAGTGGCCCTCAGAGTGGTTTTATATTGAAGACGTCGTTCTTCAGGACCCAATCCGGCATGGTCTTCCCGAATTATCCAGTGCCCCTTTAAAGAAGCGCGCCAGCTGGCGTCCCCGAAGTCTTGAAGAAGAAGATAGTGCGGAGGTTTTGAGGCTAGCAAACAAGATCAGAGTACTTGTCAACTCCGGGCTATCTATAATTGAGGTAATGGCAATTTCAATAACGCGATGCGTTCAGCCGCTCCAATCTAGAGGTCTTCCCATGTGGAATTATAATGGGGAGGACGATGTGTCCCATTGCCTGCGCAAGGGTCCAGACAATTTTACCGCCCTGGCCACCATCTTAGCTGACCTTTACAAAGGGGAGAAGGAAGACTTCGCTCGTTTGACATGTCGGGAAGACTTTTCAATGTACAACCCCATCCCCTGGGTGAGTATTTTCTTCGATTATTGGCCTCACTCAATCTCTTGACTGAGTTATGCTAATCGAATTTAATCCAGCTATTTTTAACAGGAGTGGAGAAAGGTCGTCGAGGGGGTCTATAGCCCTGCTCCGCAGCCAGAGAACCATATTCGAGATCTGGACCCCGGATATGAAGAAGATCCGGATATATTTATAGAGCTTAAAGAGGGGATCTTTTATTAGGGGAGCTACAACAGCACGAAAGTGGCCATTATAGGCGATTACCCCAGCCTTCTCCCCTCCTCCCATGTAAGTACCCAGGAGACGTCTCCTCCAAAAGAGTTTTCCCATCGCGCCTCACCCACCGCAATATCTCATGCTCCGAAGGGGCGGCGCTCGTCTCGCCGAGCTGTATCAGAGGCGTCCTCCAAGAAGACGACAGCCGCGCAGGGCGATTCTTTGAAAAGAAAAGAAAACGGCGATACCACTGGGCCCCCATCTTCACGAAAGAGGTACATTTTTTAACATGCATCCTGCGGGTGGCCGAATTGTGACGTTCCCTGGTGTGTCATATTTTAGGAAGAATATACGTCGGGCTATATCCGGGGAACTCGCCGGCCATGTGTCAACTAATCCGGTCCCGGACCCTGCCCTGAGGACTAGGGTCGATATAGGCGCAACGCCGTATTGTCATCTCCAAGCGGATTCAGATAATGTATCTGCCACCAATTCCGAAGGGGAGAGCACAATGAATCATCGGTGGCGGAAAGAAGCCATGCGCGACCCAAGCTTCACCGAAGAAGCGTTCAATGCCCTCAGCTCTGCGGACGCATATATCCGAGCTGCCCGGGATGGACTTGTCGGAGCCACTCACCAGCTTGGGGAAGATTATGCGGGTAAAAACTTTGAGTAGTATCAATAAGCATGTGCCAGTAGCCCCCGAGACTTGAAGCAGTTGGCCCAACTGATTTAAGTGACGTTATATCACCAGGTACTCGCGGCAAAAAATGACACACTGTCCAAGGAGCTTGAAGAATGCCGGACCAAGCTAATTTCTGCCACCGCCGAACTGGAAAATGTGAAGAAATCCAGGAAGGCACCTGATGGTAAGTACAAGAGTATCCGGAAAAGACGATTCTGCGCCAACAATGATTTTAAATATGCATTGTTTTATTTACGGCTGCAGGATCGGCAGAGGAGTTGAAGGAGATGCTAAAGGCTGCTGAGACGGACAAACAACATGTCGAAGGGCAAGAAGCCACTGGTCAGCGTGTATTAACACGGACCATCAATGAGAAGAACGAGCTACAGGATGCAAACTTCAAGCAAGCCGAAGAGCTAAAGTACGTAAGAGCCCAACTGTCGGATGCCTTGAAGGAGACCGGAAGCTGAAAGGCGGCATATTTAGTATGTCCTTGAACCTAACTTTCATATGGTCCCATACATGGAAAGTTTTATGAGATTGTTCCTGTAGGTGCGTTAACTGGGCGTCCCGAGGGAGAAGTGTCCGTATTTCAAGGTGACTTGCTGCAGGAGCTATCCAAAGTGCACCAGCAAGCTCGGAAAGCAATGAGGAACATGGCTAAGGCTTTATGGCCGTCCGATTCCCCTCCAGGAATGCTGGGAGAGCTCACGGATTTATTCAAGGGAGCTCGTCTCCGCTTTGAGCTATGGAAGGCGTCCGCATGTCGAGAAGGTGCGCGAGAAGCCTGGACCATGGTGAAAATGTGGTATACCGGACTTGATCCGAATCATATGGCCTGGGTTGGACCTCGGGGACCAAACAGGCAAGAAATTCCGGTTATCTTGGTATACGACCAAGTGAAGACAGCCGCCAAATTTTCACAATAGGACTATAAGTTAGACAGCCTGATAGATGGCATAGATCAAGAGTAGGCGTGTGATTTTATGTAACAATAATACACTTTATCATAAGATTTATCTCCGGCCGAATTGTAAAATATTTTCATGGCGGACCTTCCGCTTTGACCTCCTAAACCCAAGGGTTGGAGTGTTTCTGAATACTATACCTGTGGTAAACACCAAGTATGTGCGGAAACCAGGCAATCCGGTCATAGTGCTTGAACAGACAAACTTTGTTCGGAGAGTTATGTTATATTACTTTTTAATGTAAGAAACATCTTTCGGAGAGAATAGTTCCGTTAAGGGTTTTTCTCCCTGGGTCAGCATGCGTGTTTTGTGCGTGCCTAAGCCTGATGCGAAAGAATCACATGTGTCTTTTTATTTTGATAGTTTATATTGCAACGATGGCAGTTCGTCATTTGTCCGCCGACCAATTATTCCCTTAAGAACGCCAGCTTTCGGCTTCACCCGTCTGGGGTACATGTCCGGCTGGCCCGGTTGTAACAATCGCATAGGTGCACCCTTTATGCCCTAGTCGAACAAGCGGGAACGTAGGGCATAAGCACAGGAGCTAGGCAACCCAGCTTGGCAAAAACTTAAGTCATAAAGGTGCATATGATGGCGAAGACATGATGTATATGAGCAAACAACACATATGTATGGTGAGCTTTATGCTCGAAATAATAATAAGCTTCTATTGAAAGAAGCCCCCAGTTATGGTGGGGTGTGTACATTTAAGGATGTATACCCCTCAAGTGTGTGGCTTACCCGAACACACGCTAGAAATCGTAAAATAAACGAAATAGAAATAAAAAAGGAACTAAAAATTGAAAAAAGGAGAAAAAGGTATTGAACAATGTGTCCGGACTTAGGCGTAGAATCTTCGGAGCCCGGCAGCGTTCCATGGTTCGGCTCTAAGCGATTGTCCGATGCATTGCAAAGGCGATAGGCTCCTCCACTGATAACTTCATCTATAATGACGGGACCCTCCCATTTGGGCTTGAGCTTGTCCTTTTTCTTCTCTAGTAGGCGTAGAACGAGTTCACCGACATTATAAGTCTTTGCCCGCACTTCTCTGCTTTGGTATCCTCGATCTTGTTGTTTATAGAATGCGGAACGGGCTTTTGCGACCTTGCGCTCCTCCTCCAGGCCATCTAAGTCATCTTGCCGATCAAGCTCGGCCTCTCTCTCCTCATACATGCGCACTCGAGGTGAGTCGTGAATAATGTTGCAGGGCAGGACAACCTCTATGCCGTACACCATGAAGAACGGTGTGTATCTGGTCGTGCGATTGGGTGTGGTACGCAGCCCCCAGAGTACGGAGTCGAGCTCCTCGACCCAGTGTTTATCCGACTCCTTTAAGGATTGCACTAGTCTGGGTTTGATGCCGCTCATTATCAGACCATTGGCCCGTTCAACTTGACCATTTGTCTGGGGCTGATACACGGAGGCATAATCGAGTTTAATACCTAGATTAGCACACCAATTTTTCACCTTATCGGCTGTGAAATTAGAGCCGTTGTCAGTAATAATGCTATGTGGGACACCGTAACGGTGTACGACACCAGAGATAAAATCTATCACCGGTCCGGCTTCAGCCATTTTTACCGGTTTGGCCTCTATCCACTTAGTGAATTTATCAACCATAACTAGTAAATATTTCTTCTTATGGCTTCCCCCTTTAAGGGCTCCGACCATGTCTAGCCCCCAGGCCGCAAAAGGCCAGGTAATGGGGATTGTTCTTAGGGCTGTGGGCGGCATATGGCTTTGATTGGCAAAGAGCTGGCACCCGACACAACGCTGTACAAGGGCCTGTGCATCTGCTCGGGCCGTGGGCCAGAAGAAACCTGTGCGGAAGACCTTGCTTACGAGGGCCCGAGCTGCGGCGTGATGGCCGCCGAGGCCAGCATGTATTTCGGCCAAGAGTTGCCGCCCCTCCTCTTCGGAGATACTTCTTTGAAGGACTCCAGTAGTTCTTTTCTTATAGATCTCTCCTTCATGAGCTTTGTAGGCTTTCGAGCGTCGAACGATACAACGAGCCACATTCTGGTCATCAGGGAGCTCTCGCCTATTAAGGTAGGCCAGGAAGGGTTCGGTCCATGGAGCGATTACCACCATGATTACATGGGCGGAAGGCGTTGGTTCTGTGCCCGAGCCCTTGATGATATCCAAATCGTGTTCGGCATCCGGGGGTGTGATCGGCGCCGTACTGGTTTTTCCGCTCTCGTCCTGCCATACCACGGATGGCTTAAAGAGCCTTTCCACGAAGGTGTTAGGTGGGACGAGTTGCGTTTAGCGTCCATTCGAGCAAGGATGTCCGCTACTTGGTTACTGTCTCGGGCCACATGATGAAACTCGAGCCCCTCGAACTGAGCTGATATTTTTAGTACGGCGTTGCGGTAAGCTGCCATATTTGGATCTTTTGCATCAAATTCTCCATTTATTTGGGATATTGCAAGGTTTGAATCCCCGCGCACCTCGAGGCGTTGTATGCCAATAGAAACAACCATCCGGAGACCGTGCAGTAGTGCCTCATATTCGGCTGCGTTATTGGAGTCCGTATACATGATTTGTAATACGTAATAGACTGTGTCCCCTGTAGGGGATGTTAGGATGACACCGGCCCCCAATCTGGCTAACATTGGAGCCGTCGAAGTACATCACCCAGTTGGAGTATGTGCCGTACTCTTTAGGGAGTCCGGCTTCTGTCCATTCGGCGACAAAGTCGGCCAACACCTGAGATTTAATAGCTCGGTGTGGTTTGTACGTTATTTCAAATGGTAAGAGATCGATGGCCCATTATGCAATGCGGCCGGTAGCGTCTCGATTGTTTATGATGTCATTGAGTGGAACTTCGGAGGCCACCATGATCGAGCACTCTTGAAAGTAGTGTAGCAGCTTCCGAGATGCCATGAAAACCGCATATGCTATCTTTTGATACTGCGGGTATCGGGATTTGCATGGTGTGAGAACCATTGTAGGATCAAAAGTATGTCTAGAGGGGGGTTGATTAGACTACTTGACCAAATAAAAACCTATCCTTTTCCCAATTTTAAGTCTTGGCAGATTTTAGCAACTTAGCACAAGTCAAGCAATCAAACTACATATGCAAGTCTAAGAGTATACCAGCAGAATGTATAACATTGCACATGAAGGTAAAGGGAGGAGTTTGGAGGGAGCAAACGCAATGTAGACACGAAGATTTTTGGCGTGGTTCCAATAGGTGGTGCTATCGTACATCCACGTTGATGGAGACTTCAACCCACGAAGGGTAACGGCTGCGCGAGTCCACGGATGGCTCCACCCACGAAGGGTCCACGAAGAAGCAACCTTGTCTATCCCACCATGGCCATCGTCCACGAAGGACTTCCCTCACTAGGGTATATCTAAACAAAGTAGGCGATCTCCTTGCCCGTACAAACTCCTTGGTTCAACTCCACAATCTTGACAGAGGCTCCCAAGTGACACCTAACAAATCTAGGAGACACCACTCTCCAAAAGGTAATAGATTGTGTGTTGATGATGAACTCCTTGCTCTTGTGCTTCAAATGATAGTTGCTACCTCTTGAGCATGTGTTGGTTTTTCCCTTGAAGAGGAAAGGGTGATGCAGCAAAGTAGCGTAAGTATTTCCCTCAGTTTTTGAGAACCAAGGTATCAATCTAGTAGGAGGCCACACGCAAGTCCCTCGTACCTACACAAACAAATAAGAACCTTGCAACCAACGCGATAAAGGGGTTGTCAATCCCTTCATGGCCACTTGCAAAAGTGAGATCTGATAGAGATGATAAGATAATATTTTTGGTATTTTTATGATAAAGATTAAAAGTAAAGATTACAAAATAAACGGCGACAGAAATAGCTTGTTGTCAGGAGATTAATATGATGGACAATAGACCCGGGGCCATAGGTTTCACTAGTGGCTTATCTCAAGATAGCATAAGTATTACGGTGGGTGAACAAATTACTATCGAGCAATTGATAGAAAAGTGAATAATTATGAGAATATCTAGGCATGATCATGTATATAGGCATCACGTCCGCAACAAGTAGACCGACTCCTGCCTACATCTACTACTATTACTCCACACATCGACCGCTATCCAGCATGCATCTAGAGTATTAAGTTCATAAGAACAGAGTAACGCATTAGGTAATATGACATGATGTAGAGGGATAAACTCAAGCAATATGATATAAACCCCATCTTTTTATCCTCGATGGCAACAATACAATACGTGTCATTTCCCCTACTGTCACTAGGATCGAGCACTGCATGATTGAACCCAAAGCTAAGCACTTCTCCCATTGCAAGAAAGATCAATCTAGTAGGCCAAACCAAACTGATAATTCGAAGAGATTTGCAAAGATAACCAATCATACATAAAAGAATTCATAGAAGATTCAAATATTGTTCATAGATAATCTTGATCATAAACTCACAATTCATCGGATCTCGATAAACACACCGCAAAAAGAGTTACGTCGAATAGAACTCCAAGAAGATCGAGGAGAACTTTGTATTGAGATCCAAAGAGAGAGAAGAAGCCATCTAGCTAATAACTATGGACCTGAAGGTCTGTGGTAAACTACCAACACATCATCGGAGAGGCTATGGTGTTGATGTAGAAGCCCTCGGTGATCGATGCCCCCTCCGGCAGAGCGCCGGAAAAGGCCCGAAGATGAGATCTCACAGGTACAGAAGGTTGCGGCGGTGGAATTAGGTTTTCGTGGTGCTCCTCGATGGTTTCGGGGTACGTAGGTATATATAGGAGGAAGAAGTAGGTCTGTGGAGCCACGAGGGGCCCATGAGGGTGGAGGGCGCGCCGGGGGAGGGGGGGGGTAGGCACACCCCTACCTCGTGGCCTCCTCATTGATTGCTTGACGTCCACTCCAAGTCCTCTGGATCACGTTTGTTCCAAAAATCACGCTCCCGAAGGTTTCATTCCGTTTGGACTCCGTTTGATATTCCTTTTCTGCGAAACACTGAAATAGGCAAAAAAACAACAATTTGCACTGGGCCTTGGGTTAATCGGTTAGTCCCAAAAATAATATAAAAGTGTATAATAAAGCCCATTAAACATCCAAAACAGAATATATAATAGCATGGAGCAATCAAAAATTATAGATACGTTGGAGACGTATCAAGCATCCCCAAACTTAATTCCTGCTCGTCCTCGAGTAGGTAAATGATAAAAACAGAATTTTTGATGTGGAATGCTAGTTAGCACATTCTTCAATGAAATTTTCTTTATTGTGGCATGAATGTTCAGATCCTAAAGATTCAAGATAAAAGTTTAGTATTGACATAAAAATAATAATACTTCAAGCATACTAACCAAGCAATTATGTCTTCTCAAAATAACATAGGCAAAGAAAGCTCATCCCTACAAATCATATAGTTTGGCCATGCTTCATTTTCGTCACACAAGAATGGCCTCATCTTGCACAACCCCGATAACAAGCCAAGCAATTGTTTCATACTTTAGTAATCTCAAACTTTTTTCAACTTTCACACAATACATGATTGTGAGCCATGGACATAGCACTATGGGTGGAATAGAATATAATGATGGGGGTTGTGTGGAGAAGACAAAAAAGGAGGAAGTCTCACATTGACGTGGCTAATAAATGGGCTAGGGAGATGCCCATCAATTGATGTCAATGCAAGGAGTAGGGATTGCCATGCAACGAATGCACTAGAGCTATAAATGTATGAAAGCTCAACAAAATAAACTAAGTGGGTGTGCATCCAACTTGCTTGCTCATGAAGACCTAGAGGATTTGAGGAAGCCCATCGTTGGAATATACAAGCCAAGTTCTATAATGAAAAATTCCCACTAGCATATGAAAGTGACAAAACAAGAGACTCTCTATCATAAAGATCATGGTGCTACTTTGAAGCACAAGTGTGGAAAAAGGATAGTAGCATTGTCCCTTCTTATGTTTTTGGGCATTTTTTATTTGGCCTTTCTCTCTTTTATTTATTTATTTATTTATTTGGGACAATGCTCTATTAATAATGATCATCACACCTCTATTTTTTACAACTCAATGATTACAACTCGATACTAGAACACATGTATGACTCTATATGAATGCCTCCGGCGGTGTACCGGGATGGGCAATTTATCAAGAGTGACATGTATGAAATAATATGCATGGTGGCTTTGCCACAAATATGATGTCAACTACATGATCATGCAAGGCAATATGACAATGATGAAGCGTGTCATAATAAACGGAACGGTGGAAAGTTGCATGGCAATATATATCGGAATGGCTATGGAAATGCCATAATAGGTAGGTATGGTGGCTGTTTTGAGGAATATATAAGGAGGTTTATGTGTGATAGAGCGTATCGTATCACGGGGTTTGAATGCACTGGCGAAGTTTGCACCAACTCTCAAGGTGAGAAAGGGCAATGCACTGTACCGAAGAGGCTAGCAATGGTGGAAGGTTGAGAGTGCGTATAATCCATGGAGTCAACACTAGTCATAAAGAACTCATATACTTATTGCAAAAATCTACAAGTCATCAGAAACCAAGCACTACGCGCATGCTCCTAGGGGGATAGATTGGTAGGAAAAGACCATCGCTCGTCCCCGACCGCCACTCATAAGGATGACAATTAAAGAACACCTCATGTTTCAGATTTGTTACACAACGTTCACCATACGTGCATGCTACGGGGCTTGCAAACTTCAACACAAGTATTTCTCAAATTCACAACTACTCAACTATCACAACTTTAATATCACTACCTCCATATCTCAAAACAATCATCAAGTATCAAACTTCTCTTAGTATTCAATGCACTTTAAAGTTTTATCTTGGATGCCTATCATATTAGGACTAATTTTATAACCAAAGCAAATTACCATGCTGTTCTAAGGGACTCTAAAAATAATGTAAGTGAAGCATGAGAGATAAAAAATTTCTATAAAATAGAACCACCGCCGTGCTCTAAAAGATGTAAGTGAAGCACTAGAGCAAAATTGTTTAACTCAAAAGATATAAGTGAGGCATAAAAAGTATTCTAATAAATCCCGATTAATGTGTGCCTCTCCCAAAAGGTGTGTACAGCAAGGATGATTGTGGTAAACTAAAAAGCAAAGACTCAAATTATACAAGACGCTCCAAGCAAAACACATATCATGTTGTGAATAAAAATATAGCTCCAAGTAAAGTTACCGATGGACGAAGACAAAAGAGGGGATGCCTTCCGGGGCATCCCCAAGCTTAGGATTTTTGGTGTCCTTGGATTTTACCTTGGGGTGCCTTGGTCATCCCCAAGCTTAGGCTCTTCCCACTCCTTGTTCCATAATCCATCAAATCCTTACCCAAAACTTGAAAACTTCACAACACAAAACTTAACAGAAAATCTCGTGAGCTCCGTTAGCGAAATAAGACAAACCACCACTTTAAAGTACTGTAATGAACTCATTCTTTATTTATATTGGTGTTAAACCTATTGTATTCCAACTTCTCTATGGTTCATAAACTCCATTACTAGCCATAGATTCGTCAAAATAAGCAAACAACACACGAAAAACGGAATCTGTCAAATATAGAACAGTCTGTAGTAATCAGATTTGTTTGAAAACTTCTGGAACTCCAAAAATTCTGAAAAACTAGGACAACCTGTACAATGTTTGTACTGATCTACTGCAAAAATAATTGGTATTTTATCATGTTCTGGTGAGTTTAAACAATTATATTGGTGAGCGCAAAGTTTCTATCTTTTTCAGCAAGATCAAACAATTATCACCCAAGAAGATCCTATTGGTTCTACTTGGCACAAACACTAATTAAAACACACACAAAAAATCTAACCAGAGGCTAGATCAAAGATTTATTCTTAAACAGAACCAAAAAGCAAAAAACTAAAATAAAATTGGGTTGCCTCCCAACAAGCGCTATCGTTTAACGCCCCTAGCTAGGCATAAAGGCAAGGATAGATCTAGGTATTGCCATCTTTGGCGGGCAATTCTTCAATGGAACACTTATAACCCTTAGAAGTTTCCTTCTTTTTATTAATGATTAAACTCCTAGGCAAGAAATCAAGAAAATCATTCGTAGCAAAAGGTTCCTTAATGATAGCGAGAAAGTTGGGGTGAACACTTATGGATTTGAGATCTGCATCTTCCTTACTAGAAGTTTCACCCTTATTTTTAGGAACATACATTAATTTGGCAATTTTAGTAGGAGGTTTGGAAGTATTTTTCGCGGAAGAAAGGGCTGACCCTAAGTTGGTAACAATATCCTCAATTTTATCAATTCTAGTGGAATCTTGATCTATCTTTTCATTAACCATGGGTTCCTTTTCTTTTAAATTTTAAGATCAAATCCTACCTTAGATCCATATTGGGTAATTTGGTTGTGGATCTTTTTATCCAAATTCTCAATCAACCCTACGGTGGCAACTTTATTTTCAATAATTTCAAGCCTTTGCATCACATGTTCCAAAGTTAAAATAGTTCCATTAACCAAAAGAGGTGGTGGCCCAAACAAATCTATCATAGCATTATAAGAATCAAAAGTACGGCTACCCAAAAAATTCCCTCCGGTAATGGTATCAAGAATATATCTATTCCAAGGAGTGATGCCTACATAAAAATTGCGAAGAAGAACGGAAGTAGATTGCTTCCTAGTAGATCTATTTTGCGCATTGCAAATTCTGTACCAAGCATCTTTTAGAATTTCCCCCTCCCTTTGTTTAAAATTAAGAACTTCATTCTCGGGAGCCAAAGGAGTAGATAAAGGACTAGCCATAACGACGAAGCAAGCAAAAAAAGAGGCGAACGGAAAAAGAGGGCGAATAAAACGGCAAGGGTGAAGTGGGGGAGAGGAAAACCAGAGGCAAATGGAAAATAATGTAATACGAGGGATAAGAGTTTTTGATGGGTACTTGGTATGTCTTGACTTGTGCGTAGACTCCTCGGAAACGGCGCCAGAAATCCTTCTTGCTACCTCTTCAGCATGCGTTGGTTTTTCCTTGCAGAGGAAAGGGTGATGCAGCAAAGTAGCGTAAGTATTTCCCTCAGTTTTTGAGAACCAAGGTATCAATCTAGTAGGAGGCCACACGCAAGTCCCTCGTACCTACACAAACAAATAAGAACCTTGCAACCAACACGATAAAGGGGTTGTCAATCCCTTCACGGCCACTTGCATAAGTGAGATCTGATAGAGATGATAAGATAATATTTTTGGTATTTTTATGATAAAGATTAAAAGTAAAGATTGCAAAATAAACGGCGACAGAAATAGCTCATTGTCGGGGGATTAATATGATGGACAATAGACCCGGGGGCCATAGGTTTAACTAGTGGCTTCTCTCAAGATAGCATAAGTATTACGACGGGTGAACAAATTACTGTCGAGCAATTGATAGAAAAGTGCATAATTATGAGAATATCTAGGCATGATCATGTATATAGGCATAACGTCCGCAACAAGTAGACCGACTCCTGCCTGCATCTACTACTATTACTCCACACATCGACTGCTATCCAGCATGCATCTAAAGTATTAAGTTCATAAGAACAGAGTAACGCATTTGGTAAGATGACATGATGTAGAAGGATAAACTCAAGCAATATGATATAAACCCCATCTTTTTATCCTCGATGGCCACAATACAATACGTGTCATTTCCCCTACTGTCACTGGGATCGAGCACGGCATGATTGAACCCAAAGCTAAGCACTTCTCCCATTGCAAGAAAGATCAATCTAGTAGGCCAAACCAAACTGATAATTCGAAGATACTTGAAAAGATAACCAATCATAAATAAAAGAATTCAGAGAAGATTCAAATATTGTTCATAGATAATCTTGATCATAAACCCACAATTCATCGGATCTCGACAAACACACCGCAAAAAGAGTTATATCAAATATAAATTCAAGAAGATCGAGGAGAACTTTGTATTGAGATGCAAAGAGAGAGAAGAAGCCATCTAGCTAATAACTATGGACCCGAAGGTCTGTGGTAAACTACTCACACATCATCAGAGAGGCTATGGTGTTGATGTAGAAGCCCTCCGTGATCGATGCCCCCTCCGGCAGAGCGTTGGAAAAGGCCCCAAGATGGGATCTCATGGGTACAGAAGGTTGCGGTGGTGGAATTAGGTTTTCGTGGTGCTCCTCGATGGTTTTGGGGTACGTAGGTATATATAGGAGGAAGAAGTAGGTCGGAGGGCGCGCCCAGGCGGGTAGGCGCGCCCCCTGCTTCGTGGCCTCCTTGTTGATTGCTTGACGTCCACTCCAAGTCCTCTGGATCACGTTTGTTCAAAAAATCATGCTCCCGAAGGTTTCGTTCCATTTGGACTCTGTTTGATATTCCTTTTCTGCGGAATACGGAAATCGACAAAAAAACAGCAATTTGCATTGGGCCTTGGGTTAATAGGTTAGTCCCAAAAATAATATAAAAGTGTATAGTAAAGCCCATTAAACATCCAAAATAGAATATATAATAGCATGGAGCAATAAAAAATTATAGATATGTTGGAGACGTACCAATAGTCTCCCCGACACTCAAACTCTCTCTCACATATTTGGATTTGGTGGAAAGAAGATTTGAGTGGAAAGCAACTTGGGGAAGGCTAGAGATCAAGATTCATGTGGTTGGAATGGAATATCTTGGTCTCAACACATGAGTAGGTGGTTCTCTCTCAGAAAATGTATGCTGGAAGTGTAGGCACATTCTGATGGCTCTCTCCATGAATGAAGAGTGGGAGGAGGGGTATATATAGCCTCCACACAAAATCTAACCGTTAAACACAATTTACCAACGTCGGTCAGACCGATTTAGTTTAAAATGTGAATGTTAGGCTTTTTGATGGGACCGACATGTCAACTCGGTGGGACCGATTTCATTAGGGTTAGGGAATAACGTAATCTCGGTGAGACCGATCACATAAACTTGGTAGGACCGACTTTTGTAATAGGCACACAGAGAGTTGGTCAGGCAAACTCGGTGGGACCGAATCACTCATTTCAGTAAGACTGAAACGTTACAAAAGGGAAACAGAGAGTTTGCATTGCGAACTCGGTGGGACCGATCGCTCATCTCGGTTGGGCCGAAACATTACGAAGGGAAACAGAGAGTTTGCAATCCCATCTCGGTGAGACCGAGATCCCTATCGGTGAGACCGAAATGACTAGGGTTTCTGGCAGTGTCTATGTCAAATGAACTCGGTGGCGCCGGATAGATCAAATCGTTAGGGCCGAGTTTAACTTTTGGTTTGGGACAGATGTGGATATGAGAAAGTGGTTGAGGGCTTTTGGAGCATATCACTAAGAATTTTGAGCAAGCAAGCCATCAAGCAATACCTCATCCCCTTTTAATAGTATTGGCTTTTCTTATGGAATCAATGTGATCTTGGATCACTAAAATGAAAATGTAGAGTCTTGAGCTTGAGCCAATATGTGTCCTTAGCATTTTGAGGGGTCCACGTTCCTAATCCATGCCATGCCAATCATTGAACTTTCTGAAATGATCATCTTGAAATAGCATTAGTTCAATGAGTTATATGTTGTTAGGAATTACCAAAACCACCCAGGGATAGTTGCACTTTCAGTCTCCCCCTTTTTTGTAATTGATGACAACATATATATCAAAGCTTCGACAAATGATAATAAGATTTGAAATACATCGTCCCTTTGAGAAGTATGTGATAAGCAAGAGCTCCCCCTAAATTTGTGCATTATTTAAAATTTGCTTTTGAATGCAAATGCACAATCGATTAGGATCATGGGTTACTCTTCCATGTCACATACATCTTGGTGGAGCGCTCAGAATGATAGAAATTAAAAAACATGCACTCATCACCAAGGCAAAGTGAATGATCATACATGAGATATAGAAGATAATATCATCCAAGCAAGCATTAAGGTAGAATATGATCAAACACATGATCATACAAGTAGTTCACACACAGACAAAAAGTATCAAACAAGCACATACAAGAGTATCAACCAAATAACAAAAGACCAAAGAAGAAAAAACACTCTCTCTCGAAGCCTATGATCTATACATTTCTCCCCCTTTGGCAACAAGTTACCAAAAAGTTTGAAAATGCATAGTGCTATGCGTCTCTCTAGGCTTGATCTTCAGGAGGTGGTGTTGGGAGGACTCCAAAGACGAAAGCATCTGTATAAGTTTTTATAGCTGGTGGGGTGGCAACTGGAGGTGGCACTGAAGCTATGGCTGCTGGTGCTGATGTGTTAGCTCTAGTGTCAGCCATGAGCACTGCAGCAGACCTCTGACCTCTGGGCACTCTCTGAAAGGCATCTGTGGTAGCCTGCCCTTTCCTCTCCTCAGCTTCTTCTTGGAACTGCTCAACAGCTGTCTACATCTCAGTTACTTTAAGATCAAGATCATAGAACTTTGTCTCAATGATTCTCTCCAAGATCTCCTGATTTTGAGTCAGGGTGGCCAAGCCCTTCTCTATCCTCAAAGTTGCTTGAATCAGATAAGCAATCTAATCTTGTTTGCTCTTCAGAAACAGATGTGGGATCTTCTTCATTCATGACAATGGTGTTGTCCTCAAAATCTGCTCTCAAAGGTAGATGCTCCTTATCTAACAGGTAGTTGCCTGTTGAGGGAGTCCTGGATTAGGGGGTGTCCGGATGGCCGGACTATAAGATTTGGCCGGACTCCTGGACTATGAAGATACAAGATTGAAGACTTTGTCCCGTGTCCGGATGGGACTTTCCTTGGCGTGGAAGGCAAGCTTGGCGATACGGATATGTAGATCTCCTCCCATTGTAACCGACTCTGTGTAACCCTAGCCCTCTCGGTGTCTATATAAACTGGAGGGTTTTAGTCCGTAGGATGAACAACAATCATACCATAGGCTAGCTTCTAGGGTTTAGCCTCTTTGATCTCGTGGTAGATCTACTCTTGTACTACCCATATCATCAATATTAATCAAGTAGGAGTAGGGTTTTACCTCCATCGAGAGGGCCCAACCTGGGTAAAAACATCGTGTCCCTTGTCTCCTGTTACCATCCGCCCTAGACGCACAGTTCGGGACCCCCTACCGAGATCCGCCGGTTTTGACACCGACATTGGTGCTTTCATTGAGAGTTCTGCTGTGCGTTGCCATCAGGAAGGATGCCTCATCCCGTCTTTAAAGACGACACTGTTGCTAAAGGAGCTTTGGCTATCGGCCAAACTCTCCGGCTAAGCGGTTTTCTTATGACCGCTGTTCGCCGCCACCGATGATGAATTCTCGGGTCATCGAAAGCAAGCTTCACGTCAACTCGGAACTCGCCGAGCAGTTAGATCCGATGGAGCTATCTTTCTTAAACGAGCTCTTGGATCGCGCCGCCTCGAGTCGCTATGACTACGATCAGATTGGGCCTAAACCCGATCCGAGAGAGATTAACTCTCCCGTGTCACCCATCACGTCGCAGTGGTGGAGGAACAATGCGGCAAGCCTTCATCTATCTTAAGGACTAGTTATGCCCGGATTCCCGATCCCTCCAAGCCGGATACCCGCAGAGGGGAGGACGTCACTCAAGCCCTAAACCTAAAGTCAGGCAGCGGGCCAGATTCATTGGACAACATCCAAGAACCCAAGCTTCCGAGTTCGGAAACTCCTTGGCCCTGAGTCTCAGATCGGGCGAGGTTTTGGATTTAATTCCACCCGCCCACCCAAACATAAGCAATCTATCCCAAATTTGGCAAGAGCCTGCAGAAACAGTACACCATTACTGGGCCAGATTCCTCCTGGTCATGAACAGGATAAAGGACTGCCGCGAGGAGGATGCAATTTCATTCTTCTGCAATAATTGCACGGACAACGGAATCCTCAACGCCACAAGTCACCGTGAAATTACACGCTTCGCTGACTTGGTGTCCATAGTACGAAAGTACTGTGCGATGGAAAGCGCCTGGAAAACCGAAATAAAATTTTGGGACAATCCGGCCCTGAATACAACCCCAGTCCGAAATAAAAGGGTGCATTATCGCCAGGCACCTGGGTTAAACACCAAAAAGCAAAAACCCTATATAGGGCATGGAACCATACTGGAGGGATGGCTCAATGGACCCTGTAAAATTCATAGTACAAAGGGCGCCACACCAACTCATAGCCTTAGAGCATGTTGGGTACTCCGGCAGGTGGCCAGAAGTGGCGAAGAGCTTCTAACTCCAGAATCCACAGAGCACCAACCCAAGGATACCAGTACGGTATTAACAGTCTTCGAGACTTTCGCATCAAATAATATGCAGAAACGAACACTCCGCAGCCTTGCCGAAGTCTACCAAGTAGCAACAATAAACCCATGGAGTGACACGGCTATTACCTTTAATGCCAGTGATGAACCTAAATTCCGAATAGCCCGAGCACCAGCCGCATTGGTCCTCAGTTCAATAGTGGACGGCTTTCGCTTTACCAAGGTACTCATGGACGGTGGCAGCGGATTAAACCTCATTTACGAGGAAACCCTTCGAAAAATGGAAATAGACTGGAGCCTCATTGAGCGAAGCAACACAACCTTTAGAGGAATAATCCCCAGCCGGGAAGCGTGCTGTACAGGAAAAATCACACTGGATGTGGTGTTCGGCACGCCGGATAATTACTGGTCCGAGGAGGTCACGTTCCAAGTGGCCCCGTTCAGCAGCGGATACCACGCTCTATTAGGGCGAGGGGCATTTACAATTTTTCAAGCTATACCCCATTACGGGTACATGAAGCTCAAAATGCCCGGGCCCAACGGAATCATCACTCTTGCTAGTGACCCGAACATAGCACTCCGCGCCAAAAATAAGATAGCCGCATTGGCCCTTGAGGCACTATCCGAAGCCCTAGCGGCCGAGGAACTGACTGCGCTGCGCTCCACGGTGAACAGGGATGACGTGGTACTCGATAAAAGATCCAAGTCCACCTCCTTTAAACCGGCGGACGAAATAGTCAAATTCCAAGTCCATCCAACAGACCCTACAAAAACGGCCTCCATTGGGGCGCAATTAAACCCTGATGTAGACGCCACACTACGAGAATCCCTACACGAAAATTGGGACATTTTTGCCTGGCACCCTTCAGACATGCCAGGAATCCCACGCCGGCTGGCTGAGCACAACCTAAACATCCTAAAAGGATTCAAGCCAGTTAAGCAGGCTCTTCGGCGTTTCTCCGAACCTAAGAGACAAGCCATGGGAGAGGAGCTAGCCAAACTCGGAGGCGGATTCATCGAGAGATATAAAACATCCGGACTGGCTAGCAAACCTGGTGATGGTACCAAAGAAGGACAAATCCTGGCGCCTATGCGTCGATTTCAAGGACCTCAACAAGGCTTGCCCAAAGGATCCCTTCCCCCTCCCCCGCATCGATCAAATTATCGACGCTACCGCAGGGCACGATTCATTGTGTTTCCTCGACGCATACTACGGCTACCATCAAATTAAGATGGCAGAACCAGACCAAGCCGCAACGGCATTCATCACCCCGTACGGCCCATTCTGCTTCAACACAATGCCCTTCGGGCTCAGAAACGCCGGCGCAACATATCAACGCATGATTCAGACATGTCTGACAAACCAGATCGACAAAATAGTGGAGGCATACGTAGATGACGTGGTCGTCAAAACCAAGCATGTCGAAACTCTAGTAGACAACTTGAGGCTCACATTCGACAACCTCCGAACATATGACATCAAGCTTAACTCGGAAAAATGCGTTTTGGCGTACACCGGAAAGCTCTTGGGCTTCATTGTATCCGGTAGAGGAATTGAAGCAAACATAGCCAAGATCCGAGCTCTGTCACAATTGGATACCCCAAAGGACCTCAAACAAATACAAAAATTGACCGGATGCGTGGCGGCTCTAAGCCGCTTTATCTCCCGCTTGGGAGAAAAGGCATTACCCTTTATCGCCTCCTCCGGCACCAACACTTCGAGTGGGCCGGATGCGCCACGGCCGGACTCGAAGAAATAAAAGCCATATTGGCAACAAACCCGGTCCTGGCCGCGCCTAACATCGGCGAACCAATGCTATTATACATCGCGGCAACTCATCAAGTTGTAAGCGCAGTGCTCGTCGTCGAACGAGAAACGGACGGACACAAATTCCCCTTCAAAAGCCAGTTTACTACGTGTCCACCGTCCTCCTCCATGCAAGTCGCGGTACCGCATTATCAAAAGATAGCGTCACGCGTATTTATGGCATCCGGAAGCTGCGACACTACTTTCAAGAGTGTTCGATAACAGTAGCCTCTGAAGTACCTCTTAACGATATTATAAACAACCGCGACACGACGGGCGGATTGCCAAATGGGCCATTGAGCTCCTCCGCTCGACATAACCTATAAGCCACGACGAGCTATTAAGTCACAAGTTTTGGCCGACTTAAATGCGAATGGTCTGAAGCCAACTCCTAAAGAGTACGGCACATATTCCAACTAGATCATGCACTTCGACGGCTCCAAAATGTTGGCTGGTGCAGGGTCTGGCGTCGTTCGACGTCCCCAACAGGAGATCTGATTCAATCGTACTCGAGATAATGTATCACGGACTCCAACAACGCAATCAATCGAGGCCCTTCTACATGGTCTCCGGATGGCAGTCTCCATGGGCATCAACGCCTAGAGGTGCGCGAGGATTGAACCTCGCGATATCCCAAATAAATGGAGACTTTGATGCCAAGGATCCGAAAATGGCAGCTTATCGCAACGCCGTCCTAAAATTGTCAGCTCGGTTCGAGGGGCTCGAATTTCACCATATAGCCCGGGAAAACAATCAATCAGCAAACGTCTTGGCACGCATTGGCGCAAAGCGCGATGCAGTCCCCCCCAACTTTTTCTTGGAGAGGCTATTCAAGCCATCCATATTATGGGAAGGGGAATCCGGAAATAACAGCCCGGACCCAACCGCACTGCCCGATACCGAACATTCTGACACAATGGGAGGCTCTGCCAACGAAGTAAAATCCTCAGCCCACGTAATTATGGCAGTCATTGCCCCGTGGACAGAACCATTCCTATCTTACCTAACCAGGCAGGAACTTCCCGAGGACCAAAACGAGGCACGCTGCATAGTGCGGCGATCTAAAGCCTATAAAGTCCATGAGGAGAGCTTTATAAGAAAAGCACCACCGAGTCCTTCAAAGGTGTATCTCTGAAGAGGAAGGCGGAATCTTCGGCTGGAATTCATCTTTGGACTCGGCGGGCACCACGCCGCGGCCGGCCCTTAAAGCAAGGCCTTCCGTACAAGATTTTATTGGCGGCGGCCTGGCAGATGCCGGGACTTAGTCCAATGATCGTCGGTTGCCGCTCTTTGCTAACCAAAGCCATATGCCACCCACCGCCTCCAAACTATACCCATCACCTGGCCCTTCGCGGTGCAGGGCTTGACATGGTTGGACCCCTTAAAGGAGGAACCCACAAGCAAAAATACCTACTGGTCATGGTGGATAAGTTCACCAAATGGATAGAGGCCAAGCTCGTTAAGACGGCGAATCCGGACCGTGATAGACTTCATATCCGGGTCGCATACACGTTCTGGCGTCCCCACAAAGATCATCACCGATAACGGCAAAAACTTTACGGCCGACGAGGTCAAACTCTGGTGCAAAAACATGGGCATCAAGCTCGATTATGCTTCAGTCTATCACCCACAAACTAACGGTCAAGTCGAGCGAGCAAATGGTCTAATCATGAGAGGAATCAAACCCAGATTAGTGCGGTCCCTCAAGGAATCTAACACGCACTGGGTAGAGGAGCTCGACTCCGTACTCCGGGGGCTGCGGACCACGCCGAATTGCACCACCAGATACACACCATTCTTTATGGTATACGGCGCAGAGGCGGTTCTGCCCTACGACATAATTCATGACTCACCTCGCGTGCGCATGTACGAAGAAAGAGAAGCCGAACTCGATCGACAGGACAGTTTGGACGCCTTGGAGGAGGAGCGTGACGTGGCAAAAGCCTGTTCCACACTCTATCAACAGCAGGCTCGAAGATACCAAAGCAGAGAAGTACGGGCCAAAACTTACAATGTTGGCGAGTTAGTTCTACGCCTGCCGGACAAGAAAAAGGACAAACTCAAGCCCAAATGGGAAGGTCCCTTTATTATTGACCAAGTCCTGACTGGTGGAGCGTACTGTCTGCGAGATGCATCGGATAACCGACTCGAGCCGAACCCATGGAACACAGCCCGTCTCCGAAGATTCTACGCCTAGCGCCGGACTCTGTGTTCGTCTCCTTCCTCTGTCTATTTTTTACACATTAGCTGTCTTATATTCCTCCCCTTCTCCCTCCCTTTCTCTTACAGCCTTTAAGGGCTCGTTAGCGCTTTGTTACTTAACCGACGCGCTATCCGCTCATTATACTGGGGCTTCTTTAATGAAGCTTATTTATCTGGGCTTCATGCCCAACACATGTGTCACACTTCCGCATGTACCTTTTATTCACCATTATATGCATCGATATGACTTAAGTTTTGGCCAACCTGGGTTGCCTGGCTCTTGTGCTTACCCCTACGTTCCCGATTGTTCGGCTAGGCGGTAAAGGGAGCACATCTGCAATTGTTACTGCCGGGTCAGCGGATGTGTACCTCGGTGGGTGAAGCCGAAAGCTTGCGTTCTTAAGGGAATATTCGATCGGTGAACAAAGATGATTTCTCACTCGTTTATTTATCTGCCCCGGATGCTTTTACGCTTTTTATGGTCCGAACATGCACTTTAGGGCATGCCTCCCTGGAAAGGAACCCCTAACGGAACTATTCTCCTGGAAGATGTTTCTTACTAACCATGTAATATAACATAACTAGTTGGGCACTTGTCATTTCAAGCACTAATGACCCCTCGCCTGGTCTCCGTGCATGCCCGATTCTTACATAACCGAGAGGGTATTCGGACACACTCGGACTGTCGGGTCCCGAGGTTGAAGCGAAAATGTCCGCCATGACAAACGATCTACAATCCGGCTAGAAGGCATTTTACATGTCATCTTAAATTACATAGTCAATTTGACGGTATATTCCTCTTCAATACCATCCAACAGGCTGTCTAGTTTACTGATCCTGTTGGGAATATTAATGACCAACTCTACCTGGCCGTACACTAAGCTCACAGGATCTCCTTCCCATCGGGCCCCACAGTCCGACCTCGCCATGTGGTTTGGGTCGGACTTCGTGTACCGCGTCTTCACCATGGCCCAGGCCTCCCTGGCGCCTTGACGGCAGGCCGATATCTTCCATAATTGGAAGCACCACCGCGCTCCCTTCAGCTTCTCTGCAAGCTCTCCATGGCCTTCGGGCATGGAGACGGATGGCCACAAGGCCTGGGTGACGCCTTGCATCACCTGCCAAACTCGTTCGTGCAGTTGTGAGAGCTCGGAAAGAAGGTCACCCGTAGAACCGGGCATTTCCTCTGCAGGCCGACCTGTTAGCATACCTACAGACATAACTCTGTCAATCGACTTCCTCGCCGAACTCTTTTTTGAAGTTCGTTCAAGCACTTACTAAAAATGCCGCGTCGAAGCCGCCGATTCTCCTTCACGGAGTCCGACAGCTGGGCACGAACATCCTTTAGTTCCTCACCCAGCTGGGTGTTGGCATCTTGGAGATTATTCTTCTCCTGCCTCACCTTCGTAAGCACGCTCTCGCCGGCCTTTAACCAGCGCAAGAGTTGTTGCTTGTCCGGATCTACTCTGGTGCCATAGGCAATGTTATTGTCAGATTTGCACACACGCCGCACTTCACAACATACTTATCTTTCGAAGCATATATTACGGAGGGGTCTCCTTGGCCTCCCCTGCGCTGCTAGTCGGCCTCAAGTTGGGCTTTGCACTCTTCCGGCTCCCCGGATAGTTGGGTATTCTTTTACGTAGATCCTGCATAACAAATGATCCTTAAATCAGTTATTCTAACTGTTTCAAGTCTCGGAGGCTACTGACATATATAACCATCAAATTTTCTCACCCGTATGTCTTTTACATACTGCTCCGTGGCTCTGGCTAGACCATTTTGAGCGGCACGAAGGTACGCATCTCCCGAATTGAAGGCATCCAATGCCTCTTGGGAGAAACAAGCGTCACGAAGAACTGTCCGGCGATGCCTGTGGTTCATGGCACTCTCCACCTCGGAATTGGTGGCAGACAGCCCGTCTGCATCCTCTGTCGGAGGAGCGTCCGGTGCGCGCCTCGTGTTCGCCTCCGCTTCCGGACCCGGCCTTGGAGCCTGGCTGGTGGAGGCGCGATTGGCAACCTCTCCGGATATAGTCCGGCGAGCGCTCTTTTTCTGAAGAAACACGGCGTTAGTATGCCTTGAGGAATAAAACACAGGAATAAGATGGCACGCCATACCGTTGTGCCGGCGTCTCAATCCGGACCGCACTTCTTTTCAGCCTGCTGGGCCTTGCTGCCCCTTGTTGGCTAGCCACCGCAGGCTCGGCCTTCCGCCTCAAAGACTTCCCCTGCAAAAACACCATTTGGTATACAGTGATAAAAAATAAGCACGGATGGACCATCTTAAAAGTACTGGGACTTCGGTCTCGGTAACTTGTGAGGCTGGAAGTAGTCCGGGATAATCGGTCGTAATGGCCACTAAGGCGTTGTCCTTGCTCAATTGATGAAACACCCCATCGATCAGCTCCACAGATAAGTCCGGGTCCTCTTGGAAGACCGGGTCAAGGGACCGTTCCGGGTCCTCGGGTTGTGGAGGAGGGCTGTTTATCTCCTTTACAGCCTGGCGTAGCTCCTGCGTTGAAATTGCTAGACTGAATACTTACCCATGGGAATATGAAACAGATGGGCGAGTAAAAGTGTCCGCTTACCCAGCTTGGAGGATTGTACATAAAAAATCCGCCCCGTGGGTTGACGCGGAGAAATTCCTCCTCTTCTCCCTTGTACAATGCAGACAAGATCTTCGTCAGAGCGGCAACCGATTCCGGCCCCTTACGGCCGCAACGGGTGGCATCATCCTCCCCGTTGAAATCGCACATGGGGTGGCCTCTATACTGAAGTGGCTGCACCCCCCGCATAATGCATGTGGCCATGACCTCGATCATGGTCAGTCCGGAATGAGCTAACAACCTTATCCGGCTCATCAAGTAAAGGACATCCTTGTCATTTTCCTTCTGAGAGCTCCGTGGACGCCAGCTTAGGCGCTTCCTCAAAGGAGCATTATCGAACTCAGGGAGGCCGATCCGAATAGGGTCCGGCAGGGGGACATCTTCTATATAAAACCATTCTGAAGGCCAGTCTTCGGACGCCTTTCTTTGGGGTTCCGGATAGATATCCGGTCCCGGCGACGCGCCATAGTTCGGCTCCGCCCACTTGATATATCGACCCCTCCTGAGAACGGGGCACGAGGCAGAACAACTTCTTCCACAGCGCGAAATGAGCCTCGCGGCCCAAAACAGCTCGCAAAGGGCTCTGGCTCGCGATGTGCAATATGGAGGCTGGCGTAAGGTTGTGCAGCTGGAGGCCATAGAACTCCAGCAGCCCCCGGAGAAACGGATGAATTGGAAATCCGAGCCCTCTTATCAAATAAGGGATAAGGCATACCCGCTCTCGTTTTGAGGGATTGGGGACGCTCTCCGCTTGCTCTCCGCCATTATAGGCGGCAAGTCCGGCTCGAACCGGGACCATGTAGGCTGGGGGAAGGAATCCCTTGGCTTGGAGCGCCACTAGCTCGCTGTGCAGGATGGAACATCTCTTCCAATCTCCAGGTTGAGGACTGGGAGGGCGAGAGGAGGAGCTACGACGACTGGCCATGATGGAATGGATCTCTGTCGGGTGTGCTCTGATGAAAGCTCGTCAAGGGAAGGTGGTGTGATTTGGATCTAAATCCTCGTCTCTTTAATAGACAGCTCATTTATGCAGCTAGGGGGGTAAATGTAAAACACTCTGGCTTTTCGCATTCGTTTGACACATGGAAGATGGCCATTATTGGGCGTAGAAGACAAGGAGCGCAATATTCACAAGGAGCCGGACACTATTCAACAGGTACACGGAATTTGGAGAAGAACCGCCTTGGAATGCGAAGACAATCTGCGTGCGGACTCGCTGCCATTGAAGCCTGGTTAGGGGACTCTTGAGGAGTCTGGATTAGGGGTGTTCGGATGGCGGACTATAACCTTTGGCGGACTCTGGACTATGAATATGCAAGATTGAAGACTTTGTCCCGTGTCCGGATGGGACTTTCCTTGGCGTGGAAGGCAAGCTTGGCGATCTGGATATGTAGATCTCCTCCCATTGTAACCGACTACATGTAACCCTAGCCCTCTCTGGTGTCTATATAAACGGAGGGTTTTAGTCCGTAGGACGAACAACAATCATACCATAGGCTAGCTTCTAGGGTTTAGCCTCTTTGATCTCGTGGTAGATCTACTCTTGTACTACCCATATTATCAATATTAATCAAGCAGGAGTAGGTTTCTACCTCCATCGAGAGGGCCCGAACCTGGGTAAAAACATCGTGTCCCTTGTCTCCTGTTACCATCCGCCTAGACGCACAGTTTGGGACCCCCTACCCGAGATCCGCCGGTTTTGACACCGACATTGGTGCTTTCATTGAGGGTTCCGTTGTGCCGTCGCCATCAGGTAGAATTGCATGATGAGTTCATCATTCTACTTGGTCAGCTTCTGACCCACAAACTTGTCCACTCCACATGCTCTGAAGCTCTCATGCACACATGGAAAATGGTCTTCATCCTCAACAATGTATTTCCAGCCAGCCCACTTCTTGTCATAGACTATGGGCTTCTTGTCAGCCAATATGGTTTCATAGAAATCTTGCTGCTCTTTGGTATGGAACCTATAGTCCACATCAGTCTTTCTCCTCAAAGCATAAGGGTCACTTTGTCTCCAAAGTCTGAGAACCGCATCCTTCCTGATGCTCATATCTTCTGCCACTGGATGGCTTTCATCATGATCTGGAATTTTTTGTTTGAACTTCCTAAGCACTTGGGCTTCAGCATCTTCTTCTTCATCCATCTCAGGCACCGGGGCATTGTTCTTCTCAGCAGCTGGAATGTTCCTTGTGCTGCTCTTGGGCTTTGAAGTCTTTGAAGCTTGATCAGAAGCTTTGGGGGCAGTCTTGGGCTTGGAAGGGGCAGCCCCAGACTTGATGGCATCCCCCATCAGCTTTTGAGACTTTGATGCTGGAGCAGCATCTTCTTCCTCTTCCTCTTCAGCTGGGTCATTAAACATAGAGGATCTCCCAATGACTTTGGCAATGGTATTCTTGACCCTATCTTTCCTCTTCTTCCCCTCACCAGCCTCCTTTGGTTCAATTGTGAACTCCATGGTTTCCTGAGTTGAGGACATGGCCTTAGACATAGGAACTCTCTTGGCAGGTGCCTTCTTGTGCATCCCAGGTTTTGTTCCAGCAACAGCTCCATATTCCTTCTTCAGCACTTTCTTCTTGGAGCTCACTTCCTCCTCAGCAGCGTGCTGTCAATCTTCAATGCCTTAAGAAAAAACCCTCTGTCTTCTTGCAATGACTTAAACGTGGAGCCATCGCAACTAGGAAGCTCAAAGGGGTTAATGGAACAAGGGACACGAGAGAGTTTTTATACTAGTTCAACCCCTTATGATGAAGGTAAAAGCTTACGTCTAGTTGGGTTGGTATTGCTAGGGTTTCGATGACCAGGGAGCGAGATACGCTATGCTCGGCTCTCGATTGGATGTTACCTGCCCTAAGCCTCCGGTGGGTCATCCCCTTATATACACGGGTTGACGCCCTGCGGCCTATAGAGTCCCGTCCGGCTCATAAACAGCGTCCGGCTCGGTGACTAGTTAATCCTGCCTCATTTGAACTGGAGCCCCCTAGTGAGCTTGGCCGCCACAAAAAGCATGTTGGCGCCCACCGTGGGGCCAGCACACGGTGGATTTGAGTTCTTGAAGGGCAACTTCGAAGGGCTCAAGGGATACGCTATGGGCCGGATGACCAAGAGTCGTCGCGGCAAGATCTACATCGATGACGAAGGCTGGGGCCCCGACGCCGGATCAATTGAGTACGGGTACCAGGTCCCCTTCGGCGGAATCCATGTCTTCATCGGACGGATTGGTGAGCCGGGCCCTGAGCCGGACAACTGCACCGACATCGTCGAAACGGCTCAGCGCGCGAGACCCGCCCGGGCTCAACCCGCCATGAAGCGTGCTTTCGTGGGTTGTATCCATGGAGAGGAATTTTCTGAAAGGTCCGTAGATGGTGGTGAGACGACCGTCCACTCCGATGGTGATTCGTCCACTGGTGAAACGGATTCGTTGTATCAACTGCAAGATGACAAGCTTGGGGGCTGTTAAACGGCAGCGATATTCCGGACCTTTGAGCCGCCAAGCGGGGTAGGGATCTTCATGGCTGGTACTCAACCTGGCGAAAACTCTCTGACTGCGGCAGCAATAACGTCCGGGTCGAGGCGGTCGGGGCAGAGGCCTGCGCGCCTACCGCTCGGTGCTGATTGATCTCATGGACAAATTGATGGCCCTGTTGACCGCCACAGTTATTCCTGGAAGTCAAGATGAGCATGATGCAGAGGTGGTACATGTACGTGAGGAAATAGCCCGGGCCAAGGAGGCCTTAGCGGCTGAGGATGCCTGGTTGGCCGCAGAACGGGCGGCTTTGGATGCACGGGCCCAACAGCTCCAGTCAGAGGCTTTCCAGCTTACGATGAGCCTGAATGCATCTAACGAGGTGATGAGGAGGAGACATCAGAAAAATCAATCCCGTTTGCCTCCGGTTTATGATCGTCGGAACCTTTTCTCCACACCTGGAGGCGGCCCTAGTAACCCGCCAGAGGCAAATCAATTCGTAACATCCGGAGCAGGGGGACCGGTGCAGCCTCGGGTGATGGCACCTCCTCATGTGAATATGGCCCCGCCCCGCTACGTACCAACACCACCGGGTCATTTTTCTAACCCCATGGAGAACCTGATCGCAGCATCAGCATGTTTGGTGGCTCTCCCAGTGGACGGTGATGATCCAACAACGGTGGAGACCCGAAGGATCATAGAACTTGTCCAGACGGCTCTTGCTTAGCATGAGGCTTATTCCTATAGTCGAGACAAGATTCATTCGACTGCTCGCCCAAGTCGGAGCCCAAGTTATAGCAGGCATATGGAGTCGGAGGCTTTGTCAAGCAACGCCCAGCGCCGTAACCAGCCTGGAAGTTATAATCCGGTGCAGGACCAGATACGTCAAGAGGACGAGCGGGCGGCTCAACTAGCGGCTCAACAGGTGGCTCATCAAACCTTCCTGGACTATCCAACGACTTCTGTTGAGGCAGGAGTGGCCACTAGAACCGGCGGTGTTCCTTGTTTAGTATCGGCTTTGCGTAATGTGCGTCTGCCCAAGGACTTCAAGGGACCCCGAAAGGTGCCAAATTATACGACCGACTTACAGCCCGGGGCGTGGATCAAAAGCTATGAGATAGCCATGGAGCTGTTGGAGGTCAGTGACGCGGCAATGGCTAAGTACTTCACCATGATGTTGGATGGAACGGCCCGGACTTGGTTAAAGGGCCTGCCGCGTAATTCCATTGGCTCATGGGTGGAGTAAAAAGCCTGGTTCATTCAGAACTTCAAATATACCTGCAAGCAGTCCATGTCAATTGTGGACTTGACTAATTGTAAGCAAGAGGAGGGTGAATCTACCACTCATTGGGTGCGCCAGGTTAAGGAGATAATACATTCGTCTGATAAGATGGATGCCGGCTCTGCAGTCTTAATGTTGGAGAAAAATTGCCGATTTGAGCCGCCGAGACAGAAGCTGGGGCGCCTCAAGCGTGATTGTAATGATATGGGTCAGTTGATGGCGGCTCTAGTCAAATACGCCGATTCTGATAGTACCAAGGATCCAGCGTCGATGAGGAAAAGACGGGAAGGGAAAGAAGAACGACAATGGAAAGGGTCGACTGATATAACCCGGCGAATCAAGGTGGCGATGGCGTAAGGCGATGGTAACCCGGAGTTTGTGGCCAATGCCAATGCACAGGGTAACAATCAGAGACGCAAGGGGAGGCCGCCCCCTCGGTCCGGCGGGTCAGGTCCATCTCTTGAGCAACTACTCAATGAACCCTATCCGAGACACGACACCCGGGAAAGGCCGACCACTCACTTATGGAAGGATTGCACGATCATGAAGGCTTTCAAGAATTCCAACACGTTCGACGGCAATCATGGCTCGGGTGGCGGCTCAGGTGCCGGCGGTTTTCATAGCCCGGGTGGCGGTTCAAATTCCGGTTTTCAGGGAAATCAAGGTGGCTATAATCAGCAGCAGTCTGGTCAGGGAGGTCAGCAACAGCAGCAGTCAGGTTATCAGAGCAATCCAAAGCAGCTGAATAGTGGACAGTATCATGTGTTCATGACTAGCTTATGCAAACGAGACCAGAAGCTTCATAAAAGGGTTGTGAGCGCTGTTGAGCCGGTGGTTCCCCGTTATTTAAGGTGGTCAGAGCAGCCTATTGTGTGGAGTAGGGAAGATCACCCTCCCGGTTGACAATCCGGGTCAATTGGCCTATAGTGGTAGCACCTCAGGTTGGTGGATATAAATTCACTAAGGTACTCATGGGCGGAGGTAGCAGCATCAACATCCTCTATTATGAGACCTTTCGCGTATGGGGTTGACTGACAAAAATTTAAGGACATCCAACACTGTTTTCCATGGAGTGGTGCCTGGTAAGTCGGCGTACCCGGTTGGTAAGATTGAGTTGGAGGTAGCCTTTGGAGATGGGTATGATTCCAGGGTTGAGAAACTAACTTTTGAGGTAGTCAAAATCCGAAGTCCATATCACGCTCTGTTTGGATGACCGGCTTACGCCAAATTCATGGTGCGGCCGTGTTATGTTTATTTGCAGCTCAAAATGCCGGGTCACAAGGGCACCATTACTATGCATGGGAGTCAAAAGATAGCCCTGGAATGTGAGGAGGGGGATGCTGCTTATGCCGAGTCTGTTTGTGCAGCAGAAGAGCTGAAGTTTTATCAAGATAATGTTGACCCGGCAGATATGACATCTCTGAAGAAGCCAACCACAGAGCATGACCCGGCGATAAAGTTTAAGTCAGCTGATGAAACCAAGCTTGTTGATTTTACTCCAGGCGACTCATCTAAACAATTCAGCATCAGTGCCAATCTGGATCCTAAATAGGAAAACGCGCTCATTGAGTTCATCCATGAGAATCGGGACATATTTGCATGGAAACCTTCTGACATGCCGGGTGTACCGAGAGAACTCGCTAAGCACACTCTTAATATTGATCCGAAGTTTAAGCCGGTCAGGCAATTTCTGCGGCGGTTCAACAAAGAGAGACGAAAAGCTATTGGTGAGGAGGTGGTCCGTCTCTTAGCGGCCGGGTTTATTGTTGAAGTTTTTCACCCAGAGTGGTTGGCTAACCCAGTGCTTGTACTTAAAAAGAATGGCACCTGGCGGATGTGTGTGGATTACACGGACTTAAATAAGGCTTGTCCGGCTGATCCTTTTGCTCTTCCCCGTATTGATCAAATCATTGATGCTACGACGGGTTGTGAGTGTTTGACCTTCTTGAACGCTTACTCTGGTTATCATCAGATCAAAATGGCAGTTAAGGACCAGGAGAAGACGACCTTCATCACTCCGTTTGGAGCTTTCTGCTACGTATCCATGCCGTTTAGGCTCAAGAGTGCCCAGGCAACCTATCAACGATGTGTACAGAACTGTCTCCACAATCAGATCGGGCACAATGTTCATGCTTATGTGGATGATATAGTGGCTAAATCCAGAGAAAAGGAAACCTTGATAGATGATCTGAAGGAAACCTTTGACAATCTCCGGGTCTACAAAATGATGCTTAACCCGACCAAATGTGTGTTTGGCGTGCCAGCAGGCAAGCTTTTGGGTTTTCTGGTCTCTAACAGAGGCATTGAAGCTAATCCGGAGAAGATCAAGGCGATTACCTCTTTGGCTAAGCCGGCGTGCATCAATGATGTTCAACGACTGGCGGGTCGTATTGCTGCTTTAAGCCAGTTCATAAGCCGGTTAGGTGAGAAGGCCATACCGCTATGTCGGATGACGATGAAAACAGGCACTTTTATGCAGGTGATCTGCTTGATGCTGCCTTTGAAGATTTAAAGAGCGATTATCCGAGCCGTCGGTCCTTGCGGCTCCCGTTGATAGAAAGCCGTTCTTGTTATCGTGGCGCTAACTCACGTCTTTGTCGGTGTTGCAATTGTGGTGGGCGCAAGGAGGTTGGCAAGGAACATCCGGTTCAACGGCCGATTTACTACATCAGTGAGGTGCTCATTGAGTCTAAGCGAAGATATCCACATTGGCAGAAGCTTGTCTACGGGGTGTTCATGGCGAGCCGGAAGCTTAAGCAATACTTCCAGGGTCACCCCATCACCGTGGTAAGCTCTGCTCCCTTGGGAGACATCATCCAGAATAGAGAGGCCACAGGACGAGTCGTTAAGTGGGCCATTGAGCTTGGACCTCATGGTTTGAAGTATGTGCCACGCACTTCTATTAAGTATCAAGCCCTGGTGGACTTCATCAATGATTGGACAGAGCTGCAGGCACCTGAGGAGAAGCCGGATAACACATATTGGACTATTCACTTTGATGGATCCAGGCAGTTGGAAGGCTCGGGGGCTGGAGTCGTTTTAGCTTCCCTCGAGGTGACAAATTTTGTTATTGTGCTCCGGCTCATGTTTCCTTGTACTAACAATGCAGCTAAATATGAGGCCTTGCTCCATGGTCTTCGGGTGGCCAAGGAGATGAATTTAAGCCGGGTAAGGTGCCTGGGTGACTCAGATCTGGTGGCTCAACAGGTGTCAGGCAAGTGGGACTCTAAGGATCCCCTCATGGCGGCTTATCCCCGAGAAGTTGATGCTGTAGCTGGGTACTTCAAGGGTTATCAAGTGGAGCACATTGATCGAAGGAAGAATGAGGCGGCTGATGCTTTAAGCCGGCTGGGATCTCAGCGTAAGCCGGTACCGCCTAACACCTTTTTGGATGTTTTGCATAATCCTTCTGTCAAGTTACCCATAGAGGAAGACTTAGCTGTTCCAGACCCAGAAGCACAGCTGGTGGCGGCTCTTCACGTCATCCCGGATTGGACAGTTCCATATTTGGCTTATATGACCCGGGGAGAGTTGCCCGAGGATGAGACCTTGGCGAGACAAATCATCCGACGGTCTAAATCCATGACAATTGTTCATGGTGAGTTGCATCATCGAAGTGTCACTGGGGCATTTCAATGTTGTGTGTCACCTGCGGAAGGTCAGGAAATACTTCGTGAGATCCATGAAGGTGATTGTGGTCATCATGCCAGCTCAAAATCTCTTGTGGCCAAGGCTTTCCGTCATGGTTTTTATTGGCTGACGGCTCATGCTGATGCGGAAGATCTGGTCAGTAAATGTGATGGTTGTAAAAAATTCTCACGACGAGCTCATGTGCCGGCTCAAGAATTGAGGATGATTCCAATTACTTGTCCGTTTGCAGTCTGGGGGCTTGATATGGTCGGGCCTTTCCAAAGGTCCAAGGATAAAAAGACACACCTCCTGGTGGCGGTTGATAAATTTACAAAGTGGGTTGAGGCAGAGCCGGTCAGTAAGTCTGATGCAGCCATGGCGGTTCAGTTCATGAAAAAGGTGATCATTCGTTTTGGTTTTCCACACAGCATCATAACTGACAATGGCACTAACCTCTCCAAAGGAGCTATGGAAGATTTCTGTCAACGAGAACATATCCGGCTTGATGTTTCGGCGGTAGCTCATCCTCAATCCAATGGTCAAGCTGAAAGAGCCAATCAGGAGATCTTGAAAGGTATAAAACCCCGGCTCATGGTCCCCTTACAGCGGACGCCGGGTTGTTGGGTGGAGGAATTACCCTCTGTGATTTGGAGCATCAACACTACACCTAACAGATCTACGGGTTATACACCTTTCTTTATGGTTTATGGAGCAGAGGCGGTCCTGCCAAGTGACATCCGTCATGACTCACCCCGAGTGGCGGCTTACGTTGAGGCTGATAACCAACAAGCTCGTCAAGATGCACTTGATTTGTTGGATGAGAAGCGAGATTTGGCAATAGCCCGCTCGGCGATTTACCAACAGGACCTGCGCCGTTATCACAGCCGCCGGGTTAGATCCAGAACCTTTTAGGAAGGTGACTTAGTGCTCCGGCTCATCCAGGATCAATCTGATATGCACAAGCTATCCCCCCCTTTGGAAGGACCCTTTGTGGTCAGCAAGAACCTGAACAACGGGTCATATTACCTCATCGATGTTCCAGAGCACAAAGACTCACGTAAGTCGGAAGAGGAGACCCGCCGGCCGTGGAACATCGCTCATCTTCGGCCTAACTACACTTGAGCCACCGGCTCTCAGGATGTACATATTTTGAGATGTATATATTATGAAAAGCAATAAAGCAGGACCTCTGTCCTTTTCATCTTCAAAAGTTTACATGTCTTCATTATTATGTTGTTGAAACAACCAACAGGGAGCAGATCATATTTGAATCCGGCTTTCCCTTTGGTACGGCTTATGATCATATCTGAATCTAGCCATGATCACTTGGGGGCTTCCTGTTCAAACATAGGTCGTATTCGAACCAAAGAGAACATAGCTGTCGATACCCTCTTGATCGGCATACTGCCAAGCTCACTAGGGGGCTTCTTGATCGTATCTGAATCATAGCTCAACCCCTTCGAGTCTGACGTGGATCATATTCGAATCAGCGTCATTAAACAACTTTCAAGGTCAGTTGGGGGCTTCCTGTTCAAACATAGGTCATATTCAAACCAAAGAGAACATAGCTGTCGATACCCTCTTGATCGGCAACGCCAAAGCCACTGGGGGCTATATGATCGTATCCGAATCTTAGCTTAACCCCTTTGGAGCGGTTTACTGATCGTATTCGAATCAAAAGCCTTTGAATTTTGTCTATTTCTCATAACACTTTGCAATCACAATTGTTTGACTGTTTTGAGATCATTTTTTGAAAGCTTTTATGGGGTGATTTTTATTCCACCGGCTTAATCTTGATCAAATACAGTTGTTAGCACATAACAAACATCATATGTGCCGGGTTTTTCAGGATTGAGCTCTTACCCTCATTGTCCGGGTCATATAAACTGACAGGGTAATCAAAGGATCACATGTATGTTGTTACGATTATGTCTCAATGATATAATTGAGAACCGGCCTTTTTACGATTTTTGATTCGTACTCCGGGTTATCTGTAAAATATATGACCCGCCATGCGGTAAGCCGCCAAGGGACTTGCCTTTTGTTCTGTATGCAGGGAAACTAAAGCAGCTTTTTAAGCATAAGGAAAGCAGAAGATCAGTGCAACAAAGAGGAATATAAGATGGCGGCTTAAACAGTGTTGAGCGCCACACACTTGCGTGACGACACGACAAAATTAAAGTGTTTTGCTACCCTATTACATGACTCCCCGAGTCTAGATAATGAAGCATTTTTTTAGCAAGAAATAAAAATGAGTCGCCCGACGGTTCACTCTTTTTGTTGGCCTGAAGTTTCCGGGCCATCCCTTTCCGCTCCTCTGTCTGCTGCCCTGTCCTGGAAGGTTGATGATGACCAGTCAACGCCACTCAAAGCTTCAAATTCAGCCTCATCATCAATTAACCCGGCCGGACCGACTTCGAGGGCGAAGGTATGCTTACGAATTGGAGGGATCAAGCTGACTGCGTCATAATGTGGCGTTGGGATTCTCTGATTCTGGCTGTCGTAACCCGGCTGGTACTTGGTAAGGTCCGTGTCATTCCCAATCAGAGTGGCCATAGGGCGTATTTCCCTCACGCAGTCGGTGAAGTCCTTCTGATCAAACGGGGTGCCATCCTCCTTCAGGCTTGGATACCCAAGGGCGATGTCGGCCGGGTCCAGCTCTGGTAGCCACGCCTTGGCCCAGCTTAAGGCCACTATGGCTCCGGCTCTTGCAGAAGCACGTCTTAATTCTTGGACCGGTTGAGGTAGCACGGCAAGTCGCTTTAGTACATCCACCAGGAGATTGGGAACCTCATTCGACAAAGCCACAACGATTAGAGCACGTTGTGACCCGGTGTAGAGTTGTTCCACCAGTGTATAAACCGCCTTCAACTTTATCAACATGCTTTGGTTCAGATTCGAACTCTGGGGCCTGCATTAACAAACATCAGGTGAGCCGGAGCTGACAATTGAGATACTTGTTGAAAAAAGATTTACAGTATTTAACACTTGCAGAATAGCTTACCAAAGATTGCCGAGACCATCTGAGATATATGGCGTTTTAAGCCGGATAACTCGGCAGTTGTTTCTGCAAGAGCCGCCTCCACTTTCTTCGCCCGGTTGATCAAGGAGACCTTTTCATCAGTCCAAGATTTCTTATCTGCTTCAAAGCTCTTTTTCAATTTTTCTTGTTCAGATACACTGAACTCAAATTTGGAGTTGTCCTTTTGGATTTCAATTTCTTGAGCTTCCAGGCGATTCTTCAAGTCAACAATCTCCAATTCAAATTGACTCATGGCAGCCTGTGTCAACGCTGGGTTACAGTCAGAATTATCATAATGCAACATTAAGTCCCAAGCACTTTGCAAGCAAAGATACTTGACACTTGGGGGCTAATGTATGCTGAAGAACTCTATTTACTGCGGCGGTTCATGGAATTAAGTCCCAAGCATTTTGCAAGCAAATATACTTGGCACTTGGGGGCTCAGTTCAAGTATTTTATTACGACATGGTAAGGACCGGTTCAAACATCTTGTTTTAAGCCGGCCTTCGGGTGCTACAGGATAAGCCGGGCTTCTGGCAAACATTACTAAGCTGATATTAAGTCTACAACATATTTCTTCATAAGCAATAGACTTGGGGGCTGGTATAGTAAGGATAAATAAAGAATAGCAACAAGAGTTGTACCTCAGATTTTTTGGTGAATCTGTTTTACCATGTCAACCTCCAGGTCACGGCTGTTGTGCACTTGACTTATATAACCGGAGACAATTTCTCCAATACTCAGATGAGTATAGTCAGTGACATCCAGCTTGGCCTTATGGCGTTCCAGAAATTCCTCCTTGGCAGAGCATTTGGCCAGCACAGTGGGTCTTCCTGGCTCAACAAAAGCAGTCTTAATAATCTCAACGTCCGGGTCATCCGCCTTGGCCAGGCTAGGAATCTCCGGGTTTTCAGAACCGTCAAAAGCTTGTTCGGCAGGTGGATCAGAAGTAGGCGCTGGAATGTCGAGGGATGGTTCAGGTGGAGGCCCATGTGCAGAGGTATCAGGAGCAGCCGTTCCGAGCTCCGGTTCAGTTACAATCGGTTCTTCGGCCGGCTTATTTTTCTTGGCCCTCTTGTTGGGCTTCACTCGTACGCTGTGTGCAAATTAGAAGGGTTAGTACAAAAGCATGAGTAAGATAAGCATAAGATAAGCAGGTTATCATTACCCTGGAGCAGTTTTGAAAGCCGGCATATTGGACTGCATTGATTCGCCAGAGGAAGTACGGGCAATTCCCTGTTCAAAGAAAGATTAGAAGATGATATGCAACCCGATTAAGAAGATAATAAGAGTAGGTAAGTGACAAAACCTCGGCCCGGCGCTTCCGAGAAGGAGTATTGGGTAAACCGGAGGATAACTAAATCGCCCCCATCGCCCGGGTTTGGCTGCGGCTCTCATCTTGTTGTTGCTTCAAAAGAAAGTGAGGTCAAATGAGATAAAGGGTGTGAAAACCTTACTTTCCGGGTTACTTAGCCGAATTTCGGTCTTAGTAAGGGTTGTGAGTCAGAGGAAATAGATATTACCTCTTCCTCAACTGCTTGGCTGTTTCCCGTGTCATCCTGAAAGGAATTAATGTCAATAAGATAATGATAAAAGAGTCAGGGGAGTTAAGGATTACCTCTTCTTCATCATCAGAAGTATCGTCCAGTTTAAGTAAATCTGAAGCGCTTGGCTTCTTCTTCTTCTGGGTTCCTGCCTTGGCGGCTTTCCTCTCGGCTCTCTTGGTCACTCTGACCCATTTGGCAGCCTCATGGTCATACTGGATCTTCCAGAATTTGTCATTTGCCTGTGAATAATGAGAAAGGGTTATGAGTAAAAGCAAGGCGTTCCACAATGAAAGTACAAAGTTTTTAGGTTGATGACTTACTGGAGGAGCCGGATTATTCTTGCAGAACGGAAGTAAGCCGAAGGTGTTACTAACCACTGAGCCCTCTTTCAAAAGAGATTGGGTCATGGCTTCAACCATATCATCAGGTAAATCATCGGGACAATGACGCAGCAGGTCATCCTTTTCGCCTGAGTAAGTGCACATCAAGCCAGGGCGACGGCTTAATGGAATCACCCTCCATGAGATCCAGAGTCAGACCAAATCAATGCCATCTAAGCCATTCCCCAAAAGAGCCTTGATTTTCTTTATGGTGGGAGCAAGTTGTAGACGTTCAACGACATATAACTTATCCGACAGTGGATGGTTGGATTCGAGGCGAAAGCACGAAAGCCGCGCGTAGTTCTCGATTAGTGGAGAAGCATCCTGGCAATAGAACCACGTCTGGTTCCAATCCTTAGGGTGGCTTGGCGGCTCAGCTTATGGGAAAAGGTAGTCCCTCCGTCGCTGAATTGAGATACCACCAGGTTCCAGGCTGGGCCCATTGGCACGTTCATTCTGGCGGTTTAAGTAAAACAATTCTCTGAAAAGTAATAGGTTGGGTTCTTATCCAAGATACACCTCGCAAAAGACTTGGAAGTTGCAAATATTTGATATAGAGTTGGGCCCGATATCTTGAGGTCTGAGGTCAAAAAAGTGCAAGACATCCCTGAAGAACTTTGAGCCGGGTGGAGAAAAGCCCCAGTTCATATGATCAGTAAAGACGACCACTTCCCCTTCTTTGGGTTGAGGTTTTTCCTCTGACAGATTAGGAGCACGATAGGACATGACTTCTTTTTTGGGTAGATAGCCAGTCTTCACGAAATCAGTCAAAGTGCTTTCAGTAACAATGGATTTGACCCAGTTGCAGGTCACGAGAGCTTTGGGAGCCTTGGGTGCCATTATGCAGATGGAAGCCTATGACAAAATAAAAAAATTTCCGGCTCAATTTAACCAGGAGTAGAACATTTTGAAGTCTATTCAAGATGGCGGCTTGCGAAGGGGCCTAATGACAGATGGCTAATTGTATCTGGTTATTTAAGCCGCCATGGGTATCAGAAGTAGTTAAGTTATTTTAAACCGCTAGGAGCAGGCAAGGCTGTCAATCAGTGTTGTCTTTTTAAAACGGCCATACGGATTGCCATGGTTAAACGGATCTAACATATGCAGTTTTTTGACTAAGTATGGAACACAACAGGTTTCGCAGGTTGCAGCTATTATTTTAGATCAAATGGCCGTTCAGAAAAGAAGATATTCTAGACCTAAAACTAGTACAGATGAGTTCATAAGCTCGAATGAGGCCTCTATACAAGCGAAAGGGGATTTATTTACATTTAGGATGGGGGCGGAACAGCTACCGCATGAGTTTATACTCCCTTAAAGATCAAATCAGGCGGTGGTGGCGAAATCTATGAAGGGTTCATGACGAACAACGATGAACACCGACGAACTTGAAAATCCTAATGGGGATCTAAGATATGGAAGGGAAGGAACTTACGAATGCAGACTTGCTGCGGAGGTTCGCCGTCGATCTCTGGTCGGGTTCAGGTTGATGCAGCGGCCTGAGTTGGTGAAGGCGATATGCTCTGCGGCGGCGGCGGCGAAGCTCGAGCAGCAGAGGAGTCGTGAGAGGAAGAAGATCACAGAAGGGGGAGAATGGAAAAGACCTAGGGGTCGTGCCTATTTATAAGGGAGGACTGACTGAGAAAGCGTGAGAAACGAGGAGGCCAGGCATGATTATCCAACTACTCTGATGCCTCGATTTTTGGAATGGACATTAAGACAAGGATCCGTTGGGATGTGAATTTAATGGAAGATGACGTCATGGCAGGTTATCAGGAATCCAGAAGATGACGTCATGGCGGTTTATGACTTTGACGCAGACAGAAGACAGAGGGTTTTTTCTTAAGGCATTGAAGATTGACATGAACCGGTTCAAATCAATCTGGGGCCTAATGTTGGGGATATAATTATTTGTGTAAACCGCCCAGGAGGGGCCGGGTTACGCAAGACGATTCATCATCTGAAGCCCATGATCAAGCTTGAAGATGCCGGTTCAATAAAGGGCCTAAAGCCCACAGGCGACTTAAGGCCCATAGTGATAAACCACCATAATGGCATGGCTTGTATTATATGGCAGGATTAACTAGTCACCGAGCCGGACGTTGTTTATGAGCCGGCCGGGACTCTGTAGGCCGCAGGGCGTCAACCCGTGTATATAAGGGGACAACCCACCGGCGGCTTAGGGTAGGTAACATCCAATCGAGAGCCGGGCATAGCGTATCTCGCTCCCTGGTCATCGAAACCCTAGCAATACCAACCCAACTAGACGTAGGCTTTTACCTTCATCGTAAGGGGCCGAACTAGTATAAAAAAATCTCTCATGTACCTTGTCCCATTAACCCCTTTGAGCTTCCTAGTTGCGATGGCTCCATGTTTAAGTCCTTGCAAGAGGACATCTGCCGTGACAATTCCACGACACACATAGTCCTCATCCTCTGAGTCTGAGGTTCTCTTCTTCCCTGTTCTTGTAGCTGCCTTGGGCAAATTTCTTGGAGTGCTCCTGCTGCCCTCATCATAGCTGCTAGAGGGACTAGTGCCCTCACTCATGTGCACTTGCTCTTCTGACTTGTTCTGGCTATCACTCTGATCAGACATACTGGCAAAGCAAACTGATAGCATAACCCGTGAATAGATATAGATGAGATAGAGTGGATGAGCATCACAAAGTGCAGAGGTTTTGCAAAATAGATGAGTCAAAACTTAGTTTCATTTCTCCACAGAAAGCATTTCAGAGCTACCGATTTGTTAAACTTGGTGACATCGAAGCAACTTTTGGAGTCTAAACTAGTGAACTCGGTCAGACCGAGTCACAGTTCGGTGACTCCGAGATTGCTAGGGTTTCACAGAGAGTTGAACTCGGTCACACCGATTTGCAACTTTCTGCCAGACCGAAACGTGCAAGTGCTATGGCCTAAGCCAAATTAGTGAGACCGATTTCTACAACTCGGTCGGTCCGAGATGAGTTCGGCGGAAACCTAACCCTAAATTTTTGAATCAAACTTAATCTAATGGAGGTTTTCTCTGGATAGATTGATCTCATACATGGTAAAGAACATGGCATTGACCTTGTGCTCAGAATCGGAGGTGAAAAGAATGCACAAGGTGTCGAACTCCTACCCTAGTTCGGTGGTGAGTTCGCTACGGCGGCAACGACGGGGTTGAAATCCGTTGGCGGCAAAGGAGACCAGCGGCGGGAGGTCGCTGGTGACGAGAGGATGATCCGGAGACCCGAGGCAGCAGAGCAGGACACATGCGGGCTGAGGTTTTTTTTAGGAAATTTCCAAAATCTCACCCATCGGTATATATATCCTGACCCTATCGGTGTGACTGAGTGGAACAACTCGGTGGAACCGAGATGCAGAATCACAAGCGGTTACTGCAACTCGGTGTGACCAAAAAGTTCTAACCGCTTGCACCGATATTGAAAACTTAGATCAACTCAGTGAACTCGGTGTGACCGAAGTGGATGGATCGGTTAGACCGAAATGCACAGAGAGGTTTTGGAAGTTTAAGTCTATGACGAATCGGGACTCCGAGTGCTCCTCACACAGAGTGGTTCGAATCCGACTTGATCAAACTTTGTGATGTAGCATGAATAGAGTTTGAGACGAGAAAATCATAGATAGCTAGAGGAAGTTCTTAGGCATTCTTGTCCATCCATTTGGCAAAAGAGAAAAAGCCAAACAATCAAAGCAACAAATGGATGTCCTCGAATGAGTAAAATATGCAACCAACATGCTCACACAATAAAATGGCAAATGAAATATGTGACAAAGCATGCACAAACACTCTAGCATCTATCAAGCAATTGGCGATGACTAGGTCATCTATATATGAGTATATTGACTTAGGAGTCAAATAAGAACATTCGATCATAGGTCATACTCATCGTATAAGCTCAAGTGGGGTTACCACTTTTACATAAAGCATTGTTGTGTTCACACCATTAGAATTGCTTTAGCTCAATTGTTAGAGTAAAGCTCCCCCTAGATGTGATATGCCCCTAAGAGGAATGAACTAACCTTGGGTTTTTTTGATGATGACTTCATGTAGATGTTGAAGATGTGGATGCTCAATGTTGATGTAGATCATTTGGAGCAATCCATTGGAGTGAGTTGCACTTTCAATACCTACACGGGTTAGTCCCACAAGGAACAAACAAGGATATCCATAGACATAGAGTGATGTTCACACAAGATGATGTCCATGAAAGCATTAGGTTAGCTTCACTAGTGCAGGATGCTGCTTACGCGACACTACGATCAGAGACCCTTTGAGAAACTGTGTGCGATGCCATAATCGCAAACGGTGCTGTATGAAAACCATCAAAAATGTATAAAACATTTGCGATGACGGGTGCATCAAACACGGTTCAGGTTTTAGTCGCATGTGCGATGAACGACATATGGTTAACTCGTTCGAACTGTTTGCGATGAGGCAGAACAACAGAAATGGGCAGCCATATCAATGTGTGTGCGATATACGGCATACAGTTCGCTCCAACGAACCGTTTGCTATTAGGGAGTGCAACATAAACAGTTAGCCAGATCAAGGTGTGTGTGATATAGGGCATAAGGTTCACTCGGACGAACTGTTTTCGATTAGCGAACGCAACAGAAATGGTTCAACTTAACAAGATGTGTGTGATACGTGGCAAACAGCCGACTCGGATTAACTGTTTGTGATGAGAAATTACAACACAGACGGTTAGTATAGTTAGTTCGTGTGCGATTCTGTGTGTACAAAAAACTTTGAAAAATGCAAACAAGTTGCTTGCGGTGGCTAGGAATATCGCACACAATGCTTCTGCGAGTACTCATGTGCGATGATTAGTAAGTTACACATACGTTTCCTTATGTTAACACTTGTGTGATAAATAACACGTGGCACCGGATACGGTATTCGGGTTGTGTGTGTGCTCCACTTAGTCTTCCCGCGCTCCAGCGAATGCTTCCCGTGCTCCACATGCATGAATTGTAAAATCCACGCCTATTCCCTCTCCGGTTTCCAGCCACCAGCTAACGGCTTGTTGCATATAACCCAGGCGGCAACGCACCGCCGCGACACTCTGCGAAGATCTAGTCCTCACCCATCTACCATTAGTTATTCCAAGCATGCCAAGCAATGACCAAAGTTTCAACGTCGACGCCTACCTGCGTTACATCTTCGGCGAGGAGAACGAGCTGGAGCAGGTCGGAGAGCAAGAGCTTCATCGGCCAGTGCAGGCACCATGTCCCATCGGCAGCGATATCGGTGTCACAGTCCTTGGGAGCACAATCGACATATTGCAGAGGAGGTGTGATGAGCAGTTTGCCATCCACCATGCAAAAGATCTAGAGCTACTCGGCGGCATGATCGATGACCCACCCGAAGAGCCGCCGTCACTAGTGCTCATCGATTGCCTGATGCCCCGCAACGCATGGGCAGAGGACCTCTACGATTTAGTCAAGATAAAGGCAGCCTACGGCTTCATCATTTCCCACGGCGGCCGTGTCAACCTCGATCCCGATGATGTGGTGCCCATGCTCGAGCGCATCCTTGGCGGAGTTGACGTTCCCGACGAAGTAGAACATCACCAACGTGATATCTTGAGGATGCAGGTGATCGATGGAATTTGCTACCAGGCCAGAGACATGGAAATGGAGCGGTTCCACGGAGTTGTCATGCGCGCGATTGCACGATGTCAAGCTCTTCTGGAAGAGGCCCAGCAACCCCAAGAGCCTCCCAGCGCCAGGAGCTCCGTAGGCGGAGGCGGGTCGGGACACTCAGAGTGAACGGCCGCAATGGTGCTATGCTGATCATGGAGTCCGAGAAGACCATCGTCGGAAGGCTGCTAGCTCAACCTTTTAGCTTATATTTTATTATAATTGTATGCATATGTAGGTCGTGAGTGTTCTGGGCCTTGCGGCATTTGGCATTTTAAATTATTCTGAATACGTAAGACAATAATTAAGAATTATTAACAATTTCCATTGTAATTTTGCCTCAACGGCGAGCAGAGCGCGTGTAGGGACGCCAGAGTGGAGCGTGCCACGGCCGCCTCAACGGCGAGCAACCACGTGGTCAACCTTCTGCCATCAATAAATTTTGACCTTGTTTCTCGTCACGTTGTTGATTACAACGCAATAAGTAATTGCAAATCTGTTCACATCTATCAAACTAATATGTGTTCACACTTAGCACCGGGCTATAAAAACTACCCACTCGAAAATTACTTCACAGTTCCTCTCCTCATCACCCACAAAACTAGTTTTCTCTGTCAAGTCATTCCGCCATGACCGGTAGGAGGAGTCTAGGGTGGACATATAACTAGGCAGCAAAGACCAAGGCCGCGGAAGCACTAGAGAGGTCCCGACGTGAAGCCGCAGCCGCAGCAGAGATGTTCCGGCACGTCGCGGAGCCCTCGAACGAGCTCTCATGGGCACGCGAGGGCTCTCACAAGCGCACTAGCGGCGTCGGCCATCGCGACGAGCTGGCTTTCCTGAAGTCCTCCGCCGGTGACGACGACATTCTCACTGGCGTCACTACGCAGCAGGAGTTGTTCGACGGCTTGATGAAGCTGCTCAAGATCAGCGATGCCTCGGTTGACAAGGCAACTGGCCTCGTCGAGCAACTCATGGATGCCAATGCGGAGCTCCTCAAGTTGGTCGCTGAGAAGCAGGAGGAGACTGCTGGCTGGAAGATGTTGCCTGAGCAAAGCAGTGCCTCGGGGATGACGCTGAAAGCGGTCGTCGAGGAACTAATGGGTGGCTTGAGGAAGCTCGAGATCGAGCGCGAGCAGGAGGCGGAGGAATCCGTGGCTGCTTTCAAGCAAAGTCATGAGGAATTGAAGAAGGAGCTGGAGGATTTCGCGGCCTGGCGATCCATCAATGAGTAGAGACAGTAGCGACCCAGATCGTTGTCTACAATTTCCTTCTTCTCTTTCCCCCGTGTCTTCCGGGCTTTGCCGCATGTGGCATTTTAAATTATCCGGAATATGTAAGACAATTATTATGTGCGCCATTGTAAATTTGTCGTTGTATTATCCGTTGCCATTTTATTTGTGGTCGTTGTAAGGGCATATTTAGCCCTAAGATGTTTTGGTGATTGATGACAATGCTTTTGCGGACTAATCGTGTGCACTGAGCTTTTCAAAGATTCATTCTTTGTCACGAGACGATTCCCTCCCCTTGGAGTTTGAAGCAAAGACAGTGTAGTCTTTTCGATTCAGTTTGGTGGACTAGTTTCGTAGATATCACCGTACTATCAAGAGGGGGTTCGCTTTCGAAAGGCTAGGTTGGAATCATCACGTACACATCCCTTGCACACCCTCTGAGCCTTTCCACTTCAACGGAGAGCTCGTTCTTGTCCTCATTGTGCCTTCTCTGGTGCGGCGGTAGTACTGCGGGCGGAGCGATAATACCGCTTGGGTGCTATAAGCGGCGATCTGCTCCACAATGTAGTACCGTTTGTAGCCCCAACCGTAGTACCGCTGCGGTTTTCGTGCTAGTGCCGCCTCGATTCAAGGGCTCATTTTTAGTGTCGGACTTTCGGTACCAGCCCAGCGGAAGGAGAGGCGGTAGTACATGGGTAGGAGCGGTAGTACCGCTTAGGCTGTTAAGCGGTAGTACCGGCTTTGGCGGTAGTACCGCTCTCTGCCCAGGCTGGTAAGTGGGAACAACGGTTGGATTGTTCCCCCACTATATAAGTGGGTCTTCTTCTCAAAGTTGACCTACCTCTTCCCCAAAAACTCCATTGTTGCTCCAAGCTCCATTTTCACCGATCTCTCTCCTAGCCAATCAAACTTGTTGATTTGCTCGGGATTGATTGAAGGCCCGATCTACACTTCCACCAAGAGAAATTTGATTCCCCACTAATCCCTAAGCGGATCTTGTTACTCTTGGGTGTTTGAGCACCCTAGGCGGTTGAGGTCACCGTGAAGCCATAGTCCATTGTGGTGAAGCTTAGTGGTGTTGTTGGGAGCCTCAATGAAGTTGTGGAGATTGCCCCAACCTTGTTTGTAAAGGTTGATCGCCGCCTTCAAGGGCACCAATAGTGGATTCACGGCATCTTGCATTGTGCGAGGCGTGAGGAGAATCTGGTGGCCCTAGTGGCTTCTTGGGGAGCATTGTGCCTCCACACCGCTCTAACGGAGACGTACTTCCCCTCAAATGGAAGGAACTTCGGTAACACATCCTCGTCTCCACCGGCTCCACTCTTGGTTATCTCGTGCCTTTTCTTGTGCAAGCTTATTTGTGTTATATCCTTTGCTTGCTTGTGTGCTTGGTGTTGTTGCATCATATAGGTTGCTCACCTAGTTGCATTTCTAGACAACCTACTTTGATGCAAAGTTTAATTTGGTAAAGAAAAGCTAAAAATTGTTAGTTGCCTTTTCACCCCCCCTCTAGTCAACTATATCGATCCTTTCAGTCGTATTATCCGTTGCCCTATGTGGCAATTTAAATTAGGGCGGAATACTAGTTGAAAACACGAACAAAGCAAATGCTGCCATGGGATCACAAGCAAACACCTTCCGTCCAGGTGCTTTAATTAACCAATTAATGGAGAAGTTGTCAACGAGGTGGGCGGCGGCAGGTGCATGGAGGTCAAAGAGCTCACTTCCTGGTGAGCATGGGCGGCCTTGCTGCTTGCACGTGTCCCGTCGAGCCTGCGCGGCGGACTGCTCACACGCGTCCCGTCGAACCTGCACGGCGGACTTCTCGCGCTCGTCCCGTCTAATCAAACAGCTGCATGCACGCCACCGAGTATGGTTAAATTTCGACATGGTAAACATAATACAACCGTTTGTGATATTAACGTGTCAGCTTTTTGTTTCAAAAAGGACTTCGATGCCTACTAATGTGTGCGCCTCTTCTCAAACTGGATGATTTTTTTACCACGACATATACGTTCCATGTCATGAAACCATGCCAAGTTTCATGTTTTTTGGGTGACTTTTTTATTTACTGGGATTTAAAAACCGAGATTCTCATTGTTTCAGGACGAAGACAAGTTTGTAATTCATTCTCATTCCTTAAACGAGACCTAAACATGCACCCAATGACACATGTACGATTTCCCACCCATTTTGCTTCACTAGAGCATGTGGAAGTAGTTCAAATTTGAATTATGGACTACATTAAATGCATAGAAAACTTAGTAATTAGTAATATATATACAATGTCGAAACGAACCCTGAACTGTTTCAAATTTCAGCCCGACACTCCTGTTATTCTATGTTGCCTGTAGAAAACAAAGTTCAAGGCGAGAAGAGGCATTGATTATCGTTTGGCCCACAAGAGGGGCATGTTTCCCTACTGGAACGACGAGGGTTGCAACAGGCTCTGGTTTGTAAAAGGCTTGTCATATAGCTTCGCCCAAATTGGACGACTATATATACCATGTAGTGACACCATGCCAAGTTTCATGATTTCCTGGTGAGTTTTGGATTTACAGACATTTAAAAACCAAGATTCGCAATGTTTTTGGGTAGGCCAGGATGGCGAGACGGTTGAATTCGTTCCCATTCGTTCCATGGGACCTAAACATGCACCCCAAGGAATCATGTACGTTTTTTCTAGCCATTTTGGTGCACTGGAGCATGTATTTGTAGTTCGGACTTGAATGATGGACATTAAATGCCTAGAAAAATCAATTAATGAATTAAAAAGGTCAAACGAACCCTGAATAATTTCAAAGTTCAACGCGAATCTCCAGTTGTTCCGTGTCGCGTGGAGAAGAAAATACGAGGCTAGAAGAGGGAGTGTGATACGTCTCCAATGTATCTATAATTTATGAAGTATTCATGCTATTATATTATCTATTTTGGATGTTTATGGGCTTTATTTTGCACTTTTATATTATTTTTGGGACTAACATATTAACCCAGAGCCCAGTGCCAGTTCCTGTTTTTCCCTTGTTTGATGTTTGAAGAAAAGGAATATCAAGCGAATTCGAAGCAGGCGAAACCTTCTGGAGAAGTTATTTTGGAAAGAAAGCAATCTGGGGGACTTGGAGTCCACGTCAAGGAAGCAACGAGGAAGGCACGAGGCAGGGGGGCGCGCCCACCCCCTGGGTGCGCCCTCCACCCTCGTGGGCCCCTCGTGGCTCCCCTGACGTACTTCTTCCTCCTATATATATCCATATACCCTAAAAACTTCGGGGAACAGAATAGATCGGGAGTTCCGCCGCCGCAAGCCTCTGTAGCCACCAAAAACCAATCGGGACCCTGTTCTAGCACCCTGCCGGAGGGGGAACCCTCACCAATGGCCATCTTCATCATCCCGGCGCTCTCCATGACAAGGAGGGAGTAGTTCACCCTCGGGGCTGAGGGTATGTACCAGTAACTATGTGTTTGATCTCTCTCTCTCTCTCTCTCTGTGTTCTTGAGGTGATACGATCTTGATGTATCGTGAGCTTTGCTATTGTAGTTGCATCTTATGATGTTTCTCCCCCTCAAATCTCTTGTAATGGATTGAGTTTTCCCCTTGAAGTTATCTTATCGGATTGAGTCTTTAATGATTTGAGAACACTTGATGTATGTCTTGCGTGCGATAACCGTGGTGACAATGGGTTATTCTATTGATTCACTTGATGTATGTTTTGGTGATCAACTTGCGGGTTCCGCCCATGATTCTATGCATAGGGGTTGGCACACGTTTTCGTCTTGACTCTCCGGTAGAAACTTTGGGGCACTCTTTGAGGTTCTATGTGTTGGTTGAATAGATGAATCTGAGATTGTGTGATGCATATCGTATAATCATACCCACAAATACTTGAAGTGACATTGGAGTATCTAGGTGACACTAGGGTTTTGGTTGATGTGTGTCTTAAGGTGACACTTATAAGAATAGCCCAATGGATTGATCGGAAAGAATAACTTTGAGGTGGTTTCGTACCCTACCATAATATCTTCGTTTGTTCTCCGCTATTAGTGACTTTGGAGTGACTCTTTGTTGCATGTTGAGGGATATTTATATGATCCAATTATGTTATTATTGTTGAGAGAACTTGCACTAGTGAAAGTATGAACCCTAGGCCTTGTTTCCTAGCATTGCAATACCGTTTACGCTCACTTTTATCGCTTGCTACCTTGCTGTTTTTATATTTTCAGATTACAAAAACCTATATCTACCATCCATATTGCACTTGTATCACCATCTCTTCGCCGAACTAGTGCACCTATACAATTTACAATTGTATTGGGTGTGTTGGGGACACAAGAGACTCTTTGTTATTTGGTTTGCAGGGTTGTTTGAGAGAGACCATCTTCATCCTACGCCTCCCACGGATTGATAAACCTTAGGTCATCCACTTGAGGGAAATTTGCTACTGTCCTACAAACCTCTGCACTTGGAGGCCCAACAACGTCTACAAGAAGAAGGTTGCGTAGTAGACATCATAGTGATTATCATTTGGCCCACAAGGGGACACGTTTCCCTATCGAAACCACGAGGGTTCTTGTGACAGGCTCTGGTTTGTAATAAAGCTTGGCCCAAATTGGCAATGTTTTTACCATGACATATATGTGCCATGACATGCCACCTTGCCACCTTTGATGACTTTCTGCTGAGTTTAGGATTTATGGGGACTTAAAAACCGAGATTCGAAATGTTTGAGGAAGAGCCAGGACAGCGGTATGGTTGTAATTCGTTCCCATTCCTGGCACGAGTCCTAAACATGCACCCAAGGACACATGTATAATTTTTCTAGCCATTTTCGTGAACTGGAGCATGATTTGTAGTTTAGATTTGAATTATGGACATTAAATGCCTAGGAAACTCAATTAGTGTATAGAAAGGCCAACCAAACCCAGAATAAGTTTAAATTTCAGCACGGATATCCTGTGGTTCCATGTTGCCAATGGAAGAAAATACAAGGCGAAAAGAGGTAGTGATTACGTTTCGCCCACAAGGGGAACCCGTTTCCCTATCAGAACCACGAGGCTTCTTTGAGAGAAGCTCCAGTTTTTGTAAGAGGTTTGTAATAAAGCTTGTCCCAAATTGGACAATGTTTTTACCACGACATATATGTGCCATGACGTGACACCATGCCACCTTTGATGACTTTCTGGTGAGTTTAGGATTTATGGGGACTTAAAAACCGAGATTCGAAATGTTTGAGTACGAGCCATGACACAAGTACGGTTGTAATTCGTTCCCATTCCTGGCATGGGACCTAAACATGCACCCAAGGACACATATATAATTTTTCTAGCCATTTTGGTGAACTGGAGCATGTATTTGTAGTTCATATTTGAATTATGGACATTAAATGCCTAGGAAACTCAATTAGTGTATAAAAAGGCCAAACAAACCCTGAATAAGTTTAAATTTCGACACAGATATCCTTTCATTCCATGTTGCCCGTAGATGAAAATACAAGGTGAAAAGAGGCAGTGATTACGTTTCACCCACAAGGGGGACACATTTCCCTATAGGAACCACGAGGCTTCTTTGAGAGAAGCTCTGGTTTGTAAGAGGCTTGTAATAAAACTTGCGCCACAATGGACGAAAAAATTTCCTCGACATATAAGTGCGATGTCGTGACACCATGGCAGGTTTCACGATTTTCAGCTTAGTTTTGGATTTACGGGGATTTAAAAACTGAGATTCTTCTCACGAAATGTTTTCAAATAGCACACGGTTCACTCACGAAAGCCGATATTCAATGAAAACTTCGTGGAAACCATATTTTAAAGTTTCATAAAAATCTGAAAAAAATGTGGGATGTTAAGAAGGTGATGTTTTATTGCGACAGAAAATTTCAAGTTGAAAAGCATTACGAAATGTGAGCTATGAAAAGACAAATTCCGCCTTGAATAGTTACATTACTATTCGACACTATTCAACACTGATTTTGTCTTTTTCATAGCTCACATCTCTTAATGTGGTTCAACTAGAGATTTTGTGTGCCAATAAAACGTCATCCTCTTAACATCCCGCATTTTTTTGAAACTTCAAAACATATTTTTCTCGTGGTTTTCACCGGTTTCCACCGGTTTCCACCGAATGTTGGTTTCCATATGATATCCCCCCCGCCCCCCTCGCTTGTAGCGTCGTCGAGTCCTGCATTCTGACTGGCCAGAACCCAAACCCCAAGGATCATACGTGTGCACCGTTGGATGCTCCCAGATCCAACGGCAACCGTGAGCACTTTCGATAGCACATGCGGTACATGGGTAAGCACCGTGCGCATGCGTCATGTAGCTCACACTTCCTTCTCTACTAGGTTTTCATTCAAAACAGGCTACCGTTTCTCGCCACTCCTCTCATCGGTTTCCCGCCTCTTCTCCCAGATATGTATGATGTAGATGTTTGTTTAATTATTATAGTTCATCTCATCCAAAATCAAATAGTTTTATAAAAAAACTATTTTAAGATTCATGGAATTGTGCATTGTAAAGGTAAAAACAAGAAGTGACAATTCATTTAGAAAAAAAAAAGGTTTGGGCAATTAAGATATGGAAGATTCTAGAGAACAAAGGAGAAGTGCTTGTGTTTTGAGGTTTGTGCACAATGCTTAAGTTCAACCATGGAGTCTTCTAGATTGTACATGTGGCAGAATCTGGTGGAATGTAGATGATATCCAACGGCCAATAGTGCTCAGTTTTGCCATTTCTGTATCGTCGGATTGGCTTCATCAAACGAGCAACTTTCATAGTATTCACACACAATATATGTGTATAGATGTATAGATATATATAGATGTGTCCCATGCTAGACAGAATAAAGTTTGAGCGCATGCGTGGGATGACCCCCCCCCGCTACCGCCTCGAAGTTGGGAAACTGACATCATAGGTATTGAACCAGGCTTGGAGTTGGGTACGGTGTTCGGTTTGTAATGTAATTGGCGTGGCCCATCGAAGTTGTGCATTTGGGATTTAAACACATCATACACCATCGTACCGATACATATTTTCGGGCCGCATGCAGTGTATATGGGGTCTTCTGATCGGCCACGTCTCCCTTGTGCGGTTTTTTGTGATGGCACGGATATCTGTGGGCTCCCCGAGTGTATATATATCATCCCTTTGACGAATAATGAGGGGTATGTGTTGGCCATGAATGGAATCCTCCTAGTTCATGTTAGGGCCGGTCACCATCAAATGTCTATCAACCAAAGCTCGAGCTCATGCGTTGTCAGGATTCCCTCCCAGATGCTCGGATTGATGGGTTCAACCTACATCAAACCCCGCGTACGTATCTCGTCCTTAACTACCTTGCCCTCATGGTTGTTGTCTGTATCGAGAGGTAGGCACCACATCTAAATTGTACATTATTCTATATTGAAAACACACATCACCCCTTCCCAACGTACATCATTTTGGGCCGCATGCAAGAGGTGTTGGTTTTGTGGTCCCTCTCGTGCGATGTTTATGATGGTTCAATCTATTGGCCCAAGCGGTTTATCGACAACAACTGTCATTTGACCAAACGAAAGATTCATTGGTCCGTCTCATGGTAGGTCATGGAGACATGCATGTATGACCAAAGTATCGATCATTACGTGCATCCGCCCCGCTGACACGAAGTGGGAGGTGGTGGGCCAAGCATCCTAGCTAGGTACGACATTATGTCATTAATATATCCTAGCTAGGTGGTTGTTAGGGTGCTTTCGGGTTTGCGAGGCAGGTACCACCAAAGTTATGCATTGTGTATTTAAAGTTTTAAACATCCCCAATATTCGTACATATATTTGGCTACTTCGGTGGTTCTTGACTTGGCCCTCTCATCAATCTTCAATGGCGCGCCTAACCGTGGGCCCAGAGAGTCAAAGTTGTGCATTGGAATTTTGAACATCACATACCACCCTTTTCACTCATATATATTTGGGCCACATGCTGGTGTGGCTGTCTTTTGACCCTCCCTAACGTTATTTTCTGCTTCAAAGACTCTGATGATCCTCAATGGACACGGGGTATAATATCTAAACCGTGTGCGATACAAGTGCGATGTGAATCACCACGACCGCGCAAGCGCGGGCAAATTAAGGTCGAGGTACTAGCTCAATCGTGTGCGATGCAACTGCGCTAAAATCACCACGACCGCGCAAGCGCGAGCAAAGGGTGGAGGTACTGGCTCAACAATGTGCGATGCAAGTGGACTGAAATCACCACGACCGCGCAAGCACGAGCAAAGGGTGGAGGTACTGGCTTAACTGCAGCGATGCAAGTCTTGTTGTAAAACCACCACCTGTGGAAGCTAAAGGCGGGTAAGTTTATTTGGAAATTAGGACGAACCATGTGTGATTGACCAGCTAGCTAGTAATATAAAAAACAAACTACCCGCCTTGAGTGTTGCAAAAATCGGCGGATCCGCCCCACTTTTCCTTATTATCATACACGCATATTGTTATTGGACTATGCGCGATCTTGGGCACTCCCGCCCCGCATCAATTCCTTTACCCAAATTTTAGTAACCACCGTACTTTAACCGTCGCCCACACTTCTCCAGCACCGACCTTATAGTAAAATTTTAGCAGCCGAGGCATTTGAACCATCGCCCTCCTTCGTCCACCACCATCTCCACCCACCATTAGTAAACTTTTCAGTAGTCATGGCGTATCCTCAAACATCACCCCCCTCCACAGTCCCCCACCCGCCCCTCCCCCCCTTCTAAACCTAGCTCGCGGCCGCCGCCGTTGCCGCCAACCCTGCCGGTCTGCCCGTTCCTCCTAGCTTAGATAATAAAGTTCAGGTTTTCCAGCGATTCCCATACTGTCGCCCCACTCCCCTGAGTTTTAGATGAGGCCTGCGGTGCCCCTCCCTGCCAGATCCACTTCCCCTGCTCCAAAATGTCGCAGCCTAAGCTCGACCACGTGTCCCAGGGAGCCCGACGAGCGTTCGGCCAAGAAGAGGTTTATCATGGCCTCTCCGGCGGACGTTGGAGAGGTGGCCGCCGTTCGCCCTGACTTGTCGATCCTGGAGTAACACGTCACCATGGAAGCCGGCGAATACGTTGACTATGTTGCCATGCCGAAGGCTTCATGTCAGCGGGCTAGCGTATTACTGTATCTCGGGAAAGCTGACTACGACATCAAGCTCGTCCACACCGACGGCTTCACGCGGGCCATGTCACAGGTTAAGAGGTCCATCCCCAACCCTCTGGTTCAACCACCGCCGATCTCTTCGGCGGCCCTGCCGCTGGTCTCCTCCGCCAAGTGGTCAAGGATTTGCGAGCTTTATATGCCAGTGTAGCCCATTTTGTCACTTCCGAAGGACACGTTCTATGGCGGCGGCTTGGGATCCTCAATTGCCAAGTCATATCTCATCGACCACGGCCACGACCACGAGGAGGGCACCCACGAAGGTTCTTCCAAGGTGAAACAACCCATCTGTGACATCAGAGAGTGCACCATGGGTCTGTGCTCTTACAACTGGAAGGATCCCGTCCATGAAATGTGAGGCAACATTCTATCAACAAATATTACCTTTTCTAGCTTGCCAACCCGTACCCTTTGTTGTAGTAGCATTTTCTGTGCGGTGCTTTAACTGTGCCGTGTTTAATTATTTCAGTTATGCAAAAATGTATTGTTCAATAGGTCTATGTGATGTTTAAGTATGAATTGTCCACTTTAGTTTCACGAATGGCTATATTTGGTTGTTTATAGTGAGTAGATGCCTTGTTTATCTGTATTTGGTTGTTAGGTTGGTTGGAGTGAGCATTTTTTCAGTTATCGAGTAGATGCCTTGTTTATCTATATTTGGTTCTTAGTTTGGTTGCAGTGAGTATTTGTCCAGTTATCAAGCAGATGTCTTGTTTATCTGTATTTGGTTGTTAGGTTGATTTTTTTATAGCATTTGTCCAGTTATCAAGCAGATGCCTTGTTTATCTGTATTTCATTGTTAGGTTGCTTTTTTTAGCATTTCTCCAGTTATCTAGCAGATACCTTGTTTATCTTTATCTGCTTGTTAGGTTGGTTGCAGTGAGCATTTGTCCAGTTTTCAAGCATATGCCCTGTTTATCTGTATTTGCTTGTTAGGTTGGCTGCAGTGAGACTCTATCCAGTTTTCAATGGCCATATTTGGTTGTTATACTGGTCATTTATGCCTTGTTTATTTCAGTCATTCACAATGTGTGGTTCATTATGTGCAAGTCGGAACTGTACCGCTCGACTACATCAATACCAGTTTGACGGCTATATTTGGTTCCAGTTATTCCTGGTGTAGTTAACACATGCCCTTTATTTCAGTTTTACACATTTATCGAGTGTGATGTTTAAGCATTACCTATATTCTATTCATTTTCAACAATACTAGTTTGAATTGCAATATTTGATGGCTGTTAAGCCTGCTGTCGGTAACATTGCCTTCCATTTTATATCTGCTTTAACAGCATGCTGAAACCAACACATTCAAGCTATCATTTGGAGATTATGTTTTTTAACTTTGCTATATTTGTTTGATGTTAAGATTGCTGTACTTATCATGCCTTTCCACTACTTATGCAGGACAACAATGGGAGCGGCCACCATTTTCCGCCGAGGTTAGCTTCATCCCTCGGCTTGTACTCCCCCCGTCGTTCCATAATGTAGTGCATATAGATCCAGGGCTGGACAATAGTTAGCTTCTAATATTGACTTGTTGCTTGTAGGTACATATACCCTTGGCAAGGATCCACACATCGACCCTTTTTGCGTATGGGGCAATGAGATATTGATGAACAAGCATCAAGTGAGGAAACTAATAAGGATTATTAGCAAAAAGATATGAATGGTGGCAAGCAAATTATTTGTTTATGCTCTATCCAACACAACAGTGAGCTGTAGGATGGTAACTACAAACTCTGCAGCCTTCTCGTTTTACTGCCCATAATGAGTTGTTAGACAACAATGTCTAAATCTTTTTCGTTCCCAGTGGTTCCCGAAGCAGTTCACTCAAGATTACCTCGCAAAGTACATGTTTGGTGGACACGCAATGAAGGTTAAAGTATTTCATCCAGACTACAATGAGCATCAAGAACTCCTAATGAAGACAGTGAAGGATGGACGGGCAACCATCACAAGGGGTTGGACTAGAGTCGTGCGCACCTTACGCATGGAGGAGGGCACAATATGGGCATTCCGCTTCACCTTCTCCAGCAACCAGAATGTCTTTCGCCTCTCTCTTTACAGTATTTAGTACAACTGTGGTTCATCATTCTCTACTTCGTGCTTTTGTAGTTCTTCAGTATATGTACCTCTGCATTGAATTATGGATTCGTGGTTGAACCTATATTTGTAATAAACATGGCTAGATATGAAATAAGTGATTGCCTACTTTCAAATCATAACATGTAATTTTTAAATTAGGGATTAATTGGATTAATTATGGATTAAATGGGGATTACACTGCACACGGTTTGCGAATGCGAAACGTCTACGATATACGTGGAGATCAGAAACATTTCTAGGATCCACTACGTGTGCGATCAATCTCCACTGCACACACGACTTTCTCTTGAAAACTGTTTGCGTTAGGCCACCTTGCGCAAACGTTTATCACATAAAAAGCGTGTGTGATGGACAGCCTTTTCCACACAGTTTCTTTCTAAGAAACATGCGTGATGCATTCAATAACACAAATGATAAAATTATTAATATCGTGTGAAATGGCAACGCTATCACAAACGATTTAACGGGAAAAACTGTGTGTGATGTACCTGTGAACGGAAACGTTTTCCTTGGAGCGACTGTGTGGGATGTGCATACGAACGGAAACGTTTAGCAGGGACTGACTGTGTGGGATGTACTTGCGATCGGAAACAATTTCATCGTATAATTGTATTTTTTTAACTCTACTGTACGTATTTCATCAATTGGCGCTCTTGATCGCATTACGACCTCATTTTGCGAGCGTGTGTGCGGAGGGCATATCCCGATGGTTTCGGGTAGTGTGGAAGGACCCCCTATCACCCACACTCACTTGGCGACGGTTCCAGATGCCGTCGCGGAAAGGGATAAGAAACCGTTTGTTTAGGACCGATGCGCACCAGTGATTGTCCCTTGTCTTACCAACAAGAGGGCTGTGACTCCTTGAACTAGTGCAAGATGTGGAAGTTGTTTTCACTTGTCCTTGCCAAAATGATATGAGTGAAGTATGCTGGTGGAGTCACCCTCAAGAACTCTCTAGTTCTTCTTCTTCGGGATCCACATCATCTTGATTGGAATCCTTGGAGTTGTAGTCGTACTTGATGAAGTAGAACATGATGTAGTCATGGGAACCCACTTGACCAAGGCCTTAGGAGCTTCTTCAAATGCATCAATCTCCTCTTGAAGCTTGTCCTTGCCCTTTAGCTTGTGGTCTTGTGGTGGAAGATCATCTTGAGCTTGTGTCCCTTGGAAAGAAGTAGGATCATACTTCTCTTGTTGAGGAACAAACTTCGTCTTGGGGTATTGATCTTCTTCCCACTGAACTCCTTGATTTTTCTGGTGCCTTCCTTGCTTGCGTACAATTTCCTCAAATTGCTTACTTCCGGCAAAGCTCTTGTGAACACCTTTCTCTATAATTCCCTTCAATAAGCTATTTTCTTGCTCAAGTGTAACTTGGCTAAGAGAATCATTAGTGGAATCAAGAGAACTACTAGAAGCACCAACATTGGATTTAACATGATTATTGTTACTACTAGAAGAAGAATCTTTCTTGCTCTTGTTGCTAGGTTTAACTTGTGGCATATAAGTAGACAAGAGTAAATGCTTGGAAATGTAAGAATAACTTTTCTTGTGAAGATCATCATTGATTGCTTTTAAGAACCCATGCTCTTGCTCAAGGTTGAGCTTTTCAAAGCGTAACATCTCATCAGTGTTTAAAAGTTCTCGATAATCTTCCAAGGTAGTTTCATGAGCTAACTTAAGAGTGTTTAGCTCTTTAGTTAGACACACAATCTCCTTCTTATCATCATCATTCGTTTTATCTTGATTAGCATGATTAATGGCAAGTTCATCATAGTTTCCATCACTAGAGTTGTCAACAAGTAAATCTTCATCACCTAGCAAATCATCTTCATCACTATTGAAATCAACATACTCGGGGTGTGATACCTTTGGGCATTTAGCCATGAAGAATCTTCCAATTCCTTCATTTGGTGAGTCAAATATGTCATAGGAGTTGGTTGACACATTGCTAGACCGACAACACATTCATCTTGAGTATATTCGGAGTCGGAGTGATAACTTCTTTCGGAGTGATGGTCGGAGTCGGAGTCGGATACCCATTCACCAACATGAGCTTGATGTCTTTGTTTTGTGTAGCTCTTTGATGATGTTCCATCCTTTCTGAATCCTTGCTTCTCCAAGAGGTTCTTCGTTCATAACGATCATCTCTACTCCTTCTCTCTCTTGGTGGTGATTCTTCTCTTCTACTTCTCCTTTTGGGTGAATCTTCTTTTCTTTTCAAGGTGGTCGTACAATCATTGGAGTAGTGTCCGGGTCTTCCACAATTGTAGCAATCACGCTCATGACTCGAAGATCTTTTTTCATTGTAGGACCTTGACTTGGAACTTCTTTCCTTGCTTCTACTCTTGTAGAACTTGTTTAAGTTCTTCACCATTAGGCTCAATTCCTCATTGAAGGTATGTTTCTCACTTGATGATGTAGGAGCATCACATGAGGCTTTGTAAGCACGACTTTACTTGTTGTGAAGCTCTTCCTTATCCTTGAGTGACATCTCATGAGCAATAATTCTTCCAATGACTTCTGTTGGCTTGAGATCTTTGTAGTTGGGCATCATTTTGATCAATGTGCACATAGTATCATATTTTCCATCCAAGGCTCTTAGGATCTTCTTGATGATGAATCTATCGGTCATCTCTCCACTTCCTAAGCCGGCAATCTCATTTGTGATGACAGCAAGCCTAGAGTACATTTCACTGACACCTTCACCATCCTTCATTTTGAAGTTGACAAGTTGACTTTGAAGCACATCCAATTTGGGTTCCTTGACGGAGTTGTTACACTCGTGCATATCAACCAAAGTATCCCAAATTTCCTTTGCATTCTCAAGACGGCTGATTTTGTTGAATTCTCCCGGGCACAATCCGTTGAAGAGGATATCACAAGCTTGAGCGTTGTATTGCAACATCTTCAACTCTTCCGCGGTAGCTTCACGGTTTGGTTCTCTCCCATCGAAGAATTCACCTTGCAAGCCAATACACACAATAGCCCAAACGGCGGGGTTATGTCCAAGAATATGCATTTTCATCTTATGCTTCCAACTAGCAAAATTAGTACCATCAAAGTAAGGAGCTCTACGGTGGTAGTTTCCCTTGCTAGACGCCATGCTCTCCTAGGTTGTGAAGCCCATGCTATGATCACCAAAAGCTATGGAAATCAAGGCAAATGGAGACCAAAGCTCTGATACCACTTGTAGGATCGAAAGTATGTCTAGAGGGGGGGGGGGTGATTAGACTACTTGACCAAATAAAAATCTATCCTTTTCCCAATTTTAAGTCTTGGCAGATTTTAACAACTTAACACAAGTCAAGCAATCTGTGACGCCCCCGATTTAATCGTACACTAATCATGCATGCAAACGTGTACGATCAAGATCAGGGACTCACGGGAAGATATCACAACACAACTCTAAAACATAAATAAGTCATACAAGCATCATAATACAAGCCAGGGGCCTCGAGGGCTCGAATACAAGTGCTCGATCATAGACGAGTCAGCGGAAGCAACAATATCTGAGTCTGAGACATAAGTTAAACAAGTTTGCCTTAAGAAGGCTAGCACAAAGCGGGATCTGGATCGAAGAGGAGCGGGCCTCTGCTCGGGATCCTCCTAGCTACTCCTGGTCATCGTCGTGGGCTGCGTAGTAGTAGGCACCTCCGGTGTAGTAGTCGTCATCGGCGGTGGCGTCTGCTCTGGATTCCATCGTCTGGTTGCAGCAATCGAGTAGAGGTAGGGGAAAAGGGGAACAAGGCAACCGTGAGTACTCATCCAAAGTACTCGCAAGCAAGGAGCTACACTACATATGCATGGATATATGTGTAAAGGGCCATATCGGTGGACCGAATCGCAGAATGCCGTAATAAGAGGGGATAGCTAGTCTTAACGACGACTACGCTTCGTCACCGCCTTGCAACAGTAGAAGAGGACGATGTGAAGTTCTCAAGTAACATCACATAGCAATAATCCTACCCGCGATCCCTCCTCATATCCACGAGAGAGCGACCACCGGTTATGGCAGCACTTGGAAGGGTGTGTTTTATCAAGTATCCGGTTCTATTGTCATAAGCTCAAGGTACAACTCCAAGTCGTCACATTACCGAAGATCACGGCTATTGAATAGATTAACTTCCTGCGGGGTGCACCATCTTACCCAAAGACGCTTGATCCCATTTGGCGGACACACTTTCTGGGTCATGCCCGCGCGGAAGATCAACACGTCGCAGCCCCACCTAGGCTGTGAGAGAGGCCAACGCCGGTCTAAACCTAAGCGCGAGGATCGGGGCCCATCGCCACGAGCACACACACTGCGTTCGAGGGCGGCGGAGCAGACCTAGCCTAGAAGGCGTTCGGTCCAATCCGTAGCGCGCCGCTCCGTCGCCGACGTCTGAAGTGCTTGGTGATACCACGGCGCGGGATACCCATAACTACTCCAGCGTAGATGGTTAGTGCGTATAAGCTCGTAGCCATCTCAGATCAAATACCAAGATCTCGTTAAGCGTGTTAAGTATCCGCGAATGCGAACAGGGCCAGGCCCACCTCTCTCTAGGCGGTCTCAACCTGCCTGTCGCTCCGCCTCAAGGATCCACTCGCGGGTGCTCCACCGGCCGACCGACTTTAGTCTCCACATGTATCATGTATAAGTATAGTATATACCGTGATCACCTCCCGGTGATCACGGCCCGATAATATAACGGCAGATGGACAAGAATGTAGGGCCTCGGATGAAAGTACTAGCATCCTATACTAAGCATATAGGATTACGGTAAAGGTAACAACGATAGTAACAAGGACGGGCTATGCATCGGGATAGGTATAATGAAAGCGATAATATGCTACACTACTCTAATGCAAGCGGTATAGAGAGAGTAGGCGATATCTGATGATCAAGGGGGCTTGCTGGTTGCTCTGGCAAGAGAGAGGGGTCACAACACCGTGAGACGAATGGGCAACAACTGCGTCGGTCTCGTAGTCTAGGAGAGAAGAGGGGAAGAAACAATGAATAACATGTAAACAGATGCATATCGATGCATGACATGACAAGTAACAATGCTAGGCGTGCCCTAACGTGGTATGAGGAGGTACGGTTAAGGTGGGAAACATCAGGAAAGTATTCCGGTGTTTACGTGTTTTCGAAGAGGAAGGGCGGAGGAAGTTGCGGGTTCGATAGGTTAGGGGGTGTGGCGGACGAGCGGACTGCGTATCCGGATTAAATCCGTCGTTACGAGTAACTTTCATGTTGAAAATATTTTAATCCGAGTTACGGATTAAAAGATATGATTTTAAAGATTTTATTAATTTACGGAATTTTAATTAATTAATTAATTAATTGAAAAATGGATTTATAGCGTCGGCATGATGTCATCTTGACGTCGGCAGATCAACAGGGTTGACTTGGTCAACTGACAGTGGGTCCGTTAGTCGGTGATTTGTAACTAATTACCTAGTTTAGTTTAATTAATGATAGTTAATTAGGTTAATTAGACATTAGGTTAATTAATCGGGATTAATTAAATTAATTATTTACTTAATTAATTAATTAATTAATTAATTAATTTTATTCATTTTATTTTTATTAATTATATTTATTTAATTCCTTTTCCTTTTTTCTTTTTTTCAAAAACGTTCTTGGGGGGCATGTCATTGGCATGGCGGGCGATCGACATGGTGGCCGGGTCAACAGGCCGGCCGGGCCCCTAGGGCCTGGTCGATGACCAGTGGTGGCCCTGTCGTGCCACGTCGTCGGCGGCGTTAGGGAGCTCGGTGGCGCTCCAGCGGAGAGGGCACCGGACCTCGCCGAATCGCCGTCCGGCGGCCAAATATGGCATGGTAGTGCGTTCGAACAGGGAGATGACGAGCGTCGGTTGGTGGTGGTTCTTGGCAGCGATGGTGGCGGAAAGCAGCGCGACGAGCTCATCGGCGGTGAGGTGGTTGGCGCGAGACGACCACCGCGACTCAGCCAACCGGGGCTAACGGAAGGCGGGGGGCGCGCGACGCCTGAGCACAAGGGTTCGACCCGTGACCATTTAGTCACGGAAGGGCGCCAGCGACGAGATCCATGACGGGGCGCGGTTCGCACGGGCCTCCTGAGCGCCTTGGCGAGGAGGAGCTCCAGCGGGGGGGGGGTCCGGCGAGGTCCGCGAGGGAGGGAGGTACGCGGCGGGCGGAACCGGCGACGGGAGCGGCGGTGGCGCTGGGAGGGAGACGAGGGAGAGGGGATCGATCCCGGGGGATCGGGGAGCGAAGGGGGGAGGAAGAGCTCACAGGCGTGGGGTCTCGGTAGTGAGCTCGGGGCGGTCGGGGGCGTCCGTGGGGAGGAGGTCGAGGCGCTTCGGCGGCGGGCGGTCCGGCGAGGAGGTGGTCGGGCGAACCCGAGCGCCGTGTGGAGCAGGCGTCGGCGTGCGGCGTGAAGCCTTGCCGGCGTCTGTGCCGGTCGGGAGGAGGGGAGGAGGTGAGGGCCAGGCGGTGGGGCGCCGCGTGGTCAGGGGCGACAGGATCGGGCGGATCGATCCAGATCGGCGAGGAGGAGAAGGATCGGGGTTGGTGTCGGCTAGGGTTTCACCGACCGGGGGGGGGGTTATGGGGGTGATGGGGTGGGCGGATGGCCATGGGCTGGCAATTTGGGCAGTGGGCTTGGCCCGGTTTGGCTGTGGGGTTTTTCCCTCTCCTTTTTGTTTTATTTTTCTTTTCTTATTTTTCCTTTTCTGTTTTAATTTATTTTAAAATATTCGGACACTTTATAAAAATGTGTGCACCACACCATAATTAACTTTGTAATATTTGACAACCCCGAACATTTTAGTTTTAATTTTTGAAAACTTTTATTGTCCTCATAAATTTGAATTGAATTTTGAAACAGCTTTGATTCAACCCGAGATTATCTCTGATGTGAAGGTGGCGTGGCACCATCAGCGTGAGATTCTGTAGCATGATTATCCGGCGTTACAAATCTCCTCCACTACAAGAAATCTCGTCCGAGATTTAGGAGGTAGAAGGAAAGAGTGCGGGTATTCATCTCGAAGGCGATCCTCGCGTTCCCGTGTGGGTTCGTCTTGAGTGATTCGACCACTTTGGACTTTGAGGAACTTGATCGCCTTCGGCGTGTGCGGCGTTCAGCTTGGTCGAGAATGCGGACGGATCCTCTTTATAGGAGAGGTCTGTTGCAATTCGAGCACTTCATGGTCCATTTGCTCGGATTGGGTCCTTGAAGCAGCGTCGGAGTTGTGACCGTGGAACACATCGTGAACTGAGAAAGGTTCGACGGAAGCTCCAGCTTGATATGCCACTTTTCCACGCCTTTCCGAGAATAGTGAATGGGCCAATATAGCGAGGAGCTAGCTTGCCCTTGATCCCGGCGGTGAGCACCCTTCATTGGCGTAGCGAAGATAGGCCTTTTCGCCAAAGTTGATAGACCATGTCTTTATGATGTTGGTCATAGTTACTCTTTTAGCGTGGTGAGCAGTCTTGAGATTCTTGCGAATAATGCGGACTTGTTCTTGGCATGTTGGATAATATCCGGACGAAGAGTGGGCGTTCCCGATTTCGACCAGTTCGGAGGGTTCGGCACTTTCGTCCATATAACACTTGAAGGGGCCATCTTGAGACTAGCTTGATAGCTATTATTATAAGAGAACTCAACATACGGAGAGATTCCTCCCATTTCTTGCGAAGGAAATAACACAAGCTCGAAGCATGTCTTGAGAACTTGGTTGACACGTTCAACTTTCCCTTGTATTTGCGGATGAAGCGCATCTTGAATGATAAATGAGTACCCATAGCTTCTTGAAAACTTGCCCGAATCTTGAAGTGAATAAGCTGCCACGGTCCGAGCTGATAACCGGTGGAATACCGTGAAGTGAAACAATTCTGGACATATAGAGCGTTGCAAGCTGACTAGCGATGATCGTTTCTTTGACCGCCGGAAAATGAGCAACTTTAGAAAGCGGTCAATGGCGACAAGAATAGCATCATTACCTTTCTGCGATTTGGGAAATCCGGTGGCGAAGTCCATTTCAACATGCTCCCATTTCCATTCAGGAATAGAGATAGGTTGTAGAGTTCAGCAGGCCTTTGATGTTCTGCTTTGATCTGACGACAAGCGTCACACTCAACAACATAGCGAGCAATGTCTTGCTTCATATTAGACCACGAGAATCTCGGCGAATGTCTTGATACATCTTCGTACTACCGGGATGGATACATAGAGGCGTATCATGAGCTTCTTTCATAACCTCTGAGTCATATTCAGGTTTTCCTTCTTACACGGCACCACTAGGCGGCCTTTGAAGTACAAAGGCGCCATCATCGACAATAGTGAAGAATGAGGATTTCCTTCTTTGAGGTCGCGCTTAATCTTGTAGACTTGAGTCATATCCTGCATTGTCTTTATGGTGCCCACGAGATCGGGTTCAACAGCCAGGTATAGAGGAACCACGAGGAAACAACACGGAGATTCATCTTGCGGAACTCCGAGGGAGGGCGAAGTGCACCGGAGGAACAATATGGAGGTTCAGCTTTCTGAATTCTTCAACAAGTGGGGCTGAACTTTGTGAACTGAAGGTGGTTGCAGATAGATTTTGCGGCTCAAGGCATCAGCCATTACATTAGCCTTGCTCGCGTATAGGAAATACCCAAATCAAAGTGCTGCAATGTCTCCATCCATCTCTGTGACGGAGGTTCAGGTCTGGCTGAGTAAACAGATACTTCAGACTTTGGTGGTCGGTGAAGATTTACGCAGCGATTACGAGTAGGTAATGTCGCCCTTGCCTTAGCGCATGAATGACAGCAGCAAGTTCGAGGTCGTGAACTGGGTAGTTCTCTTCGTGAGGCGCAATTGTCAAGAGGCATAAGCAACCACTTTGCGCTCTTGCATTAGGACACCGCCTAATCCTTGACGGAAGCGTCGCGATAAATGATGAAGTCCTTCTTAGTATCGGGAGGAGCTAGCATTGGGCGAAGTCAACTTGTCTTTGAGTACACGAAACTTTCGACATTTATCATCCATTGGAACTTGGCCCCTTATGCAACGAGGTTAGTGAGAGGCACGGCAATCTTGGAGAAGTTCTCGGCGAATCGACGGCAATAGCTGGCGAGACCGAGAAAACTTCGACTTATTAACGTTCTTTGGAGGTCAATCGAGAATAGCCTGAACTCTTTCGGGGTTGACGGCAATACCATCCTTAGAGATGACGTGCCCGAGATAGGTCACTTCGGGAAGCCAGAATTCACATTTGGAGAACTTGGCATAAAGTTGATGCTCTCGTAGCTTTTCCAGCACAAGACGAAGATGTTCAGCATGCTCTTCTTCATTCTTGGAAAATATTAGGATATCATCCAGATAAACCACGACGAACTTGTCGAGGTAATCCATGAATATATAGTTCATCAGGCGAGAGAAGGTGGCTGGAGCATTGGTTAAGCCGAAAGACATGACGGTGTACTTGTATGAACCATAACGAGTCACAAATGCGGTCTTGGGGATATCCTCCTCACGAACACGGATCTGGTGGTAACCCAACCTCAAGTCGAGTTTCGAGAACAGCGATTTAACCAGCCAGTTGATCATAAAGATCATTGATCCGAGGAAGAGGATACTTATTCGAATGGTAGCTTGATTTATAGGACGGTAGTCTTGGACCAATCGGTTTGTCCCATCCTTCTTCTTAACAAAGAGAGAGGTGCTCCCCAAGGAGAGCAACTTGGGCGAATGAAACCACTTTGAAGAGATTTGTCGATTTCCTCCTTGAGCTCAAGGAGTTCATGTGGCCGCATCTTGTAGGGTCGCTTGGCTATAGGAGTGGTGCACGGTTTCAAGTCGATGGCGAATTCGACATCTCTAGCGGGGAATCCTGGAAGTTCTTGAGGAAAGACGTCACGGAAGTCGCGAGCACAGGAATGTTTTCAATACCCTCGAGTGGTGCAGCGTTAAAGGCATTCAATGCATAGAGCCTTGCCTCGGCATTTTGCACCGTATGAGCTTGGTAAGTGACTATTTCATCGAAGGGTGTAGCAGATGGGCCGGTCTTTGTGGCGCAAACTATGGAAGCGATAGCGCCTTTAACCAATTCATTCCTGAATGAGGTCAATGCTACAAGACTTGACAGACGATGGGAGAGACAAGGAATTCCAGTCCTTGATTTCAGCGGGACGTCGTTGCAAATCATGGAGGTTCGACATTGGCCCGCAGGTTGTGTACTAATAGTGAAGCATTCATGTCTTCACTTTTAATGCCATGCATGAATGCAAAATCTTATGACATGAATGAATGCGATGCACCTGTATCAAATAGAACGCAAGCTGGTACTGAATTTACGAGAAGTGTACCCATCACGAGAGCAGGTTGGTCTTGAGCTTCGTTCAGATCAACGTGGTTGGCCTGAACTTCGACCATAAGGCTTGGCGGTGTTGTTGCGGGGCTGGGTGTTTCCACGGCCAGGCTCTTTGGAAGGGCCAGCTGATTACAGTTCGGTTGCATTCTCTAGCACGGTGCCTGGTTGTCCACACCAAGCACAAGCCATTATTGGGGGTGGGAGCAGGGGAGCTTGGGGTGGTGGAGCTGGAAGCTTTGGCTGCTTAGTTGAAGTAGGCGAGGCGAGGTGCAGCATAGCTCTGCCTTGGAGCAGGGCATTCGGTGGTACATCTTGTTGGGAATCCATATCTTGCGCTTCTGCGAGGATGGGCCGAAGATGAGCCCGTGTCGCAGTTGCGCTGTTAGAGCTCTGGTATTCCTGCAGACCAGTTTCGACATTGATAGCCTTGTTCACCAAGGTGGCGAAATCAGCAAAGTCGTGCACTAGAAGTGCGAGCTTGATGTCAGCTTGAAGGCCGTCACGGAACTTCTCTTGTCTGCGTGCATCAGTTGCAATATCCTCTTCGGCATAGCGAGACAAGTCCAGGAACTCTCGCTGATAAGATTCAACAGTCTTGTTGCCTTGGGTGAGGTTGCGGAACTCACGCTTCTTCCGGTCCATGACCTCTTGAGGGATGAAGCGGGCACGGAAGGCAGCTTGGAAATCTGGCCAGGAGATGAGTGTTCCAACTGGCAGAGTTCGCCTGTGGCTGTCCCACCATTGAGCTGCGGGTCCCTTCAGGAAGAAGGAAGCAAAAGTGACATAGCTGGCAGGGGCTACATCAGCAGATTCCATCTCATAGGTGATGTCACGAAGCCAATCATCAGCATCCAGCGGTTGGGTTGAGCTGCGGTACACACTTGGGTTGAGGCGTATGAAATCCTGCAGAGTTGTTGTGTTTGGCTGCTGGTTCATATTGGGGCGAGGAAACTGAGCCATCATGTTCTCCATGAACTGGCGATTCATCTCAAGCTGTTGGATCATACCAGCCATGTACTCGAGGGTGGTGGGAAGTTGCCACCACGACCACGACCAGCTGGTCTAACCATCCTGCTAATATATAACAGGGGTAGTTCAGCATTTGAGAAATTATGCAAAGGACAAGAATCATTCATGATGAAACATGCATAATGAAAGCAGCACGATAGAAACTACATAGTAGTTGGCATATCTTACAAAAGGGATCATGCATAGAGTTCGGTACACAGAGTTCAGTACATAGACTAAGACATCATAGGCGGCACGCAGGCTCGCGACGAATGCATCTAACACTAACAAGCAAGCCTACATCAGTCCCACGCGGTACTGCGGAGGTAGCTGTAGCCTGAAAGCTGGTAGTGTGGCAGCGGATAGTCCTCCACGTCAGTGACACAGGGGCAGCGGATACTCACAGTGCTGAACCCGGCGTCAAAGTGGCGAAAGAGGGCCAATGCGGAGAGTAGCCTCCCACGTCCGCCAACCGACACCTGGGGCATCACGGTCTGGCTGGGTAGATCGCGAGCACGCGACAGCTGGATCGGACAAAGGGTGCGATAGCGTCGAGCACAGTAAAGGTGCCGACGGGTGATGTACAACTTCGTGGCGAAGAGCTCGGTTAGCTCGATCCAGCCCATCGACATGCGTAACAAAGTTACGATGGTAGAAGGGCTCTCTGGTGACGATGGAGTAGGCAGCGGTGTAGTAACCCTCCTCACCAACATCGACGCGATAGCAATGTGCACGAAGGGAGGTGTCCAACTCCGGTACTCTCCACGAAGGCGCGTCGAGCAGCATAGGCATCATCGTGGACTACCATATCGATAGTCACCCCAACACCATATGCGGTGTGCAGCACATGAGTGGAGTCATACTCCCGAGAGTAGAGGTGGACGATGGCGGCGGTCTGCTCTGGTTAAAGTCTGGTACTCCTCATAGGCGGTGTACTCGGGGTGCCAGCGATAACCCGATAGGTCATCATCTCGGCTAGCACCGCGGTGATCCCGAGCACCAATGGCCGTCGTGTGGCGCATGACCTGCCTCGTGGGTTCCATCTGAAAACAAAGGCGTTTCAAAGGAGTCAAATGACGGTGTGGAAATTGATCAAAATACAATTCAAGAAACAACTATGGCTTTATCCAACTTTGGGGTGAATGTGGTCACGGGATCCTAGTGTTAGTTAGTAAAATCGTTTAACCCGAGTAGAAGAGAGTTCAAAGTCGAGTAAAGGTCGAGGAGTAAAAGATCCTAGTACCACCCGATGGCGGCGTGGGCCCGTAAGGCACACAACCAAGTTAGTAAAAGTTTTGCAATGTCTAGACTCGACTTGACCACGGAGTGTGGAAGGGGATTCCTACAGCAATCGGCTCGATACCAACTTGTGGCGCCCCGATTTAATCGTACACTAATCATGCACGCAAAGCGTGTACGATCAAGATCGAGGACTCACGGAAGATATCACAACACAACTCTAAAACATAAATAAGTCATACAAGCATCATAATACAAGCCAGGGCCTCGAGGGCTCGAATACAAGTGCTCGATCATAGAAGAGTCACGGAAGCAACAATATCTGAGTCTGAGACATAAGTTAAACAAGTTTGCCTTAAGAAGGCTAGCACAAAGCGGGATCTGAGATCGAAGAGGAGCAGGCCTCCCGCACAGGATCCTCCTAGCTACTCCTAGTCGCCGTCGGTGGGCTGCTGCGTAGTAGTGGGCACCTCCGGTGTAGTAGTCGCCATCGGCGGTGGCGTCTGCTCCTGGACTCCATCGTATGGTTGCAGCAATCGAGTAGAGGTAGGGAAAAAGGGGGAACAAGGCAACCGTGAGTACTCATCCAAAGTACTACTTAAGCAAGGAGCTACACTACATATGCATGGATATATGTGTACATGGCCATATCGATTGGACTGAGCTGCAGAATGCCGAGAATAAGAGGGGGATAGCTAGTCTTAACGAAGACTACGCTTCTGGTCACCTGCCTTGCAACAGGTAGAAGAGGACGATCTGAAGTCCTCCAAGTAACATCACATAGCAATAATCCTGCCGGCGATCCCTCCTCATATCCACGAGAGAGCGACCACGGTTGTATCGGCACTTGGAAGGGTGTGTTTTATCAAGTATCCGGTTCTAGTTGTCATAAGCTCAAGGTACAACTCCAAGTCGTCCTGTTACCGAAGATCACGGCTATTGAATAGATTAACTTCCTGCAGGGTGCACCATCTTACCAGCAGCTTGATCCCATTTGGCGGACACACTTTCACAGGTCATGACCCGGCGCGGAAGATCAACACGTCGCAGCCCACCTAGGCACAAGAGAGGACAGCCGCCGGTCTAAACCTAAGCGCGCAGGATCTGGGCCCATCGCTCTGAGCACACCTGCATGTTGCAAGAGGCGGCCGAAGCAGACCTAGCCTAGCGGCGTTCAGTCCAATCCGGCCGCGCCGCTCATCGACGTCTGAAGTGCTTGGTGATACCACGGCGGGGATACCCATAACTACTCCAGCGTAGATGGTTAGTGCGTATAAGCTCGTAGCCAACTCAGATCAAATACCAAGATCTCGTTAAGCGTGTTAAGTATCATGAGCGCCCGAACAGGCCAGGCCCACCTCTCTCTAGGCGGTCTCAACCTGCCCTGTCGCTCCGCCTCAAGGATCCACTCGCGGGTGCTCCACTAGCCGACCCGACTTTAGTCTCCACATGTATCATGTATAAGTATAGTATATACCCGTGATCACCTCCCGAGTGATCACGGCCCGATAGTGTAGCACGGCAGATGGACAAGAATGTAGGGCCTCAGATGAAAGTACTAGCATCCTATACTAAGCATATAGGATTACGGGTAAAAGTAACAACTGATAGTAACAAGGACAGGCTATGCATCGGGATAGGTATAGCTGAAAGCGATAACATGCTACACTACTCTAATGCAAGCGGTATAGAGGAGAGTAGGCGATATCTGGTGATCAAGGGGGCTTGCTGGTTGCTCTGGCAAGAGAGAGGGTCGTCAACACCGTGAGACGAATCGGGCAGCAGCAGCGTCGGTCTCGTAGTCTCACCGAGAGAAGAGGGGAAGAAACAATGAATAACATGTAAATAGATGCATATCGATGCATGACATGACAAATAACGATGCTAGGCGTGCCCTAACGTGGTATGAGGAGGTACGGTTAAGGAAACATCAGGAAAGTATTCCGGTGTTTACGTGTTTTTCAAGCGGAGCCGCGGAGGAAGTTCGGAGTTCGATAGGTTAGGGGGTGTGGCGGACGAGCGGACTGCATATCCGGATTCGTCCGTCATTCTCGAGTAACTTTCATGTTGAAAATATTTTAATCGAAGTTACGGATTAAAAGATATGATTTTTAAAGATTTTATTAATTTACGGAATTTTAATTAATTAATTAATTAATTGAAAAATGGATTTATGACGTCGGCATGATGTCATCTTGACGTCGGCGATCAACAGGGTTGACTTGGTCAACTGACATGTGGGTCCCGTTAGTCGGTATTTGTTAACTAATTACCTAGTTTAGTTTAATTAACGATAGTTAATTAGGTTAATTAGACATTAGGTTAATTAATCAGGATTAATTAAATTAATTATTTACTTAATTAATTAATTAATTTTACTCATTTTATTTTTATTAATTATATTTATTTAATTCCTTTTTCCTTTTCTTTTTTCAAAAAGCGTTACGGGGGCATGTCATTGGCATGGCGGGCGATCAAGATGGCTGGCCGGTCAGCAGTCGGCCGGGCCCCTAGGGCCCACGTCGATGACCTGTGTGGCTCCTGTCGTGCCGCCGGGCGTCGGGCGTTAGGGAGCTCGGTGGCGCTCAGCGGCGGGCGCCGGACCTCGCCGAATCGCCGTCCGGTGGCCAAAATGGCGCGGGCGGTGCGTTCGAACAGGAGACAACGACTTCGTCGGTTGGTGGTGAATTCTTGAGCGGTGGTGGCGGAAGCAGCGCTGGCGAGCTCATCGGCGGTGAGGTGGTTGGGCGCCGAGCGACCACGGCGACTCAGCCGCCGGAGGCTAACGGAAGGCGAGGGGCTGCGCGACCTTGCCGAGCACAAGGCTCGGCCCGTGACCATTTAGTCACGGAAGAAGCGCCAGCGGCGAGATCCGCGACAGGGCGCGGTTGCACGGGCCTCCGAGCAGCGCCGAGGCGAGAGGAGCTCCATGAGGTCCGCGAGGAGAGGTAATGCGGGGCCGGCGGAACCGGCGGCGAGGAGGCGGTGGCGCTCGGGAGGAGACGAGAGGAGAGAGATCGATCCCGGGGGATCGGGGAAGCGAAGGGGAAGAGCTCACGGGGCGTGAGGGTCTCGGTAGTGAGCTCGGGGCGGTCGGGGCGTCCGTGGGGGAGGAGGTCGAGGCGCTTCGGCGGCGATGGGGCGATCCGCGAGGAGGTGGTCGGGCGAACCCGGCGTCGTGAGGAAACGGGCGTCGGCGTCTGGCGTGGGGAAGCGCCGGCGTCTCTGTGACGGTCGGGAGGAGGGAGGAGGTGAGGGCCAGGCGGTGGGGCGCCAAGGCGTCGAAATGGCAGGATCCCGCCAGATCGATCGGATCAGCGGGGAGGAGAAGGGATCGGGGAGGGTGGGTGTCGGCTAGGGTTTCACCGACCGGGCGGGGGGGTTATGGGGTGATGGGGTGGGCGGATGGCCATGGGCTGGCTTGGTGGGCGGTGGGCTTGGCCCGGTTTGGCTGTGGGATTTTCCCCTCTCCTTTTGTTTTATTTTTCTTTTCTTATTTTCCTTTTCTGTTTTAATTTATTTGAAAATATTCAGACACTTTATAAAAATGTGTGCACCACACCATAATTAACTTTGTAATATTTGACAACCCCCGAACATTTTAGTTTTAATTTTTGAAAACTTTTATTGTCCTCATAAATTTGAATTGAATTTTGAAACAGCTTTGATTCAACCCGAGATTATCTACAGTGACAGAGGTGACGTGGCACCATCAACGTGAGATTACTGTAGCATGATTATCCGGGCGTTACACAATCAACCTACACATGCAAGTCTAAGAGTATAGCAGCGGAATGTAAAACATCGCACATGAAGGTAAAGGGAGGATTTTGGAGGGAGCAAACGCAATGTAGACACGGAGATTTTTGGCGTGGTTACGATAGGTGGTGCTATCGTACATCTACGTTGATGGAGACTTCAACCCACGAAGGGTAATGGCTGCGCGAGTCCACTGAGGGCTCCACCCATAGGGTCCACCAAGAAGCAACCTTGTCTATCCCACCATGGCCATCGCCCACGAAGGACTTGCCTCACTAGGTTAGATCTTCACGAAGTAGGCGATCTCCTTGCCCGTACAAACTCCTTGGTTCAACTCCACAATCTTGACGGAGGATCCCAAGTGACACCTAACCAATCTAGGAGACACCACTCTCCAAAAGGTAATAGATGGTGTGTTGATGATGAACTCCTTGCTCTTGTGCATCAAATGATAGTCTTCCCAACACTCAACTCTCTCTCACAGATTTGGATTTGGTGGAAAGAATATTTAAGTGGAAAGCAACTTGGGGAAGGCTAGAGATCAAGATTCATGTGGTTGGAATGGAATATCTTGGTCTCAACACATGAGTAGGTGGTTCTCTCTCAGAAAATGTATGCTGGAAGTGTAGGCAGTTCTGATGGCTCTCTCCACGAATGAAGAGTGAGTGGAGGGGTATATATAGCCTCCACACAAAATCTAACCGTTAAACACAATTTACCAAACTCGGTGACCGATTTAGTTCAAAATGTGAACGTTAGGCTTTTCGATGGGACCGACATGTCAACCTGGTGGGACCGATTTCATTAGGGTTAGGGCATAACGTAATCTCGGTGAGACTGATCACATAAACTCGGTAGGACAGATTTTTTTTAATAGGCACATAGAGAGTTGGTCACGCAAATTCGGTGGGACCGAATCACTCATTTTGGTAGGACCGATACGTTACGAAAGGGAAAAAGAGAGTTTGCATTGCGAACTAGGTTGGATCGATCGCTCATCTCGTTTGGGCCGAAACGTTACAAAGGGAAACAAAGAGTTTGCAAACCCATCTCGGTGAGACCAAGATCCCTATTGGTGAGACCGAAATGACTAGGGTTTCTGGCAGTGGCTATGTCAAATGAACTCGGTGGCGCCGGATAGATCAAATCGGTAGGGCCGAGTTTGACTTTTGGTTTGGGACATATGTGGATATGAGAAAGTGGTTGAGGGCTTTTGGAGCATATCACTAAGAATTTTGAGCAAGCAAGCCATTAAGCAACACCTCATCCCCTTTTAATAGTATTGACTTTTCCTATGGACTCAATGTGATCTTGGATCACTAAAATGAAAATGCGGAGTCTTGAGCTTGAGCCAATATGTGTCCTTAGCATTTTGAGGGGTCCATGTTCCTAATGCATGCCATGCCAATCATTGAACTTCCTGAAATGATCATCTTGAAATAGCATTAGTTCAATGAGCTATATGTTGTTTGAATTACCAAAACCACCCAGGGATAGTTGCACTTTCAATCTCCCCCTTTTTGGTAATTGATGACAACATATAGATCAAAGCTTCGACAAATCATAATAAGATTTGAAATACATCATCGCTTTGAGAAGTACATGATAAGCAAGAGCTCCCCCTAAATTTGTGCATTATTTAAGATTTGCTTTTGAATGCAAATGCACAATCGATTAGTATCATGGGTTACTCTTCCATGTCACATACATCTTGGTGGAGCGCTCAAAATGATAGAAATAAAAAAACATGCACTCATCACCAAGGCAAAGTGAATGATCATATATAAGATATAAAAGATAATATCATCCAAGCAAGAATTAAGGTAGAATATGATCAAACTCAAGATCATACAAGTAGCTCACACACACAGACAAAAAGTATGAAACAAGCACACACAAGAGTATCAACCAAATAACAAAAGACCAAACAAGCAAAAACACTCCCTCTCGAAGCCTATGATCTATACATTTCTCCCCGTTTGGCAACAAGTTACCAAAAAGTTTGAAAATGCATAGTGCTATGCGTCTCTCTAGGCTTGATCTTCGGGAGGTGGTGTTCAGATGACTCCAAGGACGAAAGCATCTGTAGAAGTTGTTGTAGCTGGTGGAGTGGCAACTGGAGGTGGCACTGAAGCTGTGGCTGCTGGTGCTGATGTGGTAGCTCTAGTGTCAGCCATGGGCACTGCAGCAGACCTCTGACCTTTGGGCACTCTATGAAAGGCATTTGTGGTAGACTGCCCTTTTCTCTCCTCAACTTCTTCTTGGAACTGCTCAACAGCTATTTGCATCTCAGTTACTTTAAGATCATGATCATAGAACTTCGTCTCAATGATCCTCTCCAAGATCTCTTGATTTTGAGTCAGGGTGGCCAATCCCTTCTCTATCCTCAAAGTTGCTTGAATCAGATAAGCAAGCTAATCTTGTTTTCTCTTGAGAAACACTTGAGATGCCTCTTCAACACTTGGCATCTTTGCAGCCTTTTCAACCTTTGCATTCTCTCTCTTTTCTTGTGCTTGCACATATGTGGGATCTTCTTCATTCATGACAACAGTGTTGTCCTTAAAATATCCCCTCAAAGGTAGGTGCTCCTTATCTAACAGGTAGGTGCCTGTGCCCATCTTGGAGTTGATGAGCACCTGAATGTGTGGAGCATACCCACAAGATCTCTTCTGATCTGCAGCTGTCCTCTTGATTGTTTCAACAATCAGGCTCATAACTTTGAATTTCTGAGGCACATCAAGTATCTGCAATAAGTTGATTGAATGACCTCTGATCATCTTGTGATCTCCAGATTTGGGCAATAATGTATGCCTCAATATAGTGTTGATAGTAGCTAATCCAGACAACAAATAATGTATAGACCCAAGCATATGAGTTTCGAAAGCTTTGTCTGGAATCCCCTTGTACATGTTGGCCATTGAGTTGTGGTCTTTCTTCTTCTTGGCATAGACATCCAAGTCATCTTCATGCTCTTCAGGGGCATTGATCAACTTCTCCCACTCATCAATAATAGATTGGTACCTTGTACCCTCAGACATCCAAACTATTCTTCCATTAGGATAGAAGTGTGCAGTGGAGTAGAATTGCATGAGAGTTCATCATTCCACTTGGTCAGCTTCTGACCCACAAACTTGTCCACTCCACATGCTCTGAAGCTCTCATGCACACCTGGAAAATGGTCTTCATTCTCATCAATGTACTTCCAGTCAGCCCACTTCATATCACAAACTATGGGCTTCTTGTCAAGCAATATGGTTTCATAGAAATCTTGCTGCTCTTTGGTATGGAACCTATAGTCCACAACAGTCTTTCTCTTCACAGCATAAGGGTCACTTTGTCTCCAAAGTCCGAGACCCGCATCCTTCCTGATGCTCATATCTTCTGCCACTAGATGGCTATCATCATGACCTGTAATTTTTGGTTTGAGGTTACTAAGCACTTGGGCTTCAACATCTTCTTCTACATCCATCTCAGGCACTCGGGCCTTGTTCTTCTTAGTAGCTGGAATGTTCCTTGTGCTCCTCTTGGGCTTTGAAGTCTTTGAAGCTTGAGCAGAAGCTTTGGGGGCAATCTTGGGCTTGGAAGGGGCAGCCCCAGACTTGATGGTGTCAGTGTTCTGGGAACGGGGGTCCCAAGACTTGCTGCTGCGGCTGCTGGCGTGGCTCAAGTGGGGGCCAGCTGCCCAGCTTCATCGGCTCAAGCTCAAGACCCTCGTGAGGGCCAAGCCTCATGAGGCGGACGACAGGAACCTTCCTCAGGAGCAGCCTCGTCAGGCAGGCTCACGAGGAGGCAGAGAGATCAAGGCAGGGTACCTCACGAGGGTGCCACGTGACGCAAGCCATGACAATCAAGACCAGGTGGGCGCCAGGCAGGCGCCCGCCTGCGCAGTGTCCTCGTTTCCTCTTTGGTGCAAAGGAGGCAAGCACAGGCCAATGCATCAGGCAAAGGTTACCGCTTCGGTGCAACAAGACCAAGACCAGCAGAGCGGCAGGAAGGAGGTCATCGTGGAGCCCAGGACGGCGTCACTATCAGAGCCTTTGGCAGACGAAGACCAGCTTTAGTCAGGATAAGTGTACTAGATGTTCCCCTTCAAAATGGCCAATTGTTGGCACCCTTCCCGCTCATTATTTGGGAAGAGGCCCAGGGCCTCCCTCTATAAATAGGACTAGCCACCACAAAGAGAGAGGACAGACTGGAGACAAGTCGAACCCCCTAGAGAGAGAGAGAGAAGAGACTAGACTCACCCAAGTAGTCCATCGTACCAGCTCAAGAACACCCCTCGCGAGGCTGTTCTTCCTTTGTACTGTTTATCATCAGCCCCCTGAGGCAATCCACCACACCACAAACTAGAGTAGGGTATTACACCACAATGGTGGCCCGAACTAGTATAAACCTCGTGTCCTCTGTGTTGTTCGTCGTTCGTAGTTTAGATCCCTTGCAAACCATCGACGCGTGAGCTGGTAGGGGAAAGATCTCCGCGCGCACCCTAGTGTTCGAACCTCAAGGGTCTGCCGGAACCCGAAATCCGACATTTCGCGCGCCAGGTAGGGGTGCGCCAGAATCTTTCTTCCGCTGGTCGCCAGATCTTCCGTCGTGTCCATGGTGGCCTTCGCCGCGGCCCATGCCGGCGTCGGGCTGATCGCGCTTCTTTCGAAGTCGCCAGACGGCTCCGTCGTGAAGCCCTCGTCATTCCCGTCGCTTTGCCGCTAACGCCGCCACGAACCGGCGAAGCGAGCAGCTAACCTCTTTGGGAAGAGCTGCGTGACCTCTACCTCGCCCATCGCGCCGGGCCGACGCCCCCAGTCGTCGCAGCCCTCCTGGGCGACTCACTGGCGCCACCTTCGAGCCGCCACGTCAAGCCGTTCACCCGCCAGATCGCCACCGCCTCCAAGCATCAGGGAGCCCCGCCGGGCTGGGTGGCGCCCGAGGCCGACCTGCTCTTCAACTCGGACGATCACCCCTCCAACCCCGCCGGTTCGGGAGCACTCCCGATGCTGTGCACCCCCACCATTTGCGAAGTGGCAGTCACCAGGGCCCTCATCGATGGCGGAGCCGGCCTCAACATGCTCTCTGTGGAGGCCTTCAGCCTCCTCCATGTGCCACCAGAGCGGCTCCAGCCCAGCAGGCCTTTTTGGGGAGTCGGAGCCGGTTCCACCGCCTCCCTGGGGCAAATTCGCCTCCCGATGACCTTCGACAACCACGACAACTTCCGCACGGAGCTGATCGACTTCGACATTGTCCCCATCGGCCTCCCCTACAACGCCATCCTCGGCTACCGGACATTTGCCCGGTTCATGGCAGCAACTCACCCGGCGTACAACCTCATGAGGATGCCTGGGAGCACCGGCGTTCTTACCGTGTCAGGAAACACCGGAGATGCACTGCAAGCGCTCAATCTTGTTTTCAAGGCGGCAGCAGCGGCAAGGTCGCTAAGCGTTGGCCTGTGAGCCAAGGGGGCTCGCCGTCAGAAGAAGCAGCTGTTCACTCGAAACAAAGGCGGAAACCAAGCAGGTACCGGTCGGCGAGGCGGGTCCGCAGCGCCACCTTCACCATAGGTGCGAACCTCGAACCCAAGCGGAGGAGGCCTTGGTGAAGTTCCTGCGCGCACAAACAAGAAGGTGTTGGCGTGGGGACCTGATCAGTTGGCGGGGGTCGAGGCGTGATTGAGCATCACCTCAACATGTGCTAGCGTCGCCCGTGAAGCGAAGGCAAGGAGACAGTCCACGAGAGAAACAAGCTTTTATCGTCCAAGAGACCTGCAAGCTAGAGGCAGCGGGGGTTATTCGCGAGTCCGCTACGGATTGGCTGGCCAACCCGGTTGTCGTGCCAAAAGGGGAAAAGGCGATATGTGTCGACTTCACCAACCTCAACAAGGCCTGCCCGCAAGATCCATTTCCGCTTCCTCGCATTGACCGGATCGTCGACTCCACCGCTGAGTGTGACCTGTTGTGCTTCTGGATGCCTTCTCGGGCTATCACCAGATCAAGATGGCGGTGAGAAGGCGTGGAAAAAGCAGTTTCCTGACCCGTGCGGAGTGTACTGCTATACCGCATGCCGTTTGGGTTGCGCTAGCAGCGTGACCTTTCGGCGGCTGATGCACACCATACTGAGTCGACGGCTAGGGAGGAATCTTTGGCGTACATCGGCGACATCGTAGTGAAGTCTCGGGAGGCAAAATCCGGATCTGAGACTTGGAAGAAACCTTGAGCCTTGATAAAGTGGATCTGCGGCTCAACCGGAAAAGTGCGTGTTGGAGTCCCCTCGGGCAAGCTCCTAGGTTTCCTCGTGTCCCATAGGGGCATCGAGGCCTGCCCGAAAAGGTCAAAGCGATCGAAGACATGAGCCCTTGAAGACCCTCGAAATCTGAGAAACTCACGGCGGCGTGACCGTGCTAGGGCGTTTCATCTTCAAGCTGGGGGAACGAGCACTGCCATTCTTCAAGCTGATGAAGAAGAAGGGCCCCTTCGAATGGACTGAAGAGGCCGACAAGGCATTCCAAGAGCTCAAGAGGTACCTTACCAGCCCTCCGGTGATGGTAGCTCTGCACCCTCGGGAGCCTCTGGTACTCTACCTCGCGGCCACTCCCTACTCCGCCAGCGCAGCCCTGGTGGCGGTCAGGGAAGAGCAAAGCCAAGAGGGCCTCACAGAGACCACGGCTGCGGCCGAGGAGGATCAGCCGCATCAGGAAAGCGCGCCCGGAGCAGGAGAGACCTCACCGAGTGACCAAGCGCTGGGGGCTCCGTCGTCTCGAGAGGTGCCCCAACCTACGGAGGACGCGAACAGCGCCAGCGCCCACAACCTTGTCGAGCACCCCGTGTACTTTGTCAGCACGATGCTACGGGACGCGAGGGCGCGGTACCCCATGCCCCAAAAACTACTCCTCGGGCTATTGGTAGCTTCGCGCAAGCTGCGGCACTACTTCCAAGGTCATCCCATCAAGGTCGTCTCAGCATACCCTCTGGAGAGGGTGCTCAGGAGCTAACTCAGCCGGGAGAGTCGCAGAGTGGAACATCGAACTACAAGCATTTCAGCTGGAGTTCAGCACAACCAGAGTCATCAAGGGGCCGCATTGGCAGATTTCGTGGCAGAATGGACGGAGGCCCCCGACCTAGAAGCAGGCGAAGACCGATCGCTTTCCCCGGGGAGCGAGGCACCAGAAGGCTGGGTCATGTACTTCGATGGGGCATTCTCCCGACATGGCGCGGGGGCAGGCGCAGTGCTTGTATCCCCCACTCAGGACAAGCTCTATTACGCCGTGCAGCTCTGTTTCCAGCATGGGGAAAAGGTCTCCAACAACATTGCAGAATATGAAGGCCTGATAGCCGGCCTGAAAGCCGCAGTCGCTTTAGGGGTAAAGCGCCTCGTCATCAAGGGCGATTCACAACTCGTCGTCAACTTCTCCAACAAGATATACGAGCCGAAGGACGAGCACATGGAAGCCTACCTCGCGGAGGTTCGCAGGATGGAGAAACAGTTCTGGGGGCTGGAGCTGCAGCATGTGCCTCTGGCACCAATCAGGAGGTGGATGACATCGCCAAGAAGGCGCCCAGCGGCTTCCTCGGGGCCTGGCTTCTTGAAGCGACTCTTGAGCCCTCAGCTGCACCATCACTATCAAGCGCGGTGCAACCTCGGGAGGGCTCCCCGGCCGCTGCCTCGGGAGCCACGGCCTGCGGCCCGACCTCGAGAACACGCCCGCTCTGGCGTTGGAGCCTCGGGAGGGTGCTGGATCCTGAGCTCAAGAGCTACTTAACACAGGAACCTGCGGAGAAGGAGGAAGAGGCGGAGCTCGTGGCGCATAAGCCACGGCCTCGTGCATCGAGGATGGAGAGCTTTCGGGAGGCGACGAATAGCGTGTCCTGCGTTGCATTCCCAGAGAGCAGGGGAAGGAGTTGCTGGAAGACATACACGGCGGAGACTGTGGGAATCACTCATCATCGCGGACCCTCGTCGGCAAGGCGTTCCGCAGCGGGTTCTACTGGCCCACAGCACCCAGCGACGCAGTTGGGCTGGTAAAGGCTTGCGAGGCCTGCCAACTTCACGCCAAGCAGATCCATCAGCCGGCGGGAGGTCTGCAAACTATACCCCTCTCATGGCCATTCGCAGTTTGGGGACTGGACATTCTAGGCCCGTTCCCTCGGGCGGCAGGGGGCTATCGCTACCTCTATGTCGACGTGGACAAGTTCACCAAGTGGGCTGAGGTGAAAGCTGTCCGCACCATCCCAGCGGGCTCTGTGGTCAAGTTCATCATGGGCCTCGTGAGCCGGTTTGGGGTGCCTAACCGCATCATCACCGACAACGGTTCGTAGTTCACCAGCAATCTCTTCAAAACATACTGTGCTAACCTTGGAACACAGATATGCTACGCCTCGGTGGCGTACCCCCGGAGTAACGGCCACGCCAAGCGAGCCAACGCGGAGGTCCTGAAGGGCCTTAAAACCAGGACCTTCAAGAAGAAGCTGGAGGCCCGTGGCAGGGGCTGGCACAACGAGCTCCTGTCCGTGTTGTGGTCCATCCGCACGACCGCGGCCAAGCCGACCGGCGAGACTCCGTTCTTCCTCGTCTACGGAGCAGAAGCTGTCCTCCCTCACGAGGTCAGGCGTCGCTCCGCACGGGTCCTGGCGTTCGACGAGGCGCAGCAGGACGCCATGCGGGGGACGGATCTCGTGCTAGGGGAGGAACATCGTCGAGTGGCCGCGCTGCGAGCGGAAAGGTATCAACAGGCGCTGCGGCGGTACCACTGCAACATCCGCCCCAGGACTCTTGAGGTAGGGGACCTCGTGCTCAGATGGGTCCTCTCCAGGGAAGGGTTGCACAAGCTCTCTCCCATGTGGGCCCATTCAAGGTTGTTCATGTTTCTAGGCCCGGCTCCGCACGCTTGGAGACTCAGGAGGGGGTGCCCATCCCAAACGCGTGGAACATCCATCACCTCCGGAAGTTCTACCCTTGAAGAAAGGCCCGGAGCCTGTGATGAAGGCCAACGCCTGTGAAGTTTATTTTCCCGAGAAAGGCCCGGAGCCTGTGAAGAAGGCCAACGCATGTGAAGCTTATTTTCGAGAAAGGCCGGAGCTGTGAAGAAGAATAGCACTTTGTGAAGCTCATTTTTCCCGAGAAAGGCCCGGAGCCTGTGAAGAAGCCAATGCCTGTGAAGCTCGCCTCCCGTGACACTCTCACATAATAATGAGTGGGGCTGTACCGTCCCGAGTCTCGGGGCGCCCGGTCTCGAGCACACAGGGCTCCGCCCATGCCAGTGGCACTTAGCTCCTTGTGGTGAGAAGGCGTCGAAGACTAGATTAGGTGTCGGACGCGGCTTTTCCATTTGCTTTCTGTAGTTGGCTTGTTTGTTCCTATTTGAAATTTTATTTGAAGTTGTTGCCATCTTTGGCTTGAGACTCTCTATCTTTTTCGCTCTCTTGCCTCGATTTCTCTTGCGCAAGTCTCACGAGGGAGCAGCGCGGGCACCATCGCGAGTGTTTTTTGCCCTGGTCGTTTGAAGCTTTCCAATCCAGGCCCACTATGGGAGCACCCCTCCCAGTCCGAGCCCCACGGGCATCGTGACGCGGACACAGGGCCTGGGTCGGTCGCCTCCACAGCCGAGGCCGGAAGTTACCGTTCCTGACTAATCTTTACAGGACAGGAAGCGTTCGACGAGGCCTCGGCCTTGGGAGGCGAAGACTGCGACAAGTCCCCCCAAGCTAAGTAAATCCTGCACGCGGGCATGTGGCACGAAAGCACATCACAGAAATAGCGGAAACAACATGATAATTAACAGGAACAATTCAGCACGCCACAGGGGCCCTACTACTTGCTCTTTCGCGGGAAGGAGAAAAACAAAATAGGCACGACTTGCTCGAGCCAACTCGCGTGAAGGCTCGCACTGCCTCGAGCTCAGTCAGACTCCACCTCGCTTCTTCACGAGGTGCGATGGCCAGGCTGGCCCGCTACCTCCCTCGGTAGGCGCGGCGGCAGGGGCTGGTCGCGGCCACCGCTGGAGGAGCTGCTGTCCGAAGGGGAGCCGCCGAAGCTTGACGAGCCCCGAGCGCCGCCGACCACACGCCTGCTGTCGTCTTCATCCCGATCAATGCCGGGGCTGGGTCCACGGCCACAGTCATCGTCTTCGGGGCAGCACACGGCACGGCGACCGTCTTCTCCGAACACCCTCACGTAGAGGGCGGCGTCACCGTCGAACTTGAAGTGCAGGGTGCACCGCCCGGCTCGAGGCAGCGTGGGCAACGTTTACCCGGCCAGCGGGTCGGGGCCACACTCGGCTGCGGAGACCTCCAGCAAAGCCGGGAGAGCCTTGCTGCAACAACCGTCCGCTTGAATCTAGAGGCGGCCCGGAGCGCCGTCCGGAAGTTCAACCAGAAAGAAGCGGGGAAGCTGGAGCCAGGTGTTGGTCGGCTCCACCGACCACACGATGAACTCCGGCAGCACCTCCGCCGAATGAAAGCGCGGCCTAGGTGGTCGTGCAGTCGCGGCACGCCCCCCATCGACAACCTGGCGCCCATCGCCGCGCAGGGGATCGCCTCCACGACCACGGGAGGCCGCTACGGGAGCCGAAGGATGCTTGCGAGGACGGCTTCGACCGCGCTTGGCCGGGGGAGAGTCGGGCCCGACCTGGCGGGACTTCCCTTTCTCCGCGGCCGAGAACCTCTTTGACGGAGCCATGGAGAGGAAGAAGAAGCACGAAGAGATGGACTGGAAGGGCTCACGCCGTCCCGTACTTATAGCCGGAGGAGGCCAACCCCACGATCACAGGTAATCATGACCCATTTCTGCATGCAGGGACTTGTCAAGTCATGCGGTTGCCGAGGCGTCGTGGGGAGTGGAGACGCCCACGACCAACCAATCGCCACAGCGTCGCCCAAGGCCGCAGGCTGTTAGGAGCCCATGGCGCTCCAGCTTGCCCTTTAAGCATGCTGCTAAGCCAAGTCCGGCGCGCCTTGGGCCGGGGCTCTTGTCGGCGTTAAGGAATGGGGGTCCCAGGTTGCACTGCACTGGCTGCGGGCGTGGCTCAAGTGGGGGCCCAGCCGGCCCAGCTTCATCAGCTCAAGATCAAGACCCTCGCGAGGACCAAGCCTCATGAGGCGGACGACAGAACCTTCCTCGGGGCAGCCTCGTCGAGGCGAGGCTCACGAGGAGGAGGAAGATCAAGGCAGGGTACCTCACGAGGTGCCCGTGATGCAAGCCATGACGATCAAGACCAGGTGAGGCGCCACTCGTAGTGTCCTCGTTTCCCGTTTGGTGCAAAGGAGGCAAGCACAAGCCAAGGCATCAGGCAAAGGTTACCGCTTCGGTGCAACAAGACCAAGACCAGCAGAGCGGCAGGAAGGAGGTCATCGTGTAGCCCAGGACGGCGTCACCGTCAGAGCCTTTGGCAGCTGAGGACCAGCTTTATTCAGGATAAGTGTACTAGATGTTCCACTTCAAAATGGCCAATTTTTGGCGCCCTTCCCGCTCATTATTTGGGAAGAGGCCCAGGGCCTCCCTCTATAAATAGGACTAGCAACCACAAAGAGAGAGGACAAGCGGAGACAAGTCGAACCCCTAGAGAGAGAGAGAGAAGCGATGGACTCACCAAGCAGTCCATCGCACCAGCTCAAGAACACCCCTCATGAGGCTGTTCTTCCTTTGTCTTGTTTATCATCAGCCCCAGAAATAATCCACCACACCACAAACTAGAGTAGGGTATTACACCACAATGGTGGCCCGAACTAGTATAAACCTTGTGTCCTCTGTTTTGTTCATCGTTCGTAGTTTAGATCCCTTGCAAACCATCGACACGTGAGCTGGTAGGGGAAAGATCTCCGCACGCACCCCAGTGTTCGAACCTCAAGGGTTTGCCGGAACCCGAAATCCGACAGATGGCATCCCCCATCAGCTTTGAGACGTTGATGCTAGACCTGCATCTTCTTCCTCTTCCTCTTCAGATGGATCTCTAAACATAGATGATCTCCCAATGACTTTGGCAATGGTCTTCTTGACCCTCTCTTTCCTCTTCTTGCCCTCACCAGCCTCCTTTGATTCAAGTGTGAACTCCATGGTTTCCTGAGTTGAGGATCTAGCCTTAGACATAGGAACTCTCTTGGCAGGTAACTTCTTGTGCATACCAGGTTTTGTTGCAGCAGCAGCTCCATATTCCTTCTTCAGCACTTTCTTATTGGAGCTCACTTCCTCCTCAGCAGCCACATAGTCCTCATCCTCTGAGTCTGAGGTTCTCTACTTCCTTGTTCATGTAGCTGCCTTGGGCAAATTGCTTGGAGTGCTCCTGCTTCCTTGTTCATGTAGTGACCTCACTCATGTGCACTTGCTCTTCTGACTTGTTTTGGCTATCACTCTGATCAGAAAACTGGCAAAGCAAACCGACAATAGACCATGTGAATAGATATAGATGAGATAGAGTGGATGAGCATCACAAAGTGCAGAGGTTTTGCAAAATAGATGAGTCAAAAACTTAGTTTTAGTTCTCCACGGAAAGCATTTCGGAGCTACCGATTTGTTAAACTTGGTGACACCGAAGCAACTTTTGGAGTCTAAACAGTGAACTCGGTTAGACCGAGTCCACGATTCGATGTTTATGTGACCAGACTTCAAACCGTATGATCTCGTGCATCGATGTCATCCTGGATCGATATCTTGACACGCACGATTACTTGAAGGATTTATAACGAGTAGCAATCACACTTATTACATCGAATGTCTCAAAGAGAACTTATTACAATAAATATGGCTTAAGGCCATCTAATAACGATAACAATGAAGGCTTGGAAGATAAGCGGGTCCATCAACTCCAACGGCATCACCGAGTATAGAACCATGACCTAAGGCACCTTACTGCGTAAATGCGAAAAAGTCTCGCAACATGAGCGTTGCAGCACAAAGCAGGCCATCACATGGAATATCTTGGCAAAGTAACACATAGAGAGTAATATGAAAGAGTAATGCTATACTACATGCATATATGGCTGGTGGAAAGCTCTATGATTACAGTTTTGCGTAAAGCCAATTTTTCCCTACTGTAAAGGAATAAATTTTATTTAACTATCATGGTGGTTGTTAAACATTGAGAATGGTTGACAGCATTCTCAATCCCAATTAAGCATCATCATTAAAAACCCAACAATATTAATTAAAGTAACATGATGAGATTCACATGATATCCAAGTACTAGATACTCAAAACGTCCATAACCGGGGACACAACTAAACATGATTAGTTTGATACACTCTGCAGATGTTTGTGCACTTTTCCCCACAAGACTCGATCTCCTCCGTTTGGATTCTCGCACTACATGGTGTTTGAGAAACGGATAACCGAGACATAGTATTTCAGAAGCGCTAGCACCTTACGAACGGGTAGACCGTACCAACCTACATCCCCTACATCTGCTAGTATACCACTGTAAGAGTTCGCACGACTTAGTCAACTATGCTAGAGCCCATAGTAGCTTGTGGCTGCACACAGAAGTTTCTAGCATGAATAATCTCATGATCCCTTTGAGCACAGGTGGCGGTCCAAAAGCAGGCAATCTGGAATACCCAGGTACCTCAATCCACCCGGATGTGTGTTTAAGTTGCCACCTTAAATAAACCATTAAATAACAATATCACATATGTCATGGATACACTCACCCAATCCATATACTCTGTGTAGCCGGATCCCAGTTACATTATTTAGTTAATCGTGGTTTGAAATCTGTCAAAAAAAAAAAAAAATAAAATAAAAAGAAAAATGAAAGTGGGAGGATAATCCCCAACCGGCCCAACCACCGCCCCCTCCCTCCCCCTTGGCCCATCTCCTTCTTCCCCCACAGGCCAGCCCATGGGCCTCAGGTCGGCCCAGGCCAGACCCCCAGCTCTCCTTATCCCCACCCGAGGAACCCTAGCCCCTCCGCATCCCCACTCCCCCCCACTCGCCCCCCCCTCCCGATCCGATCGGGATCGGCTCAGCCTCCCCTCCACCGACCGCCTTCCCCAGATGGCATGGCCCCCCCTCGCCGTTCCCCCAGCCCCGCCGCCTCGCTCCTCCCTCCTCCTCCTCCCCTTGGCACGCCCTCCCTCCCCTCCAGCGCCCCCCAGGCCAGCGACCAGCGGCAGCCGTCCGGCTCGGCTCTCAGCCTCCAGCGCCCTGACCTCGCCCGGCGTGCCTCCCCTCCCCCCCCTGCCCTGCCCACCCTCCTCCGAGCTCGCCGGTCTAGACCTGCACCACCCCCGTGAGCTCGACCCCCCTCCTCCCTCTCCCTCGTCGGCGCCCCCCCCCCTCCGGTCCCCTCCGGCTTCCCAGGGCTCAAGCCTTCCCGTCAGGCTCCCGTCGCCCGTTCGTCCCACGCCCGCCCGTGCGTGCCCCCCTCCCGTTCCTTCTCCTCCCCCTCGTCGGCGACCTTCCGCCAGTGGCCTCCCAAACCCCCAGCTCCCGATCCCCCTCCCTTCCCCGTTAAGGCGCCCCTCCTGCCCGCCTGAGCCCGCCCTCCCGTCGCCCCCTCACCGGCGTGGCTACTTGCTTGTGCATGGCCGTGTGTGCAACGCCTCCAACTGCCCAGCCCGACCGGGCAGGTCGCGCCTGAACGAGCGGAACACCCGCCTCCCCATGACGCCCGCCACACTTGGGGCCACGTGCCTGACTAGGGCCCCACCCCATAAGCGTTAAAAAGAAATGTTTTAATTAATGAAGCGAAAAATGATTTAAAAGTAATTAAAATAATTAACTAATTAATTAATTAATTAATTAATTGGATAATTAATTAATCTAATTAATTCTGGATTAGTTAAACCTAATCATTAGCTAATTAATTGGGTAATTAATTAAACTAATTAATCTGGATTAATTAATGCTAATCATTAGTTAACTTAATTAACTAAGTTTAATTAATCGATTAGGTTAATTAAGCAATTAGTGTATGACATGTGGGACCCACTGGCGGGGTTGACTTAGTCAACCTCATTTGGTGATAACGTCGGCATGACCTCATCTTGATGTCATAAATACTTTTCGAAATTAATTAATTAATTAATTAAAATTCCAGAAATTAATAAAACCTTTTATAATTCATAACTTTTAATCCGTGGCAGGATTAAAATATTTTCAACATGAAAGTTGCTCGAGCGGCGAGGCGATTCGGATCGCATTCCGTTCGTCCACCGCACGTCTCTAACCTATCGAACCTGCAAACTTTCTCCTCCGGTTCATCATGTGACGGGCGTCCGGAGCAGGATAAATTCGGATGCTTCCCCCTAAACCCGTACCCTTCTTACCCACGTTAGAACACGCCTAGCATCGCTTCTTGGCATGTCATGCATCGTTATGCATCTGTTATCGTGTATTCATTGTTTCTTCCCCTCTTCTCTTGGTGAGACTACGAGACCGTATTGCGGTGGCGGTTCGACTCTGATCTTGTGATCCTCTCTCTTGCCCGAGCAACGGGCAAGCCCCCTTTGATCATCCCGATATCGCCCATTCCATTCTCTTATTGCTTGCACTAGATTTTTACTCTTGTTATTGTTGCTCCTATTACATTGCATAGCTTTGTTTATTGTAACTTGCTTTGTTACCTACACCTTATCCTAAACTGCTTAGTATAGGTTGGTTAGATACCCATCGGTGACCCCCCACCTTGTCCTTGTTGCCTGCTTCATCATTGAAGACCGATCAGCGGGATCGAGACCGAGCCCCGACACGCACATCACTTCCCTTAGTTGCTCGACACTACTAGGTTACTATCAGTCTGAGGGTGAAACCTCTGCACGCCGATATTAACCACGTAGTATAGTTATCCGGTTGTGGTCATCGAGGTGATTTCCTCTTTAACCACTTCGTCGACTCTGTCGTGCAACCCCTCAAGTGTGGACCTCGGTGAATCCTCTTATGTTCACCTTGATGACTACATTGAGTGGAATACACGGGGTGATTCCTCGTGTTTTCCCTTGATGTTTGGACTCACGGTTACTTGGACTGTTACCACTTTGTTACTTGGAAGGCGGGTGCGACCACGAGGGGTACCAGCGTGTAATGCGAGTGATGTGGAGGCGGGTTGACTGGAGGTGCCCGCGAGATACTTACGGCGTGGCGGGCATTCCTAGCCCTTGCCACAAGTCCTCGAGGCAGAACAGCGGGTCACATCTTTCGTGAGTTCTGCTTGTTACCGCGTTCCTAATCCACTACGATTTGGATATTTGATCCGAGGGCCTCGGCACGATAGCACTAACCATCACGTGGGCTAAGTATGGGCGTTCTGCGTCGTATACATCAGCGAAGCTTATTAGGCGTCGGCGTCGGGCCGGTAGCCGGATTAATTTGGAGCGCTGTTAGGCTAGAGTGCTTCCGGCCGCCCTGCATAGCGTCAGAGTTTCGGGAGATGGCCCATGACCCACAGGGGCATAGGTTTAGTCCGGCGTCTGGCCTCTCTATTAAGCCTAGGTCGGGTTGCGGCGTATTGTTTGGCGAGGCGGGCATGACCACAGAAAGTGTGTCGGCGGAGTTAAGCGGCGTGGTGGGTAAGTTGGTGCACCCTGCGGAAGAAAACATCTATCGATAGCTTGTCCTCTGATAGCGGACGCTTGGAGTTGTATCGATCGATACAACTAGAACTGGATACTTGAGATGAGACATGGATATGAGCATTGGATTGTGATGATAAGCTGGATAGTATGGCTCAGGGATTTCTTTCTCGCAGGAGTCGAGAAAGGATCTCGGCGAGGTTGATAACACTCTGCTACTTTAAGTTATGTTACTCTACTCCTCTTGTTTGCTGCAAGATGGTGGTTTCAGGAAGATGCTAGTCTTCGTTAGGACTAGGCCTTCTCTCTATTACGGCATTCTGCGGTTCAGTCCATGATATGGCCTTTACACATATATCCTTGCATATGTAGTGTAGCTCCTTGCTTGCAGTACTTTGGATGAGTACTCACGGTTGCCTTGTTCCCCTTTTTCCTATCTCTACTCGATTGCTGCAATCGGGCGATGGAGACCAGGATCGAGCATACCGCCTCGGCGACTACTACTGCGGGCGCCTACTACTCGTGCAGCCCGGGCGGCGACCGAGAGTGACCTAGGAGGATCCCGAGCGGGAGGCCTGTCCTCTTCGTCTGTATCGGTTTGTGCTAGCCATCTTATGGCACCTTGTTTAACTTATATCGTACTCGGATATTGTTGCTTCCGTGACTTCGTCTATGATCGAGCACTTGTATTCGAGCCCTCGAGGCCTGGCTTGTATTATGATGCTTGTATGACTTATTTTATTTGTAGAGTTGTGTTGTGATATCTTCCGTGAGTCCTTGATCTTGATCGTACACATTTGCGTGCATGATTAGTGTCTGATTGAATCGAGCGTCTGAGATTGATGTCGAGCCATTGCTGTAGGAATCCCCTTCCACACTCCTTGGCGAAGTCGAGTCTAGACATTGCAAAACTTTTACTAACTTGGCTGTGTGCCTTACGGGCTGCGTCGCCATCGGGTGGTATTAGGATCTTTTACTCCTCGACCTTTACTCGGGGCTCTGAACTCTCTTCTACTCGGGTTAAGCGATTTTACTAACTATCACTAGGATCCGTGACCGCATTCACCCGAAGATGGATATAGCCTTAGTTGTTTTTGGAATTGTATTTGAACAATTTCCACCTGTCATTTGACTCCTTTGAAGCGTCTTTGTTTTCAGATGGAACCCACGAGGCAGGTCGTGCGCCACCACGGCGGCCATTGGTGCCTCGGGATCACTGCGGTGCTAGCGAGATGATGACCTATCGGGTTATCGCTGGCACCCAGTACACGTCTATGAGGAGTACGGGACTACAACCGGGAAGCGATGCAGCGCCATCGTCCACCTCTACTCTCGGGATGCAGGTCCACTCTTGTGCTGCACACGCACATGGTGTTGGAGTGACCATCGATATGGCGTCCACGATGCTGCTTATGCTGCAGCGACCGTCTTCGTGCGAGTATCGAGTTGGACACCTCCCCTTGAGCACATTGCTATCGCGTCGATGTTGGTGAGGAGGTTACTACTGCTGCCTACACCACTTGTCACGAGAGCCTTTCCACCATCGAACTTTGTTACGCATCTTGATGGGCTGGATCGAGCTAACCGAGCTCTTCGCCACGAGTTGTACATCACCGTCGGCACCTCTACCGTGCTGCTCGGCTGATGCACCCCTTTGTCCGTTCGGAGAGCTGCGGCGTTCTGCGATCTACCCGCGCGGGACCGTGATGCCCGGGGAGTTGGTTGGCGGGGCGTGGGAGGCTACTCTCCGCGCGGTCCTTTCACGCCACGGGCGTCGGATTCAGCACCGAGTATCCGCGGCCCTCGGGTCAGCAGCGTGGAGGACTATCCTTTGCCGCTTTCCACTTTGGGCTACACCTACCTCCATGATGCGCGTGGGACTGATGTAGGCTTGCTTGTTAGCATTTGATGTATTACGCCGAGCTGCGTGCCGCCTATGATGTAGTAGTCTATGTCTTTGGACTCTATGTATCGAACTCTATGCATGTTTCCTTTTGTAAGATATGCCAACTACTATGTAGTTTCCATCATCTTTGCTTTCATTATCGTGTTTCATCATGAATGATTCTTGTCTCTTGCTTATCTTCTCAAATCTGAACTACCCTGTTATTTAATAGCGGGATGGTTAGGCCAGCAGTCGTGGTCGTGGTGCCAACCTTCCACCACCGCTGAGTACATGGCTGGTATGATCCAACAGCTCGAGATGAATCGCCAGTTCATGGAGAACATGATGGCTCAGTTCCTCGCCCCAATATGAACCAGCACCCAAGCGGGACAACTCTGCGAGAAATTCATACGCTGAACCCGGCGTGTACCGCAGCTCAACTCAGCCTTTGGATCTTGATGGTAGCTCCGTGACATCACCTATGAGATGGAGTCGCTAATGTACCCCCTGCCAGCTATGTCACCTTTGCTTCCTTCTTCTGAAGGGACCCGCAGCTCAATGGTGGGACAGCCACCGTCGTACTCTGCCGGTTGGGACACTCATCACTGGCGGACTTCGAGCTGCCTTCGCGCCGCTTCATTCCTCAAGGGTCATGGACGGAAGAAGCGTGAGTTCATAACCTCACCCAAGGCAACAAGACTGTTGAAGCCTATCGGCGAGAGTTCTTGGACTTGTCTCGCTATCTTGAAGAGGATATTGCAGCGATGCCGCGAGACAAGAGAAGTTCCGTGATGGACTTCAAGGCGACATCAAGCTCGCACTTCTAGTGCGACTTTGCTGATTTACGCCACCTTGGTGAACAAAGCTATCAATGTCGAAACTGGTGCGAGGAATACGAGCTCTAACAGCGCAACCGTGACACCGGCTCATCTTGGGCCCGTCCTCGCGAAGCGCAAAATATGGATTCCCAATAGCATGTACCAGCCCAATGCATACGCTTCAAGCGAACTATGCTACACCTCGTGCGCCTACAACTAAGCAGCGAAGCTTCCAGCTCCACCACCCCATGCTCTGTTCCTCTCCAAATAATGGCTTATGCTTGGTGCGGACAGCGAGGGCACCGTGCTAGAGATTACAACGAGAACCGAATCGGTGGCCCTTCGGCGGTGGCCGTGGAAACAACGAACCGCAACAACAGCGGCAAGTCTTATGGGAAGCTCGGGCCAACCACGTTGGTGAATGAAGCTCGGGACCAGCACTGCTCTTTGTGATGGGTACCCTTCTCGTAAATTCAGTACACGCATCTGTTTTATTCGATTCAGGAGCATCACATTCATTCATGTCGAAGATTTTGCATTCATGCATGGCCTTAAGCGAAGACATGAGCGCCTCTATTAGTACACACCCAGCGGGCCAATGTCGGACTTCCATGATTTAGCAGCGTCCCGTTGAAATCGAAGGAATGGAATTCCTTGTCTCTCTATCGTGCTAAAGTCTTGTAGCATTGACCTCATTTTGGGGATGGATTGGTTGAAAGCGCATCTGGCGACAATCGTTTGCGCCACTAAGACCGTCCATCTGCTGCACCCTCGATGAAATCGTGGCTACAATGCTAAATGCGGTTCAAAATGCGAGGCAAGGCTCTATGCATTGAATGCATTGAGCGCCGCACCCTCGAGGGAATTGAAAACATTCACAGTCGTTTGCGATTTCCAGGCGTCTTTCTGAAGAACTTCGAGGATTCCCCACTGCTAGAGCTGTCGAATTCGTCATCGACTTGAAACCGAGCACCACTCCTATAATAGCGTCCCTACAAGATGCCGCGCGCAGAACTCCTTGAGCTAAAGGAGGAAATCGACAAATCTCTTCAAAGTGGTTTCATCGCCCAAGTTGCTCTCCTTGGGGAGCACCTTCTCTCTTTGTCAAGAAGAAAGATGGGACAAACCGATTGGTTCAAGACTACCGTCCTATAAATCAAGCTACCATTAGAATAAGTATCCTCTTCCTCGGATCAATGATCTTTATGATCAAGCTGGCTGGTTAAATCGGTGTTCTCGAAACTTCGACTTGAGGTTGGGTTACCACCAGATCCGTGTTCGTGAGGAGGATATCCCCAAGACCGCATTTGTGACTCGTTATGGTTCATCTGAGTACACCGTCATGTCTTCGGCAACCAATGCTCCAGCCACCTTCTCTACTTTGATGAACTATATATTCATGGATTACCTCGACAAGTTAAATGCGTGGTTTATCTGGATGATATCTGATCTATTCAAGAATGAAGAAGAACATCTGAACATCTTAGTCTTGTCTTTGGAAAAGCTACGAGCATCAACTCTATGCCAAGTTCTCCAAATGTGAATTACGGCTTCCGAAGTAACCTATCTTGGGCATGTCATTTCTAAGGATGGTATTGCCGTCAACCTGAGCGAGTTCAGGCTATTCTCGATTGGACTCCTCCGAAGAGCGTTAAGCAAGTCGAAGTTTTCTCGGTCTGCTTGACTATTGCCGTCGATTAAATGAGAACTTCTCCAAGATTGCCGAGCCTCGACTAATCTATTGCATAAAGGCGTCAAGTTCAATGGGCGAGATAAGTGTCGGGAAAGTTTCCGGGAACTCAAGGACAAGTGACAACTGCCCGGTGCTAGCTCCTCGATACTAAGAAGGACTTACGTCATTTATCTGCGGCGCTTCTCGTCAAGGATTAGGCGGTGTCCTAATGCAAGATCGCAAAGTGGTTGCTTATGCCTCTCGGCGATTCGCCCTCACGAGGAGAACTACCCAGTTCACGACCTCGAACTTGCTGCTGTCATTCATGCGCTAAGCGATGGCGACATTACCTTCTCGGTGTCGTTGCGAGATCTACTTGACCACCAAAGTCTGAAGTATCTGTTTACTCAGCCAGACTGAACCTCCGTCGGCGAGAGATGGATGGAGACTGTTGCGAGACTTTGATTTGGGAATCTCCTATCGCCGAGCAAGGCTAATGTGATGGCTGATGCCTTGAGCATAAGTCTTCTGCAACCATCTTGAGTTCACAAAGTTCAGCCCTCACTTGTTGAGAATTCAGCGGTGAACCTCCATATTGTTCCTCGGGTGCACTTCGCCCCCCTCCTCCGGAGTTCCGCAAGATGAATCTCCGTGTTGTTCCCCGGGATCCCTCTTTACCTGGCTGTTGAACCCGATCTCTTGGGCACCATAAAGACAATGCAGGATCGACTCGAGGTCTACAAGCTTAAACAAGGCGTCGGGAAGGAAATCCCTCATCCTTCACTATTCTTGATGATGGCGCCTTGTACTTCAAAGGCCGCCTAGTGGTACCTTACAAGCAGGACAACCTGGATATGACTCGAGAAGGTTATGCAAGAAGCTCATGATCGCCTCTATGTATCCACCTGGCAGTACCAAGATGTATCAAGACATTAAATCGGAGATTACGGTGGTCTAATATGAAGCGGGACATTGCTCGCTATGTTTACGAATGTGGCGTTTGCCGTCGTATCAAAGCAGAACATCAAAGGCCTCTTGGAACTCTGCAACCTATCTCTATTCCCGAATGGAAATGGGACCATGTTGAAATGGACTTAAATCCTTGGGTTTCCCAAATCGCGAAAAGGTAATGATGCTATTCTTGTCGTCATTGACGGCTTTCTAAAGTTGCACATTTACGGCGGTCAAAAGCGATCCTTTGCTAGCCGGTAGGCAGCGCTCTATATGTCGAAATTGTTTCACTTCACGGTATTCCACTTTGGTTATCGATTCGGACCGTGGCAGCTTATTCACTTCAAGATTACGGGCAAGTTTCCAGAAGCTATGGGGACTCATTTATCTTTCGATCTGCTTTTCATCCATGATCTCAAGGGCAAGTTGAGCGTGTCAATCAAATTCTCGAAGACATGCTTGAGCTTGTGTAAATCTCATTCGGCAAGAAATGGGAGGAATCTCTCCCGTATGCTGAGTTCTCTTATAATAATAGCTTTCAAGCTAGTCGAAGATGGCCCCCTTGAAGTGTTATATGGGCGAAAGTGCGAACCCCTACGAACTGGTGAGAAGCGGGAGCGCCCACTCTTGGTCGGATATTATCAACATGCGAAGAACAAGTCCGCATTATTCGCGAGAATCTCAAGACTGCTCGATCGCGTCGAAAAGTAATTATGACCGTCATCACAAAGACATGGTCTATCAACTTTGGCGAAAAGGCCTATCTTCGCGTCACACCAATGAAGGGTGCTCACGCCCGGAATCAAGGGCAAGCTAGCTCCTCGCTATATTGGCCCTTTCACTATTACGGAAAGGCGTGGAAAAGTGGCTTATCAGCTGGAGCTTCCTTGAACCTTTCTCGGGTTCACGATGTGTTCCACGTGTCCCAACTCCGTCGCTGCTTCAAGGACCCAATCCGGCGGTGGACCATGAAGTGCTTTCGAATTACAACGGGACCTCTCCTATAAAGAGCATCCGGTCCGCATTCTCGACCAAGCTGAGCGCCGCTTTACGTCGGAAGGCGATCAAATTCCTCAAAGTCGATGGTGAATCACTCTGAAGATGAAGCCACACAGGAGCGAGGATCGTCTCTGAGATGAATATCCGCACTCTTTCCTTCTACCTCCTAAATCTCGGGGCGAGATTTCTTGTAATCAGAGGAGATTTATGCTTGGGATCCCAGTTACATTATTTAGTTAATCGTGGTTTGAAATCTGTCAAAAAAAAAAAAATAAAATAAAATAAAAAGAAAAATGAAAATTTGGGAGGATAATCCCCAACCGGCCCAACCAACCCCCCCCCTCCCCTCCCCCCCTTGGCCCATCTCCTTCTTCCCCCACAGGCCAGCCCCATGGGCCTCGAGGCCGGCCCAGCCAGACCAGCCCCCTCTCCCTTATCCCCACCGAGGGACCCTAGCCCCTCCGCATCCCCTCCCCCACTCGCCCCACCCCTCCCCGATCCGATCGGGATCGGGCTCCCCCCCCCCAAACCGCCTTCCCCAGCCCAGCGGCCCCCCTCGCCCGTTCCCCAGCCAGCCCCGCCGCCTCGCTCCTCCTCCTCCTCCTCACCTTGCAGGCCGCCCTCCTCCCCTCCTTGCCCCCCCCCACCAAGCCCGGCGACCCTTGGCAGCGTCCGGCTCGCCTCGGCCTCCCAGCGCCCCTGGACCTCGCCCAGGCGTGCCTCCCGGCCCCCTCCCGCCCGGCTGCCCCACCCTCCTCCCAGCTCGCGGTCTAGACCTGCACCACCCCCCGTGAGCTCGAACCCCCTCCTCCCTCTCCCTCGTCGTGCCCCCCCCCCCCTCGGTCCCCTCCGGCTTCCCCGGGGCTCCGACCGCCCGTCAGGCTCCCCCGTCGCCCGTTAGTCCCACGCCGCCCGTCGTGTGCCCCCCCTCCCGTTCCTTCTCCTCCCCCCCTCGTCGGCCTTCGCCGCCGTGGCGCAACCCCGAGCCCCCAGCTCCCGATCCCCCTCCTTCCCCGTTCGGCGCCCCTCCCTCGCCTGAGGCCGCCCTCCGTCGCCCCCCCTCACCGTGGCTCTTGCCCGTGGCCAGTGGCGTGTGTAACAACCAACGCTTCCAGCCGCCCAGCGGGCAGGGTCGCGCCGAGAAGCGGACACCCGCCCCCCATGACGCCCGCACCCGTTGGGGCCACGTGCCCCTGACTAGGGGGCCCCACCCCATAAACGTTAAAAAAGAAATGTTTTAATTAACAGAAACGAAAAATGATTTAAAAAGTAATTAAAATAATTAACTAATTAATTAATTAATTAATTAATTGGATAATTAATTAATCTAATTAATTCTGGATTAGTTAAACCTAATCATTAGCTAATTAATTGGGTAATTAATTAAACTAATTAATCCTGGATTAATTAATGCTAATCATTAGTTAACTTAATTAACTAAGTTTAATTAATCGATTAGGTTAATTAAGCAATTAGTGTATGACATGTGGGACCCACTGGCAGGGTTGACTTAGTCAACCTGTTGGTGATAACGTCGGCATGACCTCATCTTGATGTCATAAATACTTCGAAATTAATTAATTAATTAATTAAAATTCCAGAAATTAATAAAACCTTTTATAATTCATAACTTTTAATCCGTGGCGGTTAAAATATTTTCAACATGAAAGTTGCTCGAGCGGCGAGGCGATTCGGATCGCATTCCGTTCGTCCACGCACGTCTCTAACCTATCGAACCTGCAAACTTTCTCCTCCGGTTCATCATGTGACGGGCGTCCGGAGCAGGATAACTTCCGGATACTTCCCCCTAAACCGGTACCCTTCTTACCCGTTAGGGCACGCCTAGCATCGCTTCTTGGCATGTCATGCATCGTTATGCATCTGTTATCGTGTATTCATTGTTTCTTCCCCTCTTCTCTTGGTGAACTCTGAGACCGGCGCTGCGGTGGCGATTCGACTCTGATCTTGTGATCCCTCTCTCTTGCCCGAGCAACCGGCAAGCCCCCTTTGATCATCCGATATCGCCCATTCCATTCTCTTATTGCTTGCACTAGATTTTTACTCTGTTATTGTTGCTCCTATTACATTGCATAGCTTTGTTTATTGTAACCTGCTTTGTTACCTACCTTTATCCTAAAGCTGCTTAGTATAGGTTGGTTAGATACCCATCGGTGACCCCCACCTTGTCCTTGTTGCCTGCTTCATCATTGAAGACCCGATCAGCGGGATCGAGACCAGCCCGACACCGCACATCACTTCCCTTAGTTGCTCGACACTACTAGGTTACTATCGAGTACCGGGTGAAACCTCTGACGCCGATATTAACCACTGTAGTATAGTTATCCGGTTGTGGTCATCGGGGTGATTTCCTCTTTAACCACTTCGATCGACTCTGTCGTGCAACCCCTCAAGTGTGGACCTCGGTGAATCCTCTAATGTTCACCTTGATGACTACATTGAGTGGAATTTACGGGGTGATTCCTCGTGTTTTCCCTTGATGTTTGGACTCACGGTTACTTGGACTGTTACCCTTGTTACTTGGAAAGGCGAATTCGACCACGAGGGTACCAGCGTGTAATGCGAGTGATGTGGAGGCGGGTTGACACGGAGGGTGCCGCGAGATACTTACGGCGTGGCGGGCATTCCTAGCCCTTGCCACAAGTCCTCGAGGCAGAACAACGGGTCACATCTTCGTGAGTTACTGCTTGTTACAGCGCGTTCCTAATCCACTCGATTTGGATATTTGATCCGAGGGCCTCGGCACGATAGCACTAACCATCCGTGGGCTAAGTATGGGCGTTCTGTCGTATACATCAGCGAAGCTTATTAGGCGTCGGCGTCGGGGCCGCCGCGGATTGGGCTGGAGCGCTGTTAGGCTAGGTCGCTTCGGCCGCCCTACTTAGCGTCTTGAGGAGTTCGGGGAGATGGCCCATGACCCCTGAGGGCATAGGTTTAGTCGGCGTGCTGGCCTCTCTAATTAAGCCTAGGTCGGGTTGCGGCGTATTGTTTGGCGAGGCGGGCATGACCACAGAAAGTGTGTCGGCGGAGTTAAGCGGCGTGGTGGGTAAGTTGGTGCACCCTGCGGGAAGAAAACATCTATCGATAGCTTGTCCTCTGATAGCGGACGCTTGGAGTTGTATCGATCGATACAACTAGAAGCTGGATACTTGAGATGAGACATGGATATGAGCATTGGATTGTGATGATAAGCTGGATAGTATGGCTCAGGGATTTCTTTCTCGCGGGGAGTCGAGAAAGGATCTCGGCGAGTTGATAACACTCTGCTACTTTAAGTTATGTTACTCTACTCCCTCTTGTTTGCTGCAAGATGGTGGTTTCGGAAGATGCTAGTCTTCGTTAGGACTAGGCCTTCTCTCTATTACGGCATTCTGCAGTTCGGTCCTTGATATGGCCTTTACATATATCCTTGCATATGTAGTGTAGCTCCTTGCTTGCAGTACTTTGGATGAGTACTCACGGTTGCCTTGTTCCCCTTTTCCTATCTCTACTCGATTGCTGCAATCGGGCGATGGAGACCAGGATCGAGGCGCCACCGCCTCGGCGACTACTACTCTGGCGCCTACTACTACGTGCAGCCCGGCGGCGACCGGGGAGTGACCTAGGAGGATCGAGGCGGGAGGCCTGTCCTCTTCGTCTGTATCCCGTTTGTGCTAGCCTTCTTATGGCACCTTGTTTAACTTATATACATTCTCGGATATTGTTGCTTCGGCTGACTTCGTCTATGATCGAGCACTTGTATTCGAGCCCTCGAGGCCCTGGCTTGTATTATGATGCTTGTATGACTTATTTTATTTGTAGAGTTGTGTTGTGATATCTTTCCGTGAGTCCTTGATCTTGATCGTACACATTTGCGTGCATGATTAGTGTACGATTGAATCGAGGGCGTCACAATGTCTACTAGCATAGCATGGCATAATAAGCAAACGTAGAAGTAACTCCCAAGGGTTTGATAATAAAACAGGTAATAGGTACTACCTCAACTACTTTCCCATAACCCACAGTTTAATTAGATCCTAATCATGCAATGTTTGAGGATTTGATCTAATGCATAAAAACTGGGTATGAAAAGGGATATGATCAAAGTGTTACTTGCCTTGCTGATGATCCGCGAAACCTAGAGATTCGAAGTAGCAAGCGGCGCATGTCGTGGTTCTAAGTATGATAGTAGAATAGGGGGGTAGGAATGGAGAGGCAAGATCCTAGCTATGGAGTAGTTGTATACGCAAGATGTTTGAGTTGCTGCCCTTTTGAATAACAGCCCTCGTCTCGGGCCGGAGGCGGTCGATTGTATTATGTGCGTTATAAGTTACAAGGAGTGCGAACCCTTTACACTAAGGAGGGGGTGGCTTATATAGAGTTCGCCAGACCCCCCCAGCCCTCAGTCATGCAGGGTTTAAAGTATATTAAGATCGGGGGGTTACTGGTAACGCCCCACATAAAGTGCTATGATGACCATAAAAGCTACTAATGACCGACCGTTTGTGTAATGAGATGACTCTAGATCTCACGGTGGTCGAGTGGTTGGCTTCATAGTCGAGTGTCTTCAAGTCCGTCAGTGGAATACTTCTAGGTCGTGACGGTGGTTTCTTCTAGAGATGTCCTTGGGGAGGGTATCTTGGACAGGTCCATGACCCTACCCTAGGTACATAGCTTCATCATTAGCCCCGAATGGATCAAGGTTTGAGTGGGGAAGGAGTTGAGAACTCTTGAGCCCACTTTTCGATGCGATGAGCATGTCTTGTTACGGATCAATGAACTTAAGTGGCGACATCAACTTCTTTTCAGTCACCTTGATCCATTCTTTGTATCCGTCAAGTGAGTTTTACGTACTTGGAGATCTCCGAGCAGAGCGGAGAAAATCTCTGTCGACAAGTTACTCTGCAGTTCCGCAGTTTAGCGGGATCGAATTTCGGGAAGCGGCGAGGCGGAGGAGGCAGCGGTACTCGGATGGGATAAGGCAAAACGCCTCAATCTCGAACCACCTTTTCCATACGTATCGGCGGCTTTATTGCAGATCGTGAGATTGCCGGGCCTACAAGTCGATCCTTTCGGAAGCAACCTCATATAAGCTGCCGGACGGGGGTTTTTGAACAGTGCCCTCTCATTTCTCCTCCCTCTTCCTCTGACTTATCCGCCGCATTCGCCTCCATCTCAGCGCTGCTGCTCCGTGCGTGCTTCGCCGGCGACAATGGTGAAGGAAGACAGCGGCTTTGGAAGGCGAAGAAGGCGGCGGCGAAGGAAGGGTGACATGTCGGGTGGATCTTCAAGGGCGGCCTGCGCGGGGCTGGATCGGGGTGGCTGGATCCGGCAGCGATCCGTCAAAAGATCTTGGCGACCTGGCCAATGAAGGACTGATCCCCCATGGATCAGCGTGGCTCTGAGGGAAGGTGTGAACCGCAGCCTCGGGAGGGTGAGTGTGTTCTCTTGGCCACCCATGTTGACCCGCGGGTTTTCTTTGCGCCTCACCCTTTCTTTCGAGTTTCTGAACTTCTTTGGGGCACAGCTTCACCACTTCACACCCAACTCCATCGTGTATCTTGCTGCTTTCGTGTCTTTGTGCGAGAATTTCTTGGGTTGTCGGCCTCATTGGGGTCTTTTCAAGCACATTTTCACATGTCGCTCCCAGACGGTGAAAAATGCCAATCCAAGTGACAAGAGAACTCAAGTGATTCAGATGTGTGGGGGTCTTGGGGTTCAAATGAGGGGAAAAAGTACTTTTCCCGCCATGATCCTACACGAGTCAGTCCGTGGATGGCAGTCGACTTGGTTCTCTCTGCAGGACCAACCGGCCTTGAGCGATCATTGGATTCCCTCCTTTTCCATGGACCCGAGTGAGCAAGCCGTCCTCTTTTAAGGTGATCCCGGAAGAAGGCACATGTTAAGGTGTTGGTCGAGCAGCGTTGTCCAGCTCATCAGAGGCGGAGTGATCGGCATGGATCTCAGGAGGTCTTCCTCGGCGATGCATCCAGCCGCTTCAAGCTCGAGACCATCCGATGTGGTTGTACTTTGGCACTGAGGACACCACTCGGAGGAGGTCGAGGATGCCACGCTGGAAAGGTGGCTGGCGAGCATCACGAGAAACAAGGACAACCCTCGAGGCAGGAAGGATTCCTCCACTCGACCAGATCATCTGAAGTAGACAAGGTCCAATCCTGCATCTTTATTTGCGATCACCTTTCTCGTCTGTTTGCTTAAATCAGTCGACTGACTTTTGTCTTGTTTGTTGTCTTCGAGGCCACTACTAAGATGTACTCGATGCCCAGCAGGCGCAAGAACAGGTCGAGGAGGAGGAGGGAGGCGGGCGAAAGTCGGGAGAATGGCAATCGATGGTGAGGAGGGCGAAGATGGCAGCGGATCCGGCGAAGAGGAGGAGGAGGAAGAGGAGGAAGAAGTCGACCCTCCTCTCACGGAAGGCAATCCAAGCTCACCCATGACCTGCGATCGGCGTGGCAAGAGATCTTGCGTGTCAGGCGGTCGGCGTCGACCTCGGATGACCTCTCCGTGACTAAAAAGCGCGAAACAACCCGGCGACATCATCAAAGGCAGCGAAGGCCCTGCCCAAGATGAGGATGGCCATTCCCACCATTTCGAGGTAACAATGAACTTGTGTTTTCTCGTTTAGCATGGACATACTTTTGGTCGACTCGTTGGCTAATCAACTGATTTCTGAAATCTGCGATCTTTGCTACCTCAAGAGACCTCGGCCGAGGAGCGAAGACCGGGAAATGGAAGATGATGCCACCTCTAACCTTGGTATGATCTCTGTGGTTTCTCTTTTGGTCGATTGGTTTCCGTTTTTAACTTTGGATTTTCTGTAGCTCCTCCTCATGTCATTGATCTTCGATGATGACGAGGTGCTGTTGAGGCGAGGAGGAGTAAAAAAGGCGCCATTTGGCAAGACAACTCAGATTGCATCGATTGCACGAGACACGGTTCATGAGGGTGGCAATACCACTCGGACTTTCGTGTCCTTCGCTGTGCCACTAACGAGTGTTCGGCCTTCATCGTCGACTGTTGACCCGCCCTCCCTTTTCGCCACACACCACATCCCAGAGGACCAACTGGGTGCTGCTAAGGGAGGCTATCGCTTGGTGAGGATCATGATGGAAGCGGTGAAGGTGCTCGGGAAGCCAACCAGGCGGCCTATGATGCTAGCTCAGCTCTTGAGAACAACGTCCAGGTTAGTTGGTCACCGCTTGTTACGTTAGGATATGCTATCTGAAGACTCTCTTTCCGAAGATCTTTGTGTCTGTACACCTTTGGGTGTGTCGATTGAATTTTTGGATTGGTGGGGGCATCTTTGAGTGCACCCTTTGGGTGTAATCCCGAGACTATGGTGGACTGCTGGCAATCATTGTAGTCTTTGTATTTGAGTTTCTTCCTCTAACTTCTTCACTCGGTCTGGTGGGACCATGTCGAATGGAATCTTGGAACCAATGGGGGCCGCTGAGTGCACCCAGAGTGTAGTCCCGAGACCATGGTTATTTGCTAACGATCGATTAAGGTGCGAAGAACCTGTGTGTTTTGGTAGATCATGATGAGACCGTGGCTGGCTGCTGGCGATTATCTATGGTTTAGGATCATAACCTCTTTGTCTCTTTGGTCGTTGATCGGACCAAGTCGGTAGAACCCGGTGGGGCCGCTGGGTGCACCCAGAGTGTAATCCCGAGACTCTTGTTGAATATTTTGATTCAGCGGTAGTCTTAGAAATGTTACAATTTTTCTCTTAGTCACTCGGAATTAACCTATCTTTGACGTATGTCGACTGACCCTTCGCAAAAATCCTGCGAGCTTGTGGCTCGCTATACTGAATTGGAAAACAAACAGATCCAGCTCAACCTTGACTTGAAGCTTGCTCGGGAGACCTTGCGAAGGCGAGATGAAGCAAAAGGTATGGCTGGTGAGAACTTGTCATTGTCTTTATCTTTCTGCCCATTCCTAATTCTGATCTCATTGTCATTTGCGAGATAAAATGGAGGAGGCTTTGAAGAAGGACCATGACCTTGCCGAAGCGCGAAAGCGGCTTTGGACAAAGCGAAGCTTGCGGAAGAAAAAAGCGGCTTGATCGGTAAACTTGAAGAGAGAGCGCCAATCTGAAAGCTGCTCGGCGTGGCCAACAAGGAGGTCAACCGTCGAAGAATGATAAGATAGCTCACGAATGACAAGGCTAGTGAACTGGTGGGGAAGAGGAACGATCTGGAGGCTTATCTGGGAGGGCTCGCCAAGAAGTTATTCCAACCCGACTGACTTGTTATCATCGACTCATCGCAGAACTGCTGGTTTATCTTTGACTTGTATTTACAGAATTCTGCCAAAACTTCGAGGAGGATACCATTCGAGTGGAGACAATCTTGGACCCCATTAACTCTCCTGTGAAGGATGAAGCTGCTATGAACGTGCTCCGGTTGGAGTCTCGTGTCATTGGTGTAGTCAACTTCCTTGCTCATTGAAGGTTGTGGCGTCGCGAATCGACCTGACACTCGGCCAGGGCGGCGCTTCAAAATGACCTCGAGTCTCTAATGACTTCGGTGAATGAAAGTTCGGTCGAGTGCAGGAATGGAAGAAGTCTTACGCCCGGTCTTGGCCTTGCGTCGCTCTGTCCCTGGTCGTGTTCACTTTGCAAGGGCCTTGAGTGGAAAAAGCTGGCGTCCATCAAAGTTGCCAATATCAAAAAGCACGACTTCCAATCTTTCATGGAGACCTTCATTGCTGCTGCCACTCAGATTCTTGTGAAATTGACTTGCACCAGTTTATCGCGCCCTCCGTCCTCCACGAGGTAGGAAAAACTTCTATGCTTCGCCTTAAATTTGCCTTGGAATGCAAGTGGTTTTGTAACCAATAAACTTTTACGGGATTGGCCTGAGCACTTCGAATCCGTGGGATGTTATACGAACAGCTTATCATTGAATATGCTTTCATTTGCCTTGACGAACTTTGTTCTTCACTCGGAATATACTTCAGTGCTTGAGACGCAGCTCTGAGGTGGAAAATCCAGTCGACCTGCACTTCATCGTTCTTGTAGGTAGGGATGGAGGACACATTACAGTCGACCTGCATCCTTGCGGATCGGGATGGAGCGCACATTGTACTTGTGCCGCAGCTCCGAAGGAGAAGGTAGCAGTAGACCTGCACCTCGTCGTCCTTGTAGATCGGAATGGAGCGCACGTTGTACTTGTGGCGCAGCTCCGAAGGAGAAGGTAGAAGTCGACCTGCAACTCGTCTTCCTTGCGGATCAGAATGGAGCGCACATTGTACTTGTGGCGCAGCTCCGAAGGAGAAGGTAGCAGTCGACCTGCACCTCGTCGTCCTTGCGGATCGGAATGGAGCGCACGTTGTACTTGTGGCGCATCTCCAAAGGAGAAGGTAGCAGTCGACCTGCACCTCGTCGTCCTTGCAGATCGGAATGGATTTCATACTTAGGCGAGTACTTGGACTGCAGCTAAGCCTCCGAGTGGGAGGGTTACTCTCCACTCGATAGGATTTTTAAATACTTAGGCGAGTGTTGGACTACAGCTAAGCCTCCGAGTGGGAGGTTTGTTCTCCACTCGGTAGGATTTTTAAATACTTAGGCGAGTACTGGACTGCAGCTAAGCCCCCGAGTGGGAGGTTTGCTCTCCACTCGGTAGGATTTTAAATACTTAGGCGTCTTGGACTGCAGCTAAGCCCCAGTGGGAGGTTTGCTCTCCACTCGTGGGATTTTAAAATACTTAGGCGAGTCTTGGACTGCAGCTAAGCCCCAGTGGGAGGTTTGCTCTCCACTCGGTGGGTTTTCAAATACTTGGCGAGTCTTGGACTGCAGCTAAGCCCCAGTGGGAGGTTTCTCTCCACTCGGTGGGATTTTTTGTGGCGTGGCTCCGGCGGAGAAAGGTAGCAGTCGACCTGCACCTCGTCGATCCTTGCAAGCGCACATTGTATTAAATACTTAGGCGAGTCTTGGACTGCAGCTAAGCTTCAGGTGGGAGGCTGGCTCACCACTCGGTGGGATTTTAAACACTTAGGCGAGTACTTGGACTGCAGCTAAGCCCCCAGTGGGAGGCTGTCTCACCACTCGGTAGGATTTTAAACACTTAGGCGAGTACTTGGACTGCAGCTAAGCCCCCAAGTGGGAGGCTGGCTCACCACTCGGTAGGATTTTAAACACTTAGGCAAGTACTTGGACTGCAGCTAAGCCCCGAGTGGGAGGCTGGCTCACCACTCGGTGGGATTTTAAACACTTAGGCGAGTGCTTGGCTGCAGCTAAGCCCCAGAGTGGGAGGCTGGTTCACCACTCGGTGGGATTTTAAACACTTAGGCGAGTACTTGGACTGCAGCTAAGCCCCAGGTGGGAGGCTGGCTCACCACTCGGTGAGTTTTTTTTACAAACTTAGCGAAAGCGGATTCAGCTAAGCCACCTTTGGGGGTTTCTTATGTAAACAAAAAGTAATAACAATCCTTTGGGAAAATTATAACATTCTTGTCTTGATAAACAAACTACAGAGGTACTTTTATTGCATCTCATCCGGTGAGTACTTAAGTATAAAAGGCGGAGCAGCTCCGCGTTCAAGCTCATGGCTCATCAATCAGGCGATCGACATTGTAAAGGCAGTGCGGCTCCATTGTGGAGAACTTTGGTGACGATGAAGGACCTTCCCAAGTAGGAGCAAGTTTGTGTGGCTTCTGCTGATCCACTCGGAGAACCAAATCCCTTCTTGGAAGGCTCGACTCTTCACGTTTCTGGCATGGAATCGACGCAAGTCCTGCTGATAGATAGTCGATCGAATCATGGCCATCTCTCTTTCATCTTCTAGAAGGTCGACTGCATCCTGCCAGGCCTGTTCTGCTTCATCTTCAGTGTAGAGCTCGACTCAAGGTGCATTGTGAAGCAGGTCACTCGGCAGAACTGCTTCAGCTCCATAGACCAGAAATAATGGAGTTCGCCCAGTTGACCGATTAGGAGTGGTCCTCAATCCCCAAAGAACTGATGGAAGTTCGTCGACCCACGCTCTTGCTGCATGCTTGAGATCACGCATCGGCCGGGGTTTCGATCCTTTGAGAATTAGAACATTTGCTCGTTTAAGCTTGTCCATTCATTGGGGGTGGCGGCGAAGCGTAGTCGACTTCGTGTGCCTTGAGGCGCAAAGGCTCTGAATTCATCGGAATCGAAGTTTGACCCATTATCGGTGATGATCTTTGTGCGGAACTCCATACCTGAATACTAACTCTCGATGAAGGCGATAGCGAGTGCGGCATCAAGGTTCTTGATAGGCTTAGCTTCAATCCACTTAGTGAACTTGTCGACTGCCACGATTACATGGGTGAAGCCGCTCTGCCGATTCTCGATGGTCAACCATATCAATCCCCAAACAGCGAAGGGCAGACAGTGGAATGGTCTTCAAGGCTGAGGCGGGTTTGTGTGACATATTGGAATAGAATGACATCCTTCACACTTGTCGACTATTTCCTTCGCCATTTCGTTTTCTCTTGGCTAGTAAAATCCCGCTCGGTATGCTTTAGCCAAAATGGTCCAAGAAGGGCGCATGATGACCACGAGTCCCGGTGGATATCGTCAACAATTATCGACCTTCTTACGGTGTTATACATTTCTGGCTGACTCCAGTCGCGCTTTCTCTGTACAACTGTCCCTTGATCACAGTAAAGGCCTTGGATCGGCGGACGATCATCGAGCCTCTTCTTCATTCTCTGGGAGCTCTTTCCTTAGGATATCGTGATGTATGCAGCCTTTATCCGATCTGGAGTGATGACCAAAACTTCCATGATCAGGTCGACCACAGTGGGACCTCAACTTGATCGGATCGGTGACACTTTTGGCTGCGGGGCTTCTTGGTGAAAGGATCCTCTTGAGCGGCGGTGTGTGGATGTGCCCCAAAAACACATTACTGCAAATGGCTTCTCTCTTGGACCCTATTTTTCCAAATCATCGGCAGCTTGATTTTTCGGTGGGGTATATGATGAAGCTCTAACCCCTCAAATTTCTTCTCTAGCTTTCTCCTTGCATTGCGATAACCAGTCATAGCTGGACTTGACGTCCCACTCCTTCATCACGATTAACCACGAGATATGAGTCGCCATAGACCATGAGGCGGACAGACGCCGAGTGAAATGGCCATCACAACCCCATACAAAAGTGCTTCATATTCTGCTTCATTGTTGGAGGAATCGAAGTGGATCTGGAGCACATATCTGAGCTTATCTCCTCGGGGGGAAACCAACACTACCCCAGCACCAGAACCATTCAGCATCTTAGAACCATCAAAGAACATGGTCCAGTGCTCCGAGTGAACTTGAGTCGGTAGTTGCTGTTCAATCCACTTGGCGATGAAATCTGCTACTGCTTGGGACTTGATGGCTTTCTTTGCCTCAAACTTGATATCAAGGGGGACGAGTTTAATCCCCCATTTCGCTACTCGACCAGTTGCATCTCTGTTGTGCAGAATCTTTGACAATGGGGCGTCGCTGACGACTGTAATGGAATGGTCAGAGAAATAATGAGCAACCTTCTTCATGGTCATATAAATCCCATAAACAAGCTTCTGATAATGAGGGTATCTTTGCTTTGATGGCGTAAACACTTGAAAAGATAATATCTTTGGTAGCTGAACTTTGAAGGCTTTTCCTTCTTCTTCCCTTTCGTAGTAAGTACTATCTTGATGACTTGTCCTGTGGCTGCAATGTAAAGCAGCAATGGCTCTTTCTGATTAGGGCAGCAAGCACCGGCTGGGTGGAGGCGAGCTTTTAGCTCTGCAAACACTTGCATCAACTTGAGTCCACTCGAACTTGTCGACTTCTTCATCGATCGGTAAAGAGGCAATGCCTTTTCACCGAGCGAGAGATGAATCGACTTAAAGCGGCCAAGCATCGATGGCTTCGGACATCGTGCACCGCATGGGGTGTTTCATTGAATATAGTACCAACCTTTTACGAGTTGGCGTCGATTCCTCGTTCGGAAATGAGAAAACCGAGTAACTTTCCGCGGGGAACTCCGAATGGCACTTTGATGGATTAAGCGATATCATACCTCCACGAGATTGGCAAATGTTTCAGCAAGGTCGGTCAACAGGTCGGAACCCTTCGTGATTTGACCACAATATCATCCATGTATGCTTCCACATTCCGACTGATTTGAGTGAGCAAACACTTATGAATCATCCTCATGAACGTGGCTCCGGCATTCTTGAGGCCGAATGGCATGGTGACATAGCAGAAGCACCCGAATGGAGTGATGAAAGATGTTTTGATCTCGTCGGGTCCATCTGAGCGGATCTGATGGTAACGGAATAGGCGTCTAAAAGACAGCCGCTCACATCCTTGATCGAGTCGACTATTTGGTCGATGCGGGGGAGAGGAAAATGATCTTTCGGGCAGGCCCGATTGATATGTTTGAAGTCGATGCACATGCGAAATGACTTGTCCTTCTTGGGGACCATGACAACATTGGCGAGCCACTCGGAGTGGTAAATCTCTCGGATAAACTCTGCTGCTAAGAGCCGAGCCACCTCCTTGCCAATGGCTTTTATCTTCTGGACGATGGACCGTCGAAGATGTTCCTTGACAGGTTTCACCTTTGAGTCGACTCGTAGATGATGCTCAGCCAGCCCCCCTGGGAACACCCGACATGTTAGCAGGCTTCCATGCGAAGATGTCCCAGTTCTCACGGAGGAACTGGATGAGCGCTTCTTCCTATTTGGAGTCGAGTGTCGTTGAGATATGAGTCAGAGCAGCACTGGGGTCGGTCGGGTGAATGTGAATCGGCTTTGTCTCACGGACAACTGAAGCGCTGATTCCGTGGCAGGCTTCTTGGCTCGCAACAAATCCTTTCGGATCTGCGGTTTTCTAGTATTCTGCAACTCTACGCTGCCATCGAGCATCGGCGATCTTTGAGCCCTTACGAAAGAACTCTTCGCCTTCTTCCGATTGCGATAATGGTGATCACACCTTTGGGACCAAGCATCTTCAATTTGAGGTACCGTAACATGGTGAGCCATAAAAGCGTGCATAAGCTAGCCTGCCCAAAATAGCGTGATAAGCACTCTGGAAATCCACAACTTCAAACGTCAGCTTTCCTTTGTGGTAATTCTTGGAATCACCGAAAACCACATCAAGAGCAATTTGGCCGAGTGACTCAGCCTTCTTTCCAGGAATGACTCCATGGAAACTCATGTTGCTGGTATTAAGTCTGGACATCGGAATGCCCATCCCTTTCAACGTCTCTGCATACAATATATTCAGGCCACTGCCACCATCCATCAAGACTTTAGTCAGTCGATTGCCTTCGACGGTGGGTGCGACCACCAAAGCTGCCTCCCGGGGTGGCTATATGCGTTGGATGATCGTCTTGGTCGAATGTGATGGCAGTCTGAGACCATTTCAGATAACTGGGCGTCGCCGGAGCAAGCATATTCACCTCTCGGTTAATAACTTTCAATCGACTTTTGCTTTCTACATCAGTAAAATTCATCAGGGTGGAACTGACCTGGGGGTATCCATCATCACTATCTTCTTTGTCTGCAACTTTGTCCGACTCCTTCTCCTTATCTTTGGACTGTTTCCCACAGGCTAGCTGGATCAGGAGCCGACACTGTCGAGTGGTATGTTTCGGGTAAATGAATTTACCCTCTTCATCTTTCTTCGTGTGGATGTGGCACGGCAAATCCATAACGTCATTCCCTTCCTTGTCCTTCACCTTCTTAGGGTTACAAGACCCTTTGGGTTTCCCTTTAAACTTTCCTTGAGTCACGGCCATGGCTTCTCCAGGAGCAGCTGGCTCGGCTTTCCGCTTCTGCTTCCGACTGGAGTTCCCTCCCCCGGTTTCATGAGCGGCTGACTTGTACTTGCCACTCCGGAGCCGATCATCTTCTTCACCATTGGCATACTTGGTGGCAATCTCCATCATTCGACTCAGGGTCATGTCTCCGGTCCTACCGAATTTCAAACTTAGTTCTCTGTTCTTAACACCTTCCTTGAAGCACTGATCGCTTTGGTGATCGGATACATTTTCTACCGTGTGATGTAAAGTGATCCACCTCTGGATGTAATACCTCGAGTCTCATTCGACTTTTGCACACAAGATTGCAGCTCTGTCAACCCTGCTGGTAAACACAAGTTCCTTCAAATGTTACGACAAACACTGGGCAAGATCTTCCCAAGTGTAAATGCTGTTGGGTGCCAACTGATTCAGCCATGCTCTGGCCGAGCCCTCCAACATAAGAGGTAGGTGTTTCATGGCCACCTCATCATTGTCGCCGCCAATCTGAACAGCCACTCGGTAGTCCTCAAGCCAAGTATCAGGCTTGGACTCACTAGTGAACTTACTGACTCCAGTCGCCAACCTGAAGTTGGGAGGAATCACCGCGGCCCGGATGGCTCTGCTAAAACACTCTGGTCCTGAGACGTGAACTCTGCTGCTGGTGGGCACATCTTTGTCATGGCCTTCTCGGTGAGCTCTGTTCCTGTCGACCAAACCTTGAACAATAATGGATCTCGCATCAAAGCCTGGTTCTCACAGGTCATTGGAATCCTTCGCCCAACTTTTGTCTTGGCGTCTGTCATCCTGGCTGTCGAGGCGTATGATCCACCCCTTGGGGAGGGTGGGCACTCGGCGTCGATCATTCTTGATCGAATCGGTGATCATCTTTGTCACGGTTCTTGTCTTGGTCATCACGCCCCTCCACGTTCTTCACACCTCGGGGCGATCTTGGACTATGGGCCGATGGACTGAATTCGCGACGGATCTGCTGTGAATCCTATTCCGTGATCGCGATCTGCTGAATTTTGATCTCCTGCTGCGGAGTAAATCTCGATCTGTAGCAAACCTCTACCAGCCTCATTGGGAAGGCTGAATCGATTCTGCTATCACGGGCTGCAGCTGCTAGATTCTGAATCGGAGTTCGATATACCTGAGTCGATGGTGGAAAGAGTTGACATCGACTGGAGTCTGGAACCCGTTGCCTCGCGCGCTCGTCAAGTGCTCGCTGGAGATTCTCCAGCCGAGTGCGCTCAACCAAGTTGGCCAAGCGCGCGTCCTCTAAGGCATGAGCCTCGGGGGTTTCTCCAACGATAGGAGTGTGTAACGCATCCATGTTCCATCAGTGAAGTTCTTCCCTCTGAAGCAAAGTGAGGGGCTCGGGTTGATACTCTTCGTGAACCTGTGCCGGATCGCCTCCGCCGTCGCCTCCGTCGGCGGGGGGAAAGCCAGGAGGACTGGGTGGTCCATTGACCATCAGAACCTCCGCCGCTGGATCACTGCTGTCGTACTTGAATGCAGTCTCTGCGGAGCCAGTCGACAGATCGAACATGCCGTAGAGAGATTTGTCGGGCTCGATTTCTGCGACTTGGGGAGTGGCCGACTGGCGGGCCACCGCGTGTCTCACCCACCGCTAAAGCCATGACAGACCGGAACGCTTGCACCGGCCGAAATCAGGGAGGGAGGACGACACAGGGATCGACCGATACTAGGTCGACGGTTGCCGTAGGAGGGCGCTTCTTGAGACGCCGCAGCGAATCGTCGTCGCCCATGACGGAAAGCGCGTCGGCGTCGAGTGGAGCCTCCACGAAGCCAAGAGGAGTCGTCAGCGATGAAGGTAAGCGGCGAGAGCGGATCTCGTGGCCCTCAGCAAAACTCCACACGAAACCATGATGAAGGAGATCGGAAAAATCCCAACTTCTCCAATAAATCGCTAAGACACCTGCCCCATGGTGGGCGCCAACCTGTCGTGGTTCTAAGTCGGCGATAGAATAGGGGGTAGGAATGGAGAGGCAAGATCCTAGCTATGGAATAGTTGTATCATAAGATGTTTACGAGTTCGGCCCTTCTGGAGGAAGTAACAGCCCTCGTCTCGGGCAGGAGGCGGTCATTGTATTATGTGCGTATAAGTTACAAGGTGCGAACCCTTTACCTTTGAGGAGGGTGGCTTATATAGAGTTCGCGGACCCCCAGCCCTCAGTTATGCAGGGTTTAAAGTACATTAAGATCGGGGGGTTCTTGGTAGCGCCCCACATAAAGTGCTATGATGACCATAAAAGCTACTTAATGTCCGACCGTTTGTGTGCAGACTCACTCTAGATCTCTTGGTGGTCGAGTGGTTGGCTTCATAGTCGAGTGTCTTCAAGTCCGTCGAGTGGAATACTTCTAGGTCGACTAACAGGTGGTGAGGGAGTCCCGGATTAGGGGGTGTCCGGATAGCCGAACTATTACCGTTGGCCGGACTCGTGGACTATGAAGATACAAGATTGAAGACTTCGTCCCGTGTCCGGATGGGACTTTCCTTGGCGTGGAAGGCAAGCTTGGCGATACGGATATGTAGATCTCCTACCATTGTAACCGACTCGGTGTAACCCTAAGCTATCCGGTGTCTATATAAACCGGAGGGTTTTAGTCCGTAGGACGAACAACAATCATACCATAGGCTAGCTTCTAGGGTTTAGCCTCCTTGATCTCGTGGTAGATCTACTCTTGTACTACCCACATCATCAATATTAATCAAGCAGGAGTAGGGTATTACCTCCATTGAGAGGGCCCGAACCTGGGTAAAAACATCGTGTCCCTTGTCTCCTGTTACCATCTGCCTAGACGCACAGTTCGGGACCCCCTACCCGAGATCCGCCGGTTTTGACACCGACAGGTGGTTTCTTCTAGAGATGTCCTTGGGGAGGGTATCTTGGACAGGTCCATGACCCTACCCTAGGTACATGGCTTCATCAGCGCACTCTGGGTACTCTATCGCAAATAAACAAGCACACAATAAGTACTCATCTAAAACACAGGTAAAACTCAAATAAAAGATCTAACTAGAAAGTTCACTTAAGAACTCCGGTTTGCAAAAAGAAACAACTCGAACGAAGCAACGAAGATCAAACGGCGAAAGAAACAAGCTTCGTTTACTAATCTGGACCTAAGTCAAATTTTACAGTAGCAAAAACTTGTTTGAGTTGATTATTCGGAAAGAGGGTTTCGATACGAAACTCTAGGTGCTTGAATCGCTGATTCGACAAGCGGCGAAAAAGATATACTAGATCGAAAATCGGATCAGAAATCGCGATCGGAAAAATCGCGAGAACAAATCCAAGAAAAGAAAAGCAGCGAGCAGTTAACGAGCGAACATTCATTATCTGGATCTAAATGATGAATGCGTTCGTTAAAAGCAAACGAACAATGACGCTTCGCTAATTAACCTAATCGAAAAAACCGATCTAACTAAAAAAACGGAAATCTAAAAAAACCCGGCGAAAACCGACGGAAAACCGAACGGTTTTCTAAAAAAACTGGCGACGGGGTCAACCTCGGCGGACGTGTGGCGATCGGCGGCCGGTGGTGGTGGCGGCGGTGGCGGCGTGGCGGCGCGGCGACTAGGGTTTAGGCGGCGGCGCGGTGGGCTGGGGCGCGGAGCTAGAGGCTGGGCGGGGCTCGGCCGGGCGGCGCTATAAAGCCCGGCGGCGGAGTCTGGCGATTCTGACCAAAGGTGGTTGATTTTTTAAAATTAATTCTGCATGAAAAACTAACGAAAGAAATACTAAACAGACTCCAAAATTCCTGAAATAAATATTCCCCGGCTTCTAAAATCAAGCCGGAAAAGATGAACATTTATTTGGGGCCTAAATGCAATTTTGAAAAATGCGCATTTTTCCTAAATTCAAATAAAATGGCGAAGAACTCCAAATAAAAATCTTATTTGATTTTTTATTAAACCTTCAATATTTCTTTATTTTGGGGAAGTCATTTTATTCCCTCTCTCATATTTTGATAATAGAAATAATTGAAGATAAAATAAATAAAATCAAATGATCCTAACTCTCTCTGTGGGTCCTTGAGAGAAAACTCAAATATGAAAATAACGAAATATCTAACTCTCTCTGTGGGTCCTTGAGTTGCGTGAAATTTCTAGGATCGAGCCAAATGCAATAAAATATGATATGCAATTGATGCTCTATGTATAACATTCCAAATTGAAAATTTGGGATGTTACAGTGACTCTGAGATTGCTAGGGTTTCATAGAGAGTTGAACTCGGTCACACTGATTTGCAACTTTCGGTCAGACCGAAACGTGCAAGTGCTATGGTCTAAGACAAATCAGTGAGACCGATTTATACAACTTGATCGGTCCGAGATGAGTTCGGCCGAAACCTAACCCTAAATTTTTGAATCAAACTTTAATCTAATGGAGGTTTTCTTTGGATAGATTGATATCATACATGGTAAAGAACATGGCATTGACCTTGTGCTCAGAATCGGAGGTAAAAAGAATGCACAAGGGGTCGAACTCATACCGAAGTTCGGCGGTGAGTTCGCTACGGCGGGCAGGGTTGAAATCCATTGACGGCGACGGAGACCAGCGGCGGGAGGTCGCTGTCGACAAGAGGATGATCCTAAGACCCGAGGCGACATAGCAGGACACGCGTGGGCTGAGGGGTTTTAAAGAAATTTTCAAAATCTCACCCATTGGTATATATATATCCTGACCCTATCGGTGTGACCGAGTGGAACAACTCGGTGGCACCAAGATGTAGAATCGCAAGCGGTTACTGCAACTCGGTGTGACTTAAAAGTTCTAATCGGTTGCACCGAGATTGAAAACCTAGATCAACTCAGTGAACTCGGTGTGACCGAAGTGGATGGATCGGTCAGACCGAAATGCACAGATAGGTTTTGGAAGTTTAAGTCTATGACAAATCAGGACTCCGAGTGCTCCTCACACAGAGTGGTTCGAATTTGACTTGATCAAACTTTGTGAAGTAGCATGAATAGAGTTTCAGACGAGAAAAGCATAGATAGCTAGAGGAAGTTCTTAGGCATTCTTCTCCATCCATTTGGAAAAAGAGAAAAAGGCAAACAATCAAAGCAACAAATGGATGTCCTCAAATGAGTAAAATATGCAATCAACATGCTCACACAATAAAATGGCCAATGAAATATGTGATAAAGCATGCACAAACACTCTAGCATCTATCAAGCAATTGGCGATGACTAGGTCATCTATATATGAGTATATTGACTTAGGAGTCAAATGAGAACATTTGATCATATGACATACTCATCGTTTAAGCTCAAGTGAGGTTACCACTTTTACATAAAGCATTGTTGTGTTCACACCATTAGAGTTGCTTTAGCTCAATTGTTAGAGTAAAGCTCCCCCTAGATGTGATATCCCCCTAAGAGAAATGAACTAAACTTGGGTTCTTTCGATGATGACTTCATGTAGATGTCGAAGATGTAGATGCTCATAGCTGATGTAGATCATTTGGAGCAATCCATTGGAGTGAGTTGCACTTTCAATACCTACATGGGTTAGTCCCACAAGGACAAACAAGGATATCCATAGACATAGAGTGATGTTCACACAAGATGATGTCCATGAAAGCATTAGGTTACCTTGTCCCTTTTCTTACCAACAAGAGGGTTTGTGACTCCTTGAACTAGTGCAAGATGTGGAAGTTGTTTGCACTTGTCCTTCCCAAAATGATATGAGTGAAGTATGTTGGTGGAGTCACCCTCAAGAACTCTCTAGTTCTTCTTCTTCGGGATCCACATCATCTTGATGGGAATCCTTGGAGTTGTAGTCGTACTTGATGAAGTAGAACTTGATTTAGTCTTGGGAACCCACTTGACCAAGGCCTTAGGAGCTTCTTCAAATGCATCAATCTGCTCTTGAAGCTTGTCCTTGCCCTTTAGCTTGTGGTCTTGTGGTGGAAGATCATCTTGAGCTTGTGTCCCTTGGAAAGAAGTCGGATCATACTTCTCTTGTTGAGGAACAAACTTCGTCTTGGGGTATTGTTCTTCTTCCCACTCAACTCCATTTGCATTGAACTTTCGTTCAAAACCAACACCTTGATTTTTCCAGTGCCTTCCTTGCTTGCGTACAATTTCCTCAAATTGCTTACTTCCAGCAATAATTCCCTTCAATAAGCTATTTTCTTGCTCAAGTGTAACTTGGCTAAGAGAATCATTAGTGGAATCAAGAGAACTACTAGAAGCACCAATATTGGATTTAACATGATTATTGTTACTACTAGAAGAAGAATCTTTCTTGCTCCTGTTGCTAGATTTAACTTGTGGCATATAAGTAGATAAGAGTAAATGCTTGGCAATGTAAGAAGAACTTTTCTTGTGAAGATCATCATTGACTGCTTTTAAGAACCCATGCTCTTGCTAAAGGTTGAACTTTTCAAAGCGTAACATCTCATGAGTCTTTAAAAGTTCTCGATGATCTTCCAAGGTAGTTTCATGAGCTAACTTAAGAGTGTTCAACTCTTTAGTTAGATGCTCAATCTCCTTCTTATCATCATCATTCATTTTATCTTGATTATCATGATTAATAGCAAGTTCATCATAGTTTTCATCACTAGAGTTGTCAACAAGTAAATCTTCATCATCTAGCAAATCATCTTCATCAGTATTGAAATCAACATACTCGGGGTGTGATACCTTTGGGCATTTAGCCATGAAGAATCTTCCAATTCCTTCAGTTGGTGAGTCAAATATGTCATAGGAGTTGGTTGACACAAGTGCTAGACCGGAAACACCTTCATCTTGAGTATATTCGGAGTCGGAGTGATAACTTCTTTCGGAGTGATGGTCGGAGTCGGAGTCGGATACCCATTCACCAATGTGAGCTTGATGTCTTTGTTTTGTGTAGCTCTTTGATGATGTGTCATTACTTTCTGAATCCTTGCTTCTCCAAGAGGTTCTTCGTTCATAACGATTATCTCTACTCCTCCTCTCTCTTGGTGGTGATTCTTCTCTTCTACTTCTCCGTTTGGGTGAATCTTCTTTTCTTTTGTACGTGGTCGTACAATCATTGGAGTAGTGTTCAGGTCTTCCACAATTGTAGCAATCACGTTCACGACTCGAAGATCTTTTGTCATTGTAGGACCTTGACTTGGAACTTCTTTCGTTGCTTCTACTCTTGTAGAACTTGTTGAAGTTCTTCAACATTAGGCTCAATTCCTCATTGAAGGTCTGTTTCTCATTTGATGATGTAGGAGCATCACATGAGGCTTTGTAAGCACCACTTGACTTTTTGTGAAGCTCTTCCTTATCCTTGAGTGACATCTCTTGAGCAACAATTCTTCCAATGACTTTTGTTGGCTTGAGATCTTTGTAGTTGGGCATCATTTTGATCAATGTGCTCACGGTATCATATTTTCCATCCAAGGCTCTTAGGATCTTCTTGATGATGAATCTATCGGTCATCTCTTCACTTCCTAAGCCGGCAATCTCATTTGAGATGAGAGTAAGCCTAGAGTACATTTCAGCGACACCTTCACCATCCTTCATTTTGAACTTGACAAGTTGATTTTGAAGCACATCCAATTTGGATTCCCTGATGGAGTCGGTACCCTCGTGCATATCCATCAAAGTATCCCATATTTCCTTTGCATTCTCAAGACCGCTGATTTTGTTGAATTCTCCGGGGCACAATCCGTTGAAGAGGATATCGCAAGCTTGAGCATTGTATTGCAACATCTTCAACTCTTCCACGGTAGCTTCATGGTTTGGTTCTCTCCCATCGAAGAATTCACCTTGCAAGCCAATACACACAATAGCCCAAACGGCGGGGTTATGTCAAGAATATGCATTTTCATCTTATGCTTCCAACAAGCAAAATTAGTACCATCAAAGTAAGGACCTCTACGGTGGTAGTTTCCCTCGCTAGACGCCATACTCTCCCAGGTTTTGAAGCCCATGATATGATCACCAAAAGCTATGGAAATCAAGGCAAATGGAGACCACAACTCTGATACCACTTGTAGGATCGAAAGTATGTCTAGAGGGGGGTGATTAGACTACTTGACCAAATAAAAATCTATCATTTTCCCAATTTTAAGTCTTGGCAGATTTTAGCAACTTAGCACAAGTCAAGCAATCAACCTACACATGCAAGTCTAAGAGTATAGCAGCGGAATGTAAAACATTGCACATGAAGGTAAAGGGAGTAGTTTTGAGGGGGCAAACGCCATGTAGACACGGAGGTTTTTGGCGTGGTTCCGATAGGTGGTGCTATCGTACATCCACGTTGATGGAGACTTCAACCCACGAAGGGTAATGGCTGCGCGAGTCCACGGAGGGCTCCACCCATGAAGGGTCCAGGAAGAAGCAACCTTGCCTATCCCACGATGGCCATCGCCCACGAAGACTTGCCTCAGTAGGGTAGATCTTCACGAAGTAGGCGATTTCCTTGCCAGTACAAACTCCTTGGTTCAACTCCACAATCTTGACGGAGGCTCCCAAGTGACACCTAACCAATCTAGGAGACACCACTCTCCAAAACTTAATAGATGGTGTGCTGATGATGAACTCCTTGCTCTTGTGCTTCAAATGATAGTCTCCCCAACACTCAACTCTCTCTCACAGATTTGGGTTTGGTGGAAAGAAGATTTGAGTGGAAAGCAACTTGGGGAAGGCTAGAGATCAAGATTCATGTTGTTGGAATGGGATATCTTGGTCTCAACACATGAGTAGGTGGTTCTCTCTCAGAAAACGTATGCTGGAAGTATATGCACATTCTGATGGCTCTGTCCACGAATGAAGAGTGTGTGAAGGGGTATATATAGCCTCCACAGAAAATCTAACTGTTACACACAATTTAGCAAACTCGGTGGGACCAAATCATAAAACTCGGTTAGACCGATTTAGTTCAAAATGTGAACGTTAGGCTTTTCGGTGGGACCGACACTGGTACGCGTCGGTGCTAAACAAACGGTTTTTAACCCCTTTCCGCAACGGCATTTGGAACCGTCACCAAGTGAGTGTGGGCGATAGGGGGTCCTTCCCACACGACCCAAAAACCGTCGGGGATATGCCCTCCTGGAACACACGCTCGGCAAAATGAGGTCGTGTCCGACCGGCGAACGCTCAAATACGGAAATACGTACAATAGAGCTAAAAATACAATTATACGGCGAAATTGTTTCCGGTCGCAAGTACATCCCCCACAGTCAGTACCCGCTAAATGTTTCCATTCGTATGTACATCCTACACAGTCACTCCAAGGAAATCGTTTCCGTTCAAAGGTACATCACACACAATTTTTCCCGTTAAATCATTTGTGATATCGTTGCCATTGCACACGATATTAATAATTTTATCGTTTGCGTTATTGAATGCATCACACACGGTGCGTAGAAGAAACTGTGTGGCATAGGCTGTCCATCACACACACTTTTTATGTGGTACACGTTTGCGCAAGGTGGCCTAACGCAAACAGTTTTCAATAGAAAGTCGTGTGTGAAGTGGAGATTGGTCGCACGCGTAGTGGATCCTAGAAACATTTCTGATCTCCATATATATCGCGGACGTTTCGCTTTCGCAAACCGTGTGCAGTGTAATCGCTCATTAATCCAATTAACCCCTAATTTAGAAATCACATGTTTTGAATTTCAAAGCAGGCAATCACTTATTTCATATCCAACCTTGTTTATTACAAATATAGGTTCAACCACGAATCCATAATTCGAGGCACATGTACATATACTGAAGAACTACAGAAGCACCAAGTAAAGAATGATGAACCACATTTGTACTAAAGACTGTAAAGAGAGAGGCAGAAGAAATTCTGGTTGCTGGAGAAGGTGAAGCAGAATGCCCATATTGTGCCCTCCTCCATGTGTAATGCACGCACGACTCTAGGCCAACCCCTTGTGATGTCTGCCTGTCCATCCTTCACTGTCTTCATTAGGACTTCTTGATGCACATTGTAGTCTGAATGAAATACTTTAACCTTCATTGTGTGTCCACCAATCATGTACTTTGCGAGGTAATCTTGAGTGAACTTCTTCGGGAACCACTGGGAATGAAAAAGATTCAGACATTGTTGTCTAACAACTCATTATGGGCAGTAAAAAGAGAAGGCTACACAGTTTGTAGTTACCATCCTACAGCTCACTGTTGTTTTGGATAGAGCATAAACAAATAATTTGCTTGCCACCATTCGTATCTTTTTGCTAATAATCCTTATTAGTTTCCTCACTTGATGCTTGTTCATCAATATCTCATTGCCCCATACGCAAAAAGGGTCGATGCGTGGATCCTTGCCAAGGGTATATGTACCTACAAGCAAAAAGTCAATATTAGAAGCTAACTAGTGTCCAGGCCTAGATCTATATGCACTACATTATGGAACGACGGGGGGAGTACAAGCCGAGGGATGAAGCTAACCTTAGCGGAAAATGGTGGCCACTCCCGTTGTTGTCCTGCATAAGTAGTGAAAGGCATGATAAGTACAACAATATTAACATCAAACAAATATAGCAAAGTTAAACAACATCATCTCCGAATGATAGCTTGAATGTGTTAGTGTCAGCATGCTGTTAAAGCAGATATAAAATGGAAGGTAATGTTACCGACAGCAGGCTTAAGACCCATCAAATATTGCAATTCAAACTGGTATTGTTGAAAATGAATAGAACATAGGTAATGCTTAAACATCACACTGGATAAATGTGTAAAACTGAAATCAAGGGCATGTGTTAACTACACCAGGAATAACTAGAACCAAATATAGTCGTTCAAACTGGTATTGATGTAGTCGAGCGGCACAGTTCCGACTTGCACATAATGAACAACACATTGTGAATGACTGAAATAAACAAGGCATAAATGACCAGTATAACAACCAAGTATAGCCATTGAAAACTGGGCAGAGTCTCACTGCAACCAACCTAACAAGCAAATACAGATAAACAGGGCATATGCTTGAAAACTGGACAAATGCTCACTGCAACCAACCTAACAATCGAGATAAAGATAAGCAAGGCATCAGCGATAAGCTGGACAAATGCTAAAAAAGCAACCTAACAACCAAATACAGATAAACAAGGCATCAGCGATAACTGGACAAATGCTAAAAAGCAACCTTACAACCAAATACAGATAAACAAGGCATCAGCGATAAGCTGGAAAAATACTCACTGCAACCAAAGTAAGAACCAAATACAGATAAACAAGGAATCTGCTCGATAACTGAAAAAATGCTCACTGCAACCAACCTAACAACCAAATACAGATAAACAAGGCATCTACTCACTATAAACAACCAAATATAGCCATTCGTGAAACTAAAGTGGACAATTCATACTTAAACATCACATAGACCTATTGAACAATACATTTTTGCATAACTGAAATAATTAAACACGGCACGCTTAAAGCACCGCATGACAAATGCTACTACAACAAAGTGCAGGTTGGCAAGCTAGAAAAGGTAAGATTTGCTGATAGAATGTTGCCTCACATTTCATGGACGGGATCCTTCCAGTTGGAAGAGCACAGACCCATGGTGCGCTCTCTAATGTCACAGATGGGGTATTTCACCTTGGAAGAACCTTCGTGGGTGCCCTCCTCGTGGTCGTGGTCGTGGCCGATGAGATCTGACTTGGCAATTGAGGATCCCAAGCCGCCGCCGTAGAATGTGTCCTTCAGAAGTGACAAAATGGGCTCGGTGACGTATAAAGCTCGCAAAACCTTGACCGCTTGGCGGAGGAGATTAGCGGTAGGGCAGTCGAAGAGATCGATGGCGGTTGAACCAGAGGGGTTGGGGGTGGACCACTTAACCTGTGACATGGCCCGCGTGAAGCCGTTGGTGTGGACGAGCTTGATGTCGTAGCCAGCTTTCGAGATCTGATGTCGCTAGCCCGCTGACATGAAGCCTTCGGCATGGCAACGTAGTCAACATCTTCGCCGGCTTCCACGACGACGCGTTGCTCCGGGATCGACAGGTCGGGGCGAACGGCGGCCACCTCGCCAACGTCCGCCATAGAGGCCATGATAAACCTCTTCTTGACCGAACGCTCGTCGGGCTCCCTGGGATATGTGGTCAAGCTTAGGCTGTGACATTCTGGAGCAGGGGATGTGGATCTGGCCTCATCTAAAAATTTAGGGGAGTGGGACGACCGTATGGGAATCACTGGCTAACCTGAACTTTATTATCTAAGCTAGGAGGAACATGAAGACTGGCAGGGTTGGCGGCGGCGCCATGCGCGCATGAGCTAGGGTTCGAGGTGGAGGCGAGTGGGGGGTGTGGAGGGTGGTGTTTGAGGATATGCCACGACTACTGAAATTTTAGTAATGGTGGGTGGAGATGGTGGTGGACGAGGGAGGGCGACTGTTCAAATGCCTCGGCTACTGCAATTTTACTATAAGGTCGGTGCTGGAGGAGTGTGGGCGATGGTTGAAGTACGTAGGCTACTAAAATTTGGGTAAAGGAATTGATGCGGGGCGGGAGTGCCCAAGATCGTGCACGGTCCAATAACAATATGCGTGTAAGATAATAAGGAAAAGTGGCGCGGATCCGCCAATTTTTGCAACGCTCAAGGAGGGTAGTTTGTTTTTTATATTTCTTGCTAGCTGGTCTATCGCACATGGTTCGTCCTAATTTCCAAATAAACTTACCCGCCTTTAGCTTGCACAGGTGGTGGTTTTATAGCGCACTTGCATCACACACAGTTAAGCCAGTACCTCCACCCTTTGCTCGCGCTTGCTGATCGTAGGATTTCAGCGACTTGCACCGCACACGTTGAGCAGTACCTCAACCCTTTGCTCGCGCTTATGCGATCATGGTGATTTCAGCGCACTTGCATCGCACATGGTTGAGCCAGTACCTCCACCTTAATTTGCTCGCGCTTGCGCGGTCGTGGTGATTTCCGCGCACTTGCATCGCATATGGTTGAGCCAGTACCTCCACCTTAATTTGCTCGCGCTTGCGTGGTCATGGTGATTTCAGCACACTTGCATCGCACACGGTTGAGCCAGTACCTCCACCTTAACTTGCTCGCGCTTGCGCGGTCGTAGTGATTTCAGTGCACTTGCATCGCACACGGTTGAGCCAGTACCTCCACCCTTTGCTTACGCTTGCGTGGTCGTGGTGATTTCAGCACACCTGCATCGCACATGGTTGAGCCAGTACCTCCACCTTAATTTGCTCGCGCTTGCGCGGTCATGGTGATTTCAGCGCACTTGCATCGCACACGGTTGAGCTCGTACCTCCACCTTAATTTGCTCGTTCTTGCACGGTCGTGGTGATTCACATCGCACTTGTATCGCACACGGTTAAGATATTATACCACGTGTCCGTTGAGGGTCATCAGTCTTTGCAGCAAAAAAATAACGTTAGAGCGGGTCAAAAGACAGCCACACCAGCATGTGGCCCAAATATATATGAGTGAAAAGGGTGGTATGTGATGTTCAAAATTCCAACGGACAACTTTGACCCCACGGGCCCACGGTTGGGCGCCTTGTTGAAGATCGATGAGAGGGGCCAGAAGTCAAGAACCACCTGGAAGTGGCCTAATATATGTACGCATATTGGGGATGTTTAAAACTTTAAATACACAATGCATAACTTTGGTGGCACCTGTCTCGCAAACCCGAAAGCACCCTAACAACCACCTAGCTAGGATATATATAATGACATAATGACGTACCTAGCTAGGATGCTTGGCCCACCACCTCCCACTTCGTGTCAGCGGGGTGGATGCACGTAATGATTGATACTTTGGTCATACATGCATGTCTCCATGACCTACCATAAGATAGACCAATGAATCTTTTCTTTGGGCAAATGACAGTTGTTGTTGTCGATAAACCGCTTGGGCCAATAGATTGAACCATCATAAAAATCGCACGAGAGGGACCACAAAACCAGCACCTCATGCATGCGGCCCAAAATGATGTACGTTGGGAAGGGGTGATGTGTGTTTTCAATATATAATAATGTAAAATTTAGATTTGGTGCCTACCTCTCGATACAGACAACAACCATGAAGGCAAGGTAGTTAAGGATGAGATACGTACGCAAGGTTTGATGTAGGTCAAACCCAGCAATCTGAGCATCTGGGAGGTAATCTTGACAACGCATGAGCTCGAGCTTTGGTTGACCGACATTTGATGGTGACTGGCCCTAACATGAACTAGGAGGAATCCATTCATGGCCAACACATACCCCTCATTATCGATCAAAGGGATGATATATATACACTCGGGGATCTCACAGATATCCGTGTCGTCACAAAAAACCGCACAAGGGAGACGTGGTCGATCAGAAGACCCCGTATACACTACATGTGGACCGAAAATATGTATGTGTACAATGGTGTATGATCTGTTTAAATCCCAAATGCACAACTTCAATGGGCCACGCCAACTACATTACAAACCGACCACCGTACCCGACTCCAAGCCTGGTTCAATACCTATGATGTCAGTTTCCCAACTTCGAGGCGGCGGGGAGTCGATCCGCATGCGCTCAAACTTTATTTTGTCTAGCATGGGACACATCTATATATACCTATACATCTATACACCTATATAGTGTGCGAATAACTTTGAAAGTTGCTCGTTGGATGAAGCCAATCTGACGGTACAAAGATAGAAAATCCGAGCACTACTAGTCGTTGGATATCATCTACATTCCACCAGATGATTATTCCACATGTACAATCTAGAAGACTCCATGGTTGAACTTAAGCACAATGCACAAACCTCAAAACACAAGCACTTATCCTTTGTTCTCTAGAATCTTCCATATCTTAATTGCCCAAACCTTTTTTTCTAAATGAATTGTCACTTTTTATTTTTACCTTTACAATGCACAATTCCATGAATCTTAAAATAGTTTTTTCATCAAACTAATTGATTTTGGATGAGATGAACTATAAGAATTAAACAAACATCTACATCATGCATATCTGGGAGAAGAGCGGGAAACCGATGAGAGGAGTGGCGAGAAACGGTAGCCTGTTTTGAATGAAAACCTAGTAGAGAAGGAATCGTGAGCTACACGACGCATGCGCACAGTGCTTACCCATGTACTGCATGTGCTGTCGAATGGGCTTAGGGTTGCCGTTCGATCTGGGAGCATCCAACGGTGCAGACGTACGATCCGTGGGGTTTGGGTTACGGCGGTCGTAACACACGACTCGATCAGCGTGGCGTGGCGTTGGGGGATATCATCACGAAAACCAACATTCGGTGGAAACCGGTGAAAACCACGAGAAAAGATGTTTTGAAGTTTCAAAAAATGTGGGATGTTAAAGAGGATGATGTTTTATTGCCACACAAAATTTCAAGTTGAAACACATTCACGAGATGTGAGCTATGAAAAAGACAAAATCGGTGTTGAATAGTGCCGAATAGTAATGTCACTTTTCAGGGTGGAATTTGTCTTTTTCATAGCTCACATCTCGTAATGTTTTTCAACTTGAAATTTTGTGTCGCAATAAAACATCACCTTCTTAACATCCCACATTCTTTTCAGATTTTTATGAAACTTTAAATATGGTTTCCACGAAGTTTTCATTGAATATCGGCTTTCGTTAGTGAACCGTGTGCTATTTGAAAACATTTCGTAAGAAGAATCTCGGTTTTTAAATCCCCGTAAATCCAAAACTAAGCTGAAAATCATGAAACCTGCCATGGTGTCATGACATCGCACTTATATGTTGACGAATTTTTTTCGTCCATTGTGGCGCAAGTTTTATTACAAGCCTCTTACAAACCGGAGCTTCTCTCAAAGAAGCCTCGTGGTTCCGATAGGGAAATATGTCCCCATTGTGGGAGAAACGTAATCACTACCTCTTTTCGCCTTCTATTTTCTTCTACATGCAACATGGAATGACAGGATATCCCTGCCCAAATTTAAACTTATTCAGGGTTCGTTTGGCCTTTTTATACACTAATTGAGTTTCCTAGGCATTTAATGTCCATAATTCAAATCTGAACAATAAATACATGCTCCAGTTCACCAAAATGGCTAGAAAAATTATATATGTATCCTTGGGTGCATGTTTAGGTCCCATGCCAGGAATGGGAACGAATTACAACCGTACCAGTGTCATGGCTCGTCCTCAAACATTTTGAATCTCGGGTTTTAAGTCCCCATAAATCCTAAACTCATCAGGAAGTCATCAAAGGTGGCATGGTGTCATGACATGGCACATATATTTTGTGGTAAAAACATTGTCCAATTTGGGCCAAGCTTTATTACAAACCTCTTACAGAAACTGAAGCTTCTCTGAAAGAAGCCTCGTGGTTCTGATAGGGAAACGTGTTCCCCTTGTGGGCGAAACATAATCATTGCCTCTTTTCGCCTTGTATTTTCTTCCACGAGCAACATGGAATGACATGATATTCGTGCTGAAATTTAAACTTATTCAGGGTACGTTTGGCCTTTTTATTCATTAATTGAGTTTCCGAGGCATTTAATGTCCATAATTCAAATCTAAACTATAAATACATGCTCCAGTTCACCAAAATGGCTAGAAAAATTATACATGTGTCCTTGGGTGCATGTTTAGGTCTCATGCCAGGAATGGGAACGAATTACAACCGTACCGGTGTCCTGGCTCATCCTCAAACATTTCGAATCTCAGTTTTTAAGTCCCCATAAATCCTAAACTCACCAGAAAGTCATCAAAGGTGGCATGGTGTCATGTCATGGCACATATATGTCATGGTAAAAACATTGCCAATTTGGGCCAAACTTTATTACAAACCTCTTACAAACCGGAGCCTGTCGCAAGAACCCTCGTGGTTGCGATAGGGAAATGTGTCCCCTTGTGGGCCAAACGATAATCACTCCCTCTTCTAGCCTCGTATTTTCTTCTACATGCGACATGGAACAACTGGAGATTCGCGCTGAACTTTGAAATTATTTAGGGTTCATTTGACCTTTTTTATTCATTAATTGAGTTTTCTAGGCATTGAATGCCCATCATTCAAATACATACTACAAATACATCCTCCAGTGCACCAAAAGAGCTAGAAAAAACGTACATGTTTCCTTGGGGTGCATGTTTAGGTCCCGTGGAACGAATGGGAACAAATTCAACCATCTCGCTGTCCTGGCTTGGCCACAAACATTGCGAATCTCCGTTTTTAAATGTCTGTAAATCCAAAACTCACCAGGAAATCATGAAACTTGGCATGGTGTCACTACATGGTACATATAATTGTTGAATTTAGGCGAAGCTATATTACAAGCCTTTTACAAACCGGAGCCTGTCGCAACCCTCGTGGTTCCGGTAGGGAAACATACCCCTCTTGTGGTCGAAACGATAATCGCTGCCTCTTCTCGCCTTGAACTTTGTTTTCTCTGAGCAACATAGAATAACAGGAGTGTCGGGCTGAAATTTGAAACTATTTAGGGTTCGTTTGGCCATTGTATATATATTACTAATTACTAAGCTTTCTATGCATTTAATGTAGTCCATAATTCAAATTTGAACTACAACCACATGCTCCAGTGAAGCAAAATGGGTGGGAAATCGTACATGTGTCACTGGGTGCATGTTTAGGTCTTGTTTAAGGAATGAGAATGAATTACATACTTGTCGTCATCCTGAAACAATGAGAATCTCGGTTTTTAGATCCCAGTAAATCAAAAAGTCACCCAAAAAACATGAAACTTGGCATGGTTTCATGACTTGGCACATATATGTCGTGGTAGAAAAATTGTCCAGTTTGAGAAGAGGCGCACACATTAGTAGCCAACTGATGACCCACAAGTATAGGGGATCTATTGTAGTCCTTTTGATAAGTAAGAGTGTCGAACCCAACGAGGAGCAGAAGGAAATGATAAGCGGTTTTCAGCAAGGTATTCTCTGCAAGTACTGAAATAAGTGGTAACAGATAGTTTTGTGATAAGATAATTTGTAACGAGCAACAAGTAACAAAAGTAAATAAAGTGCAGCAAGGTGGCCCAATCCTTTTTGTAGCAAAGGACAAGCCTGGACAAACTCTTATATAAGGAAAAGCGCTCCAGGGACACATGGGAATATCGTCAAGCTAGTTTTCATCACGTTCATATGATTCGCGTTCGGTACTTTGATAATTTGATATGTGGGTGGACCGGTGCTTGGGTGCTGTTCTTACTTGAACAAGCATCCCACTTATGATTAACCTCTATTTCAAGCATCCGCAACTACAACAAAAGTATTAAGGTAAACCTAACCATAGCATGAAACATATGGATCCAAATCAGCCCTTCTGAAACAACGATAAACTAGGGTTTAAGCTTCATCACTCTAGCAACCCATCATCTACTTATTACTTCCCAATGCCTTCCTCTAGGCCCAAATAATGGTGAAGTGTTATGTAGTCGACGTTCACATAACACCACTAGAGGCTAGACAACATACATCTCATCAAAATATCGAACGAATACCAAATTCACATGACTACTAATAGCAAGACTTCTCCCATGTCCTCAGGAACAAATGTAACTACTCACAAAGCATATTCATGTTCATAATCAGAGGGGTATTAATATGCATAAAGGATCTGAACATATGATCTTCCACCAAATAAACCAACTAGCATCAATACAAGGAGTAATCAACACTACTAGCAACCTACTAGTACAAATCCCGAACTTGGAGACAAGAATTGGATACAAGAGATGAACTAGGGTTTTGAGAGGAGATGGCGCTCACTACAAAAAAATACACTTCCGTGATGATATGTGTTTGTCACAGTAGGTCGCGTTTTTTGTCATGCATGTACATCCATGACGATTTTATGACAGAATCAAGATAGTCATACATGTGCTGTCGTAGAAGTGTTCCATGACATTACCAAAATTATCATCACGGAAGTGTCCACTTCCATGACGATAAATCACGCGTCACAGAAGTGCTTTCGCCAAGGGTGACCGACACGTGGCATCCACCGTAACGGAACACCATTAAGCTATCGGGTCGGGTTTTGGATCCGATAACCCGTTAACACCCCCGACCAATGGGAAGTTTTTACGTGTAAAATTCTTATTGGCCGGACGAAACACGTGTCAGCTTGTCAATGGGTCAGATAGGCGCCTATGATATGTCGACACGTGCCACGGCCCCCCACTGGCCCATTTAGCTTACAAAGCCGGCCCGTTTGACTTGGTCAAAAGTTAACGGGCTGGCCCATGAAAAGCCTGTTAACGGTCTCTTTGCAAATAGCCCATTTTACGGCCCGTTAACTCATGGCCCATTAGGCCCTAAAGGAAATCGGCCCAACAACGTCATGTGGGCCGTCGAATATAACACCAGCCCATTTCACTTTCGGCCCATGTATGGCCACGACGTCTTTTAGCCCATATGAGGCCTTCATATCTTTCGGCCCTTTACAGGCCCACGGTGACTCTAGCCCATAATGAACAGTAATTTTCTTTATACCCGTTAATGGCCCGTGATTTACATGGGCCATTTCCAGCCCGTGTTAGCTTTCGGCCTATTGACGGCCCATACGTTCTTGGGCTCCTTTTCGGCCCTCTATTACTTCCGGCCCGTTACTGGCCTGTTCCCCTAATGAGCCAAATTCGGCCCATGGAAAAAGTTGGCCCGTTACTGGCCTGTTCCCCTAATGGACCAAATTCGGCCCATGGCAAGAGTCGGCCCGTTACTGGCCTGTTACCCTAATGGGCCAAATTATTATGGCAAGAGTCGGCCCGTTTCTGGCCTGTTAACCCGTTGCGCCATTTCCAGCCCGTCCTATATTCTGGCCCATTAACGACCCGTTATGCCTGTGACAGAATTAAGCCTTTGCTGTCCTACGGCCTGTTAACGGCCTATTACCGTGTTGGGCCAATACCAATTAGGCCCGATTATGGCCCATGTAGACCCATTTATCCGACGGCCCGAGGCCCACCGATTACAGGCCCATTTATCGACGGCCCGTAGGAGACCCATGGACCCTATGGCCCGTATATGGCCCATGGTAGTTGCGGCCACTAGCAAACTAGGGAAAAAGAATAATAGGAAATAAATAAGGCTGAAACTAACGCTAGGCTATTAAGGCGATTGCACAGATTACATCCACTCGGCATCAAGGATCGCCACCAGTGCAAATATAGGGAACACCCTACACTATACGAAAATGTCTTGCTGTTTTCTTCAGCCGGTGGCTGCACGTTAAGAATAAATTTTGTATCGCACCAAAACAAATTACAACTATATAACAAAAGGAAGGTTGGCATAAAACTTAACAGTCTAGCAGATAAATGCACCACCAGAAGTTCAGAAGCTCAGTTCATTTGACCTGACTATTACCATTTCATCCTGTATTGTCCAATGGAGCACCATAACCCTCGCCTTCATTTCCCCTAGGCTCCTGAACAACATAGCAAATGTCTGATAGTCTGGTTTCAAAACCATGCATATCTTTACGACATTGAGCAGTGTTTCTCCTTGTTTCACAAAGGGTCTCTGTTAGGGAATGGACTTGTGTCTGGAGTGCAGATACAACATTGCTTTGAGCTTGCATATCTTGATCATGAGGCAATTTGGACGATATTGCCTTAACAACCAACCCAGTATTACACAGGAACGTGCTTTTGCCTTTGTTAGTGGACATGTCTTGACCCACTTTGGAGCAAGAGCGACATTGCGGTTATAGTTGCCTCGCCACCTTGAGAAGGTGGCGGTTCCTCATTTTTCCATAGCTCGCTGAAAAGTTGAGGTTTTACATTAGTAGTACGAGCGAGAAGATATTAAGGAGGCAGCAAAACCAAAAAATAGCTTTGGTCTATATCTGAAACTTATTCGGTGAACCCATGTAAAATATTAGTTGTATTTTATTGCAAAGTACATAATAAACCAGGTTCCAAACATATGACCATGTACCATCACTAATGTATTGTCTATTTCTTCACATTGTATTGAGGGCTAAGGATAAAGAGACGAAGTTTATAATACGGTAAGCATAGTATGACATCATTCATATCACAAAACAACTGAGAACAGACAAACAAGCAATTGTAACGTTGTGTGGGCAAGTCCAGCACGGAACTAGATTACGGGTCAAGATCAAAGGAACATCACTCGTCTCTTTCAAACCTTGTAAGGTGTAATGATACGCTAAGACAATTGTGTATAAAATTGAAAAGAGTAATAGACATTGGCTGCAAACCATGCAGTTCAAGGCACAAGTCAGAGTAAGTAGTAGTTAAAGGGCATGAGGATTAGGGACTTACAACAGCGGCTTTGACTTGTAGTCATGCCCTTCTTCTTGCTGGTGTGACAGTCCTTGAAGATTTCCATAGCATTTGGTTCAGGTACTTTTTGGTCCTTGCGGGCTTTCCTCTGCATTTCGAACAAGTCAATATAGATCTGATAATATGGTACAACGAAAAGAGTGAAACAACAGCTAATTACAAGAGCCTCGCAGTGTGCAATATAGCTACGAGATCCTGTCATATGTTGGAATTTCACTTTAAATGCAGTTGGCCTTGTTCTTTGAATAGTTCACCTACAAGAAGATAGATTTGTGTGGCACATGCGTAAATAGGACTTCAACATGTGATCGATCACATATATATAATGTACGATACTTGGATCGGACCGGTGTTTAAAAAGGCCCTCCGGTCTTTATCCGATATATTTTCCCTTTGGAGATGTTTGGGAAAGTTCACGTTAGCCTTGCCTTCAAAGTGAGTTTTCCTCAAGTTATACCGATCTTGTCATGAGCAGACTTGAAAACATGGGTGCAAGCTTGCAGTTGCATCATCTTGGCTATCCATCTTGAACCTCATCTGTTGAAAATTATGGGAGTCTCATTATCGGCAACCTAGAAAGTATGGGACGAGCAAGGCGATATTACTAGTTTCCATACATAACCATACTTACAGATAAATGGTCGAGGAAGGTGTTGAACTGGGTTCCGTCTTTGTCATTCCTGTATTGAATCCATGTTGGGAGGATACGTACATGACACCTAACGGCAACCGCTGCCTTTGATACTAACTTGGCTGACTCTGTAGCATCACGTTGCCTTTTTAAACCTGCCTCAAATCGGATCTCCATTCTTCCTCCTCTAGATTTAGTTAACCTATCGAGCATTATCCCTGATGTTTGTTTCCTCTTGCGCCTAGGTGCTAGTCCAACAACGAACATAGGAAGTGTTAGTGTACATCAAACTGTGAGACTACATATAAAGAAGCATGCAACTGTAACTTGACTCCAGCAACTACCTTCTTGCTGTTGAAGCTCACAAGGTTCATCTGATATTGCCAACTCATCTTGTGTCAAGAGTGCTTGGGAAGTAGTGTCAGGTGGCAAGGGAGCTTGGGAACGTGCTGCTAGCTCAGTTGACGCACGAGTAAGTCGTGCAGCTGGTAGTACTGTGGTAGGTGTTGCAAGAACTAGTGTTGTCTCTGCTTGTTTGGTGGCAACTATTTGTTTCTGTTTGGTTTTTTTGCAACTCGTGTAGCATGGGATGTCGTGCTTGTAGAATTTTCCGCTGGACTTTGACCTTCTATTGCACCATCAGTACCAACAAAATCTGTAGGATTCATCCGCTTCTCATTCCCTTCCATTCATGTTTCTTCCTCTTTCTCATGCCATGTTAAGTCAAGCCGACAAGAAAAGCGAATAACAATTTAGTTCTTGAGAACAAATTGATGCGTGATCTGAGACGAACTGAATTTTGATGTTACACAACCACATGATAGGAGGATGTAATATGTATGAAAAACAGGACGGAAGAGATAACCGAACTATGATGTGTAAACTAAGAAGAAGACATTTCACCAAATTAGAAGCAATGCAATGGAAGGTAGACACCATATGAAAGATGCTACAAATATCGCTCTGCCAAGTTAATGTGTCTCATCATAAATGGCGTTTAAACAAATGTGAAGCAGTACAAGAAATAAATCATATGCAAGATGCAAACAACATCACACTACCATGTTAGAGGTCTTTCGTCATTAGTGCCATTGCATATTCACAGCATTGCATATTCACAGCTTATGATGTGAAAACTAAGGAGAAGGCATTTCAACAAATTAGAAGCAATGAAAGCTAGACACCATACAAAAGATGCAACGAATATCACTCTACCAAGTTAAAACTGTCTCGTCATAAGTGCCATTTCAACAATTAGTAGTACAAGCTAGAAAAGAATGTGAGATGTAACCTATATCACACTCCGAAGTCAAACTTGTCTTATGATAAGTGATTGTTGCAGGTTACACAACAGTAGTAATTTGATGTAAGAACATGGTGTGATAGACAGATATTGTATGTTCTAGAAACAGGAACACGTGTCTTATTCAAGTATAATGTGTAAAGTAAGCAGATGGAATTCAACAAAATTAGAAGCAATACAAGCTAGACATCACACATAACATGCAACCACATATAACGATTGCCAAGTTAGAGGAGCACGGTGATGCTGCACTAGGGAGACGTGCTCATCATAAACACAGCTTTGTTGAGTGTCTATGCATGTGTTGTCTTGGAAATCATCTTGGGGGTGTGGAGGAGTAGAAACTATAGAGGCCCTCCGTTCGGAAGGAGCACCTTTATCCGCTGCCTTGCTAACTTCCTTCCGCTTTATTGATTTTGAATTGTCAAGTAAAACCGACAAGAAAAAGCAATAAAATTCTCTCTTGAACTCATTCATGCATGATCTTGACAATCACTACTTTGATGTAAGGCAAACACATGATACCAGGATGGAATATGTACGAAAAACAGGACGGCATGGCATGTTCACAACTGTTTGTGTAAACTAAGCAGAAACCATTCCAGCAAATAAGAAGCAATGCAAGCTAGACACCACATGAAAGATGCAACCAATATGACTCTGCCAAGTTAAAAGCGTCCCATCATAAATGGAATTTCAACAAATTAGAAGCAGCGCATGCTATAAATCATATGAAAGATGCAACTAATATCGCACTGCATATACTAAAGGTGTCTCGTCATGTTGATTGATGCGGATACAAAAAACAATAGTTTTATGTAAGGACATGCTTAATAGACAGATGTACTATGTACTAAATACAGGAAGGCATGTCACATTAACATGTATAATGTATAAGCTAAGCAGACTAGCACATGCAGTTTAACCAGATTGGAAGAATTACAATCTAGACACCATATGCAACATGCAACCACATATCATGCTGCCAAGTTAGAGCAAGCACCTGCGATGCTAGTGTAGGGGAAATGCTGTAATCAACTACAGAGCTACGTTCACTATCTTCATCTAGCATTTCTGTTTCTTGAGAATCATGTCGGGAGGCTGACGCTGCATTCTTTAAATGAGGAGTAGTCCCCTTGCCTGCCTGCCTCATCATAAGTGATTGATGAGGGATACACAAGAACATTAGTTTGATGTAAGAACATGGTTAATACACAGGTGTACTAGTATGTACCAAAAACAGAAAGGCATGTCATATTCAAAGGTATAATGTGTAAGCTAAGTAGATGCAATTTAACCAAATTGGAAGCAATACAAGCTAGACATCCGGCTGGAGTGGTGAGCATGATCATCTAGGACCTGGGAGCCTGGTGGGAGGCGGGCTGCTTCGCTACCATCGCAGCTTTTTAGTTGGCTTCCAGGTGATGCCTATCTTTGCTGGGCTTGTCACTTGCTCGACCAGTGCCCTGACTAGCTATTTGTCTTCTGGTGCTCACGGGATGGTGGTTCATGTAAAAGAAAATATCTTTCCTTATCTTACCGACTTCAGCCTTTCGAATACAAGCTAGACACCATACGGAACATGCAACCACACATGACACCGCGAAGTTAAAGCAAGCACCTGGGATGGTGGTTCATTGCGAGTGAGGTCATCAACTCCAGAGCTACATTTACCGTCTCCATCTGCTAACACTGCACCCTTTATAGCGCTGTAACGTGTCTTGCCTACCAGCATACGAAGCTGGAGCGACTTCTCTCTTTTCTTTTTGGCTTTTCTCATGGCAGCGGAGTCTGAAATACCGTTGCATAAAAACACAATAGTGAGAGTAAGGGTGAAGTGTGTGCAGAACTAGTGCAGTGTAAAAGTAGCAGATAGTAGGTGGCTGAAAAATAAATGACAGGAGACATATGATAGCTCTACAACATTGTATGGAAAACAAAATTAGATTCTACTCTGTATGATTTTGTAATATATGAGCACAGGAAATGCAGGTACTCCTCCAGCACACCACCACATGTGGTCATATCTAAGATAACGATCATTGAAAATAAATAGGTCGATCGATTTTTAATGAATCGTCGATCTATAAGGAGCAGGCAGATGGCCTTCGTCTACCTCCCGCCAGTCACTGTTGACGATCTTTCTTGAACCGCCAGCGACCACCGGCCCAGACCCCTGCCTCCGCCACCCCGCCCTCCCATCGACCTCACACCACCGCCGTGCTTGGCAGCGCCCCCAGGCCATCCCTTTAATCCCGACCGACCTCCAGATCGGGCGCCAGTAGCTCTAGGCCACACACGCCCCTAAGATAAACACCAAGGCGCTGCTTCCCCGGCATAATAGGCGTACTAGCGCATGTTACGCCGGGGAATGCTTCTGTTAATTGGGAATCAACTGGCCAGAAATTGAAATTCAGGGGGGCGACGGACCTCTAGCTAAGGTGAAATAGTATATGAGGAGAAACGTTGTGCATCGCGAGTTACTAGGAACATCTAGTATCAAGAAGAAGCGGTCAACTAGTATCTTCTGTGGGATGAATACCGTGCAAGCAGAGACGTAAGATTTGCACGAATAAGGGAAGAGGAGTACCTTTTTCGGTTGCCAATCTTCTTTTTATAGGGGAAACCGATGTTCTGGAGGGTGCAGGCTTGGACGAACCCATGGCCAAATTGTTGACTGTGTTGCCATGGTCGTATGTCGGCGGAGGGGAAGCATATCCGAGGCAGTGAAGGACGGCGTAGCAGGAACAACTCCGGTGCGGTGGAGGGTGGAGAAGTTGGAGCGGCAGCGGTGAGGCGTAGGATGGCGTGGTTGAACTGGCTCGAGTACGGACGACTCGGCCTCGGCTTCAACTACTAGCCGTGGAGGCGTTGCGGTTGAGGTTGCGGTGGGCGACGGCGTCGGGTATCGGCTCGGCGTGATGGAGGAGGCGGCGGTTGATGGGTGGGATGGGGTGGCGGACGGAGGGCGCCGGGTTTCACGGCTGGTGGAGAGGTAGTTTTGGCGCCCATGGAGTGCGAATGGGGAATCGAGACGGGTGGGGGAACCATGTTTGATGCAGGGACGCGCTTGTTTTGGCTTTTTTGAACAGAAGATGGGACGCGCTTGTTTGAAATTTGGGGAAAGTACAAACTTTGCCCCCCTGTTAAATTTTGGACCTACTGCAGGTCGGGGGTAGGATGGTAATCCCAGGTGCCCCATATAGTGGGCGGCAGCGATTTCGGCCGCGTGCATGTGTGCTTAGGCGGCCATTGTGTATGAATGTTTTTCGGATGCGGTTGCGTGGCGTCTAGATGAAGCTACAAACCTACGCCGGTTTAGACCTTTGGACGTCGGGCCGGTAGGTTTCACGGGTCAGAGTTATTAGAAAAGTAATTTCCTTGTACTACCAAACATTGGTCTCACGCGGTTTCAGGAGAGTAGAGGCTCTTTTAGCGCTTCGTTCGAAATTTTGAAACACAAGCATTCATGTTTAGAGTACTCTTGAACTATGAGGATTCACCTAAATAGACAACGTTATATTTGACCTTGTATGTTTGAAAACCTCATTAAATTATCCGCTTCTTTTTGAAATTTTGACACTTGAAAATCCGATAACTACGATTATTTTGGAATGGAGGAGCTAAATTTGAATCTATTTTGTACACGACTACATATGCTATTATGTACAAAATCAGAGCAAAGATTGGTGCCCCCATAATTTAGGTATGGTTTACAAATGCCATGATATCAAATTCAAATAATTGAATGGACTTCATGTTGAATTTGATTTTTTTAAACCACCTTAAGTTGAATTCAAATGTATGCTAGTTCATAGGTAGCTATTTATAATGTCCATTGTGTAACTTTCGTATTTATAATGTGCTTTACACACACAACATGAACTATACTCACATTTATATTCGATTGCTAAAGTGATGCATTGTTTGGAGTTCAAAATACTAACTATGTGGATCAATTGTGTCGAATAATAACATAGACATGCTCAAATTTGATAGAATCTAGATGTCTATGGATCAATGATCGCTCCTTACGCGAATTGCAAATATCATGATCCCATCCTAATATTTGGATAAAATTTATATCTTTAATCAATGTGTAGAGTAGTCTTTTACGTGTAGTTTCAGTTCCCATCGGTGGTCTCTCACACATGCTCACACACTCTCTCCCGAGGTGTCTTTCTCGCACACAGGCTCTAGATATAACCCTCCCTCCCTCTCGTAACCATTTACAACTGTTTTCACTAAACTTTATCACAAGCACTCTTCCTCTCGCAAACATACACACGCACAATCCTCATCGACCCTTTCTATATACATGGACCTGCCTACGTGTCTCATGTACTCACATTATCTTTACGCCTGTCTCTCACGCATTGTCTCACACCTCTCTTCCTCATCGACGACTATGATTCTAGTAGAGCATTCTGTAGGATGCCCCTTAAAGTTAGGTTGGATGAATAGTAATATCAGACATAAAGGGGTTACCTTAGTCCGAGAACCTAGGGTTAAAAATCCTAGCCGGCTTTGTCAATGGACAAAGAGTCCTTCACAATTCTGCTATCTTTGTCTTGTACGACTAGTCATCCATGGGTCTTCCTAAATGCGTCACGGGCCGACCAATGTGGCGCAGGACGGAACCGAATGAAGGGCCTCACCTCGACCCACCGGACCTCACGCGGTGACACACCCTCTGCCCCCACGTCTCATTATCTTCTCACACCCACACATACCAACACAAACACCACACACACAGAAAATTTCTCCTGGTGCCTCTATTCCCTCCCCCCTTGCATATACACACTCAAGGGAATGGAATCTCTTGTCGTGACGTCATATTCGTCTCTCTCTCTAGACCACTCTCATTTCTCGTGCTATCTCTCCCACGCCCCCCCATCGGCCCCTCTATCCATGCCTCTCTCGAATACGTAATACACACACATACCTCTCTAGGCCCCGCCAAATGCATCAACTACACATTCACACATGTTACATCACGTACCCCATTGATCTAAAAAGCCCTCTCTTCACGTTTATTTCGGATACAACATTCCTTTTGAATAAAGTGTGGCCAAAAAATTATTTTAGAGTTTCTACATATATACAACATTACAAAGTTATATGGAGAATCTGAACGCTAATTTGCATTGCATGGTGCCCACAATGATATTTATTCCGACTTGTGAATTTGTATATTTTATACTATATACAAACTTAGTCATAATAAAGATAAGCGAAGAGCATCTCTCTCTCATCGCATACCCCCGTCGCCCCTTTCACGTATGCACACAAAACTATCTCCAGGTCCTCTAAAAGTAAGCCCCCAGAAAATTCACGCATGTTTCATCTTTCTCTCGCGATATATGCAATGACGATCATTGTATTTGAAGCGAAAGCACGATACGTACATTGGACTTTAGAGTCCACTCATTACGGTCACCATTTACATTTAGTGGTTATTATACAGTCACGGGCTCACCGTACAACTCTGTATTTGCTCATGACATGACTAGTTGACTAGTTAAACGCTCCACGTGGCACCTCTAGTGTTGCATCACATTATCTCAGTACCATCGTGCCCACCTCTCGACTTGTATCTACTCTACATCTACACTCTTATAAAATACATAAAATACACTCTTATAGAAAAATAGAGTTGGTGATGATGGTGTGCCTGCCATCCTGCAATATAGGTCGTCCGATTTATATCTGACGGATAGGAAAGAAACTATGGCAATTTTGCAAAAAGGTACCCACACACCTCTCCACATTTGCAAATAAGACCTTCCCTTGTTCATCCTTTTCTCTCACAAGATAAACAAGTCATGCAAATGCATCTTGATGTTACGTGCAACGCACGGGCATCTTGCTAGTAAGAATGAAAACAAACGACAAAAAAAATACTTGGACGGTGGTTCGAAGTCATGACCGCGGGCACAGTGGACAAGGTGGCCTTGTATTGTGTCGGATTTAGGGTTCCGGTAGACCCTTGTGGTTCGAATACTGGGGTGCGCGCGGAGATCATTCCCCTACCAGCTCATGCGTGAATGGTTAGCGAGGGATCTAAACTACGAACGATGAACAACACAAGGGGCCTTAAGGTTTATCTTTGGTTCACACCCGATGTGGTGTAACACGCTACTCAGGTGTGTGGTGTGGTGGATTGCCTCACGGGCTAATGATGAACAGTAAAAAGGGAGAACAACCTCGCGAGGGCTGTTCTTGAGCTGGTGCGATGAACTGCTTGGGTGAGTTTAGTCGCCTCTCTCTCTCTCTCTCTCTCTCTCTCTCTCTCTCTCTATGCGTGATCTCCATCCTTGTCTCTGTGGTGGCTAGTCCTACTTATAGAGGGAGGCCACAGGCCTCTTCCCAAATAATGGCGGGAAGAGGCGCCAACAATTGGCCATTTGAAGGGAACATCTAGTACACTTGTCACGACTAAAGTTGGTCTTGGCTGCCAAAGGCTCACGAGGTGGCCGATCCTGGGCTCCACGATGACCTCCTTCCTGCCGCTCTGCTGGTCTTGGTCTTGTTGCACCGAAGCAGTAACCTTTGCCTGATGCCTTGTCCTGTGCTTGCCCCCTTTGCACCAAAGGGGAAACAAGGACTCTGCGCAGGCCAGTGCCCGCCTGGCGCCCGCCTGGTCTCGATCGTCATGGCTTGCGTCACAGGGAAACCCTCGTGAGGTACCCTGCCTTGATCTCTCTACCTCCTCGTGAGCCTGCCTGACGAGGCTGCTCCTGAGGAAGGTTCACAGTCGTCCGCCCAATCTCAGGCCCTCGCTAGGGTCTTGAGCTTGGTGATGAAGCTGGGCCACAGCTGGGCCCCACATGAGCCACGCCGCAGCCAGCAGGCGAGCAAGTCTGGGGACCCCCGTTCTCAAAACGCCGACAGTAGCCCCCGGGCCCAAGGCGCGCCCGGACTTGGCTTAGCATAGAAGCGAAGGGGCAAGTGTGAAGCGCCGCGGGCCCCAACAGCCTGCGGCCTTTGGCGCCACGTGGCGATTGATTAGTCGTGGGCGTCTCCGCTTCCCCATGATGCCTCAGCAACCGCATGACTTGACAAGTCCCTGCATGCAGAAATGGGTCATGATTACCTGTGATCGTGGAGGCCGACGGTTGGCCTCCTCCGGATATAAGTATAGAATGGCGCTAGCCCTTCCATTCCATCCCCTCTTGCTACTCCTTTCTCTCTGTGGCTCCATCGAAGAGGTTCTCGGCCGTGGAGAAGGGGAAGGCTCGCCAGGTTGGGCCTGACTCTCCCCCGGCCAAGCGCGGTCGAGGCCGTCCTCACAAGCATCCGGTGGCTCCTGTAGCAGCTTCCCGTGGTCGTGGAGGCGATCCCCTGTGCGGCGATGGGCGCCAAGTTGTCGGTGGGGGGGGGCGTGCCGCGACTGCGCGGCCCCCCAGGCCGCGCTTCCACTCGGCGGAGGTGCTGCCGGAGTTCGTGGTGTGGTCGGTGGAGCCGACCAGCACCTGGCTCTAGCTTCCCCGCTTTTTTCTGGGTGAACTTCCGGCCGGCGCTCCGGGCGGCCTCTGGCTTCAGGCGGACGCTTGTTGCAGCAGGGCCTCCTGAGTTTCGCTGGAGGTCTCCGTTGCCGGGAATGTGGCCCTGACCCGCGGCTGGCAAATGTTTGCCCGCGCGCGTGGCTTGAGCCGCCGGTGCACCCTGCACTTCAAGTTCGACGGCGACGCCACCCTCTACGTGAGGGTGTTCGGAGAATACGGTCACCGTGTCGGGTGCTGCCCCGAAGACGATGACCATGGTCGTGTACCCAGCCGCGGTGATGATCAGGATGAGGACGACTGCAGGCGCGTGGTCGGCGGCGCTCGGGGCTCGTCGAGCTTCGGTGGTTCTCCTTCGAACAGCAGCTCCTCCAGCGGTGGTCGCGACTAGCCCCGGCACCGTCGCGCCCGTCTGGAGGGAGGTAGCGGGTCAGCCCGCCATCGTGCCCCCATGAAGCGCGAGGAGGAGTCCAACTGAGCTCCGGAGGCAGTACGAGCCTTCGCCGCGAGTTGGTGCCGAGCAAGCCGTGCCTATTTTGCTTTTCTCCCTTCCCTGCGCAAAGAGAGAGTAGTGTAGGGCCCCATGGGGGTGTGCTGGACTATTGCTGTGAATTACCATGCCGTTTCCGCTATTTCTGTGCTGTGCTTTTGTGCCGCATGCCCGCGTGCAGGAATTACTTAGCTTGGGGGGGACCTATCGTGGTCTTCGCTTCCCGAGGCCGAGGCCTCGTAGAACGCTTCATGTCCTGCAAGGATTAGTCAGGAGGGGTAGCTTCCGGCCTTGGTTGAGGAGGCGACCGACCCAGGTCTGGTGTTCGCGTCGTGATGCCCGTGGGGCATGGACTGGGAGGGGTGCTCCCGTAGTGGACCTGGATAGGAAAGCTTCAAATGATAGGGGCAGAAAACACTCGCGAGGGTGCCCGCGCCGCTCCCTCGTGAGACTTGCGCGAGAGAAATCGAGGCAAGAGAGCGAAAAAGACAAAGAGTCACAAGCCGAGGACGGCAACAACTTCAATAAAACTTCAAATCGGAACGAACATGCCAACTGCAGAAAGCAAATGAGAAGCCAAGTCCGGCACCTAATCTAGTCTTCGACGTCTTCTCACCAGCGCGGAGCTAAGTGCTGCCACTGGGCGTGGGCGGGAGGCCCCGAGGCCCGAGGGCGGCTCTCCGGAGACTCCGGGGCATGTACAGCCCCAACTCATTATTACGTGAGAGTGTCACGGGCGGCGAGCTTCATAGGCATTGGCCTTCTTCACAGGCTCCGGGCCTTTCTCGGGAAAATGGACTTCACAGGCTCTGGGCCTTTCTCGGGAAAATGGACTTCACAGGCGTTTGCCTTCTTCACAGGCTCTGGGCCTTTCTCGGGCTTGAGCTTCACAGGCGTTTGCCTTCTTCACGAGCTCGGGGCCTTTCTCGAAAGCAACGAGCTTCACAGGCGTTTGCCTTCTTCACAGGCTCTGGGCCTTTCTTCAAGGGTAGAACTTACGGAGATCTTTGGATGTTCCATGCGTTGGGATGGGCACTCCCTCCACAGTCTCAAGCGTGCGGGCCGGGCTGGAAACATGAACAACCTTGAGCGGGCCCTCCCACATGGGAGAGAGCTTGTGCAACCCTTCCACAGAGAGGAACCGTCTAAGCATGAGGTCCCCTACCTCAAAATCTGGGGGCGGATGTTGCGGCGGTGGTATCGCCATGGCGCTGTTGATTGATACCTGCCGCTCATGGCCTTCTCGACGATGTTCCTCCCCCAGGACGAGATCCGTCCCCCGCATGGCGTCCTGCTGTGCCTCGTCGAACGCCAGGACCCGTGCGGAGCGATGCCTGACCTCGTGAGGGAGGACATCTTTTGCTCCGTAGACGAGGAAGAACGGGGTCTCGCCAGTCGGCTTTGCTGCGGTCGTGCGGATGGACCACAGCACGGACTGGAGCTCGTCGTGCCAGCCCCTGCCGCAAGTCTCCAGCGTCTTCTTGAAGGTCCTGTTTTTGAGGCCCTTGAGACCTCCCGTTAGCTCGCTTCGGCCTGGCGTTACTCGAAGTGCGCCACCGGCGTAGCATATCTGCGTTCAAAATCAGACAGTATGTTTTGAAGAGATTGCTGGTGAACTGCGAACCGTTGTCGGTGATGATGCGGTTAGGCACCCCAAACCGGCTCACGAGGCCCCTGATGAACTTGACCGCAGAGCCCGCTGGGATGGTGCGGACAGCTTCCACCTCAGTCCACTTGGTGAACTTGTCCACGGCGATGTAGAGGTAGCGATAGCCCCTTGGCGCCCGAGGGAACACGCCTAGAATGTCCAGCCCCCAAACTGCGAATGGCCATGAGATGGGTATAGTTTGCAGACCTCCTGCCGGCTGATGGATCTGCTTGGCATGAAATTGGCAGGCCTCGCAAGCCTTTACCAGCTCAACAGCGTCGCTGAGTGCTGTTGGCCAATAGAACCCGCTGCGGAACGCCTTGCCAACGAGGATCCGTGACGATGAGTGATGCCCACAGTCTCCACCGTGTATGTCTTCCAGCAATTCCTTCCCTTGCTCTCTAGAAACGCAACGGAGGGACGCGTTGTTCGGTCGCCTCCGGTAAAGCTCTCCGTCCCTGATGCAGTAAGCCGTGGCTTGCCGCGCCACACGCTCCGCCTCCTCCTCCTTCTCCGGAAGGGTCCCCTGCGTTAAGTAGCTCTTGAGCTCTGTGATCCAGCACCCTTCCTGAGGCTCCAACGCCAGGAGCAGGCGTGCCCCTGAGGCCGGGCCACAGACCGGGGCTCCCGAGGCGGGCGGCTGGGGGAGCTCCTCTCGAGGTTGCGTCGCGCTTGATAGGGGAGGTGCCGCCGAGGGCCTGAAGAGTCGCTCTTCGAAGACGCCAGGCTCCCGAGGCAGCCGCCTGGATGCCCTCTTGGCGATGTCATCCGCCTCTTGATTGGTGCCGCGAGGCACATGCTGTAGCTCTAGCCCCCCAGAACTGTTTCTCCATCCTGCAAACCTCCGCGAGGTAGGCTTCCATGTGCTCGTCCTTCGGCTCGTATATCGTGTTAGAGAAGTTGACGGGGAGTTGTGAATCGCCCTTGATGATGAGGTGCTTTACCCCCAAAGCGACTGCGGCTCTCAGGCCGGCTATCAGGCCTTCATATTCTGCTATGTTGTTGGAGACCTTTTCCCCGTGCCGGAAATAGAGCTGCACGGTGTAATAGAGCTTGTCCTTTGTAGGGGATACGAGCACTGCGCCGGCCCCCGCGCCATGTCGGGAGAATGCCCCGTCGAAGTACATGACCCAGCCGTCCGGTGCCTCGCTCCCCGGAGAAAGCGATCGGTCTTCGCCTGCTTCGAGGGTGCCTCTGTCCATTCTGCCATGAAATCTGCCAATGGGCCCCCCTTGATGACTCTGGTTGTGCTGAATTCTAGCTGAAATGCTTGCAGTTCGATGTTCCACTCAGCGACTCTTCCAGCTGAGTTGGGGCTCCTGAGCAGCCTCTCCAGAGGGTATGCTGAGACGACCTTGATGGGATGACCTTGGAAGTAGTGCCGCAGCTTGCGTGAGGCTACCAACAGCGCGAGGAGGAGTTTTTGGGGCATGGGGTACCGCGCCCTTGCATCCCCGTAGCACCGTCTTGGCAAGTACACTGGGTACTAGGCGAGTAGGAATCTTGTGAGGCTGTGCCCTCCAGGAGGGTGGCGCCTCCCCGGTCGATGGAGCCCCAGCGCATGGCTGCTGGCGTGGCCTCTTGACCCCTAGGGGCATCTTCTGCTGAGGCTGGTTTCCGTCTGCCGAGGCCGTGACCTTCACGAGGCCTTCTTGGTCTTGTGCCGCCCGGCATGGGCCATGGCAGGCGTGTTTAGCCTTGATCTGGCGCTCTTCTGAACCGCCACTAGAGCTGCTTGTTGGCGGAGTAGGGTGTGGCGGCAGGTAGAGCACCGGGGGCTCGAGTGGGCGTGGCGCGACCATCACGGGAGGGCTGGTAAGGTACCTCTTAAGTTCTTGGAATGCCTTGTCGGCCTCTTGATCCATTCAAAGGGGCCCTTCTTCTTCATCAGCTTGAAGAATGGCAGTGCTCGTTCCCCCAGCTTGGAGATGAAACGTCCTAGCACGGTCACACGCCCGGTGAGTTTCTGCATTTCTCTGAGGGTCTTTGGCGGGCTCATGTCTTGGAATGTCCCATAGGGGCATCCCTATGGGACACGAGGAAACCCAGGAGCTTTCCCGAGGGGACTCCAAATGCGCACTTCTCCGGGTTGAGCCGCAGATCCACTTTATCAAGGCTCGCGAAGGTTTCTTCCAAGTCCTGTACCAGGGTTTTCGCCTCCCGAGACTTCACCACAATGTCATAGATGTACGCCTCAACATTCATCCCGAGCTGTTGGCATAGGGCGATGTGCATCTGCCGCTGAAAGGTTGCGCCTGCGTTGCGCAACCCAAACAGCATGCAGGTATAGCAGTATTCTCCGCACGGGGTCAGGAAATCCATTTTTTCCACGTCTTCTACCGCCATCTTGATCTGGTGATAGCCTGAGAAGGCATCCAGGAAGCACATCAGGTCACACTCAGCGGTGGAGTCGACGATCTGGTCAATGCGAGGAAGCGGAAATGGATCCTGTGGGCAGGCCTTGTTGAGGTTGGTGAAGTCGACACACATACGTTCCTTTCCCCCCTTTTTTGGCATGACAACTGGGTTGGCCAGCTAATCCGGGTAGCGGACCTCGCGAATAACCCCTACTGCCTCTAGCTTGCGGGTCTCTTGGACGATAAAATTTTGTTTCTCTGTGGACTGTCGCCTCGCCTTCTACTTCACGGGGCGCACGTTGGGGCACACGTTGAGGTGATGCTCAATCATGCCCTCGGGACCCCCGCCAACTGATCAGGTCCCCAAGCGAACACCTTCTTGTTTGCATGCAGGAACTTCACCAAGGCCTCCTCCTGCTTGGGTTCGACGTTTGCACCTATGGTGAAGGTGGCGTCAGTGGACCCGTCCTCGTCGACTGGTACCTGCTTGGTTTCCGCCTTGTTTTGAGTGAATAACTGCTTCTTCTTGGATGGCGCAGCCCCCTTGGGCTCGGGGGCATCAGCGCTGGCGGGCCGTGCTGCCGCAACCGCCTTGAAAACAAGCTTGAGCGCCTGCAGTGCATCTCCGGTGTTTCCTGACACGGTAAGGACGCCGCTGCTCCCGGGCATCTTCATAAGGTTGTACGCCAGGTGAGTTGCTGCCATGAACCGGGCCAAGGCCTAGTAGCCGAGGATGGCGTTGTAGGGGAGACCGATGGGGGCGATGTCGAAGTCGATCAGCTCCGTGCGGTAGTTGTTGCGGGTGCCGAAGGTCACCTGGAGGCGAATTTGTCCCAGGGAGGCGGTGGAACCGGCTCTGACTCCCGAAAAAGGCCTGCTGGGCTGGAGCCGCTCTGGTGGCACATGGAGGAGGCTGAAGGCCTGCACAGAGAGCTCGTTGAGGCCGGCTCCGCCGTCGATGAGGGTCCTGGTGACTGCCACTTCGTAGATGGTGGGGGTGCACAGCATCGGCAGCGCACCCGATTCGGCGGGGTTGGAGGGGTGATCGTCCGAGTTGAAGAGCAGATCGGCCTCGGGCGCCACCCAGCCCGGCGGGGCTCCCTGGCGCCTGGAGGCAGCGGTGATCTGGCGGGTGAATGGCTTGACGTGGCGGCTTGAAGGTGGCGCCAGTGAGCAGCCTAGGAGAGCTGCGATGATCGGGGGCGCCGACTCGGCGCGATGGGCGAGGCAGAGGTCGAGCAGCTCCCCCCAACGGGCCTTCTGCTCGTTCCCCGCCTGACTAGTGGGGGCGTTGGCGGCAGGCGATGGGGAACGACGAGGCGTCCATAGCAGGAGCCGTCTGGGCGACTCGGCGGCGCGAGCAGCCCGGCCTTCGGCGGCTCGGCGGCGTCGACCATGGACATGACGGAAGATCTGCGCGACACGTGGAAGAAAGATTCCGCGCACCTACCTGTGCGCCAAATGTCGGATTCGGGTTCGGCAGACCCTTGAGGTTGAACACTGGGGTGCTGGCGGAGATCTTTCCCTACCAGCTCATGCTTGAATGGTTAGCGAGGATCTAAACTACGAATGATGAACAACACAAGGGGCGCAAGGTTTATACTTGTTGAGACCCAGCGATGTGGTGTAATACCCTACTCCAGTGTGTGGTGTGGTGGATTGCCTCAGGGGCTGATGATGAACAGTACAAAGGGAGAACAGCCTCGCGAGGGCTGTTCTTGAGCTGGTGCGATGAATTTCTTGGGTGAGTTCAGTCGCCTCTCTCTCTCTCTCTCTGTCTCTCTCTCTCTCTCTCTATGCGTGATCTCCATCCTTGTCTCTGTGGTGGCTAATCCTATTTATAGAGGGAGGCCCTGGGCCTATTCCCAAATAATGAGCGGGAAGAGGCGCCAACAATTGGCCGTTTTGAAGGGAACATCTAGTACACTTATCGACTAAAGTTGGTCTTGGCTGCCAAAGGCTCAGCGGTGGCGCCGTCTGGGCTCCACGATGACCTCCTTCCTGCCGCTCTGCTGGTCTTGGTCTTGTTGCACCGAAGCGGTAACCTTTGCACGATGCCTTGGCTTGTGCTTGCCCCTTTGCACCAAAGGGAAGCGAGGACTTCTGCAGAGTCGGCGCCCTTTGGTCTCAATCATCATGTCTTGCATCGCGGGGCACCCTCGTGAGTACCCTACCTTGATCTCTCCGCCTCCTCGTGAGCCTGCTGATGAGGCTGCTCTGAGGAAGGTTCTGTCCTCCGCCCAGCAATCTCAGCCCCTGCGAGGTCTTGAGGTTGGTGATGAAGCTGGGCCACGCTAGGCCCCCACTTGAGCCACGCCGCGGGCGCGGGCGAGCAAGTCACAGGAACCCCGTTCCCAGAACGCCGACATATTGATATGCTGAGCCGTCTGTTTTAACACACAGGAGCTGGTGTGGTGATTATACACACACGCACGCATGCACACGAACTGCATCCACGCAACACTCTGACAAACACATGCACCCACGCATGCACGCAACACTCACACGTACACGCAGATCACGCACGCACGCAACACTCTCACGCGCACACGCACGCATGCATGCATGCACACACGATACACCACACGACCAACACACACTCTCACGCTCAAGTGCTCAACCTACGTGCATGCGCACACATCATGCCCTAACAGACACATACACAACCAGGTGATTCCAGCGCATGGGTTGGAGCCTTGTCGGCGCTGCGTAAATTTGTGTTTATCGACCTTTTGCCTATCTTGAACTCGATTGTGGGACCCACAAGGAACATGGTCAATTTAACTAGTCAACATGGCGCCCATGAACTATTTGGCCGTTTAACGAGTGCAATCCGATCTGAGCTGTGAGCAAGTGACCGTATAATCACCGCAAAAGCGTATATAGTGACCGTAATCAGCATATACGAAGTTTGGTGACCGTGTTACGCTTTTCTCTCTGTAGGCCCTCCAAAACTATATCTCTACGTTCTCACATGTTACATCTAACAACTATGCAATACAGCAGTACTACTACACTCTAACACAATAAATCATATGTGTTTTAGTTTTACTAGATATCATATTATTTGCTTATATGTAGGGGACCCGACTCATAAGTCGTGATCACGAATACTGCGTGTACAGTGATCGAGAGATCAATGCTCACTGAACACACAGAAGCTGAATAACAAGAGTCTTACATCCATACATACCGTACTACACAAGTAGGACCATTATGGTCGAGTCTCGAGTATAACATTGCAGCAGAAATCTTCGTCGATAACTTGGACCCATGCCATCTGCATTAACCCTACGGGCATTACATTGAAGGCGTCCTAGCTCGCATGCTCGTCACCGAAGTATTCTTCATCATATCCTGTTCTTTCATGCCTGGCCAATAAAATAACCAGTGGCAAGCCAATGAGTACTTTGAATGTACTCGCAAGCAACCCATGTTTTGGTTCAAGATACAACAATTCTTGATATAGGTAAATTTTTGCAGAAAGCTAGTTTTGAGTGCAATGACATGTTCAACAACTTGTAAGACATGCATCAGGAGAATTCAAGTAACCATGAGGACAGGTTACAGAGATGAACATAAATAGAGTGGGCACCAACCCAACTCAATCATGTCAAGTCCTTTGATTTGACCCAAGTAGTTTTATCAACACACACACACACGGCTGCAAAACTCTGGACGTAGTTTAAGCAGCACCGCCCAACTATCCTTGACCGTGGACACGGCTATTCGAGTAGTTTTACACTCTGCAGAGGTTGCACACTTTACCCACAAGATCCGGGGAACTTCCGTGTCATCCACGACCCGCGGTACCTCAAGTACCCGGGGTAAGCACCCGATCACTATCTTTCCCTAGACGACACTAACAAGGAGTCCACTCGTTGTTCCGTATCCTCACGATGTACATCATACGAGACTCACTCGAGATCGTAACATCCGAGAGGGGACACAACGATGTATCCGGTGCCCTGCGAAAACAGTCATGGCCGCCCTACCTGGCACGACCCCGTCCCGAGAGAGCGCACCAACAACTCTCCTGTCACTAGTAATGCGGGCTCCATGCTAGTATCGGCCTAGGTAATCAATAATGCCCTTTCCCATATAAGGGTAGAGTGGTTGCGCATGTAAGGTTGGGACAGTCGACAAATCTTAAATCTAATCCATTTTCGAAAATAACACGCACACTTGCCTCGGTACACCACTTCGTCATCAACTGGTTACCCATCTCATCATCTCCCTCGGGCATAAGTGGCACCCGACGGGGTTTCCGAAAAGTCCTTTGAAAATACTTTGCCTCCTTCACCATGCATATACCCGTCCCTTTTTGCGTAGCATCTACTTTAGCATCCTATCTACTCCCACCGGCATAACCCTCATAAGAAGGTAGGGTCATGCACAATGCAAGTATCAACGAGGAGGCACGGTGGCAACCATCGAAGTGGTTATCACCCCATCATGATTCCGTTGCAACAACAATAAGGTGCTATATGACATGCATAAAAAAGGGTCTCATAGACATGGTCAAAGGGCTGCTTGCCTGTTGTAACAAAGTCTTCGAGGTCTTCAAATATCTCTGGTCCAACTCCGAGCACTCTGTCTACTTCGTCAACTATCGTCGAAAGCAAGCATAATAAGCAACACAACAAGGCAGAAAATAAAAGTGCTCTAAAAATATTAATTTTACTTTTCTAGGACTTCTCTGGTTATATGAAAAATAACTAGAGTGGTTTCATTGGAATTGGATCAGTGGATATCTCTGAACATTTCAATATGATGGAATCAAGAGGTTTATGGATTTGCAAGAAGTGTACAGAAATATATTTTTGAAAAATGAGCAAAGGCACCCATTTAACAAAGGATGATTTTAGAAGCATCTAGGAATTGGTTTCACTGGATTTGGAGTTCAAATGGATTTCCTATGAATTTACAAAGTTGACAAATATGAAGAAGTGGCTCATTCTTTTATGTGGTACAGAAAGTATTAATAAAAATGTTCATAAACTAAGTTATGAACTTAGAAGCATCTAGAAATTTGAATCATGACATTTGGATCAAATTTGAGCTCTCTGTGATTTTCTAAAGTTCATCACAGAAATGGAAAATGGGGTTTTGGTAAATATTTATGAAGAGAAAGTTTTTAGAAAAATGTGCAATAGCACCATGTGAAAGATCATGATTTGTGGAGTCATAAGAAATTTGAATCATCAAATTTGGACACTACTTGAGTTGTTTAGGAATTTTTGAAGTTCACCGGATAAAGAAAATGAGAAAAAGGGTTTTATACCTAATCTCACGCGCTGGGCGTAATTTAGTCGGGCAGCGCACTGGGCCTGGCCCAGCTCCTCGCGGACCCCCGAAGGGAGGCCACGCCCGAAGCGTGTTCATGAGTGACGCTTTCCCGAAGAGCGTGAAACGGCTGGCCGTCTCCACTTAAATAGCGTGGCGGCGGCGCGGGTCACTGACCTGCGGGGCCCGCTGTCGGGTTCATCCCCTCCTCCCGCTCGAGCAGGCGAGTGTAGATGACCCCGCCGGCGATGCCGGGTTCTGAGGCGTCCCAGCGCCGCTCCACCCGGCGCTTGATCGGGAGGTGATGTCGAGCCCATCCACGGGTGGCGACCGCCGAGGAGCTTCGAGGTCGAGCACGGTGTTGGCAGGCGGAGGAGGTCGGCGGCGGCGGTGGTTCTGGCCTTCTGCCACCGGGAGGAGAGGGAGAAGCAGGAGGGGCTCGCGGTGATGGTGGTGATGCTCTAAATGCAGTCCGGAGGAAGGAGGAGGAGGCGTGGAGCGCGAATTTAGGCGGAGTCCGGCGCCTCGGCTCCGGCCATGGGGAGCGATGGAGGGCTCGAGGAGGAGTGGGTTGGTCCGGGGTGCTGGGAGGAGAGAGCCAAAGGAGGCGAGACAGGGGGGGGCTCGGGCGGCCTCAAATAGGAGGCCGAGGTGCCAGTGGGGCCGTCTTGCCCGGCGAGTCGTAGCCATCGGCTGGAGGCCACGGGAGTGCCTAGCCAGTCGGGGGTCTTCTGGCGTGGTCTAGGCCGAGGGAAAGGATAGAGGTGCGGGGAGGGTCGGGGGCGCTGGCGTGTGGCGCAGCCCATTGGGCCTTCAGTGGCCATGGTGCGCGTCGGGCGAGGGGAGAGAGAGAGAGGAAGAAGGGGGCCGACAGCGTGCCGTGTACTGGACGTCGAGGCGACCTCGAGGGACACGAGGGGGAGGCCATAGGTGGTCCGGTGGCTCGGGCGAGGCGGCTACTGTGCTAGGGCGCCAGAAGGCGCTCAGCTCGAGCTCGCATATGGCTGGCATTGGCATCTTTCTGGCGCCCAGGGCATGGCCACTAGTGTCTAGGGGGTCAGGGGAGGAGTAAACAAAGGGTTGGTGGCCTTGGATGCCCTGGTGAGCCAGTAGGAGAGGAGAGAGGTAGAAGAAGAGGGAGAGAGGGGCTGTCCAGGGAGATAAATTGGGGTATTTTACCCCTCAATCATTGAGCAATGGCCAGGGAAGAGTTACTGGAGGTAGGAGAAGACTAGGAGGAGTTGTGGTAAAAAGTTTAGCTCAAGGAGATTAGTGGGAGGGGTAAAGATGGTGTTTTTGGAAAAATGGCAGAAGGTGTTTGATGATGGTTTGGGCCAGCAGATGATTTCCAACTGCCATGAGACTCTACATGGTGAAATGACACATATAATTAGGGCCTTCCACCAAGTTTGAGCTCATTTGGGAAAAGTAGCCAATGTAACTTTGGTAAACCCTAGAAATTAGCATAAATGAACTTGTGTAGATCTAGTTGAGAAAATCACTTCTCCTTGATGCACCACTTGGTGTAGTGTCATCATTTTAGGATTTGAACATGTCCACAAAAATTCAGATCAAAATGACACACTTGGCAATGTAGAGTTGTTCAAATTTGAAAAAGGACAGAAGTGGTTTTGAGAGGGTTTCATGGGGTTATACTATTCTCCATGACATGGTACTTGTCAAGATCATCAAACATGTCATATGTGACATGATAGAATTTTCTTGGAATTGTTGGAGAATATTTCCTTTGTAAATATTTCAAAAGCTTGAAACATCCTGAAAGGGTTTTGAGGGATTTTACCAATATTTTGAACATGACCATGTGTTGAAACTCTTATATATGGAAAATATATGTCCTATGAGTTTCCCTAAATTTTGTCAAATATTTTGAAGCAATAAAATAATTTTTCCTATTAAAGACCATTTCTGGCCTTAAGAAAAAGCTTTTAAATAAAATATTAGAATAACTTTTAAAATTATATTTTGTGGTTTACGGGTATCACATATCTATCTGAGTCAAAAATATTTTTGTAAAGATTTTACTGCCCTTAATTAAGTACTTGCGATTGCAAACCTCAATTCAGGGGTTTTTGAAAAACTAATTTTGAAAATACTATTTGGCCAAATTATTTTTGTAAGAAATTATTTTTATGTCCTATACAAATGGCATGATCATTGGGAAAGGTTTTAGGATCAAGGAGAAGGAGTATAAGAGTTGGAGGATTTATTTGATTTTTAGAGCACTTTCAAACGACAGTCAAACATTCAATCAAAGCAAAGACAAAACACTCAAAAGTTTTTGTCAAACCACATTTTAGCATGATTTAATTCTTTAAGTGTTGTGCCATGAAAATCAGGGTGTGACATTATAATTATTCAGTTTGCATACATTAAAATTGCCTTTGAAATGTATGGCAAGTAGCATCTACCGCACGGGAAAAATCCTGCACTTTCCTATTTAATCGGTGTCGGATTTAGGGTTCTGGCAGACCCTTAAGGTTCGAACACTGGGGTGTGCGCGGAGATCTTTCCCCAACTAGTTCATGCATGTATGGATTGCGAGGGATCTAAACTACAAACGATGAACAACAGAGAGACACGAGGTTTATACTGGTTCAGGCCACCGATGTGGTGTAATGCCCTACTCCAGTGTGTAGTGTGGTGGATTGCCTCAAGGGGCTGATGATGAAGAATACAAAGGGAGAATAGCCTCGCGAGGGGCTGTTCTTGAGCTTGTGCGATGAACTGCTTGGGGGAGTTCAGTCGCCTCTCTCTCTCTCTCTCTCTCTCTCTCTCTCTCTCTCTCTCTCTCTATGCGTGATCTCGATGGATCGATCTCTCTAGATTGATTGATCTCCCTCTGTTTGTGGTGGCTAGCCCTATTTATAGAGGGAGGCCTTGGGCCTCTTCCCAAATATGAGCGGGAAGGGCGCCAACAATTGGCCATTTTAAAGGGGAACATCTAGTACACTTATCCTGACTAAAGTTTGTCTTGACGCCAAAGGTTACAGCCGGTGGCGCGTCACAGGCTCCATGATGACCTCCATCCTGCTGTTCTGCTGGTCTTGGTCTTGTTGCACCGAAGCGGCAACCTTTTCCTAATGCCTTGGCCTATGCTTGCCTCCATTGCACCAAAGGGGAAAGGAGGACACTGCGCGGGCCCGCCTGAAGCCCGCCTGGTCTCGATCGTCATGGCTTGCATCACAAGGCACCCTCGCGAGGTACCCTGCCTTGATCTCTCCGCCTCCTCATGGCGTGCACAGCGAGGCTGCCCAGAGGGAGGTTCTGTCGTCCGCCCAGCAGGCTCTGGCCCCTGCGAGGTCTTGAGCTTGGTGATGAAGGGCAGCTGGGCCCCCACTTGAGCCACCTCGCGGGCCGCAGGCGAGCAAGTGTGGGGACCCCGTTCCCAGGCATGACAGTAGCCCCCGGCCCAAAGCGCGCCGGACTTGGCTTTGAGAGAAGCGAAGGGCAAGTCTGGCGCCAGCTGGCCCTAACAGCTCTTGGCCTTGGGCGCCGCATGGCGATTGATTGGTTGTGGGCGTCTCCACTTCCCCACGGTGCCTCGGCAACCGCATGACTTGACAAGTCTCTGCATGCAGAAATGGGTCATGATTACCTGCGATCATGGAGGCCGACGGTTGGCCTCCTCCGTCTATAAGTACGGAACAGTGCAGGCCCTTCCAGTCCATCTCTCCCTGCGGTTCCTTCCTTTCCGTCCTTGCCCTTGCTCCACATTGCGACAATGGCTCCGATCCGCCGGTTTTCTGCAGAAGAGAAGTGAAAGGCCCCCCGAGAGGGTCCCGATCCGCTTCCGCCGAAGAAACGGCTAGTCCTCTGCCACCAAGATGAGGGCGCCCGGCAGGAGGTGTCGAGGCCCTGGTACGAGCGGCCACCGCCAGGGTTCCCGCTGCCCATGTACGCCCGCATTAAGGTCCCGGAAGGAGTAGACGCCGAGTGCCACGGACGATGCCGCCGTCGGCGTCGGCGGGTCACGGCGGTGCGCGTCATTCCTCCTGGAGTCCATGCCGAGGGCTCCTCCCGAGAGCTTGTGCTTCACGCCGCCATGCCTCCTCAATCTTGGATTCGCCTTCCTCCCTCCTTCGGCTTAGAGATCCCGCAGAGGGGCTCCCTGGAGTTCTGGTTGCAGCATGCTAGCTGCAGCACCCCTGCAACCGGAGCGGAGGTTGCGGTCGTCGCTCCGGGCAAGGTCTTCATGACCCGAGGCTGGGGCGAGATCGCCAGGGTCTGCCGGACGAGGGGCGCCCTCGTGATCCACCTGGAATACGATGGCGCCTCCTTGATGTTCTTCAAGGTCTTTGACGCGGAAGGACGCCGGCTGGAATGCTGCCCCGAGAAGGGCGGTCGGGGGGTCGTCGTCGCGAGGACTAGGCCTGCCGGTCGCCTCCTCGGCAGCTCCTCGAGCAGCAGTGAAGGGGACGGAGGGTCCAGCGCCTCCGCCGAGCTTCTGGCGACTCCGGAGACGAGCGACGACAGCTACGAGCCCCCGAGCTCGCGCCGCGCTCGGAGCCAGGCGGGCGCTTCAGGCTACCAGCGCCGGTGATCAGGATGGGGTTGGTGCCGGTGCCAGGCGTCCCACTGTTGATGATGGCGTCTCCTGCGGAGGCTTGCATAGTAGGCGTTCCTTAGGATTAGCACCTTTTATTTCCTGCAAAGAATCGAAGTAGCACCCCGCGGGGGTATGTAAGGCGCTGGCCATGTTTCTGTGAATATTATGTCCTTATGATGAATTGGTGCGAGATGCTTGTTCTGTCCCAACTCAGCCCCTCTTTCTTTCCTCACGAGGGCTTGGTGCTCTGCGCTGACTTGTCCCGGTCCCCAGGTAGGCTTCATCCATTGCTGGTATGACAGGTCGCGATGCCGTGGGTCAAGGCGAGGAGGTGAGCGGCCCGAGGTCCAGTAAGAGCCCCTGAGTCGCGATGCTCAGGAGGTCCCCTTTAGCGCTCAAGCAGCCTCCGCTGGGCAAGAAAGGTGGGCAGCTTTGTTGTGACAGAGCAGCGGTAGGCGAGGGTTTGGTTCTGAGTCGGATAAGTTTTTGGCGTGACTTATCTTGCGAGTTTGGAGCGGCGTTCGATGAGGTGCCGTGTTTGCGCGACGGCAACTGAGGTGTTGCCGGGTCGGGACCTCGCGAGCTTCTTCCCTCTCCCCCGCGCTTTCCTTAATGCTCTATGTCCTCAGGTCCCGGCCCTCGAGCGAGCTCAGCCGCCGCTGGTATGGCATGTCGCTATGCCATGGGTCAAGGCCAGGGGGTGAGGGCTGGAGAGCCAGTAAGAGCCCGTGCGTCGCGATGCTCAGGTACCCCCCCGTTTAACGTGCAAGCAGATCGCGCCGGAGAGGAGGAGAGAAGGCTCGTGAGGCCGCCAGCGTTAATCCTGGTGCAGGTCCTACATACCAATCACGAGGGGAAACAAGGTTCGTCGTTACGGTTGCCAGCCAACCATTGGTCGCTCCGAGGGAGTGATCGGGGGCACTGAGGGCTTGGTGAGGTGGCGCCTTGCGGGGCTGCCGCGGCCAGAGCTCAACCAATCAGATTTATCAGTGTTGCAGGGACGGACCCGTGCGCAAGCACTGTGCCGGAGCGAGCGGCTCCAAAGGTAGGTGCCAATCGAGCAGGCGATGAGGTCAGGCACGTTATGTATGAATAAGCAAATCCATCTAGATAGGTGCGGAGGAAGCATACGCCACTGGGTCTGGCCCGAGCGGCTTGGGGATAATGCAGCCCGGGGGGCGCCCCAAACAAGGTAAGTAAAGAACATAAGCAAAATGGATACATGCCGCAGGGACGGACCCACGCGGCCTGGGAATGATGCAGCCCGAGGGGTGCTCCCAGCTGAAAACGAAACTTGGAAAGGTGTCACCTGATATGGTCGGGGGTGAAGGGATGTTGAGGTAGCGGACGACGCGCGATGAGGATGCCGGCCCTCACGAGCCCTCCGAACCTGGAGCCTCGGGAGGCTTTGGGGGAGCCTGCAGGGGGGTTCCTCGAGAGCCATCTCCATCTCTGCCGGGACCCGCGTTGCTTGACCTCCACAGCCTCGAGCACGTCCCAAGTGGCCGGTGGGCGGCGACCGCGTTGCGAGCTGAAAGGCATGCGAACGTGGCTGTGAGTGGACCCTACAAGCGTCCCACGCGTGAGGGCCAGAGGCGCTCCGAGGCGCGGCTGGTTGAGCCTGGTATGTCGATGCAGATTCGCAGCCCAAAGATCCTCGCTTTGGATGTGGGGCCCGCGGCGCAAGCGGCGACAACCACGCATGACTCTTGAATCATGTAGCTCCTGGGTGCTCCCCGCGATGAAATCCTGAGGGTTTGGCCCTCCTTGCCTCATACCTTCCTTAGGGAAACGTGCCTTGAAGCACGCCTCCAAGTGGTGCCCGAGCGCCTCCCTCGTGACTCCGGCTAGGTCGGTGGCTCGCCATGAAAGAGTCCCCGAGCCCTGCCTGAGGAGGGCGCCGTGCACGCCTTCCTATGCTTCAGAGGGTGGCGCCCCTTGAACGGGTGCGGGTCCTGTTGCCATGCCTCCGGAGGTGCCTACCCCATGAGGGCTTGGACCAGGTGAAGCCTTCTTCTTCTTGGGGATCACCTCGGGAAGTCTCCCGCCCCTATGATCTGGGTCTTCGATTGCTGCGGCTTGGAAGGCACGCTCGAGAGAGCACACTGCATCCCTTTCCTCACAAGGCACTATGATGACTCCCCCGCTTCCTGGCATCTTGAGGACATTGTAGCCATGGTGAGTCACTGCCATGAACTTGGCCAAAGCTGGGTACCCGAGGATGGCATTGTATGGCGGCGGATGTGGGCGACATCAAGTCGATGAGCTCGGTCTTGTAGTTGTTGCGCTGTTGAAGGTGGCGGAAGATTTAACTTGCCCTATCGGGATGGTGGAGCCATCGGTGACTCTGAGAAAGGCTTGGTCGGCTGAAGTTGATCGTATGGCACTTGGAGATCGTTGAATGTCTCGGCAGATGGGGCGTTGAGCCCTGCTCCGCCGTCGATGAGGTCTGGTGACTTGCACGTTGTCGATGACTGTGTGAGCAAAGCATGGGAGGACTCCTGCCGTTGCTTTCGCGCACTTGAGCTGATCCATTGAACTGAATGTGACAGCGCATCGGCGACCACACGAGAGGGCGAGTGGCCTCTGGCTTGGGAAGGACTGCATTCACCTCGCGAGCAAACTGCTTGAAGATGCACTGAGAGGCTGGGACCTGAGCGCCACCCAGGATGCAAGCGATCGCGCGCGGCTCCTGGAAGCTCCCAGCCCCCTCGTCCTGATGATTGTCTTCGTACCTCCTTGGCGGCTGCGGCAGAGGTGGGAGCCCTGCGTTGCCTTGAGGGCGATCCTCGCGAGGTTGGTCCCTCCAACCTTCCTTGCGAGGCTGGTCCTGTCAGCGGTCCTCACGAGGTCTGACACGCAATCCTTGGCGAGGGCCACGGTCTTCCCAGCGTCCTGCGCCTCTTCCTCCTCCTCGGCCGTAGCCTCGATCACTGCGGTCGGGGCATCGGCCGATTCGCCCTTCTCGCATGGCCCTGAGCTCTTGGTATTCATTGGTGTTGTGGGTGTGAAGATCGTAGTACACCCAGTACCGGCTGGCCTTGGGAGACTCGGGCTGATCCCTGCCTCGCTTGGTGTCTGGTTCTGCCGCGAGCACGGCAGCCCCCTTGCGCCTCACGTCCTTGGCCTTGGGTTTCTTCTCTTCTGGATCAGCAGCCGAAAGCTCGAGGAGGGAGAGGCACCCTTCCTCAGCCCTGGCGCATTTGGTCGCCAAGTTGAACAGCTCTAGTGATGTGCACAGGTCTTCATGCATCGCCAGCTCCTCCTTCATCTTGATGTCACGCACACCATCGGAGAAGGCTGAGATGATGGCCTCCTCAGTCACCTTGGGAATCTTGAGGCGGGCGTTGTTGAAGCACTAGATGTACTTCTACAGGGTCTCTCCTAGCTGCTGCTTGATGCGGCGCATGTTGCTCACAGCCGGAGGCCGGTCGCGAGTGCCTTGGAAGTTGGCGATGAAGCGGGTGCGCATCTCGTCCCAGGAGGAGATCGTGCCAGGAGACAGGTTCGGGCTCCGTCCTTCAGCGCCATGGGGAACCAATTCGCCATGACCTTTTCGTCCCCGTTGGCGGCTTCGATGCCCAGCTCGTAGAGCTGGAGGAACTCCGCAGGATCGGCGGTGCCGTCGTAGCGAGGAGGAAGGTCTGGCTTGAACTTGCCGGGCCATGCGACGCTGCGTAGCTCGGCGGTGAAGGTGCAGCAGCCTGCAGTGGCCACCGGGGATATCTGCTGATGTGGAGCTTGCTCTTGTGGGTTCCCGCGCACCACTGCCTGGAGCAGTGCGGGATCTTGACGCGGTGGCGCTGGAGCGTGGTCGCGGCGCTCCGGTGCAGGGAGCACGCGAGCACCTTCTTGGGGACGAGGGATCTCCTGGCAGCTCCTTTCTTGGTGCGTGGGCGCCGGACATGGAGGGTCTCGGCCCGGGGCCACACGCCCTGGAGCCAGGGCACCTTCTTGGGAAGGAGGTGGCGGGGGCACCTCTGGCTCCCTGCCTCCCGCGCGTGATGCGGGGCGAGGCAGCGAGAGGGACGGCGCGGGGGAGCTCCCTGCGGCGCGGACGAGCTCGGCAACGCGGTCGAGCCACTCCTCGTAGACGTCGTCGACGGGGCGGTAGAGTAGGAGCTCGTTTGCTGCGATGAGCACGGCTCGAGCCTCCATGGGAGCGCGGAGCGCGTGAGACGAAGAACCAGCTGGGGCGAGCGAAGGAGTAGCGGTGCAGCCTTCTCGCCTCACTGACGGATGCTGGGACGAGGCTTGTTGCTTGTTCCTCGCCAGGCCGGTGGCAGCATAGGCGGCAGGCGACGGGGAACGACGGGGGTGTCCGCCGACGGGAGCCGTCTGGGCGACTCGAGTGGCGCGAGCAGCCCGACAGTCGGCGCAAGCTCGGCGAGCGTCAGCCCTGGACACGACGGAAGATCACACACGACCAGCGGAAGAAAGATTCCGGCGCACCCCTACCTGGCGCGCCAAATGTCGTATTTCGGGTTCCAGAAGACCCTTAAGGTTCGAACACTGGGGTGCGCGCGGAGATCTTTCCCCTACCAGTTCATGCGTGTATGGATTGCGAGGGATCTAAACTACGAACGATGAACAACACAGAGACACGAGGTTTATACTGGTTCGGGCCACTGATGTGGTGTAATACCCTACTCCAGTGTGTGGTGTGGTGGATTGCCTCAAGGGGTTGATGATGAACAATACAAAGGGAGAACAGCCTCGCGAGGGGCTATTCTTGAGCTGGTGCGATGAACTGCTTGGGGGAGTTCAGTCGCCTCTCTCTCTATGTGTGATCTCGATTGATCGATCTCTCTAGATTGATTGATCTCCCTCTCTTTGTGGTGGCTAGCCCTATTTATAGAGGGATGCCTTGGGCCTCTTCCCAAGTATGAGTGGGAAGGGCGCCTATAATTGGCCATTTTGAAGGGGAACATCTAGTACACTTATCCTGACTAAAGTTGGTCTTCGGCTGCCAAAGGCTCTGACGGTGACGTTGTCCTGGGCTCCACGATAACCTCCATCCTGCCGTTCTGCTGGTCTTGGTCTTGTCGCACCGAAGCGGCAACCTTTGCCTGATGCCTTGGCCTGTGCTTGCCTCCTTTGCACCAAAGGGGAAAGGAGGACACTGCGCAGGCTGGCGCCCGCCTGGTGCCCGCCTGGTCTCGATCGTCATGGCTTGCGTCACAGGGCACCCTCGCGAGGTACCCTGCCTTGATCTCTCCGCCTCCTCGTGAGCCTGCGTGACGAGGCTGCCCCTGAGGGAGGTTCCTGTCGTCCGCCTCGCGAGGCTTGGCCCCTCGCGAGGGTCTTGAGCTTGAGCTGATGAAGCTGGGCCGCGCTGGGCCCCCACTTGAGCCACGCCGTAGGCCGCAGGCAGCCAAGTCTGGGGACCCCCGTTCCCAGAACACCGACAATCGGGTTTCTATCGATGGATCGTGCGAAACAGCAAAACTATAGTACTATACAGTAGCAGCGACAGTTCACTGGGCCGTCGTGTCGTCTACTCCTCCGTCGTAAGAGTGGAGCGCTCACTTTCATAAATCTTCTAGTCCCTTTCGCCGACATGTGGGACATCAAGCTACCGGGTCCACGTGCCATACCAGAATACAGTGCAGAGCAGCCAGGGTGAAGCACCCCAGTCATGGCGCCGGCGTAGTAATGAGAAATGAGTCGTCAAATCACAAAGTTGCACCTTTCCCGCAGTTAAGTTGGAGGGACAAAGCAACCATCATTTCACTCGTTGTTGAATCCGCTTCTCCCTCATCTTCTTCAACTTTACCACGTGTTGCTTCTGCCGTTGTTCTGCCTCATGTGGGACGCGGATCGGCTTGGTAAAGCACTGACACGTGGGACTGCATGTTAGCAAACCGCCAGGACAACATCCTCCGAAAATAAGAAGCCTAATCCTAGACTTACAAAGGGCTACGTAGCTGCTACTTATACTTTCCATCTAATCTATATATGCCCCCTTGATTTTCAGGTGGGGTGGGCCTATCCTCTCTATCGGTGTAAAAACCGGCGGATCTTAGGTAGGGGGTCCCAAACTGTGCTTCTAGGCGGATGGTAACAGGAGACAAGGGACACGATGTTTTTACCCGGTTTCGGGCCCTCTCGATGGAGGTAAAACCCTACTCCTAATTGATTAATATTGATGATATGGGTAGTACAAGAGTAGATCTACCACGAGATCAGAGAGGCTAAACCCTAGAGGCTAGCCTATGGTATGATTGTTGTTCGTCCTACGGACTAAAACCCTCCGGTTTATATAGGCACTAAAGAGGGTTAGGGTTACACAGAGTCGGTTACAATGGTAGGAAATCTACATATCCGTATCGCCAAGCTTGCCTTCCACGCCAAGGAAAGTTCCATCCGGACACGGGACAAAGTCTTCAATCTTGTATCTACAAAGTCCAGGAGTCCGGCCAAAGGCTATAGTCCAGCTATCCGGACACCCCCTAATCTAGGACTCCCTCAGTAGCCCCTGAACCAGCGTCCAATGACGCATTTAGTCCGGTAGCGCATATATTGTCTTGACATTGCAAGGAGGTTCCTCCTCCAAATACTTCATAGAAGATTTTGAACACAAGGATAGTGTCCGGCTCTGAAAAATAAGTTCCACATACCATCGTAGAGAATAATATTTACACAAGCTCAATCTGCGGCGTATTCATGCGTGACATCACACCACGGCCAAGCCTTTATTGAATCGGTTTCTCTGTCCCACCTCGGTAGCGTTTAGCGGGCGGTTTCCTTGGCACGTCTTGTCAAAGCAGAGATCGTGTCCCCTTATTCCGGGATTCTCATCAATACGGGCGTGGGTAACCCAATCACGCCATTGATTACGGCGCTTGGGAGATAAGCGAGTTTTATCAGGCTAGTGGGGACGCATAGCTTTGTCCGTCCATATATGGGGATAAGGATCCACTTTTCACACACGCCTTCTTCCTCCTTTGCTTATCCATTTCCGCGCACTTGAGCTCCAGCGCCCAAGTCCGCACATCCCACCTCAACCTTCTCCAACTATGTCCGGAGCGGGAGGCAAGTGGATGGCCTCCTCCGTCACGGAGGGGAACATCAAAAAGCTGCGGAAGGCCGGATACTTATTCGACGACATCGCGCATCGGCTCCCCGACAAGGGGCAGCTCATCCCCACCCCCAGGCCCCATGAGAGGGTGGTGTTCCTCCCCCACTTCCTCCACGGACTAGGCTTTCCACTTCACCCATTTGTCCGGGGGCTCATGTTCTACTACGGCCTAGATTTCCACGATCTGGCCCCGAATTTCATCCTCAACATCTCGGCGTTAATCGTCAGGTGCGAGGCCTTCCTCTGCATCCAGCCCCACTTCGGCTTGTGGCTGAAGACCTTCAATGTCAAGCCGAAGGTAGTGGGCGGCTGCCAAGCGGAGTGCGGAGGTGCCATGGTGGGCAAGATGGCCAACGTCCTATGGCTCGAGGGCTCCTTCATGGAGACCATAATGGGTGGCAATCGGGGTGGTTCTACATCACCGAGCCGCGCGACTCCAAATGGGCAGCGTCCCCTGAATTCTGATCTGGCTTCCCTACATGGCTCACCTCATGGAAAGAGACGGGCCTGACGTGGGGTAATTCGGAAGAGCTGACTGGACTCGAAACATGTGTCCGAAACCTGGTGGACAAGAAGCTCAAGCTTGTCAACGTAGTCCAGGTTATGCTCATCCGCCGGATCCTCCCATGCCAGCAACGGGCCTTCAACTTGTGGGAGTTGGATCCGGCACAACACGAACCTTGAGCCGGCTCTTGACACTATGTACGAAGATGCACGGAAGGTGCCGTTCAAGGCGCCGAGGCTCCGCATCCGCTACCAAGATCGCGGATTCAGCTCATGACATCAAGCCAGCGAGGTAAGCTATTTTACCTTTACGGGACTCTTTTTTCATAGTTTGACTCTATGCGGGATCTAAAACTCCCTCACCTTTGGCAGACCGGCGAGAAGGCGTCCGGACAGGTTGACCTTGTCTAGCCCCCTTGCTAGAAGACCCAGCGGACGCCCGCTTGACGGGGCTGCTGGTTCCGGCACCTTACGTGGTGCCGGAGAAGAAGGCCAAGAAGAAGGCCACGGGAACTCGGAGGAGTTCCCGGCGCCAGGTGTTGTCGGACTCATCGTCCGATGACTCGAGCGGACTCCTCCCGCGAAGATGAGGAGGAGGAAAAGAGGCCTCTCCCGGTGGGGGAGAGAAGAAAGGAAGGCCGCCCCAAGCGGGGAGGCCGGAGGGTCAGAAGGAAGGACCCTCCCTCCGGACTACACCACCAGCGCCGACGGCGGCGGAGGAGTGGCCACCAGGACCAAGCCCTGGCGAAATCGTAAGTGTCCTGGATACTAGAATAACTCATGGCGTTCCATTTGTCGCACAACATCTTCTAACGCCGAATATAACCATACAATCCGCCTGAGGACGGGCTCGGCAACCGTCAGCGGCTCCACTGGATTCGTGGGATGTGAATAGCACCTCCTCCCGACCGCCTCGTCTCCTCCCGCCGTGGATGGCGCCGGGTGGAGTCCCAAAAGGGCCCAGCCAGAGGAGGTGGCCTGGCGCCGCAAGGCGACCTCCCGGACTCCGGGCGCAAAGGGGATAAAACCCCAAAGGGCTTTATGTCCGGCCCTGTGCCGGACTCCGTACCGGAACCTTCAGTGGTTCCGGAGTCCGACAGGCGACCCCTTCGTAAGATGGGCAAGACTGCGACGCCGATGACCTCCGTCCAACCGGAGGCACCGGATGATTTGATGGAGGCGCTTAACAGCGCTTCCATCGACGAGGAGCACCACACTGTTATGAGTGTGGTGATCCGAAAAGTTCGATCTGCCAAGCGCGGGCTGACTGAAACTGTGCCAGCCTTCTACCAGGGCTTTGAGGTATGTATTTAAGATATGTAAAAATATTACCACATAGACAGTAGCCCCTGATGCTCAGTTTGGTGCTCGGAAAGAAATAGCCGAATTAAGGATCTAAAAAGATATACGCAGGAGTCTGTCGGCGTTCAGGGAATGGTGGTCCCTAGACTTGCCTGCCTGCGGCCTGCGACGTGGCTCAAAGGAGGCCCAGGACATCCCATCTTCATCGACACAAGCTCAAGACCCTCGCGAGGGGCCAAGCCTCGCGGGGCGGACGACAAGTAGCTTCCTCAGGCACGGCCTCGTCAGGCTGGCTCACGAGGAGGCGGAGAGTTCAAGGCAGGGTACCTCGCGAGGTGCCCGTGTGGCATAACCATGACGACCAAGGGCGCCCGATCGAGGCGCCAGCATAACGCCCTCCTTTCCTCTTTGGTGCAAAGGAGCAAGCGCGAGCAAGAGCATCGAGCAAAGGCATCCGTTTGATGCAACAAGACCAAGACCAGCCCCAACGGCTGGAATGCGATCATCATGGAGCCCAAGCGAGGCGTCATCACCAGAGCCTTTGGCGGCGAGGACCAACTTTAGTCAGGATAAGTGTACCCGCTGTTCCCCTTCAAAATGGCCAATTGTTGGCGCCCTTCCCGCTCAATATTTGGGAAGAGGCCCAGGGCCTTCGCCTATATAAGTAGAGCTAGCCACCATAGGAGGGGGAACGAAGGATCCGCCATTCGGAATCCAGAGAGAGATAGAGACCCGATCCTCAAGCTAGAGCGACGGGACACCACTTAGCAGTTCATCGCTTCCACCAAGAACAGACCCTCGCGAGGCTGTTCTTCCCTGTACTATTCTACATCAGCCCCAGAGGCAATCCACCACACCACAAACTAGAGTACGGTATTACACCACAACGGTGGCCCGAACTAGTATAAATCTTGCGTCCCTTGTGTTGTTCTTGCTAGTAGTTTAGGTCCCTGCGATTCGACGAGGTATGAGACGGTGGAGGGTTGGATCTCCGCGCGCACCCCAGAGTTCGAACCTTAAGGGTCTGCCGGAACCCGAAATCCGACAGAGTCTAACATAGGTATGTCAATATGGGAATGCAGGCTGCGCTGCTGACCTCTGCCGCACTGACTGCGGAGGTTGATGCATTAAAGTAGAGCCTCGAGCGGTCCGAGAACGAGCTCGGACTTGCCAAAAAGCAGCTCGAGGACTAGGAAGGTAAGTAATACCATATGGGAGTATTTAAAAGATGTGGTTGCAAAAGATGACAGGGATAACGTGAATACTGTAGGGGCCACGAACGAGGTGGTGACCCTGAAGGAAGCGGTGTCCAAGACCGAAAGCAATGCGGCCACGGAGCGCACCGAGCGAGAGAAGCAGGAGGCGCGGGTGGCGGAGGTGCGGCAAGAGCTCCAGGCTCTCGTGGAAAAACACGAGAGTTTGGAGCGTGACTCAAAGACTCGAGAGTCCGAGCTCGCCTCAGCCCTTGAGAGCGCCAAAGCCGCTAAGGCCGAAGCCCAAAAAGCCCTCCAGGAAATTGTGGCGATGAAGAAGATAGCGGCGGGTAAGGCATTCTATATGCAAAGCAAGCATGTGAAAGTGAATTATCTGTTACTTACCCGAATCCAGAGCTCTCCAGAGCATTCGCAGATCTGCCCATGATGTGTGCGATGCTGCCGCATTCTACCGAGCCGAGGAGGGAAGATCGGCGGAGAAGGTGTTCTGGTCTCGATATCTTGAGGCGGACACCCGGTGCCCATTTGCGACCAGTTGAAGCAACTGGTCGAGCTCCATCAGGTGGCGAACAGGCCATGAAAGGCCTCATATTTTGGCTGTGTCCTAAGGAAGCCATGCCTGGGAGCTACTTCGGGCTGGTGAGGCGGCTGGTGGACGCCTGTCCATGGGTTGAAGTCGTCAAGCGCTCCGTCTGCATCGAAGGTGTCTGTAGGGCCCTTGCCCGTGCTAAGGTGCACTGGGCAAGATGGACGCTGAGAAGCTTGTGACGGATGGACAACCACCGCGCAAGGAGCATCGCAAGGCTGAATTGTATTATGAGGGCGTCCTGAAGGGTGCCCGCCTTATAGCGGATGAATGATCCAAAGATGTAATTTTTGAGTAGACTCGCATTTGTTATCCTGTACGCTGAAAACTTGTTCATATGCGCTAAGCAACACTTTTGAATTTAAAATATTACCTTCTGTGGGGCCATGTATTAAATTTGAGAGATGGCGAGTCGTCGGCTTCAGCCCCCATGCCACGACTGCTGGGGTGTTCGGGATAAACTTGAGCACTCTTGTTCCCATTCTTGGGTCCTTCGAGGGAGGCGCTCAACGCAACGAACAAGGCAACCGGACTATAATGCTTGAACACTCTCACTTAGCCATAGAATTCTATAATTTTAAATTTTGGTGAAGCCCCTAGTGTTCGGAAGACCGAGTTCGGGGCGCTATCCACGCCTAGGCTGGACAATGCCGACTCCTCGCTCTAAGCGGCATAAGTCTTTAGGGACTCGAAAACCTCTCGAACAGCGACCGGCTCTCGCCCTATCACGACGGTCAGTTTTAGCTTTCTCCACTGAGGTGCTTAACCCAGCTCAACCGGGGCACAATCGCAGTGGTTCTCCCAGCACTACCTTAGCCGATATAACAGAACATAAGGTACCAAAACATGGGAGCCGGGCAAACCCAACTATTGACCCAAGACATGATTCCGAGCCGATGCATATAATGCTATAAGTTCGGGGTGCCGCACTTGTGAAAGTGTTCGGACTTATCACACCATGTTGTGGGGTACTTAAGCCCCTGGTGTGTATTTCCCATACCAAAGTGTACGGTTGCACAATGTCATAAATGAACATATATATATAGAAAAAAGGGAATTCAATAATAGGCAGAAGCTATGTATTGTTTATTCAAAAGGGCTGCATTAAGAGCAGAACGATACGAATAGTGCGATAAGCAAGGGATGGGACTTTTTAACATGTCCCCCTCCAGGGGTAAGCTGCGGGATGGTGTGTAAAACAGGTATACTGCTCGTAATAGAGACCACCTGGACACTCGACGTAGCTTTCTGCTTCCCTGGCTGTTGCATCGTGTGTTCGGCGATTCTACTGCCGGACAGGGCTTCGTGAGAACGGAGTCCTGAAAGTAAAAAAGAAAGAAGAAAAGAATGACACAATCGGGAGCCCCTGGTGCGGTTGAGCTGCATTCTAGGCATGCCGTGGTCGTGCCCCTCCCCCTATGCCCATGGTATTTCCAGAGCGTAATTATGTACGCGTAGTACTGGTTTTGCAATTTCGCGAGGGCTGGGGTTTGGGCCGCATTACTATGCATGCTCGGAACGTGCCAGGCGGTCTTGTTGTAGGTTACTCCGTGCGCGCTTGACGGTGTCCGGACGTTTAACAGTCGGACTCGAGAGTTGCCTTAAGGGGCTGCTTTGTACTTCCACCGCGATGGCCGCCCTATGCTCCTCCGTCCGGAGAGAGCGTTCGGTGTATCCATTGACCGTAATGACTCCTCGAGGACCTGGCATCTTGAGCTTGAGATATGCATAGTGCGGCACCACATTGAACTTTGCAAATGCGGTTCGTCCAAGCAGTGCGTGATAGCCGATGCGGGACGGGACTATGTCGAAGATTAACTCCTCGCTCGAAGTTATCCGGGATCCAAGACCACTTCAAGTGTAATCGAGCCTATCAGATTGGCCTCTACACCTGGTATGACGCCTTTAAAGGTCGTCTTCGTGGGTTTAATCCTTGATGGGTCTATGCCCATCTTGCGCACTGTATCCTGATAAAGCAAGTTCAGGCTGCTGCCGCCGTCCATTAGGACTCTAGTGAGGTGAAATCCGTCAATGATTGGGTCTAGAACCAATGTGGTGAATCCTCCATGGCGGATGCTAGCGGGGTGGTCCCTTCGATCAAAAGTGATCGGGCAGGAAGACCACGGGTTGATCTTTGCGGCGACTGGCTCCATCGCATATACGTCCCTTAGTGCACGCTTCCGCTCCCTTTTGGTATGTGGGTTGCGTATATCATGTTCATCGTCCGCACTTGTGGGGGGAAGCCCTTCTGTCCTCTATTGTTCGGCGGCCGGGGGTCCTCCTCGTCATCGCTATGCATCCCCTTGTCATTGTTTTCGGCATTTAACTTGCCTGCCTGCTTGAACACCCAACAATCCCTGTTGGTGTGGTTGGCTGGTTTTCGGGGTGACGGTATCCGGCACGAGCGATCGAGTACTTGGTCCAAATTGGACGGGCCCGGAGTATTTCATTTAAATGGCTTTTTCCGCTGACCGGTTTAGATCCTTTGAATCCGCATTGACTGCCGTATCCTCAAAGATTATCGCCGCAATGCGGCGCTTGTGCTTGTTGCGACGTGACCTGTCATTGCTGTCCTTGGTATCCGAATTACCAGGACTCTTGGTCATGTTGTTACTACGAGCTAGCCAGTTGTCCTCTCCTGCGCAAAAGTGGGTCATGAGTGTTGTGAGGGCTGCCATGGATTTTGGCTTTTCCTTTCCTAGGTGCCGGGAAAGCCACTCGTCACGGATGTTGTGTTTGAAGGCTGCAAGGGCCTCTGCATCCGGACAATCGAAGATTTGATTTTTCTTGGTTAGGAACCGTGTCCAGAATTGTCTGGCTGATTCCTCTGGCTGCTGGAAATTGTCGAGGAATGCGGCTTCCAGGTCTTCCCAACAACCAATTGACTCTGCTGGCAAGCTGTTAAGCCAATGCCGGGCTGGTCCTTTAAGCTTGAGTGGGAGGTATTTGATGGCGTGTAGATCATCACTGCGGGCCATGAGGATGTGAAGGAGATAGTCCTCGATCCAAACTGCAGGATCTGTTGTGCCATCGTATGGTTCAATGTTTACGGGTTTGAAACCCTCAGGGATTTGATGATCCATCACTTCATCTGTGAAGCATAGTGGGTGTCTTGGCGCCTCAGATTGAGCTATATCACAACGCAGCTCAAATGAGCTTTGTCTCTTGTGTTCGCCCGCCGAGTTGCCATATCCGGCGTGATTTATTATCGCCACGTGTCGCGGGCGCCCACGCAACCGTAGATCGATCTTCTTTGCCTTGCCTTGTCCTCCAATATATCTCGCAGGTCCGCGCGCTTTCCCGCCTTTGGTATTTTTTTGAGCGGCCCTCGCCGGGCGTTCCGGGAACGGGGTCCCCAGACTTGCTCGCTCATGGCTGCGGCGTGGCTCGAAGGAGGCCCAAGACGCCCATCTTCATCAACGCAAGCTCAAGACCTCGTGAGGGGCCAAGCCTCACGGGCGGACGACAAGGAGCTTCTCGAGCACGGCCTCGTCAGGCTGGCTCATGAGGAGGCGGAGAGTTCAAGGCAGGTACCTCGCGAGGTGCCCATGACGCAAGCCATGACGCACCAAGGGCGCCATCGGGCGCCAGCCCGCAAATGTCTTCCTTTCCTCTTTGGTGCAAAGGGAGCAAGCGCAGCGAGAGCATCAAGCAAAGGCATCCGCTTGGTGCAACAAGACCAAGACCAGCCCAACGGCTGGAAGGAGTCATCGTGGAGCCCAAGCAAAGGCCATCACCACGAGCCTTTGGAAGGCGAGGACCAACTTTAGTCAGATAAGTGTACCCGCTGTTCCCCTTCAAAATGGCCAATTGTTGGCGCCCTTCCCGCTCAATATTTGGGAAGAGGCCCAGGGCCTTCACCTATAAATAGGACTAGCCACCCACAGGGTAGGGAGAGAGCTGGATCAGGCCGGATCCTCATCAAGAATCCAGTAGCTAGAGCGACTGAACACCACCTAGCAGTTCATCGCACCCGCCAAGAACAGACCCTCGCGAGGCTGTTCTTCCTTGTATTGTTCCTCATCAGCCCAAGAGGCAATCCACCACACCACACACTGGAGTAGGGTATTACACCACGATGGTGGCCCGAACCAGTATAAATCTCGTGTCTCTTGTGCTGTTCCGTTTAGTAGTTTAGGTCCCAGCGATTCGGCGAGGTGCGAGACGGTGGAAGGTTGGATCTCCGCGCGCACCCCAGTGTTCGAACGTCAAGGGTCTGCCGGAACCCGAAATCCGACAGCGCCGGGGTGCGGCTTGAGTTGAGGGCCGAGAGGCCTCTGTGTCGCGGCCACGAGGTGGTCGGTCAGCCGTGTCATGCGCTGGTGATGTAGGTTTGGGTGCTTCCTCCTCTAATCGGGGTAGCAGCCTGCGTCTTGGGTAGCTCTTGGAGGGGCGCTCGAGTTCATACTCTTCGGCCGCAAGGACTTCAGTCCATCTGTCAGCTAGCAAGTCTTGGTCAGCTCTAAGTTGTTGCTGCTTTTTCTTGAGGCTGCTTGCTGTGGCCATGAGCCTGCGTTTGAAATGCTCTTGTTCGACGGGATCCTCGGGCACGATTTAATTCGTCGTCGCCGAGGCTTGCCTCATCTTCGAGGGAGGCATGTAATTATCGCCCTCTACCTCTCTTTCTCGCCGCTCTCTCATGAGGGCTGGCTTCTCCATCCTCCCGCATCCGAATCCTGCCGAGGGGGTTGTCTTCGCACCGCCGGGGTGTTATTTTATCCCGTGCCGGAATCACCATTTTTGTTGTGGCGGGATTTAGAGTGGCGCCCCTGACGCTGGCGCTTAGGCTGTTTCTTGGAGGGGTCATCCTCCATTGTTCCATCGCCATTCCCATCTTTTGGGATGTCCACCATGTATATGTCGTATGACGAGGTGGCCTTCCAGTGCCTGTGGGCGCTGGTTCTTAATCGCTCTCTGCATGGTCGCCATACCGCCGATGTCTTCGAGTCGAAGTCGAGCATGTCGGTTAAATCTTTGACAAGGCTACGAAGTGGGTGGTGGGTGGGCTTTGAATTTCTTCGTCGTCTGCATCCCAACCTTCCCGACCATAATCCGCCAGGCTCTCCGATAAAGAGAGAGACTTTAGTGAATTCAGGATGTCGCCAATGGGCGAAAGTGCTTGAAAGATGTCCGCGCAGTGAATTCCATGATCGGCGCCCAATTGATCGATGGACATGGGTGCGGAAGGCTCGGAGTCCGAGAGGAGTCCGCACCTTGGAGTTATGAGCTTTGCAAAGGATGGGGTAGGTGTACGGCTCAATCGCCGAGAGATCGCAGCCCCGAGGCGGTGTCCAGCCACCCGCCCTCGATCGGCAATGGCTCGAACTAAAGGTCGGAGCGACACCGGTGCGACCTCCAAGACACTGCTCGAGGGCAGTGCAGATCATGCCCTCGTGACAGGCGGGCGCGCTTGGCTGTGGCTCGAACCCATCAAGATCAAGTCTCCGCGACGCCACCGTAGTTCAAATTTCCAAATCTGACCTGGTGGCTGGGCGTAGCTTAATCTGCTCCAGATGGCTGCTTAATTGGCCCGCAGTGCAGAGCCGCCAATCTAAGATCTGTCCGGAAGAAAAGTCTCACCGGAGCGCATCGTTGTTGATGATCGGAGGAGCCATCGGGCCAAAAGATGACGACACGAGGAACTCTCAATGAAAGCACCAATGTCGGTGTCAAACCGCGGATCTCGGTAGGGGGTCCCGAACTGTTCGTCTAGGCGGATGGTAACAGGAGACAAGGGACACGATGTTTCTACCCAGGTTTGGGCCCTCTCGATGGAGGTAAAACCCTACTCCTGCTTGACTAATATTGATGATATGGGTAGTACAAGAGTAGATCTAACACGAGATCAGAGAGGCTAAACCCTAGAAGCTAGCCTATGGTATGATTGTTGTTCGTCCTACGGACTAAAACCCTCCGGTTTATATAGGCACCGAAGAGGGTTAGGGTTACACAGAGTCGGTTACAATGGTAGGAAACTACATATCTGTATCGCCAAGCTTGCCTTCCATGCCAAGGAAAGTTCCATCCGGACACGGGACGAAGTCTTCAATCTTGTATCTTCAAAGTCCAGGAGTCCGGCCAAAGGCTATAGTCCGGCTATCCGGACACCCCCTAATCCAGGACTCCCTCACTCTCCTTTAATCCAATCAAATAGTCCCACATCACATCAGTTCGTAACTTGATGTAAACCATTACATGGATGTAGCATTGCTCAAATAAGAAACCTCCTCCGCCATCCGCGCGGCAAAATCACCTCCTTTTTACTAATCTTGATTCTATAATTTTTTTAGATCAATATAATTGAGATTTGTATAGATAGCACACAGGAGCAAAACCAAGTGGTACGGTTAAGGGCATCCACAATGTGTAGCCAAATGTGAAAATAGCTTTTGGCATCATGGGAACCATTGTGGACGGTGTTGCCAAAGCCAAAAAGATGGAACCGAAGCTCCCTGATTGATTGCTTGAAGGAATACAAAAATGCAACATCTCTCCTCTTTCTCCCATGCTTGGACGCATGTAGTACAGTATAGAGCACAGAGTCTACTCCCCTGTCCCTTCTATCACAAATCACAAAAGCAGTGAGGCGTCAAATCAGAAAAGCACGGACGAAGAAACCATCATTTCTCTCTTCGCTGACTCCACTTCTCCATCGTCTTCTTCGAGAAACCATCTCACCGCACTAGTACTCCTAGTAGTACTAGTAAAGGACTTCCTGGATGCAAATAAGGCGGTTGTCTCGGCTTGCAGGCGACACTTGCGAACGACTTACCATGGTCTCCCTTAATGGTGTTCTCCGTCGAACGCACTTTGCCAAACCACCAAAAAAAGATATCGTCGACGTCACTGCAATGGGGAAGGAAGTCAAATATAGTTACTACCTCCATTTTTTTGTACACAAGGCCAGTATATCAAAATTGCAATTTGCAAAGGGCCACTAACACTAATAGAGGCAAAATTGATGGGGTTAGCAACCAAGGACATTAATATCCCCTGCATGCATGCGAAAGTGAGAAGGTTGGTTTGCATGGCGCTGCATTAATCAAGCGATGTGGAGTGACATGGTTAGCTCTTTGGTCTTTGGAGAAAAAAATATGCATTAATTGACATGTGAAACGAGGATTTGTATCGATTAAATCCCGCGAAGGAAAACCCTGCCTTTCTTTTTTAACACTAGTACTCCTAGTACTTACGTACTTATCCTGTTTGGGTCTAGGCCTTGCATTGCCAAACTTCGCCACACATTTTTGCCAAGCTTGCCAAAAGTTTTCAAAATGAGAAGGAGGTACACTTGCGCACGGCTGTCGCGGTCGCACCGCACCCTCACACGGTCGCTCCTGCACGCGCCGGTCGCATCGCACCCTCACACGGTCGCTCCTGCACGCCGCAAACCCAACCAGGGGAACGCACCCTCACTGACACGTGCTGTCGCATGTGAATAAACCAAACTCAGCCATCCTATCGCTAACACATAATTTTCGTTCATAGAGTATGTTTATCCAACCGCATGTTGGGGAGTATCCGTACGGCCCGTGCGGTGGTCTGTTGGGGAAGAAGAAGAGGTGAGGAAGAAGGAAAGAAGGGTTAGGAGACATAGGATATTCATCCAACCGCCTGAAATGGTAGACTGACCCAAGTCAGGCGACTTGCATAACAAATATATGTTTTTACACAGCAAAATATTCATAAAAACAACAACATAAAGAAAAACTATCACTGCTCGCGGAAAGAGACGGCCTCGTCGTCTTTGGCTGCCGGCGCAAACTAGCCGTCACTGCCGACGTGTGTCTCCGCACCGTGGTTGTCCTCGGCCTCCAGCTACTCGTTCAAGCAGAGCGTGCGGGCGCTCTGCACGGACGAGAGCATAGCCCGGTTCAAGTCGAGGACGTCTGGTTCCGCCTGCAGGACGACCTCGATAGTAGCGGCATCCGCACGCTCCGAGTCGAGTCGAGCCTCCACCGCCCGGTTCAAGTCCAGGACGTCCGGTTCCGCCTGTAGGAGGGCGTCGATGAGAGCGGCATCCGCGCACTCTGCGTCGAGTCGAGCCTCTGCCGTCCGGTTCAAGTCCAGGACATCCGGTTCCGCCTGCAGTAGGGCCTCGATGGTAGCGGCATCCGCGCGCTCCGCCTCAAGTTGAGCCTCTGCCGCCCGGTTCACATCCACGACATCTGATTCCGCCTGCAGGAGAGCCTCGATGGCAGCGGCATGCGCGCGCTCCGCGTCGAGTTGAGCCTCTGCCTCCCGGTCCTCCTTTAGTATCGCCATGTTGAACCGATGGTCCGCCTGCACCATGGGGGACTCGGACGCCGACACGAAGTCGACGTTCATCGTCTCATACCCATCGGGGGCCTTCTGCGCTGTGACCTTCGCCATGAACATTGGATCGGCTTCCTCCTCCTCGTAGCTTGGCTGTAGAGAACTCGGATTGGCCCACCGCAAAGCAAGCTTGGGAACGGAGGTCTGTGGCACCGACCGCCGCCGCGATTTCTGTGCGGCGCCCGACATCAGCATCTTGTAGTAAGTGATCTTGCGGCGCACCATGGCTTTCCGGCGAACTAGGGGACGCTTGATACGGGCTAGGGGATCAAAAGGTGGGGGAATGGGCTGGAGATTTGGTGTGTTTTAGGGCAGTGGCTGGCGTAGGCCGAGAAGCGAAGGTTCTGGTGTGAATAGTGGTTTCGGTGATGACCGGTCAATCGGTTTTGACTGTACATCCCTCTTGTCGCGTTCGCGTTGCAGCCCGGCACGCTGGACCCTCCACGCCGCCACCGAATGGAACGCGCTTCCTCTTGCGTTGCCGCCAGGGACCGCAGCTTGAGAGCAAACCGACATCCTCCCCTTCCCCGCCCACATCGCTTATTATACCACCACTCCCTCCGCTTTATGCGGAGTAAATAAAAATAGGAGGAGTATACTACAGATGAGGATCCCCTGACGTGGCCGAACCCATTGAGTAACTGGCATGCGGGGCCTAGCAAGCATGGGGTCCGCCAAGAAGTGATGTAAAGGGAGGGTAAGGCAGGGATACCTACGCCAGAGGATCCACTTCCACTATACTACTTTGACCAAATGTTAGAGTAATAATATATGACATGCAACTTATACAAAGCATACAGGGTCTAATGCGTTTTTCGAGGCAAACTTTGACCAAATGTTAGAGTAATAATATATGACATGCAACTTACACAAAGCATACGGTCAAATTCGTATGTGAAAGGAGTTTCCAATGATATAATTTTCACATTATACATCTCATGTACTATTAATCTTGTCAATAGTCAAATTGGAAACCATCTCGAGTACAAATCTAGGAGTACGTTTGAATCTAACAATATTGATTGGGAGTTGTTGAATGTTGATACCTTTTTTTTATCAAAGTAGAGATACTTTGACTACACATAAAACTTATATGTAAACTAGAAAGGATAGGAGGGAGTATATTGTACGTTCAAAAATGAAACGAACATTGAATACCCTTTATATGTGATTTCCGGATGCTACGATCACCGGTTCAAAATTTTGAATCCGCCTTAGGCATCACGTGCCCCCACTCGTTCCCTCTCGATTTCATCTTGGGGTCCGGAGATCTATTGAAAGAGGACTAGGGTGGGTACATGCGAATGATACTCGCAGAATGTTCAAATGAGGCATGCGGAGGATGGACTCGACTGGAGGGCGACATGATCGATGGAGAAGAGGGTTGGAGAAGAATGAGAAATAAGCAAACGCCACATGATTATACTTGAACGGCTCAAATAAACAATAAGTTGTCTCGTTTGGCCTACATAGTGAAAGGCCTAATGAGCAACGCGGAGCACTGACGCTCGAATATGGCCGAGAAAACAGGGAAACCGACATTTGGGGCACACCCGTCGGGACGATGTAGCGCAGACTCGTCCAATGGAGGAGCTGGCCCACGACCTCCTCGCCACCGACAACCGTTCATGTGGGTCGTTGGGGCCAACAACAGGGCGCAGCTCAAAGACCGCCTGGACACAATGATCGGGCGAGCGACACGCTCATATCGTCACTAGACACGGTCGGTTTCAGTGTGCCGAGGGTGGCGTTAGTGCTATGGCACGACCAACGGTATGTTGTGTTTGTGCCCAAGGTTGCCCCATCAAAGCATTGGGTAGCCAAAATTTTGGTTGAGGTATTGGTTGCCCATGATTCGGCCGACATTGGCAAGAAAAATGAACTAGAGTTGGCTAGAGTTCATTGGCATGCCAAAGAAATGGCAACCATCCAAACAAAGACCAATCTTTTGGTCATGACCAAAATTTTGGTTGAGGTATTGGTTGCCCATGATTTGGCCGACATTGGCAAGAAAAATGAACTAGAGTTGGCTAGAGTTTATTGGCATGCCAAAAAAATGGCAACCATCCAAGCAAAGACCAATCTTTGGGTCATGACCAAAATTTTTGTAAGGTGCACTTTGGCCACAATCCAAATACACCCCAACACCCGGCTCGTCGAGGATGCACGGGGCGCCACGATGCGTCCGCGGAGTGGTGTAGCGCGGCCAACTGCATCCTCTGGACCTGAGACCATGCCGGGTCATCTTGCTTGTTCAATGACATGCGGGGATCGCATGTGAGCAAAGGGAATCTCCAACGTTGCCACGACCGTAGTTGACTACCCTGGCACACCAAAACCCTCGTCCCTCGTGCCATCGCGTGGTGCGTTCCCAGCTGGCGCCAGCTGCCCGCATTCATGCCGTTCGTTCGTATGTCGTCGTTAAGAGGCTCGATGCCCGAGGAACCAACTCCGGCGACTTAATGACGCACCCGGACGCTTGGCCTCACCGGAATATGCTACTTAAAGCGGCAACGCCCAGCTAACCTCCACACCACAGCGCATCTCCTCCTACTAGGCACCACATCCGCCATGACCGCAAGTGTGAACGCTCTACGGGAGAGTTTGTCTTCGGGGATGAAGCTCGAGGTCGCCGCCCTCGCTACGGTCGCCTCTCGCGACGCAATAGCGGCGTAGCCGGACGCAGACGCGACCTGTCAAGACCCCGATTCCAAGTCACATCGATCTAGCCGGTAACACCTCATATCACTTTGCGGCCTCACGCACAGTATTCCCACGGGTGTCGCCTTACCATGGCACGGGACCGTTTGTGCCTTTTGGCTCACGATATGATAGTGTCGCTAGCATCCATATGATGAGAACCCGGCCGACATGACTAGTCGTGAACCCAAAGTGGCACTAACTTACAGGGACAGCATACATGAATCAACATCGAGCATGTCGGTCAAGCCAGCGTCGAATCCGGCTGTAGCACTGGCTAACAGGACTCCGGAACCCGGGCTGTAGCAGGCTAGGCAGGACTCGGATGTCACCGCGTGACATTTCCCCGAAGGGACGGACACAAGAACGAAGTGAATCACATGCCGACCAGTCAAGTGTTCCGGAGTAGTAGTGCTGGGCTAGCAGGACTCCGGTGAACCGGGCTGTCGCGGAATACTATGGCTCATGGAAGCACAAGACTACATTTCCCCATAAGAGACACTACCAAGGATAAACAACTAGGTTGTCGGATCCCACACATACCAAGCATTTCAATCATACACACAATATGCTCGATATGTGTAAATACAACATGGCATCACAGCATAACTCTACGACTCAAGTATTTATACAATAGGCTCCAAGGAGCGAGATATTACAAACATGGGTCTCATGACCCAACATTCAGAGCATACAAGACAAAGCCCAAGCGGAAGCCTAACATGTCTGAGTACAGACATCTACAAATGAAAAAGGCTTAGAAGCCTGACTATCTACCAGATCCTGCCGAGGGCACAAGATCGTAGCTGAGGTATCAAGCTAAACGTCGAAGTCCACACGGAACTACTAGTGAGACGAAAGTATCTCTTCAAAAACATAAAATAGGCAAACGTGAGTACAAATGTACCCAGCAAGACTTACATCAGAACTAACTACATATGCATCGGTATCAATAAAGGGGTGGTGGTGGAGTTTAACTGCAGCAAGCCAGCTTTGACTCGGTGGCTATCCTGAACTACGACTGCAAGTAACTCTTTTGAGGTGGCGCACACGAGTCCACATAATCACCATATCAATACACCACTATGGATCCGCTCCCGTCTTCCTATGAGAACGCCATCCATAGCACTCACGCTTATCTTGCGCATTTTAGAGTATCCACTTTCACTTGTCTATGAACTGTACATGCAACCCAGAAGTCCTTTACCGCGGACACGGCTATTCGAATAGATGATGTTAACCCTGCAGGGGTGTACTTCTTCACACGCTCACCACTTATCGCCGTTTACACGACATGTACTCGGCAACCTTCAAGCGGAAGCCCGGCGAGGGTGTCGGCCACGACCTGACTAACCACACAAGTCTCTCGTCCAGGTTTATCGCCAATTCGAGTTCCATCCGCAAGGAGATCCGGCCGGGGTGTCGCTCACGGCCCCAAACGATGTGTACAGGGTTCCAAGCCCACCAAACGGGCGACGCTTGGCATACCCGGCCATGGTGCCTAGTCTCTCCCAAGCCCACCTGTACCGGGTGCCACTTGGTAGACTACTAACACAACCTACAAACACCAGAAACTAGTTGCAACTCCTGGACAGAGATCGAGTTGATTAATAATTCGAGAGGGGTCGAGTTACCGGAACGCAATGTGTGGTAGTAACTGTTCATGGATCACAAACACAGAACTCAGTTCCTGAGGACGGCTGCAATGAGACAAACCACCATGTACTCCTACATGGCCTCTCACCGCCACCTTTACCAAATCGTGTTCACACACTTAGCTCTCACACAGTAGGACATGTTCACCACATACAAATTCATCCCCGATGAATCAGACCTGACTCAACTCTAAGCAGTAGCAGGCATGACAACAAGCATGAATGAGTAGGCACATCAAGGCTCAAACAACTCCTACTCATGCTAGTGGGTTTCATATATTTACTGTGGCAATGACATGTCATGTAGAGGAAAGGGGGTTCAGCTACCGCAGCATGTAATAGTTGAAACGTTGTTATCCTAATGCAGTAAAAGAGAGCAGGAGCGAGAGATTGGGATTGTATCGGAATGAACAAGGGGGTTTTGCTTGCCTGATGGAGTGGTAGTAGGATACTGCCCTTTCAGTCGGATAATCGTAGGTATCCTCGGAGGCAGAACCTACCACGAAAGATACATCGAACACAATCAACACATGACGATCTGCAACAATATGATGCATGCTATGACATGGCAATATGAATGTGTTTTGGGCTAATGCAACTAGCAACGACTTAAATGAAGTTGGTTTGAACCCAAGGTTCAAATTCAAACTCCATGTAAGGCATTTCAAATGCCATTTATTCAAATTGTCTTATACAGCAATTTTAAGTTGTTCAAACATACATGAAAATGATACAGATGGATAGGTTGCATTTTTCTGATCATTTTCATATATAATTTGTTTGATTTGGAGCTACGGTTGATTTACTATGATTTTTAGAAGTTTTGGGCATTTTCTCGAATTTCCGTAAAGTTAAATCCGTAAAAAGGTTAATCATTAGCATGACGCCGTGGTGACGTCAAGAGGTCAAAGGTGCCAGCCAGGTCAAACCCGACGGTGGGGCCACACGTAGTTTACATTGGCTAATCCCGTCAAACCCAGCGCTGACTGGGGTTTGACCAGGCCTGGGGCCCACTGTCAGTGGCCGTGGGCGGTTTAAGCAGCGGTGTTAGCGCCTAATGGCCGTGCCACGTCGGCGTGGTTACGCCGGCGATGACCCAACGCGGCGGCGATCGCCGGACGACCGTTTCCGGCCACGGATGGCCGCGCGGTTAGGTGCGCTGGAGAGCCCGTGGTGCGGGGCATCCAGTGGTGGTCGTGGGGATGCCGGGGACGGGGTGTAGCAGCGGCGGTGACGAGCTCAGGCAGCGGCGGGGCTCGGTGATGTGCGCGGGGTGGCGCTGCGGGGTGCAAGCGGGCAAGGGAAGGTGCTAGCGAGGCTCTGAGCGGGCGACAAGCTCTGGGCGGTAGGCTTCGTAGCGGGCTCTGGGAAGGTCGGAGCTGAGCGGGGCGGCGAGGCGGGTCTCCGGCGGCCGAGGAGGCGAAAAGCATGGGGGCGGCGCTTTGGGGCCCTTCCGGTCGCGTGCTTCGGGTAGGTAGCTCCACGGGGACGCGCAGAGGGAATGTGGGAGTGGTCGTGGCCGTGCTGGTTCTCGTCGGTGCACTGTGGCGGCTCTCGGGGTTGCTCGGGGCTGCGAGAGAGCGAGAGCCAGAGGAGAGGGAGAGGGTGCAACGAGTGAGGGAGAGGAGCGAGGGGACACCGGGCGTCGTCGTGGCGTCGCTAGGAGGGACCGGGGAAGCAGGAGGTGGCCGGGGCAGCGTCGGCGCTCGCCACGCACCTGTTTGTCCTCCTGGCAGAGGAGGAAGAAGACGGTGCTGCCCCTTTGGACTGGGCTGCTACGGTGCTGGGCCAGGTGGGCTGCAGGTACGTCTAGGTGAGTTTGCTCTCTCTCTCACTCTCTTATTTATGTTTTCTATTTTTCTGCAACTCTGTGGCTTTACTAAAAATACTAGATCAATCCCAAAAATCATGAAACTGCTCATGACCACTATTGGAAATATATCCTGCAGTAAACATTTCAGTTTATGATTATTTGGGCACTTAAAATATTTAATAGCATCTAAATGCCCAAATGCAAATAGAGTATGATTTAATCCAGAGCCCAAATATGTCATGGAAAAATGTGCATCACCTCCGTTATCAAGTTTCAAAGATTTTCCAAGAATGATGAACATTTTTGGAAGCCATTTGGATTTACTAGAAATATTTTGGTTGAACCTAGTGAATTCCTTTAATGCTAGGGTTTAGGCAATCCCCATTTCAGGTTTATCTAAAATTTAAACATGATGCAACACCAGATGCTAGCACTAGGCATTAATAGAACTAGGGATGTGACAACTCACCCCCACTAAACAAGAATCTCATCCCGTGATTCAAGACATGAGGTAAGAAGGCAGAGGGGACACAAAGCTAACACGATCTTCACGATCCAAATGTCCTTCTCGAGAATGTTGATTCATTGCATCATCTTCATCTTGACATCTTGCTTTGAGAACTTCATCCAACATGACAACAAGTAGGAAGGGAGAATTTTAGAAGAATCAATCTTCTTGAGGTTCGAGCAAATTAGGATCAAATCACGGAATGAGACGTAGAAACATCTCTTGAGCTGATAGGAAAAACATGTAACAAGAGGGACGGCAGAAACAATTTGACGAGGGTTTCAAAGTAGCGAGGAAACAATTACCATGATCCCATATCGGGGCACCTTGGAAGAGGTGACTCGTATAGTTATTCCCTTAAGTGGCAAAAAGAATTACTTTTAATATAGAGATCATTAAACTCTCTATACCAGCCCAAGGCAATCACAATCGGTCATTTGAAGGAGTTCGAAAGAATGACATACTCATACCAGAATGGATGATGTGGACTACCTTGTTGAAGACAACGCAATGGATGATTTCTCTTATCATCATAAATGGATGGGATCCTTGGTAGGACCACCTCTGAAGATCATCCTGAACAACAATTGCTGAGAAGGGAAATCCAAGGGGAACTGGTACAATGGCGGTGCAAGCCGAGAACAAAACGCAACAGCTGGAAATGTTCTAACCATCATATCTGCCTGAGATTCAGATCTGGTTAGTAACAGGATTCTTCGACTCAACATGTTCAAGAAGAAAGTTTGCAACACAACTCAACGAGATGATGTTGCAAGATTCTCGGGAATTGAACTACGATAGCAAGCTCCAAAACATGAGCTGGTTCTGCTACATACATGTGAACACGTTGTCCCGGACAAGCATGACCACATAGTAGTCTTATAATGAAACACTACCGAGTTCTGGTTGGGAACCATCAACGAGGATATTGAAGTCCTTCCATAAGGCATGCTCTTAAGAAGGAACTTCTTCTCCTTGAACAAATCAATCAGTGGCTTGGTGTGCTAGGAAACACATATGGAATGAAGGTAGCTAATCTCACAAACCAAAGTATACTTCGCACATGCATGACTAACTTGGGATGATTCGAAGGAAGCAAAAACAATCTGTCTCGAATTCATGGCGGCAACTTACATCAAATGCACGTGAATTCGAGGAAGTCACTTCTTCCATCCAAGCATAAGCTTCATGAACGTAACACGAAGGCATTGCTTACAAAATTTTCAACACTAGGTTGATGTTCAACATGAATCATGGGGGAGACAAAATGCTGCTGATGGGCCCAACATCAACTCATCGGAATTTCCATATCACTGGACTTCCACCATCATGTGAACACGGTGATAGCATTGGTCAGACCAAAAGATGTAATGGTGTATGCTCGAGGGATCAACCACGAGTAAGACAACATTACGAACATCGATGGTACTGATTTGATTTGGTGATAGCACATAATCAAATCAAAGTTTTGGTTAGGATGATAGGTCCAGCAATTGATCGCGAGGATCAATCAATGAAGACATCACCTTTCTTCAACACACATACAAGATATCCCTTAGAATGAACTAAGTCAGACAAGCTTTCATCTTCCAACTCTCCAAGTTGTTGTTTAGCTTAACCAACTAGCTCAGGGGTATCCAACACAGATTCTTGGACTGACAACCTTGGGGTGGTTACAAGGAACCAACTTGATCACAAACTCAACATAGCGGTTAGGTGACAACCTGGTGATACCTCCGAGAAGATATTCGGAAAATCACGAACCACCGATATGTTACTAAGCTCGAGAACAATCTTGCTTTTCAGGGCAAGACGATATGATCAACAGAGCAAGGGTTTGACGAAATCCTAACTCATCGATCGAAGAGTGCACCAGAAATAAGGACTAGGTAGCACAATCTATCTTAGAATGATGATTCAAGAACCAACAAAGTAAGAATGAAATTATTGTCCTTTAACTACCAAGCAACAAGGTTGCTAGGAGTATTGATTTCACACATCATGGTTCACTTGTCGGCATTCCGGTTACAATAACACAGAAACCGAGGAACGAACAATGATGGCAAGAAGTATTACTGCGTCAAGCATTCATAAGAGGTGGTGCAATTCTCATGACACTCTTGACATAAAGATGGTAACACTCCAAGGTACAGCAGAGCAAAAGCTGGTTTGGCATTTTGATCCGCGGAATACAACTGCTTTGATCTAGTCCTAGAAACGGATGAGGTGCTGGAGTTTGTTTCTCCTAGTCATTCCCGGATAGAATGGCTTGACGGGCCACAAGAGTAGTGGCATCGATGAACACGAATGCATAACTACTCCTGTCTATCAATCGATAGACGAGGGCCAGAAAACAACTAAAGAGGGACAACTCGAAGGAACACATGTTTTTCTGAGTTGTGAATGCATGGATTAGTATGCCGAACAAATTCAGCATATTTCTTCCGGATAACCCATGCAGAGAGGTTGAACTGGCAGAGTCGCAAAATAGAATGGAGAACCCATCAAGAGCACTCTTGTCGTGATCTCTTGGTTCAAAGAACTTCTGCCTTAATGGTTCATGGTATTTGGAAGAAGGAAATACCACGGACCTCGAGGACTAATGCAAAGGTTACTAATATCCTAAAGGAACGAGCAACACTAACAACATGAAGTAAGTAGGGAAATCTCGGGTTTAGAAACCCAGGAGTAGAATACCTACTACTAAGTGGCATCACGGGATGCTTTCGAGAATGGTGGCCAGAATCATCACACCGGAAACACAGAACATGGCTAGATTACTAGGTGACTCCCTAAAACACCTAGGGTCATAATAATAGCTCCAACATATATTTCAAGGCAATAAATTACCTCAACGCACCGGTTAGTGTGCTTATTCTGACCATAAAGGACATCGGGAATGGAAAGAAAGGATTTGCAAATGCATCAGACTATTTAGAGACCTGGGATGACTCAGACAGCATAACGGCTGTAAATGCTCAGGAAAAGATTTGAGACATTCACAAGGATTTGCATAGTCACTTATCAACATCATAACAAGGTTCTGGTTCAATTGACAACACACAGAAGTAGTAGAAACTGAACTGGGGCTTAAATCCATCAATCCTATAAGTCTCTATCATAGTAACTCGTCATCCTGATAGATAGATGAGAAGACCTAGTTCTTAATCCCCGTAGAAGAGAAGAGGATGACCTAGATCGGAAGGCCATAAGGTAAAGGAGTAAAAATATCCTTATGTTCCCATCCGCAATCAATTCCCTTACATAACTAAAGAATTTCTAGACTCAACTTCGACCAGTTTGGCTTGATAAACCTACAAGCAGTCAGGCTCTGATACCAAAGCTATCAGGACCCCTATTCCCAGTCAAATCGATCTAACCGGTAACACATCATATCACTTTGCGGCCTCACGCACGGTATTCCCACGGGTGTCGCCTTACCATGGCCCGGGACCATTTGCGCCTTTTGGCTCACGTATATGATAGTGTCACTAGCATCCATATGATAGAGAACCCGGGCCGACATGACTAGTCGTGAACCCAAAGTGGCACTAACTTACAGGACAGCATACATGAATCAACATCGAGCATGTCGGTCAAGAGCGCATGAATCCGGGCTGTAGCACTAGGCTAACAGGACTCGGATGTCACCGCGTGACATTTCCCGAAGGATGCATACCAGAACGAAGTGAATCACATGCCGCCACCAAGTGTTCCGAGCAAGAGTGCTGGCTAGCAGGACTCGTGAACCGGGCAGAAGGGACTACTATGGCTCATGGAAGCACAAGACTACATTTCCCCATAAGAGAGGCTACCAAGGATAAACAACTAGGTTGTCGGATCCCACACATACCAAGCATTTCAATCATACACACAATATGCTCGATATGTGTTAATACAACATGGCATCACAACATAACTCTACGACTCAAGTATTTATGCAATAGGCTCCGAGGAGCGAGATATTACAAACATGGGTCTCATGACCCAACATTCAGAGCATACAAGAAAAAGCACAAGCGGAAGCCTAATATGTCTGAGTACAAACATCTACAACTGAAAAAGGCTTAGAAGCCTGACTATCTACCAGATCCTGCCGAGGGCACAAGATCGTAGCTGAGGTATCAAGCTAAACGTCGAAGTCCACACGGAACTACTAGTGAGACGGAAGTCTCTCTGCAAAAACATAAAATAGGCAAACGTGAGTACAAATGTACCCAGCAAGACTTACATCAGAACTAACTACATATGCGTCGGTATCAATAAAGGGGGGGTGGTGGAGTTTAACTGCAGCAAGCCAGCTTTGACTCGGTGGCTATCCTGAACTTCGACTGCAAGTAACTCTTTTGAGGTGGCGCACACGAGTCCGCATAATCACCATATCAATACACCACTATGGATCCGCTCCCGTCTTCCTATGAGAACGCCATCCATAGCACTCACGCTTATCTTGCGCATTTTAGAGTATCCACTTTCACTTGTCTAAGAACCGTACAGCAACCCGAAGTCCTTACCATGGACACGGCTATTCAATAGATGATGTTAACCCTGCAGGGGTGTAGTTCTTCACACACACTCTCACCACTTATCGCCGTTTACACACCTTCAAGCGGAAGCCCAGGGAGGGTGTCAGCCACGACCTGACTAACCACACAAGTCTCTAGTCCAGGTTTATCGCCTATTCGGGTTCCATCCGCAAGAAGATCCGGCCAAGGTGTCGCTCACGGCCGCAAACGATGTGTACAGGGTTCCAAGCCCACCAAACGGTCGACGCTATATACCCGCCACGGTGCCTAGTCTGTCCCAAGCCCACCTGCATCGGTGCCACTTGGTAGACTACTAACACAACCTACAAACACCAGAAACTAGTAGCAACTCCCCGCAGAGATCGAGTTGATTAATAAGTCGAGAGGGTCGAAAGTTAAGCGGAACCCAATGTGTGGTAGTAACTGCTCATGGATCACAAACACGTAACTCAGTTCCTCGAGGACGGCTGCAATGAGACGACCCACCATGTACTCCTACATGGCCTCTCACCGCTACCTTTACAAATCGTGTTCACACACTTAGCTCTCACACAAGAGGACATGTTCACCACATACAAATTCATCCCCACTTAATCAGACCCGACTCAACTCTAAGCAAGAGTGCATGACAACAAGCATGAATGAGTAGGCACATCAGGGCTCAAAAAACTCCTACTCATGCTAGTGGGTTTCATCTATTTACTGTGGCAATGACAGGTCATGCAGAGGAAAGGGGGTTCAGCTACCGCAGCATGTAATAGTTGAAACGTTGTTGTCCTAATGCAGTAAAAGAGAGCAGGAGCGAGAGATTGGGATTGTATCGGAATGAACAAGGGGGTTTTGCTTGCCTGATGGAGTGGTAGTAGGATACTGCCCTTTCAGTCGGATAATCGTAGGTATCCTCGGAGGCAGAACCTACCACGAAAGATACGTCGAACACAATCAACACATGACGATATGCAACAATATGATGCATGCTATGACATGGCAATACGAATGTGTTTTGGGCTAATGCAACTAGCAATGATTTAAATGAAGTTGGTTTGAACCCAAGGTTCAAATTCAAACTCCATGTAAGGCATTTCAAATGCCATTTATTCAAATTGTCTTATACAGCAATTTTAAGTTGTTCAAACATGCATGAAAATGATACAGATGGATAGGTTGCATTTTTCTGATCATTTTTCATATATAATTTGTTTGATTTGGAGCTACGGTTGATTTACTATGATTTTTAGAAGTTTTGGGCATTTTCTGGAATTTCCTGTATAAAGTTAAATCCCGAAAAAGGTTAACTACATCAGCATGACGTCAGGGTGACATCAGCAGGTCAAAGGCGCCAGCCCAGGTCAAACCTGACGTGTGGGGGCCACACGTCAGCGACACAAGGCTAATCCCGCTCAAACCCAGCACTGACTAGGGTTTGACCAGGCATGGGGCCCACTGTCAGTGGCCGTGGGCGGTTTAAGCAGTGGTGTTAGCGCCTAATGGCGTGCCACGTCGGCATGGTTATGCCGGCGAAGACCTGACGCGGCGGCGATCGCCGAACGGCCGTTTCCGGCCACGGATGGCCGCGCGGTTAGGTGCGCTGGAGAGCCCGTGGTGCGGGGCATCCAGTGATGGTCGTGGGGATGCCGGGGATGGCGTGTAGCGGCGGCGGTGACGAGCTCAGGCGGCGGTGGGGCTCGGTGATGTGCGCGGGATGGCGCTGCGGGGTCAAGCGGGCAAGGGAAGGCGCTAGCGAGGCTCTGAGCGGGGTGTCAAGCTCGGTGGACACGCACCCGGGACCAAATGGTCGCCGGAGCGTCGTCGGCGGTGAGCACGGACGGCGGCGGGTTTCGGTTATCGGCAAAGCGGCAGCTATGGCGTGCAATCAAGAAAACGGAGAGGGGGAGAAGGAGCAACGGCTCATAGCGGTTGCGGTAGGCTTCGTAGCAGGCTCTGGGAAGGCCGGAGCTGAGCGGGGCGGCGAGGCGGATCTCCGGTGGCCGAGGAGGGGAAAAGCGTGGGGGGCGGCGCTTCGGGGCCCTTCCGGTTGCGTGCTTCGGGTAGGTAGCTCCATGGGGTCATGGTGGATCTCGGGGACGCGCAGAGGGAATGTGGGAGTGGCCGTGGCCGTGCTGGTGCTCGTCGGCGCACTGCGGCGGCTCTCGGGGTTGCTCGGGGCTGCGAGAGAGCGAGAGCCAGAGGAGAGGGAGAGGGTGCAGCGAGTGAGGGAGAGGAGCGACGGGACACGGGGCATCGTCGTGGCGTCGCTAGGAGGGACCGGGGAAGCAGGAGGTGGCCGGGGCAGCGTCGGCGCTCGCCACGCACCTGTTTGTCCTCCTGGCAGAGGAGGAAGAAGACGGTGCTGCCCCGTTGGACTGGGCTGCTACGGTGCTGGGCCAGGTGGGCTGCAGGTAAGTCCAGGTGAGTTTGCTCTCCCTCTCTTTTATTTATGTTTTCTATTTTTCTGCAACTCTGTGGCTTTACTAAAAATACTAGATCAATCCCAAAAATCATGAAACTGCTCATGACCACTGTTGGAAATATATCCTGCAGTAAACATTTCAGTTTATGATTATTTGGGCACTTAAAATATTTAATAGCATTTAAATGCCCAAATGCAAATAGAGTATGATTTAATCCAGAGCCCAAATATGTCATGGAAAAATGTGCATCACCTCTGTTATCAAGCTTCAAAGATTTTCCAAGAATGATGATCATTTTTGGAAGCCATTTGGATTTCATCGAAATATTTTGGTTGAACCTAGTGAATTCCTTTAATGTAGGGTTTAGTCAATCCCCATTTCAGGTTTAACTGAAATTTAAACATGATGCAACACCAGATGCTAGCACTAGGCATTAATAGAACTAGGGATGTGACACGACCGCACAAGCGGTGGCCACGCTGGCGGCCGACGACGGGAGCACAGTCAGCCACGCGTCCTACTTGCCGCCGTCCAACGTTCGTCACCGCCGAGGTCGGGGACTCCTCCGAGGTTGAGTAGGGCATGGGAGGCGGTAGGGCATGGTGTGCCAACTGGCCGGTCCGTATCCCGTGTTCTACTCTTCCTCGCCAGAGACCACACCTTCACTTCACGGGTCTTGAACCCCGCCCCCATACATAGAGATCGCAGATGGAGGACATCGGTCGCCGCCATAGAATAGGTTTAGGGTCGGGTTTATTTTATTTTTCTGTCCTATAAAAGTTCGAAATGTAATGAAAATCTGCCGTGTTTGCATTAATCTCGGCCGGTGTATATGAACTTTCACAATAATATACATATTGTAGGAGTACTAGCAAGATGTTCGTGCGTTGCACGGAAGATCAAGATCTTGTGGGAGAAAAGGATGAACGAGGGAAAGCCTTATCTGCAAATGTGGAGAGGAGTGCGGGTAAATTGTCATAGTTTCCTTCCTATCCGTTAGATATAGATTAGACGGCCTATATTGCAGGATGACAGGCACACCACCATCACCAACTCTGCTTTTTATTGAACCGAGACAAATCTAACATGCAAAGTAAAATAAACACATAGGGTCTATACATACACAAATTATCTTAGGCACTCCAATAGTACGTCCACTACACATTCACGCATTTCACATATTTCTACATCTACAGGAACCTATGAAAGGGTTAACGTAAATTGCCTCTCTCTCTCCTCCCCTGATTTTCATGGTGGTGGGCCCCTCCATCCCCCAATATACAATCAACAGCTCACACGTTTCACATTACGTTAATTACGAATCGGGATTACGAGGTGTAGCATTACTCATCCTAAAAACCCAACTAAGCCAACCTCCCAAAGATATCGCGAGGAAAAGACCCGCCGCTACTGCTTAGTCGGGATTACCGGATTACTAGTAGTAGTATCGATGGATCACATGAAGAAACGAATTTTTTTGAGGGGGCGAAGCACCTTGTTTAAAAGGAAAAAGGCGGTACACTCATAGCACTCCTGTCGCGGTCGCATTGCACCCCACACATGTTCGGTCCTGCACACGGCTCACGCAAATGTAACGCGCTCGCTTGCCTCTTCATTGACATGTGGGACTGCACTTGGAGAAATGCACCATCGCCAAACTCCCCGCCCACCGCGAAAAATCCTCCTCCCCCACACCCAAAAATTCCCCAACCGATTCAACCGCCTTTCGCCAATTAGCCAATAATATTCCCTAAACCCTCTCCCCATGTCCCTCCAATCCATTCGCCCGCCAAAGCCACCCTCCCCGCCACGCCGATACGTCGGCGCCATGTTCAGCGATCCTCTCGCCCCACAAGACGCTCAGAGACTACCGTCCCTAGCCGCCGCTGCCACCTCTGCTATGTTCTTGTGGAGGCGACGACGGTCGGCCGCCACCATCACCGGGCGACGCCTGTGTGGAGACGCACGGTGGTCAGCTTCTCCCATGGTACGCGATTCTAGACTAAGGCCCCGCTCATGTCGGTGTAGCGCTGAATGTTAGCCGATAGACGCCGTTAATCTCACTGCTTGGCGAAGTAGTTTATCGTCAAGATGCTCGCTTAAGAAGCTTCCTTGCCTGCTCGCACTCAATCTGCTTAGCTGAGATGGCATGCCAAGGCCGATTAGTTGCTAAAATATCCTGCCATATATTTATTGTGACGAGATTGCCATGGTCTAGTAGCCAATCTGTTAGGTGAAATAGCTCTACACCGCTTTATACTGATCTTTGTTGCTGCGATGGCCTTCGATAGTTTGATGGCTGTGTGCTTGGCCTCATTGACTGCTGAAACAGCCTGCCATAATTTGGCACTCAAATCTGTTTGCTGAATTAGCTTTACATATATTTCGTTACTTAGATCTGCTCGTCCAAATATCTTGCCATAGCTTTAGACATTGACCTAGGTTTTTTTTCTGGACTTCATGAAAAAGCATATATGTTTTTCCTGTAATATCTAGTAGAAGAACTAATTTGTATGTCTAACATATGGACATGACTTGGATAACTTCTGCTCGAAGATTCTCCACTGCATATGTCGAGAGGGTTGAAAACTTCATGAACTTTATCGGAGCTGAGTACGGTGGTCTGAAATCAGATGTGCTCTGCCCGTGTAGCAGTTGTACGAATTCATTTGCAAGACCCCAGTCAACTGTGCAAAATAATCTACACTTGTATGGGATGTTGTAGGATCGAAAGTATGTCTAGAGGGGGGGTGATTAGACTACTTGACCAAATAAAAACTTATCCTTTTCCCAATTTTAGTCTTTGGCAGATTTTAGCTATCTTAGCACAAGTCAAGCAATCATAACACAATTCAAGCAAGCATGCAAAGAGTATATGTGTAGCGACCAGACCTCAAACAGTCTGACCTCTGTGCATCAGTGTCATCCCTGGATCAGTAATGCTGACACACAGAGTACTTGAAGGATTTATAACAGAGTAGCAATCACACACTTATTACAACGAATGTCTCAAAAGAGAACTTATTACAATAAATATGGCTTAAGGCCATCTAATAACGATAACATCGGAAGGCTTGGAAGATAAGCGAGTCCATCAACTCCAACGGCATCACTGAGTATAGAACCACGACCTAAGGCACCTTACTCATCGTCTGAAAAGTCTGCAACATGAACGTTGCAGCCCGAAAACGGGTCAGCGCATGAAATATTTTGGCAATGTAACACATAGAGAGTAATATGAAAGAGCAATGCTATACTACATGCATATATGGCTGGTGGAAAGCTCTATGATTACAGTTTTGCGTAAAGCCAATTTTTCCCTACTGCAAAGGAATAAATTTTATTTAACTATCATGGTGGTTGTTAAACATTGGGAATGGTTCACAACATTCTCAATCCCAATTAAGCATCATCAATTAAAAACCCAACAACATTAATTAGAGTAACATGATGAGATTCACATGATAATCCAAGTACTAGATATTCAAGATGTCCATAACTGGGGACATGGCTAACCATGATTAGTTTGTTACACTCTACAGAGGTTTGTGCACTTTTCCCCACAAGACTCGATCTCCTCCGTTGGGATTCTCGCACTACATGGTGTTTGAGAAACGGATGACCGAGACATAGTCTTTCAGAAACGCTAGCACCTTACGAACGGGTAGACAGTTACACCTACATCCCTCTACATCTTCTAGTCTACCACTGTAAGAGTTCGCACGACTTAATCAACTATGCTAGAGCCCGTAGTAGCTTGTGGCTGCACACAGAAGTTTCTAGCATGAATAATCTCATGATCCCTTTGAGCCTGGGTGGCGGTCCAAAAAGAAACAGGCAATCCTGGAATACCTAGGTACCTCAATCCACCCAGATGTGTATTAAAGTCGCCACCTTAAATAAACCATTAATTAACAAACTCACATCTGTCATGGATACACTCACCCAATCCACGTCTCCTAGCATAGCATGGCAATATAAGCAAACATAGAAGTAACACCCAAGGGTTTGATAATAAAAAAGGTAATAGGTACTACCTCATCTACTTCCCAAAACCAACAATTTAATTAGATCCTAATCATGCAATGTTTGAGGATTGATCTAATGCATAAAAACTGGGTATGAAAAGGGATACGACCAATGTGTTACTTGCCTGCTGATGATCCGTGAAACCTAGCGATTCGAAGTAGCAAGCGGCGCACTCCGGGTACTCTATCGCAAAAAAACAAGCATACAATGAGTACTCATCTAATGCACAGGTAAAACTCAAATAAAAGAGTTGACCAGAAAGTTCAACTTAAGAACTCCGGTTTGCAAAAAGAATCAAATCGAACGAAGGAACGAAAGTCAAACGGCGAAAGAAACAAGCTTCGTTTACTAAACTGGACCCAAGTCAAATTTTACAGAAGCAAAAACTTGTTTGGTTGATTATTCGGAAAGAGGGTTTTGAGACGAAACTCTAGGCGCTTGAATCGCCTAATTCCGATAAACGACCGAAAAGTTATACTAGATTGAAAATCGGATCAGAAATCATGATCAGAAATAACCGCGGAAAAATTGAAGAGAAAGAAAAACGATGAACAGCTTAACGAACGGACGTTCATTAACTGTAACTAAACGGTGAACGCGTTCGTTAAAACAAAAGAACGAGCGAACGCTCGCCGGATAAATAAACCGATAAAACCGATCTAAAAAATCGAAAACCTAGGGTTTTTTTCTAAAAAAACCGAAGTGGATTTCTTAAAAAAAACCGGTCCGGCGGCGGCGGCTCGAGCAGTACCTCGGCGAGGCACTCGGCGGGCGGGCGGCTCAAGGGCGGCGGGCGGCGGCGCTGTCGGGCGGGTGGGGCGGTTTGGCGGCGGCAAGTGGCGCGGCAAGCGGCATGAGGCGGCGGGCAAGCGGCGGCATGGCTTGGGCTCAAAGGGCGGCGATTTATATAGGGCGGCGGCTGGCTTGGGCGAGGGGGCGGGGAGGCGGAGTCCTCCTGGACTTGGGCGGTGGCGGCGGCTTCGCTCGGGACTCCGGTCCCGAGCCGGTGCGGTAGACGGCGGTGGCTGGTTACTGGTGGGCCTTGACCCGATCGGTCTTGAGCATTTTTTAAAAAAATCTTCCTCCGAAAATTAGAAAATTTCTAGAAAAATAAATAAAAATCTAAAAATGCCAAAACAAATTTTCGCCGTCTAAATAAAATATTTAGAACAAGATGAACATTTTCTTGGCCCTAAAATGCAGTTTTGAAAATGTGCAATTTTTCCTAAATTCAAATAATGTAGCGATAAACTCCAAAATAAAATCTTATTTGATTTTTTTATTAAACCTTCAATATTTCTTTATTTTGGGAAATTCATTTTATTCCCTCTCTCATATTCTTATAATAGAAATGATTGAAGATAAAATAAATAAAATCAAATGATCCTATTTTCAGAATTTGAGAAAACTCAAATATGAAAATAACGAAATCTCGAACTCTCTCCGTGGGTCCTTGAGTTGCGTGCAATTTTTAGGATCAAGCCAAAGTGCAATAAAATATGATATGCAAATGATGATCTATGTATAACATTCCAAGTTGAAAATTTGGGATGTTACAATATGAGCAGCGGAAAATAAGGCATGCAACTTGCAACAATGTAGTGGGAAGGGTTTGGAGAATTCAAACGCAATTGGAGACATGGATGTTTTTGTCGTGGTTCCGATAGGTGGTGCAATCGTACATCCATGTTGATGGAGACTTCAACCCACAAAGGGTAACGGTTGCGCGAGTCCACGGAGGGCTCCACCCACGAAGGGTCCACAAAGAAGCAACCTTGTCTATCCCACCATGGCCACCGCCCACGAAGGACTTGCCTCACTAGCAGTAGATCTTCATGAAGTAGGCATTCTCCTTGCCCTTACAAACTCCTTGGTTCAACTCCACAATCTTGTCGGAGGCTCCCAAGTGACACCTGGACAATCTAGGAGACACCACTCTCCAAGAAGTAACAAATGGTGTGTTGATGATGAACTCCTTGCTCTTGTGCTTCAAATGATAGTCTCCCCAACACTCAACTCTCTCTCACAGGATTTGGATTTGGTAGAAAGAAGATTTGAGTGGAAAGCAACTTGGGGAAGGCTAGAGATAAAGATTCATATGGTAGGAATGGAATATCTTGGCCTCAACACATGAGTAGGTGGTTCCTTCTCAAAAACAGCAAGTTGGAAGCGTAGGTTTGTTCTGATGGCTCTCTCCATGAATGAAGAGGAGGTGGAGGGGTATATATAGCCTCCACAAAAAATCTAACCATTACACACAACTTGCCAAACTCGGTGGGAACGAATTGATAAACTCGGTCAGACCGATTCAGCAAATCTAGTGACCGTTAGGATTTTCGGTGGGACCGACATGCAAATCGGTAGGACCTATGTGGTAAGGGTTAGGGCATAACATAATCTCGGTGATACCGATTACACAAACTCGGTGAGACCGATTTTGGAAATAAGCTAACCAGCGAGTTGGTCAGGTAAACTCGGTGGGACCGATTCGCTCTTTTCGGTGAGACCAAAATGTTACGAAAAGGAAACAGAGAGTTTACATTGCAATCTCGGTGGGACCGATCGCTCATCTCGGTGGTACCGAAACGTTACGAAGGGAAACAGAGAGATTACAATCCCATCTCGGTGAGACCGAGATCCCTATCGGTGAGACCGATTTGCCTAGGGTTTGGGGCAGTGGCTATGGCATCTGAACTCGGTGGCGCCGGATAGAAAGAATCGGTAGGGCCGAGTTTGACTTTTGGTTTAGGTCATATATGGATATGAGAAAGTATTTTAGGGTATTGGAGCATATCACTAAGCACTGTAGAACAAGAAACTCATTAAGCAACACCTCATCCCTCCTTGATAGTATTGGCTTTTCCTATAGACTCAATGTGATCTTGGATCACTAAAATATAAACTGTAGAGTCTTGAGCTTTTGAGCTTGATCCAATCCTTTTATCCTTAGCATTTTGAGGGATCCACTTTTCTCATCCATGCCATGCCATACATTGAGCTTTTCCTGAAATATTCATCTTGGGATGATGTTAGCTCAATGAGTTATATGTTGTTAGGAATTACCAAAACCACCTAGGGATAGTTGCACTTTCAATCTCCCCCTTTTTGGTAATTGATGACAACATATAGATCAAAGCTTCGACAAATGGTAATAAGAGTGAAAAACATTGTCGCTTTGAGAAGTATGTGATAAGCAAGAGCTCCCCCTAAATCTGTGCATAGTTTAAGATTTGCTTTGGACTGCAAATGCACAAGGAGTTAGGCTCATGGGTAACTCTTCCATGTCACATACATCTTGGTGGAGCACTCAAAATGATAATGATTGAATACATGCACTCATCACCAAGCAAACTGAATGATCATATAGAGATAAAAAGGATAATGTCATCCAACAAGCATAAATGTAGCATATGATCAAACACATGATCATCCAGGTATCACACAGACATAATGTATCTCATACAAGCAAATAAAGTTCAACCACCAAAGCAAGAGAGAACAAAAAGCAACAGTCTCTCTCGAAGCCTATGATCTATACATTTTTCTCCCCCTTTGGCAACAAGTTAACAAAAAGTTCATAGAAAATGCATAGTACTAAATCGACTCTCAGGCTTGATCTTCAGGTGGTGGTGTAGACAGAACGCCAAGGACGAAAGCATCGCTTGATGTAGATGGAGCTGGAGGAGTAGGTGCCGGAGCTGGTGGCACTTGAAGCTGTAGCTGGTGCGTATGAAGTGGCTCGATGTCCGCCACCGCACTAGCACTGATCTGTGAGCTCTAGGCACTCGCCAAATGCATCTGTGGTTGTCTTGCCCTTCCTCTCCTCGCATATCATCCTGAAGTTGCTCAACAATGATCGGATCTCGCCACCTTTATATCCATGTCATAGAACTTCTTCTCCATGATCCTCTCCAAGCTCTCCTGGTTTCGAGTCAAGGTGGCCAGCCCCTTCTCAATCCTCAGAGTGGATGCAATCAAGTAGCCAAGTTGATCCTGTTTGCTCTTCAGAAGGTACTGAGATGCCTCTTCCATTGTTGGCATCTTGGCAGCCTTCTCTGTCCTTGCCTTCTCCTTTTTAGCTTGTGCTTGCATTAAAGATGGTTCATCTTCATCCATAACCACTTGGTTGTCCTCAAAGTCTGGATAGATAGGCATGTGCTCCTTATTCAACAGGTATGTGCCTGTGCCCATCTTGGAGTTTATCAGCTCCTGGATCTGTGGGGCACATCCACAACTTCTTTTCTGGTCAGCACCTGTCCTCTTGATAGTCTCAACTATAAGGCTCATGACCTTGAACTTCTGTGGTGCATCAAATATGTGTAGAAAGTTTATTGCATGGCCTTTGATCATTCTGTGATCACAAGACTTGGGCAAGAGAGTGTGCCTAAGGATCCAATTGATTGTAGGCAGTCCTGACAGCAAGTGTTTCACTGAACCAAACTTGTGAGTCTCAAGATCTGCTTCAGGAATCTCTTTGTACATATTTGCCATAGAGTTGTGATCCATCTTTTTCTTGGCATTGATCAGATTGGCCCATTCCTCAATAGTTGATTGGTACCTTGTACATTCAGACATTCATACTATCCTGCCATCTGGATAGAAGTGTGATGTGGAGTAGAATTGCATTATGAGCTCCTCATACCACTTTGTGAGCTTCTGCCCAACAAAGTCTGCAACTCCACAAGCACTAAAATTGTCATACACACCAGGATAGTGTTCTCATTCTCCTTTATGTAGGTCCAGTCGACACCTCATGTCACACACTATAGGCGTCTTGTCCAACAAGATTGTCTCATAGAAGTCCTGTTGTTCCTTGGTATGGAACCTGTAATCCACATCAGTCCTCCTTCTGGTGGCATATGGATCTGACTCTCTCCATAGCCTCAATCCTGAGTCTCTCCTGATCTTCATGTTCTCAGCCACAGGATGAGCATCATTGTGGTCTGGAATCTTTGGCTTCAACTTTCTCAGGATATGCTCTTCATCTTCTTCTTCTTCAGCAACAGTCTCAGGCACTGGGGCCTTGTTCTTCTCAGCAGCAGATATGTTTCTGGTATTCCTCTTTGGTGCAATCTTGGGTTTGGAGACAGCTTTGGGTGCTTCTTTGGGTTCAGATTCCAAAGATGCTTGGGTGGAGGCTCTGGCTTTAGACATGGGTTGTCTTCCTTCTGGCCTTTTGGTCTTCAGACCTGACTTAACTGCAGCTGAGCTATACTCCTTCTTGAGCACCTTTTTCTTTGAAATGGCCTCATCCTCTACTGCCACATAGTCTTCATCCTCAGATTCTGAGATTCTCTTCTTCCTTTTCCTGGTGGCTGCTTTGGGTAAGTGGCTGGGAGTGCTTCTGCTACCCTCATCTGAGCTGCTAGAGGGACTAGTTCCCTCACTCATCTGAATATTCTCCTATGACTTGTTCTGGCTGTCACCCTGATCAGACATGTTGCATACACTGACTGTGGACCCTGTGAATAGATATAGATGAGATAGAGTGGATGAGCATCACAAAATACAGAGGTTTTTGCAAACGAATGAGTCAAAAACTTAGTTTTAGTTTTCCAAAGAAAGCATTTCGGATCAACCGATTTGCAAACTCGGTGATACCGAAGCAGCTTTTGGAACCTAAACTAGTGAACTCGGTCAGACCGAGTCACCGTTTGGTGTCACCGAGACTGCTAGGGTTTCACAAAGTCCTGAACTCGGTCACACCGATTTGCAATTCTCGGTCAGACCGAGAACCACATGTGCAATGGCCTTAGTCGAATCGGTGGAACCGGGTTCTGCAACTCGGTGGGTCTGAGATGGTTTGGCGGAAACCTAACCCTAAATTTTCAGTTCATCTCTAATCTACGGAGTGTTTTGACTGGATAGAATAGTTTCAATCATGGCAAGATTCATGATGAACACAATGTGCTAGGAATCGGATGGGGATAGCACTGTGATCGAGTCCATACCCTAGTTCAGCGATGAACTCGCTACGGCGGCAACGGCGGGGTTGAATTCCGTTGACGGCAGCGGAGACCAGCGACTGGAGGCGGCTGGCGACAAGGAGACGATCCAGAGACCCTGGAGGCAGAGCGAGCTATGCGCGGGTGAAGGGGTTTGGAGAAAGTTTCCAAGTTTTTGCCTGTGAGTATATGTAGCCCGACCCTGTCGGTGTGACCGAGTGGAACAAATCGGTGGCACCGAGATGCATAGCTGTTGACCGTTACAGCAACTCGGTGTGACCGAAAAGTTCAAATTAGTTGCACCAAGATTGAAAACCTAGATCGACTTAGTGATCTCGGTATGTCCGAAATGGAGGAATCGGTCAGACCGAAACACACAAAGAAGTTTTGGAAGTTTAAGTGTATGACGAATCAGGGACTCCGAGTGCTCCTCACACAGAGTGGTTCGAATCTGACTTGACCAATTTTTTTAATGTAGCATGAATAGAGTTTGAGACAAGAAGAGCATAGATAGCTAGAGAAGGTTCTTAGGCATTCTTGTCCATCCACTTGGCAAAAGAAAAAGAAACCAATCAATCAAAACAACAAGTGGATGTCCTTGAATGACTAAAATATGCAACCAACATGCTCACACAATAAGATGACAAATGAAATATGTGAGAAAGCATGCACAAAAAATTCTAGCATCTATCAAACAATTGGTGATGACTAGGTCATCTATATATGAGTATATTGACTTAGGAGTCAAATGAGAACATTTGATCATAGGTCATACTCATCGTTTAAGATCTAGTGGGGTTACCACTTTTACATAATGCATTGATGTGTTCACACCATTAGAGTTGCTTTAGCTCAATTCTTTAGAGTAAAGCTCCCCCTAGATGTGAGATCCCCCCCCCCCCCCTTAGAGGGATGAACTAACCTTGGGTTTTGTCGATGATGACTTCATGTAGGTGTTGAAGATGTGGATGCTCAATGTTGATGAAGATCATTTGGAGCAAACCTTTTGGAGTGAGTTGCACTTTCAATACCTACACAGGTTAGTCCCACCACTACAAAAAAAGACACATCCATGACATTTTGGGCCGAACGAAAAAACTTTCTGTCATACATATGACACTTCTATGACGATAATTGTGACAAAACCCGGTATCATCATAGATGTGGTGGGCTCCTCCTTCTATGACAAAAAATCATGACAGAAAATGGGCTTTTCGTCCTGGGCGGGCCGGAGACGCAGCTGCATGACATTCTTTGGGCCGTCCATGATGGAAAAAATCGTGGTAGAAGCGAGGGGGAGGAAAATTTCGGGGAGTTGCCGGTTACGGTGGGAGGCCGGGGGCGGAGCGATGCGCGTTTCTCTTGTATGTACGCACATGTGTGCGAGGCGTTGGCTCTAACTGAGGCCGAGCAAGGCGTTGGGCTCTAACTGAACCCGAGTGATTGCACTGCAGGCTACGCGTAACTGAACCCGAGCGATCGATCGATGGCTATTAACTGAACCCGATGGAGCGATTCCTTCGCTACTGCTGCTAGCTGAAGCCGATCGATGTTGCCTCTGGGATGAACAGTGAGCGTTGCAGTGGAGGTGGGGGGGTTGGATGAACAGTGAGCGGTGGCGTTGCCTCTGGATGAACAGGAACCCGTGGTGTGGAGGGCTGGATGAACAGTAGACGGTGGAGGGGTGGCCGTGGAGGGGTGGTTAAACATGACCCCGTGGTGTGGAGGGCTGGATGAACAGTAGACGGTGGAGGGGTGCCCGTGGAGGGGTGGTCGAACAGTAGCCGGTGGAGTAGCGCGCGGTGGAGGCTGGATGAACAGGAGCCCGTGGAGGCTGGAGGAGGTCAACGCTAGCCCGTGGAGGCTGGAGGAGGTCGATGGTGGAGATGAACAGATCCGTGGAGTCCTGCTTGCGGCACGCCACCCCCTCCCCGCTTCACCGTGGCGCCCAACACAAGTCCGTTTAAATCCGTTTTGCGGCACGCCACACCCTCCCGATGAACAGGACCCCCGTTTCGACCGTAGTGCTCCATCACAAGTCCGTTTCGTCTGTTTTGCGGTACACCACAACCCTCCCGATCAAACAGGAACCCCGTTTCGACCGCAGGAGGTCCATTTCCTCCGTTTTGCGGTACGCCAGGCCCCTCCCGATCAACAGGACCCCGTTTCAAACATGGCCGGTCGAACACAAGGCCGTTTCCTCCGTTGTGCAGTACGCCAGGACTTGTTTCCATCACCTGTTCCGTCCAAGCCCTCCCGATGAACACGACCACGCATTCCGTTCCGACCTAGCCGGTTGGATCCCCATGAACACGACGACGATGCTGTTTGTCCATTGTGACCCAGCCATGTACGTATGCGTGATAGGCGTTAGATACCATGCCCATATGTACGTACGTGGCCGTATTTTCTATCTTGCACCCTCGCCGCTGTACGTACGGGTACATGCTACGTGCGTGCCTCTACTACGACACGTGCGCGCCTCTACATCCACCAGTATATATGTATGTACACGTTCGCGACCAGAATGACAATGTTACGTTCGCTTCGACCAGGTGGGTCCCGACTGTCAGGCACTTCCTTGCGTGCGATGATGTAGCTGGTGGGTCCCAGCTGTCAGGGGGGCGAATCATTTTTTTTTCGGACGCACTTCCTTGCGTGCGAAGATGTAATTGGTGGGTCCCAGCATGTGGAAGCGTTTTTCGCTAAATACGGTGGCCCATCCGTGGGTCCCCGCCGTCGTGGAGGAATAATTATTTTGCGTGTAATAAGGAGGCACTTCCTTGCTGCGGTCGTGGACCCAGCTGTCAGCCTCTCCACATACAGTCCACGTCCGATCGAAGCCATTCCTTGACCACGTTGACCACGCCGCACCGAGAGCACCAAGGCGGTGGACGACGGCGAGGCCTAGGAAGGGGACGACGCGGAGCCGGGGAAGACACGGCAGTGGATGCCCACGCCAGAAGAGTATGAGGGTTCACTCGTTCAGCTGTGGTGTGAGGCTGCCGTCGCCGCAGAATAACAGGGGGTGTGGGTGCGTAGAGGGATGGCCTGGCCAGCAGTGGGAGTAGTAGGGGGCGGTGAGGCCTCCGCGGCATCACAGCCGGCCACGGACGGCAGGAGCAGGTGGCACGACCGGCGAGGCTTTGGGCGGCTGGATCAAGAAGACCAGAGGTTGAAGAAGCACTACGGCCGTTGGATGGACATCATACGGTCACTGGAGCTAGAATCGTTCATATATTGACTAAAGTTGACAAAGGCCTCCGTCCCAGTCAACTTAGTAGGCCCACAAGTCAGCCTCTCACCAAGGTTGGTCCCAGCTAGCAGGGGGTATTCATTTTTTTGTGCGTAATAAGGAGGCACTTACGGTGGGTCTGAGATGACAACGGGGGGGGGGGGACGTTTTTTCGCGAAATATGGTGGCCCGTCCTGTGGGTCCCAGCAGTCAGGGGGAAACATTTTTTTTGCGAAATACTGGTAACCCGTCCGGTGGGTCCCTGCTGTCAGGTGGATGAATAATTATTTTCCTCGTAATAAGGAGGCACTTCCTTGCGGCTGCTGTGGACCCAGCTGTTAGCCTCTCCATGTACAGTACTCGTCCGGTGGAAGTCGGTCGTTGACCACATTGACCACACTGCGCCGAGAGCACCACGGTGGTGCACGATGGCGAGGCCTAGGAAGCGGACGACGGGGAGCCGGGGAAGACGCGACAGTGGAAGCCCGCGCAGAAAGGAGTACGAGGGTTCATTGGTTCGGCTGCGGTGTGAGGCTGCCGTCGCTGCAGGGCCTGGCCAGCGGTGGGAATAGTAGGGGGCGGTGAGGCCTCTGCTGCAGCACAGCCGGCCACGGGAGGCAGGAGCATGCGGCACGACCGACGCTGCTTTGGGCGGATGGAGCAAGAACACCAGAGGTTGAAGAAGCACTACGGCCGTTGGATGGCCATCGTACGGTCACTGGAGCTCGAATCATTCATATTGACTAAAGTTGACAAAGGCCCCCGTCCCAGTCAACTTAGTAGGCCCACAAGTCAGCCTCCCACCATGGTGGGTCCCAGCTAGCAGGGGGAGTATTCATTTTTTTGTGCGTAATAAGGAGGCACTTCCGGTGGGTCCGAGCTGACAGCGCGGGGAATGTTTTTTTCACGAAATACACTGGCCCATACGGTGGGTCCCAGCAGTCAGGGGGGAAACGTTTTTTTCGTGAAATAAGGTGGCCCATCCGGTGGGTCCCTGCTGTCAGGTGGAGGAATAATTATTTTGCGCGTAATAAGGAGGCACTTCCTTGCGGCCGCCGACCCAAATGTCAGCCTCTCCACGTCTGAGACTCTTCCGATGGAAGTCGGTCGTTGACCACGTTGACCACGCCGCGCCGAGAGCACCAGGGTGGTGGTCTGGACGACGGCGAGGCCTAGGAAGGGGACAACGCAGAGCCAAGGAAGATGCAGCAGTGGTAGCCTGCGCGGAGAGGAGTACGAGGGTTCACTGGTTCGGCTGCCATCACCGCAGAATAACAGGGGGTGTGGGTGAGTAGAGGGATGGCCTGGCCAGCGGTGCTAGTAGTACGGGGCGGTGAGGCCTCCGCGGCATCACAACTGGCCACGGTAGGCAGGAGCACGCGACATGACCTGCGCTGCTTTGGGCGGCTGGAGCAAGAAGACCAGAGGTTAAAGAAGCACTACGGCCGTTGGATGGACTAAGTTGACAAAGCCCTTGGTACGCGTCAACTTAGTAGGCCCACAACTCGGATTTGGTAGAGAACATATAGCCCATTTGCGATTTGTAAGAATGTACAACCCATTTTTCAATTCTAATGGAATTTACTACAGCCCATTTACAGGTTTGTTAAAAGTACATCCCAACTTCTAGGTAGGACAACGATTAATAATTTCAAACATTTTGATGGGATCCGAAGTATTTTTATCCGAAATTTCTAGTCAGGTTAAATATAATTTCGAAATAAAGTTGTATCACGTTAAAATCCAACGTAATATTGTGCGCGCAACAAGTAATGAAATTAAAATTTCTAAATTCCAAAAATAATATATTTTTCAAATTAATTACGTGTTTGGTGCATAGTAATTGCCCGTTATTATAATTACATCCCATTTATTATTTCTTAAAGTCCATTTTCTTGTTAAGCCTAATGCATACCTCCTAGGAAACTTTGCAGCCAAATGAGGCGGATAACAAGTTGACCGGATATTGTGTACAACTGTCGGCCCGCTTGCATTGCTGATGTTGAAAAAAAGGCATGTGTAGTACAGTACAACCTAACATGGTTACTCAGCCCACATTCAGGGACGCCGGAAAGGCCCAAACAAGGCTTCTGTACAACATTTTGAAGTCACTGAGCTCAGTTAATAACTTAAGAAAAAAGTTAGGTTACAGTGGAACCTAATTAAAAGCTGTCACGAGCAAATAAATAATTCAACGGGTCCCACTTGTGCGTGTGCGCGTGTGTGTGCGTGTGTGTGTGTGAGAGAGAGAGATAGAGAGAGAGACCCATCGGTCGATGCTCGTAAATACATCTTTCAGCCATATGCATTGCTGATGCTCAGGAAAACTTATATAGTTGACACAATCATATAGAACATCATAGCACACTGAACTTGCATACAAAAATTTCACGCAGCGCACAATCAGGATGGAAGCAAAGGATCGCTACGGAAGGGCTATGTTGAAACCAACGAAGTCATACATAACGGTTCATCGTCTTTATAATGATGGGGAAATATCTTGAATGTTGTGCAAAGAAAACAGACAGACAACACAATAAGTTCTGCTAGCACATTAAGTGTAGCGACCCGACCTCAGATGGTCAAGCCTCTGTGTATCTGTGCCATCCACGACCAAAGTCTTTCGCACACACAAGACATCAATGTATATATCAAAGTGCAATCACATGTATAAATAACGTAAAATGATATATACCTCATAATACTCAGCGGAAACAATCAAACGGGTGTGGAGTCCCATCAACGCCATCGGCAGGTTGAGTGTAGACCGTAACCCTGTACCGTAACTCTTACTCGTCGAAGAAAATCCTGCAACATGATACGTTGCAGCCGTGTAGGTCAGTACATTGAATGTACCGGCAAGATCATAACATGAGAAAACAGACGGTAAACTATACTATATGTAGTATGGCTTTGTGGCTCTGTATCTGAGTTTTTGTTTGCGTAAAAGCTGGTTTTATTTTCCCTACATCAAAGGAATAAATGAAGTATGTACTATGGAGTTTTCTATCATGACATGGTTCCGCCAACCGATGTCTCATAGCCCAAAATCATCATAAGTTGCCCACAATTAAGTTATCAATCCGGTGTTGAGAGTTCCGAGATAGATCCATGTCCAGATGCTCAAATTGTCCGTAACCGAGGACACGGCTAATCGATTAGGTTTTAACCCTCTGAGAGGTTTGTACACTTTACCCGCAAGATTCGATCCTCTTTTACGCTCTCGCACTTCGGGTGTTTGAGAACAAGATGACCAAACATGGTCTTCCAAGAGTTCCTCGACCACCGTCCGGTGCTCATCCAATCCTACGTAGTTCTACATCTGCTAGCACCGTCCCAGCCAGAGTCACAACTAAGGTCAACCAAGCCAGAGCCCATAGTGACTTGCGGTTGCACGATAAGCTTCGGGCATGAAGTATTCTTCCGTCTCTTTGAGTCTGGGTGAAGCTTTCCGCAAGATGTCATGGCGCTTCTCCATGCATCCCGCCAACCACTGGTTTCTCCAGGTGCCCACAACCGCCCTTCACCCAAGAGTGTGTATTGAATTCTTGTCTCGAGTCTTGAAGTATTGAGGCCTTGAAGATGCAGTCCTTGCAGATTCCATCATGGAGTTGTCGCCATTGACATAGATCCTCCATTCTCACACCACTCCGAAGCACTCATACCAACCCCGCCTACTATAGCGTAGCATTAAAATAAATAACGTCCCCGGCTTGGTAACAGGTGATGGGTTCCTACCTCATGCATACTACTCAACTACAAGGATTCAATATCACTATCGGAGGGTTGTTGCAAAGATGCCACTAAATGCAATAAAACATAGGTATGAAAGCATGGTCAAAGTGAACTTGCTCGGTAATACTTGATGAAGATAACAACGCATCGAAAAATGACTTGGTAGAACTAATCATCACTCCGTTGAAAATCTATATAGTCAAACATAGCATTCACATAAGCAAACATCCTAGCAACAATTCTAACACTCATAACAATACTCAATCAAAATAAAAGCGACAAATAAAACCAAGTCGAAAACCAAAGGAAAAACTTCGAAAAAAAATTCAAGGAAAACTAGTGGTGACCAACTCACACAAATCTTAACATACCATCACTAAATTACTCTAATAATTTTTTCTACAGCAAAGAAAATATAAATCTAATAAAATAACAAAAAATAAATTACTAATTTAATAACTAACAAAAAGAACTAATATAAAACTACTATAACTATCTAGTTAACACTAGGAAGCTATAACAACTAACAAAACACTAAGATAATAATGCACAATACTAAAATATTTATGAGAACTAATTTACTTCTAAATAACAGAATCAATCGCAACATAGATTGAAGTGTCAAAAGAATTACTTTTAAAACTAATAAAACTACTTTTTTATCAACTATCACGATGAACTAAACAAGCAAACACAAAACCAGTAGCTAAACACTTATAAATAACTACCAAAATTTAGCTACTGTAGTATAACAGAAACATATAACAACATGTAAAAATTTACAAAAAGAATTAACTAAAATAATTAAAACACTAATTATATGACTAAAACAACTACATAAGAAAAATAGTAATGTTTTTAATAAAACCCTAATTTAAAATATTCAAAATTACCAAACTAAATCCTACAGCTAAACAATACCACAAGTGACCAGGAGCAAAAAGAATTAATTAAAAACCTATTTTTAAACTCAAGTTATGGCCAAAATACTAATCTGAACAAAATTTATCAAATTCAATTTTAAACTACTCAAATTTGAAATCCAGAGACACTAACAGAAACTTCAGCAAATTTGTGACACATAGCAATTGGAATCACTCAAAAATACTAAAACCTCTAAACGATATGAATTTTATAAGATTGCTATTTTCTTAAAAAAAATGAATTACGGGATTTCGTGGATCTCACCGGAGTAGTCGTCGGAGTTGGGGAAGAAGATCGGATCCGATGCTGCGGTTGATCCTAGAGGAAAGGAGATCACGAGACGGTGGAGAGGAAATCATATAAACCTCAAGAGAGGTCGAGGCGGCCAAGGCGGCACTTGGCGGCGGTGGTGGAAAGCTGCTTCTTCTGCTCAAGAGAGGAGAGAGAGGAGAGGTGTTGGTTTGATGTGTTGGAGGGGGTGCTTGGGTATTTATAGTGGGGAAGGGAGGGTTTGCTTGGGGTAGGGGACAAGAAATAGACTAGGATTAGGAAACAAAAGGAAAAGATCTAAAACAAATCGAATAAACGGAAGTAGGAAAAGAATCCTACTAGGATTGGAAAAAGGAGGCTCCTGGCTCCCTTGGTGTGTCTTGGCGATGGCCTTGTGGCCGGCCGTCACAACCTTGGCCTTGGGCCTTGGCCCTTGTTCAAGGGTGCAGCGATTTTTTTTAAGAAAGAGACAACAAAACAAAAATAAAAATTTTATATAGGCATATAATATATCAAAATTTTCAGAAAAAGATTTTCTACAACATGAACACTATTTTATCTTGAAATGAAATACACACAAATTTTAATAATTCACACAGTGCTACTGGTCCAATAAAATCCAATAAAATCATTTTTAAAATACCAAAATGACTTCAAATTAATTTCTCTCAATTTTGTGATGTAGGGAATCATGTTACCCTATTTTCCATATATTTTGTTTTTGGAGAAAATAATTTGAATACAACTCAAATAACTCCAAATTGGAAATAAATTCAAAAGAACCTTGAATTTAATTCTTTTAAAACTCCCAACTCATATTTCATTTAATTTGAAGAAGTCATTTTATCTTCTCTCGTGAAAATTATTGAGTTGCATAAAGTTTCAGAATTGGAAATATTTTCCAAATGAAATTCAAATATTTTCAACACCCTTGTCATTTAAATAAATGGAAGAAGTCATGTCATCTTCTCTCCGTGGTTTTGTGATGAAAAGAATTTGAATCCCAAGATCATAAAAGCAAAATGAAAGTTTGGGAAAGTCCTTTATTCCTCTCATTTAACTTTCAAAAAGTTTCAAATTCCACTCAATTTCCCACAATCAATCACTCAACAATCAAACAAACAATCAGAGTTATTTTTTAATATAACATTCCAAAATTTAGAATTTTGGGATGTTACAAATCTACACACTTAAAATGAATCTCGCCCTCGAGATTTGAAGAGGCTAGCAAGAAAGGGTTAGGGTTGGGGTCTTCTAGCAAATCCATTGATCTGTATGGTCTAGTGTGCTACCACACTTAGAAGCATGGTTATTGTTCCACCAAACTCATGTGCTCCATTCCTTTGGGTTGACAATGTCGTCTTCTCGATATTAAGGATAATTCCTTCTCTGGGCTCTTCCGTAGTGGCATAACCTTTTCCTCAATTCTTTTGTCCTTTACTCTTGGTAAGGTTATTCCGAGACTGGTCTTCATAGCTGACGGGTCTGGCGCCAATTCTAAACAAATATCGGTATCTCATGGTGGTTAACGATTTATGGTTTCCCTAGAAAACGGGTCTGGTTGAACCTCACCGTATAATCTACGGTTGGCAACAACTGCCGTGTACAAGGAAAAAATACCTATACCTTTCTAAGGTTTAAACAAGGTTTTGATCGTCGCCTCTCTACTATGGGTAAGTCACTCAGATTTTACCATCCCATATAGCAAAGCTTAATAATAAGAGTAAGTCGGTATGGTGATCAATCCATCCCGCACCCAAATCATTACCTTGTACATGGTTTAGCTTAATCTCGCATTCTAACACTCGGTCATCCTCACAAGCATTGCAGAATTTCTCTTGTCGATGAACCAAGTTCGAAAACTCCATTGATTCTGCAGGCCAAACAAACATCTATCGCTCCTTAACAACTCTCGTGTTTTATGTAAACTCCTATAGAATCGCTTGTTGATTCAAATCGTAGTCTATTCCCAAAATTTCTTTCTCCAAAGGGTACTTGATCCTTATTAATTCTTGGGCCTGTGGGTTATGGCCCACTTCAACACTAGTGCAGCTTTAACTCATCCTTGGGGTAACTCTCTTGTTCCATATTACACATCCTTTAAATCCAAAGAGTACTGCTTTTCTTCATACCATCATATCAAAAGCAAAACTCCAACTTTTTTTCCTTTGAACTACAGTCCGTGGAATATATATTTTCTTATCCAATAGTCTAGTCTTCTTCATAGGGTACTACCACCCTAAAAATGAAATTCACAAATCCATCCATAGACCATATTTCTCATATCCTCGAAAATGGTCAAAATCTTTGTTCACAGAGTAACAACTCCAACAATTAAACATATGAAAACATGTCACCTTAACTTTATTGATTTCATGAATCCATTACAAACTCTGAGCACCCATTACATAACTCAACTCATTGAACTCATGAAAATGAAATTGCTTTCTACTACTCTTGTTTCCAATATTAAAATTCCAACTACTCAACTCCAGCTTTCATCTTGTTGTGACATTTAGTAGCATAATGTCCTGCTTCCTTGCAGCGAAAACAAATGACTTCCGACATGTCTCGGGGCTTCTTTGTGATTATGTAGGCTCCTTGGATTCTTGGCTTCTTTTCTGGACATTTACTAGCGTAATGACCTAAATCCTTGCACCTGTAACAAGTGATATGACTCAGGTCCTTCTCTGCGAAAATTGTGTTGTTCTGGGGTTGCCTTCTTTTTCTCTTCCTGGATTTCTCTGTAATGATCAGAGCTTCTATTTCCCGAGGGTCAAACTTCACTTCGCCGTCGGAAATATCCCATACTCTTTTCTTTCCTTGGTGCAATCTGCGAAAAATGTCCTTCTTCTCCACATGAATAGCGTGCATTGGAGTAAAATCTGTTGAGGCCTTCTCCATCGTGGTCTTCAACACATTCCTTCATCACAGGTTCTTTCATAACTTCTCGGAGGGCTTCTTTCGCTCCTTCTTCCTGCTCCTGAATAGTTTGTTGCACCATGGGGTAAATGTGACACTGGTCGGGTAGTGGGTGGTTCCTTCACACAAGAAACAAGTCACCGACTAGTTGGGCATTCCTCACCGGGTGTTTCTCCTCACAATGAGGGCATCCATCCTTGTGTTCCTCCTGGGTGTGTCCTATTTCTCCACAAATCTTGCAGGCACAAGGTTTCTTCTTTGGGTTATCATAGTGCTTCCGGATGAGACGTGATCTCAACAGGGTCTTCTTGAATTCCTCCCAAGTTCTTGCTCCATTAAATCCTTGTATGGCTTGATGCATTTTCCACCAGGTTGCAGCACTTCCTTCAAAGTACTGAAGAGCGTAAGATACTTCATTCTTCCTTGAAACCAAATTGCTCCCGAAGTGATTTTCCATGTTCTGCATCCATAGCTCTACCTCCGGCTGAGTCTTCGGTCCAGAGAATATCAGTCCAACTTCATTCATCATCTATGGGATCCAAAAGTTTTGGGATGAGATATGAGAGAGGTGGGGAGGGATATACACACAATACAAACAATAGTTTTTGAAGAAACAAGTTTTATTTTGGGGCTGTCGGAAAACATCAAACAAATGACAGCTTACAAATCATCGCATCTAACGTAGGTGTATAACAGGGGTTTGGTCTCTAAAGGTCAAATAATTCTTCAGGAACTTCAAATTCTTCAAGTCTTCAGAGTCTTCAATTGTTGCAGCTGCAATTTCTTCCAACGCATGGTGAAATCCTGGTTACTTTGAAGGGTCATCACCTGTCCGATATCTTTCTTGGAGCGGCTTCAGCTTGATCCTTCATGTGGTCAAAAGGAAAAGGGTATATTCTAACTATTTGAGGTGAGAGTGTCTATTTGATAAAATCTGAAAAGATGAGAAGTAAGAGTCTTTTTTGAAAATAAAGTTTTAGAAATTTCCTGTCCTAGGGCTTTCCGGTTTCTAGGGTCACGTCCTACAGTCAACATGTGCTCTGATACCATATCTCAGAGTAACCCGACCTCAGACGGTCAAGCCTCAGGTATCTGTGCCATCCCTAACCAGGCCGCTTTGGGCGATTCTCCCAGAATCGTATCCTTCCCCAGCTTCCCCCAGAATCGCCCCTTCATATTTTTTGTACAATCCTAATTAATTAGACCTTAACTAGATAGGATTGTAAAAAAAATATGGTGTGACGATTCCAGAGAAGTTGAGGGGCGATTCGGGAGAATCGCCAAAAAGAATCGCCCCAAAGATGCTTGCACACACAAGACATCAATGTATATATCAAAGTGCAATCACATGTATAAATAACGAAATGATATATACCTCATAATACTCAGCTGAAACAATCAAACGGGTGTGGAGTCCCATCAACGCCATCGGCAAGTTGAGTGTAGACCGTAACCTGCATCTGTAACTCTTACTGTCGAAGAAAATCCTGCAACATGATACGTTGCAGCCGTGTAGGTCAGTACATTGAATGTACCGGCAAGATCACAACATGAGAAAACAGATGGTAAACTATACTATATGCAGTATGGCTTTGTGGCTCTGTATCTGAGTTTCGTTTGCATAAAAGCTGGTTTTATTTTCCCTACATCAAAGGAATAAATGAAGTATGTACTATGGAGTTTTCTATCATGACATGGTTCCGCCAACCGATGTCTCATAGCCCAAAATCATCATAAGTTGCCCACAATTAAGTTATCAATCCGTGTTGAGAGTTCCGAGATAGATCCAAGTCCGGATGCTCAAATTGTCCGTAAATCGGGACACGGCTAATCGATTAGGTTTTAACCTCTGCAGAGGTTTGTACACTTTACCCGCAAGATTCGATCCTCTTTTACGCTCTCGCACTTCGTGGTGTTTGAGAACAAGATGACCAAACATGGTCTTCGAAGAGTTCCTCGACCACCGTCCGGTGCTCATCCAATCCTACCGTAGTTCTACATCTGCTAGCACCGCCCCAGCCGTAGTCACAACTAAGGTCAACCAAGCCAGAGCCCATAGTGACTTGCGGTTGCACAGTAAGCTTCGGGCATGAAGTATTCTTCCGCCTCTTTGAGTCTGGGTGAAGCCTTCCGCAAGATGTCATGGCGCTTCTCCATGCATCCCGCCAACCACCGGTTTCTCCAGGTGCCCGTCAACCGTCCTTCACCCAAAGAGTGTGTATTGAATTCTTGTCTCGAGTCTTGAAGTCTTGAGGCCTCAAGATGCAGTCCTTGCAGATTCTATCATGGAGTTGTCGCCATTGACGAGATCCTCCATTCTCACACCACTCCCGAGCACTCATACCAACCCGCCTACTATAGCGTAGCATTAAAATAAATAACGCCCCGGCTTGGTAACAGGGTGATGGGTTCCTACCTCATGCATACTACTCAACTACAAGGATTCAATATCACTCTTGGAGGGTTGTTGCAAAGATGCCACTAAATGCAATAAAACATAGGTATGAAAGCATGGTCAAAGTGAACTTGCTCGGTAATACTTGATGAAGATAACAACGCTGTCGAAAAATGACTTGGTAGAACTAATCGTCACTCCGTTGAAAATCTATATAGTCAAACATAGCATTCACATAAGCAAACATCCTAGCAACAATTCTAACACTCATAACAATACTCAATCAAAATAAAAGCGACAAATAAAACCAAGTCGAAAACCAAAGGAAAAACTTCAAAAGAAAATTCAGGGAAAACTAGTGGTGACCAACTCACACAAATCTTAACATACCATCACTAAATTACTCTAATAATTTTTTCTACAGCAAAGAAAATATAAATATAATAAAATAACAGAAAATAAATTACTAATTTAATAACTAACAAAAAGAACTAATATAAAACTACTATAACTATCTAGTTAACACTAGGAAACTATAACAACAAACAAACACTAAGACAATAATGCACAATACTAAAATATTTATGAAAACTAATTTACTTCTAAATAACAGAATCAATCACAACATAGATTGAAGTGTCAAAAGAATTACTTTTAAAACTAATAAAACTATTTTTTATCAACTATCACTATGAACTAAACAAGCAAACACAAAACCAGTAGCTAAACACTTATAAATAACTACCAAAATTTATCTACTGTAGTATAACAGAAACATATAGCAACATGTAAAAATTTACAAAAAGAATTAACTAAAAATAATTAAAAACACTAATTATATGACTAAAACAACTACATAAGAAAAACAGTACTGTTTTTAATAAAACCCTAATTTAAAATATTCAAAATTACCAAACTAAATCCTACAGCTAAACAATACCACAAGTGACCAGGAGCAAAAAGAATTAATTAAAACCTATTTTTAGACTCAAGTTATGGCCAAAATACTAATCTGAACAAAATTTATCAAATTCAATTTTAAGCTACTCAAATTTGAAATCCAGAGATACTAACAGAAACTTCAGCAAATTTGTGACACATAGCAATTGAATCACTCAAAATACTAAAAATTCTAAAAGATATGAATTTTCTAAGATTGCTATTTTCTGAAAAAATGAATTACGGGATTTCGTGGATCTCACCGAGTAGTCGTCGGAGTTGGGGAAGAAGATCGGATCCGATGCTGCGTTGATCCTAGAGGAAAGGAGATCACGGACGGTGGAGAGGAGATCATATAAACCTCAGGAGAGGTCGAGGCGCGGGCGGCGGCACTTGGCGGCGGTGGTGCTGCACTGCTGCTGCTGCTGCGGAGAGGAGAGGAGAGGAGAGGTGTTGGTTTGATGTGTTGGAGGGGGTGCTTGGGTATTTATAGTGGGAGGGAGGGTTTGCTTGGGGTAGGGACAAGAAATAGACTAGGATTAGGAAACAAAAGGGAAAATATCTAGAAACAAATCGGAATAAACGGAAGTAGGAAAAGAATCCTACTAGGATTGGAAAAAGGAGGCTCCTGGCTCCCTTGGTGCGTCTTGGCGATGGCCTTGTGGCGGCCGGCGCTGCTTGGCCTTGGGCCTTGGCCTTGGCCCAAGGGTGCATCGATTTTTTTAAGACAGAGACAACAAAACAAAAATAAAAATTTTTAAATAGGCATATAATATATCAAAATTTTCTGAAAAAGATTTTCTACAACATGAACACTATTTTATCTTGAAATGAAATACACACAAATTTTAATAATTCACACAGTGCTACTGGTCCAATAAAATCCAATAAAATCATTTTAAAATACCAAAATGACTTCAAATTAATTTCTCTCAATTTCCTGATGTAGGGAATCATGTTACCCTATTTTCCATATATTTTGTTTTTGGAGAAAAATAATTTGAATAAAACTCAAATAACTCCAATTGGAAATAAATTCAAAAGAACTTTGAATTTAATTCTTTAAAACTCCCAACTCATATTTCATTTAATTTGAAGAAGTCATTTTATCTTCTCTCGTGAAAATCATTGAGTTGCATAAAGTTTTAGAATTGGAAATATTTTCCAAATGAAATTCAAATATTTTCAACACCCCTTGTCATTTAAATAAATGGAAGAAGTCATGTCATCTTCTCTCTAGGGTTTTGTGATGAAAAGAATTTGAATCCCCGAAGATCATAAAAGCAAAAATGAAAGTTTGGGAAAGTCCTTTTATTCCCTCTCATTTAACTTTCAAAATGTTTCAAATTCCACTCAATTTCCCACAATCAATCACTCAACAATCAAACAAACAATCAGAGTTATTTTTTTAATATAACATTCCAAAATTTAGAATTTTGGGATGTTACATTAAGTTGACGTACAACCCTTTCTAAAAAAAGTTCAGGTACAAAATTAGAACAGGTCACAATCAAATGTACTAGTATATCAGTGCTTCAGACCCATAGCTCGGATTTAACTAGTACTATCTGACAAGATTCAGTTGTTACCTCAAATTAGAGCACATCCAGGCAGCCAGCCCTGCCTCTTCTCCCAAAGAAGTAGTGGCCTCCGCCGCGCGATGGAGTAGGCCCTATGCCATCCATCGTTATGAGAAACACGGGGAAAGTCTGATGTTGACTCCTATAATGGACGTCGTCGACGAACCCTGGCACCAACGGGGGCGGCAGGACTTCGATTGACGGATTGACCACTTCTTCGACATGCACGAACACTCGATACAGGTACATCCCTAACGTGGTCCGCGCCGGCCTTGGTGGCGACGAATAGTACAACCCTGGTCCCTGCACCGGTATCTCAACACCAATCACCTTCGGTATGGTGGACGGCTTCTTCATCCATGCCATAACCGTCAGAGCCCAGTTGTCTAGAGGAACAAACATACTTACGAGCTCACCTCCAAGGTCGTTGATAAGCTCGTTCATGGACTCGCTGTTCCAAGCACGTCGAGGCATGCCGTGGAAGGTAAGCTTTGTTAAGAACTCAAGCTCAGAGGGCACCGAGTCCCATCCTGGGTGCCACCGATCAAAGCTCACCAGTAGCGCCATCGCAGAACAAACGCCGGAAGATTCGAACACACGATCGCAATAAATTTGTTCGAACTCGACGAAGAAATCAGCCGGTGGCGACAGACTTCGACGAGCAAGTCACTTATTTGGATGCCGTGCGCAATGCCAAGAGCTTTGACAAGGTCGTCCGGCGAGACGGGAGGCCGGTCGCCGTTGATGGTTACCATCAGCACTTTGCCGACAAACTGGTCATCAAGCGCCGCCATGCCACTGTTGAGCGACAGCACGCAGCGATCGAAGGTAGGACGGACCTCAGGATCTCCGGCTCGGAGATCCGCGTTGACCGGCGACATGATAGTGCGCTTGAGTACAGGGAGAACAGGAGGGGGATTTGGGGGAACTGGAGTAGGAATCGAGATTCCAGAGGTGGGGAGGGGCGGGAGACTGGGGATGAAAAGGTAGCATGAATTTCAAGCACGCGCCAAGAGCTCTCGGCGTGCAAGCGCACGAAAACACCGGTGGCGCCCACATGTCGGCCTAACAGTCCTTATTCTTTCTTTTTGGAGAGCCCGCCTTTTTTCAGGATCTTTGAAAGCCCGCCCGAGAGTCATAATTGACCTGTTTGGCATTATGCTACTACTCGCCCATATTCAACAACACCTCACCGCCCAAACAAGTGTACATCATCTAAAAGACAGTGAACTCAAATTATATAACTTGAAAAAGGAGATATACTCAACACCGGAGAATGGTGATGCCCTCATTTAGCCCACCAAGAGTTCGAGACAATAAACAGTTCAAACAACGATATATATACAACATTCAAACACCGACTAGTGACTACTATCGACATAAACAGAAGACATGATAGTTCATAAGAAGTCTTGCTACACCACCAAAACGTACCCATCTGCAGCTTTCGGACTCGTGATCCGCATTTAGAATGACATTCTAAATGTAGCAACTATTACATAGAAAGAGTGACATAGACGAGGATGACCAAATGACAAGGAATATGCATAACAAAAGAAAGAACTACCCATCCGTAACCAGCAGCAAAGACAACAAAGTCATTCAAGAGATGATCCAACACCATCATAATTTGCAGCCCCGCTTCAATGACGAAAGGATCCGGAGACACCAAGATTCCACCCTTCGATGCAACAGCCCAATTACCTATCAACCTGAAAGCTTGAACCACATCATCAGATGTCGAATTGAGACATCCAGGATCAAAGTTAATCCGGATGCCTTTGTCATTCTCACCTTCTTTTGGCTGCAGGCTGTATCGTTGACAATCAGGGGAGTATGCTCCTGAACTCCTAGGGCTCGCCGTGTAGACACAGTTTTCCATAGCAAACAAAGCCTCTCTGCCATCAAGGTCCTTGCCAACGGTGATCTCCTGGTTAATTGGATAATTGAGTCCGAGAAACATAGAGTGTGAACCAAGGCTGTTTACCCGCCTCCAACTAAAAAATCCTAAAGGCCCCAACAAGCTGGTATCCTGCTCATAGATTTAACAGCCACTGTCTTGATACTCACGTATTACACGGTGCTTGTACACAGGGGTTTTTGCAATATAACTTTTCCGCTCATGTGTCCGAATGATCATCGCCTTTTGTCGTCGCTCGATCGAGCGAGGAACCAGTTGTGCTTCCCTGTTTTTGGCAAAGGTGGTGTAATTACAAAGAGCAGAATCGAGGGACACCGGATCATATCAAAAGGACAGGCTTTGTTAATGTAAGTTCAGCATTGTTCGAGTATGAGTAGGATAATTCAAGAAACAACATTGATATGTCCTCTGTTGAACTGGAGGAAAATACAGGAAATGTATACGGGTTCGAAAATATAGAAGTGCCATGCATGGTTATACTCATGTTATCTCGCAATCGATTCTTCACAGAAACTACCATGTCATGCATGTTATGTAATCATGTTCTCGTCCTCACAAAAAATTCTTCAAGGTAACTAATGACATGCATTGTTATATACTCGTGTTCGTGGGCAAAATTTTGTGAGAATATTATTTTAGTCATTGATTGTCAAGGGCTTAATATAGGTATGTACACATGGTAAGCATTGCAGGATTTCACTACTTCCAAATATAGAGTTCTCCATATGCACATTTACTTCCCTAATGTATGGTTAGATGAAACCAACAGTGTGGTGCATGTTTCTACATCATGAAAATGAGGAAACTAATATGGCCATTGATACACACTCATATTTAGTAGTAGTATATAGATTACTGTAAAATAAGGATAATATCCATATATTCCTAACCGCTTGATTATTCAGGTACAAATTGGCTGTAATGACATGGTCACAATCGCATGAATTAACTCATTCCAAATATAGCTGATTTACGGCGCCTCTAATATATTGCCATAGTTCTACTCAAATTCTGCTCAAACAGGATATGCCAATCATCAAAAAAGTTCAAATAGTGTCGTATGCCATCATTAACATGAGACGGAAACAACTTACAACGCCGTCTCCAAAGAATACGTGGTGCCATCTGCTTTGTCGATCACGAGATGATGCCATTGTGTTCAATAGCATCACGTAGTGTGTATCAGCTTTGACGATGATCCACCGCGAGCCGAGTTGTTCCAGCTAAAAAGGCACCAACAGAAAGATAGGCGAGTCCGCGGTCGAACAAGGCAATTAGCTTGAAGTCTGCGTAATTCGCATGTCGTGTGGGTACTTGGCAGATTACAATCTTCTGCAAAACAAGGTCCGTCCAACTGACGTAGTAATCTAGATGACTTGGACCGCGATGGTAATACTCTATATAATCCAACGGAGGAAGGATAATCTCATGGGAGGTCTAGAAGTTCACGAGCACCAACTTTTTGCCGTCTTCTCTGAAGGCAGCCATCCAGTGGGAGTTCATGCCGACCCAGTACATACCTGCCAAGAAGTTTCAGGCGATGGTGATCGGATCGATGTCGAGGGAAATGATGTACGGCAAAACACTACATACCTGCAAAGAAGTTTCGGCTAATGGATATCGGATTGAAGTCGAGGGGCATCATGCATGCCTCCGTATCATGGTGAGCCAATCTCGCAAGACCAGATAGCAGCAAGCAGGGTGTCTTGAAAAGCTTAGGCCTCGCTTCGATGATGGCCGTGTGCATGTCCCTCGAGCATGCAGCCAGCCGCAGGGCGGTCAACATATCCATACATGAACAACAGAGGTCGAGGATGTTACTGGGGAGATTGCTCCAATTGCGGCTCATATGGATGTTGCGCGGTTCGCGTTCGGCCATTGTGGAGTTTGGAAGGGGGCTTGATTTACGGCGGAGAAGGATGTCGGTGCTGGAGCGGCTAGCGAGGGAATAGTGGTACTGGGGGAGGCGAGTGAGGCGACGGTACACGGGGACACAGTGAGATGGAGACGGAGACGGAGACGGTGAAGGAGATGGAGATGGAGTGGTGCTATGGGAGCGGAGAGGGAGATGAGGCGAGGCGCCAATGTGTCTGTACAACAAGCGGTGACAGATCGCACAAAGGCATGTGGTGAGGCTGACTTTGGTAACCCGAACACACCGCCTCGCCTGGACTAGTGTCAGGCGCAGGGTGTTGTCACTTCGCTGTGAGGACTGGATGAATATTATTTTGACCATCAAGTGTACCACAGTTGTACTACTACTACTACTACTACTAGTAGGAACATGAGTACTCCAGTATTCTATAGAGGAAATAGGTCTCCCGTGCTAGCATGCCTGTTCACTTCATCGTTTAGGTATCATCCATATTGTGAGCAGAACCAAATTCTCATGCATGCCCAATCAACGCCCTTCCGTGATGCATGCAGTGGTCGTTCTGGTGCATCAAGGATGGCATGCAGATCGTTCCACACTTGAGAAGAGGAAAAATGGAAAGGTAGAACACGGCAGTAGAGGAAGAGAACGCTGGCTAACGAGGCTGGGAGGGGATCGAGCAGGAAGTTAATGCTCCATGCCTAAAGGTTTTGGGAAAACCTGATTTTCATAAGGTGACTTATACTCACCTAAATGGAGGGAGTATTCCTTAACCAGAGAATGTTGTGTCTCCCACTCACAGGCTCAAAAAAAAAAGCTACAACACATTTTTTATCTGTTCGCATAGGTCCCACCTATCAGGAAGGATGGGCACGTACACGAATAGGTACGACTCCTCAGTCTACCCACATAGCCTTTTCGTTTAGTCTACCTAGCCATCTAATCAACTGTCTGCAAACCACTTCTCCCATTTACTTCTCCATCGGGAACCGATTTGCCTCAGCTTCTTCACCTCCCCTTCGTCTTCATTTGCATCCAAACCCCACTGCGTTCACATTGTTTTAACCTCTTTAAACAATCATCTACTACTTCAGTTAGATTAGCCATGTAATCCTAATTCTCCAAACCATAGCCCTCTGTTCCAGCGGTTCCAAATGGTGAAAGAGATCAAGATGCAGGTTTTTAGCGTCCAACATGTCCTCGTCGAAGGCTCGATGCGCCTAGTTGCCACTGTCACCGTCCACCCAAGGATTGTTCGGCAGTGGATCAACAATGTATCCAACTCCCTCAAAAAGGTAGAGATGAGGGTCATAGGTCTCGACGCAAAGTACACAGAGCGCACTGGAAGATCCAGTAGCGCCGCCGCCCTTCACCAGTGCCTCAAGATGATGTTTTGGTGTACCACATCATACACTCGCCTCCATACCAGGTGATCTTCACGATTTCTTGTCTCGGGAGGACGAATACTTCGTGGGGCAGCCATCAAGGGGACAAACAGAAGCAAGAGCCGTATAACCTTGATTTGAAAAGCATCGCGACCTACAAACCGTAATCAAAATTCCTGAGAAGATTGTGCTAAATGACACCATCCCTATTCGACGAAGCAAATTTTGTGCTCGGTACAAATCTTCGTAAGGGTGACGAGACGGTGGCATTAAGGTCGTCTCGATGGGAGAATTATCCTTGATGTACGAAAGGATAAAATATGCTGCCCTCGATGCCCGTGTCGGTTTTAGATAGCTGCAAGGTCCAAAGAGCTTGTTGCGAAGCTGTCTCCCACAGAGAATGAGAACAAGTAGAAGAAGAAGAAGAAGAAGAAAACGCTACACCAGCAGGAGGGCATTATGGATGGATGAACTATTTACTCTCTTGTAAAAAAAATTATTCCCTCTCAGTGTATATTGATATAGATGGACTGTTTCGATGGTGTGCATGTCTTTTGAACAGAGTAGTAGCATGTGTCCGCTTGACTATAAGGAACTATTTATCCGCATATATAGCTTCCTCTGCTACTCCTTCCAGTGATCGGTATACAGTGCATGTGTCCGTAGACATGACAGCTTGTCCATGGAAGTTCAACTACTGAGACCATCACGTTTCATCTCGCGATTCCCACAACGCCTCTCCAACCCACGACACCAAGCCCCCCGACGTGCGCCTCACCCCTCTTGGCCTCACCGCCCCTCTGCCTTTGTGTGTATGACATGTGGGCCACCTAAAATGCGGCGAGCATCAAGTTTCTACCACAGCCACCCGCGATTCCCACGACACCGCTCAAATCCATGAAACCACACGGCCCCCGACCTGCGGCTCACCCCTCTTGGCCCCACTGCCCCTCTGCCTTCGGGAGCATTATATGTGGACCAGTCACCTATCGGGTCCACATGTTATTAACTCAAAGGTAGTTGTAGTAAGGCGCTGAAGCTCAGTCCTGACGGCCCTGAGAGGGAAATGTAACTCCTGCGCCAGGGCTTGTGGTGCTCCCAAGAGCACCTAACTCGTGCCAAACTCGAGATTTGTTTCTTTACTATACATGCACGCAACGATTTAATGGACATTGTAATCTCAACATGTGATGGGGAGATCTAAATTTGAATTTGAAACTTATAAAATGAAAAGATTCAAAACAAATAAACTGGGAGAGAGGGAGTATATCGTAGGATGTGTCCCATACAAAATCAGTCCCCTGGTTTGTCACCGCGAAGATGCGGTTAGAAAGGAGCACAGCGTCTTCCTACTCGTACGGCAACAAATCGGCCATAGACAGCATGGTCCGCCATTGACTTCCATGTGCAAGGTTCATGCTATCTTTTATTCAATCTCACCGTGGTTCCATCATACCAATTCATGCGGTGGCCCGTTGCATGGCTGATCCCAATGTTGGACAAAGGTTCTACGGGAACGGTGTCACCGCTGTAAATGTTGTGCAAATTGATGTTGGTACCCTCCCGTACATATGCAAGCCAATCTCCACTCGCACCGAGCCTAGCCTGTGAAACAGTGGGCAGGGGGAGAATTAGGAAATGGACACGAAAGTAGTCTTTAGAATGCATTTACTACGTGATCAAACTCATCTTACCTTCTCACCGGAGGAAATCCGAGTGCCCCTCGACGTCGGCATCTCAAGGGGTGTCAACTTGCAACTACGGCCACGTCGCGCTGGAGAGACCCCCAAGGAAACATCCTCGTGCGTTCCACGGAACATCAAGATGCATTTGTATGAGTAGTTTATCTTGTGAGAGAAAAGGATGAACGAGGGAAGGCCTCTAGAGATAGAGATGGACACTACTACTACCAATGTGCTGGCCCGTGCGTTGCAATGGATCCAAACTAGTAGGATAATACTTGTTCACGTGCTTGAAATATAAACACTCTAGTTTTGATATACATGTGTCAGCAGACACGACAGCTTGTCCATGGAAGTTAAACCACGGCGACCATCACGTTTCTTGTTTCTACCACTGCCACACCCACACGCGATTCCCACGACGACCATCACGTTTCTTGTTTCTACCACTACCGCACCCACACGCGATTCCCACGACGCCGCTCCAACCCACGGCACGACATCCGCTGACGTGGACATGGATCCTCTGACGTGGCTATCATCGCTTTGCCCCGCTTTTTCCTTCGCCGACAGGTGGGACCCACGCTTATGGGTCCCACATGTCGCTGATGTAATGGTAGGATTGTTCGTGCCCCTCATCCCTCTCGGCCCCACCGCTCCTCTGCCTTTGTGTGCATGACATGCGGGCCAGCTGAACTGCGGCAACCATCAACTTTCTACCATAGACACACCCGATTGGACACGGTTTGCCTGCTCCGCTGCTGTGCTCCGATCCGTACTCCCGCACCATCGAATTTTCATCCAGCGGCTGTGACGCATTTCGTCCCGGGCATCAATCCTCAGCTGGAGTACTTATGTACTACCGGTAGTACCCGCCGGTGTGGCCATCTACGCCTTGTAACACCCCGACGCCCAGCTGGGGTACCCTCGCCACGGCCACGCCACCACCGGCCGGTTCATCTCGAACGAGTGAGTCGTGAACCACGCCACCACCATGAGAACGACATGTGGGCCAGCCGCATTTAAGGCCCACGTGTCATTGACTCATAGGCCGGGCACTAAGCCACTGAAGTTCGGTCCCGTGGGCCCCGAGAGGAAAATGTAACTCCTGCGGCAGGCCTTGTGGTGCTCCCGCAGTACGAGCTCGTGCTAAAACTGGAATTTATTTCTTACTATTACTAGTACTAGTAGGAAGGTACACGTGCATTGCACGCATGAGATTCTGGTGGTTTGTGCATTATGCTTCTACATGTGTAGTACTAATAGGAAGGTACACAGGCCTCCGGATACGGGCGAGGCCGCTCGGTGCTTCACCAACCTCGCTTGGCCCGACGGAGCCAGTTGCCGCCCCCAAGCAGGCGCGTGGTTCAGCAACTCGCCGCTCCAGTTCAGCTTGATGAGGAGTGGCGAGTTGCTCCACGCCGGCACGGCGACGAGTACGCGGTAGGTGCCATCGCTGTCGCGTCGTACCGCGCCACCAGTTTCTGCGGTGGCCGCGCCTCCCGTGTCTGTGGGCGTGCCTCCCGTGCCTGCAGCAGCGCCATGCAGGCAGAGACAGAAGCCGGGTGCGTGGAGAGCGACCAGTCCGTGGCCAGCTTCTCCCTGTCCGCCGCCATCATCGAGGAGAAGTAGAACGCGGGAGGCCGCCGCCACTTGGGACCCATGAAGGCCACCGCCGAGGCGATGACCGTGGATTTTTCAGGTGGTTTCTTTGCTTCTTCGTCTCTTCTGAGGACCTTCGTCGACCCCGCAAGTGTTTGACGGACATGAAGAAGACAAAGGGATCCGCGGGCGGCCATTTAGAACTAAAATAAGTCTAGATATATCCATTTCTAGGACAAGTATTTCCGGACGGAGGGAGTATTAATTATACAAGAGAGCCGGATTGGCACCTCTTAGTTCATGTAAATGTAATGAAATCCATCATGTTTATATGAAGATCCAGCTTTTTTATACGAAATCCTTCATGCTTATATGAAATCAGTCCGTGTTTGCATGAATTTCATCTGGTTGGTTAGAGTTGTAAAAATGTATGCCGCTGGCGTTTGATGTCGACCTCTGCGGAAGGAAGCGGGAGGAAATTTGTCGGCTGCTGTTGGAGATGCTCTTTATGCTGGAAATAATAGAGTGACATCCAATCCATTTGAGTTAATTGCCTGTATGATTGTCCCTCTATAAAAAGTTAATTGCATGTACATTGTATACGTGACTTGCAGGGTGGCTACAACTTCGTACAGAAAGTTAAAAAGAAACAAGTCCATCCTTAATATTCTAAGTACCTCAGGGTTCCACTGTCAAGACAAAGAGCGAAAAGAAGTATATATTAAATAAGTAGAGTAATATATAATATACAAATCTAAAGTTAAAAGACAGAATTGAACTCATGTCATCGCTATGCGAGCATCCGCGCTAACCAGCCCAAAGACATTTTTTTTGTAGACCATGCCGAGATATATCTCCATGTCTACTCTTATATATACTCCATTCGCTCCTAAATATTTGTCTTTTTCAGATTTCAAATGGACTACCACATACGGATGTGTATGTAGACATATTTTAGAGTATAGATTCACTCATTTTGCTACGTATGTCTTTTCATGAAGGGGTCAGATTTGTCCTTTATTTATTTATGAGGTATCCAGATGGCACTGCACCGCCAAGAAAAGAGGGTAACATCAAAATTATGGACGACTTTTTTGAGTATGTTGGTAAGGCCCGGTCATAGTCACTTGTTGAAATCTCTAAAGATAAATATTCCTCCGTCTGAAATAGTTGTCATCAAAATGGATAAAAGGGAATGTATCTAGACGTATTTTAGTTTTAGATACATCTATTTTTATCAATTTTGATGACAAGTATTTTCGGACGGAGGGAGTAGAAAACAGAGTTGGTGATGATGGTGTGCGTGCCATCCTGCAATATAGGCCGTCGGATTTATATCTAACGGATAGGAAAGAAACTATGGCAATTTTGCAAAATATACCCACATCGCCTCTCCATGTTCGCAAATAAGGCCTTCCTCGCTCAGCCTTTTCTCTCACAAGATAAACTACTCATACAAATGCATCTTGATGTTCCGTGCAACGCACGGGCAGCTAGCTAATTTCTTTTAAAGTAGTTGCTGTGATAATTGGGTTGAAGTGATGTGTTTTATGTCTGCCCCGAATGATTTCAGATTCATTAGTATTCCTCCATTCTAAAATAGATGACCCAACTTTATACTAAAGTTAGTACAAAGTAGAGTCATCTATTTTGGAATGGAGGAGTAGTAACAAAGAAAAGGTTGCCTTGTTAATTAACAGTAAAACAGGGTGAAAACTATCACATGAGGCCGGTAAAAACAAGGCACACTGGGTTTAGCGTCATCGTCACTACAGTTGTCTTGTGCGAGAAGTCTACATATCGAAGGGGCTACTGAGCGAGGCACCGAGACACAATGTTTGAGAGAGAAACCAATTGATAGATTATGATTAGATCGCGTTGTCACCCTTCTGCTGTCATTGTTGGGGGGGAGGGACAGAAGGCGACGAGTGTGTGCTGTAGGCACAGAGGCACAACTAGCGAGTGTGTGTGTGTGTGTGTGTGTGTGTGTGTGTGTGTGTGTTTGAAAGAGGAGTCGATAGATTATTATCAAGATCGATGTGCCACCCTACTCCTTCAAAGCGGGTAGTGTGTGTGTGTATGTTTGAGAGAGAATCCAGTCGATAGATTAGTATCAAGATCGAGGTGTCACCCTACTCCTTCGGTGCCGAGTAGTGTGTGTGTGTATGTTTGAGAGAGAAGCCAGTCGATAGATTAGTATCAAGATCGAGGTGTGACCCTACTCCTTCGGTGTTGGGAAGTGTGTGTGTGTGGGGGGGGGGGAGGGGGCAGTGACACTCACATATCTCTACTCTTGTAAAAACAGAGTTGGTGATGATGGTGTTCCTTCCATCCTGCAATATAGGCCATCCGATTTATATCCGACGGACATGAAGCAAAACATGGCAATTTTGCAAAAACATACCCACACCCCTCTCCGCATTTGCAAACAAGGCATTCCCTCGTTCATCCTTTTCCCCCACAAGATAAACTTCTCATACAAATGCATCTTGATGTTCCGTGCAACGCACATGGGCATATTGCTAGTAGGGAGAAGGTAGATAGCATATGTGTGAGAGACATTATTATACTTTGAGACATTAGTGGCTGTGGGTGGGCGGAATTAAAGGGTGGGCGTGTTAGACATAGAGAGCATGTGTGTTTCTGTGTGAGAGACTTGTAGGACGGGGTAGAAGGACAAATTTAACCCTGACGGAGGGAGAGAAATACATGAAGTGCGCGTGTGTGATTCCGATGCCCATAGGGAAATGAGATATGTATGCGTGTGAGAGAGATTGCACAATTCATTCACGTATCACTATCTAGCGAGCGTGGACGTGCATCGCTTGAAAATAGGTCAATATCTAATTCGTATCGTGGTCAAAGGTACAATATCAATTCAACGCTATAAAGATTGGACACTCACATATCACATTTTTTTCTATTTAAATAAACCTTTTTCAGTTGTGCATGCCAAAGTTGCAGCGATGTTTCTTCAAACAACCAATGTAGCTATCATGCACATGCACCATTGTTACTCTTGCATTCAAATTCATTAGTCTTGGATGATTTAAGTTTCTATTTTGAAGTAATATATATGTAATATTCATATATGAATTCAACGGTTACGCAATTTATGAAATGGAGGCTATGTAATCATATGAGGTAACACTTTTAAGTAGCTAACTACAATATCCATTTCTTTTTGTGCGCCTCTACACTAACACGTCAATGCATTATGTTTAAAGTAAATAACCAATGGCACTAAATTATCTATTTACACGAGAAATACATAGGCTGAGCATTTGATCCCTTTTTTTGTGAACGCGCCACTACACCGTCGATTGGCGCGCCGTGTGAACGCCAAGTTATCGGCGCATCATCCCGAGTTATTGTCTTTTTTAGGGTGGACTTCACACCAGTTATTAATCACGACGCGTGCCCTTGTACACAGTCTAGCATGACCTTCCCGCTAGCACGGTCCAAAATTAGTTGAAACTGGATACGAACGATCCCGCGGGCGGCAAAATCTCCCGCCTCCTTCTAAAATTTCCGCCACCTTAGTCTTTAGCATGCAAAATCCCCCTTTTGTCCTTGGTGCACGGAGACCAACAGTTACAATACCGCCCTCATCTACATGATAGGTCGGGGCTGCTTTGGTAACTTCCGGTTCCCCCCACTACACGCCACCCCCATTTCCTCTCCCCTCCTCCCGCAAAAACGACTAACTCCACAGCAATAGAGCATCTTACATCACGCCGTCCGTACTTCATCGCCCTTTCGCCCCTCCCCTCTCGAAACCCTAAACTGCTCATCCACCGGCGTACCATAGCCCATTCACTGCCAGCGGTGTCCACCTCGCCGGATCTGCTTCTGCGGCCGCATCTACCCCTCCCACCTCCCCTAGAAACAAGTAGACTGCTCATCCACCACGGTACCACAGCCCATTCAGTGTCAGCCTTCTCCACGACACTGGATCTGCTTCGCCGGTACTCTCATCAACCGTCGCGCATCTGCAGCGGCTCATTCGTACTCCAACCGGAGAGGCTTCGTCCACACCCCCCGGAGCCGCCCCACCGACGCCCCCGTCGACGGCCTCTGATCCTCTTCGCCGACACCTTCCTCAACCCTACCGGAGGCGCTTCGCCGACACCTTCCTCAACCCTACCGGAGCCGCTTCGCCAACACCAGCGTCAACCCGACCGGAGTAGCTTCGCCTATACCATTCTCAACCCTACCGGGGCCGCTTTGCCAACTCACAAGTCCACGGCCTCAGATCTGCTTCCTCGCACCCTCATCCAACCTACCGGAGCAGCTTCTGACGCCTCGTCCACGGCCGCAGATCCGCATCGTGGACACCACCCTTAACCCAACCACCGGAGCAGCTTCTGACGCCCCGTCCACGGCCGTAGATCCGCATCGTCGACACCATCCTTAACCCAACCACCGGAGCAGCTTCTGACGCCCCGTCCACGGCCGCAGATCCGCGCCGTCGACACCATCCTTAACCCAACCACCGGAGCAGCTTCACCTATGCCCTCGTCCACGGCCACAGATCCGCTTCGCCCACACCGTAGTCCAACCTACCGGAGCCGCTCCACAAACACCCTACTCGACAGTTCTAGATCTCCTTACCGGACCCCGACAGCCAGCGCAGCGTCATCACCCTCGACGCTTTCTAACCTGATTTCCACTGCTCGAGAGATGCCAAGCACCCGCCACGGCCTAGGTACTTGTCACCTTTAAACCCGCCTAGCATCACATGCCCGATGTACTTCAAATATACTAACCGTCATTGTTACCTGTTATGCAGCTGGCAAAACTACAAGGACGATGTTTCTTCCGGATCTAACAGCTTGGCCAACCAAGATCCTGGACCGAGGCATTGCTATGATCTTGTAAGCGCCTCTCTCTCTTGTATTGTTCTCGTGCTCGCCAAATGCTTTGCTAGGATTTTCACCAAGAATCCTTTGTGCGCATAATGATTTCTACTATCGCTACTAAATTAGATATATAGATGTCATACATGATACTACCTCGCACCTCCGCTCCTAAATATAAGTCTTTCTAGAGATTCCACTATAGGCTACATACGGAGCAAAATGAGTGAATCTACACTCGAAAATGCATCTATATACATCTGTATGTGGTCCAGATCGAATCTCTACAAAGACATATATTTAGGAACAGGGCAGACATTACACAAAATCGTAGGTGGCATGTAGGAATTCCAAAGCACTACATTAGGCTCCCTTAGAGTGCCCGCCAGTCCAGGATCTGAGTCATGGCTAGTTTATGGTATGCACACAATAGTTAATTGGTGGTTTAAATATGCAAGGGATATGCAATGTAGTATCATGTAGAGATGTCTGAAATTAGCCGTGTCAACTTGCAGATATGGTTACACAATGAAAAAGTACAAGATGTATGTGGCAATTTCATGGAACATCGCAAAAAAAGGAGAGGCAGCGGTGAGCCTATATAGTGTGCTATGGTACGTCACTCCTCCATTGCAATCATCGTGACATGTTATTTGTATGCCAGTTCTATTAGCCAAGTTTCTTAGGGACAGTTATTACGAGTAATCCTAAGAAAATAAGCACCTGTGAATATAAGCTCCATGTAATACGCCAACCAGTTCTTTTCATTGTGTTTTCAGCTTATCTTTGGTATGATCAGTGGAAAGTCTAGATTGCATTATATATATTTTTCATTTTGCTGCACATATGGAAATTAATTTGACTTGCAAACATCACAAATTGAACCCAGTGCAGTAATTAATATGATAGGAAAACAGACCATCACTATTTGCTCAAAATGCAAATACAAAGATACCATCTACTTGGCACAATCTAATTTGGTCAATGTTTTCCATAGAGATCCCATTGCCTAATTTAAACGAAGAACGCATGACCCACATTTAAATGAAGAACAATTATTTGTTGAAATTCGATGGTCCAAGTGGCTGGTTATTATCATATAGCAGCACCACCTGAAAGCATCATATAGCAGCAACAACAGCTCATAGCAACTCATCATACAGCAGCAGCAGTCTGCAATTCATCATATACCAGCAGTAGCTCATAGCAATTCATCCTTCAACAGCACCTCAAGGCCATGGCCTGGGAGGAGGGGAGGGGGAACAAGGTGCCTTCTGCCGCAGTGTGGCATTAGCCGTAATTGTGCAGCGCCCGCTGGAGTAGTGCGTTGGACGAACCACAGTGGAGCAGCTGCTGGAGACCGTGAGAATGAGGGGCGGCGCCAGAGGGAGGAGCAGCTAGGGAGGTTTGCCCCTACCCGCCGGCCATGTAGCCTAGCTGGACATAGCATCGTGGAGGACCAGGCCAGATGGGACCAGTGGCGACGGCTCGCTGGAGGAACCCTAGTGCTGCAGGCAGGGGATCGAGGTAGAGGGAAAGGGGAGAGGAGATGCAAGAGGGCAGGGCAATGAATGCTTGCGTGTTTGTTTTTCCTTGAGGGTCAGCTGTGACACAGGCGTCAGCCGTTGCATTTTGAGTGTAATATAGGTAGACAACAGAGTCATTTCACTATTCCCCTTCCCTTCAAATTTTAGTGAGGTTCTACCCGAAACACCCCCCCCCCTCCCAAAACGAAATTAGTTAAGCCCAAGCCCATAACTAAAAAATGACTTCTTTACATCTTTTATGGCTTATTTTGACAATATACCCGAAAAGGCGGAATCGAATCGCCCTTAACCTGCAATTCAATTGTGCGTGCAATGATGAATCACTCCTGCCGCTATCTCGTACATTTAGGCATCATCATACATGGCATAACCTAATACATGTGCTTTCCATTGTAGAATCTGGAATATGCAATGTTTATGTTAGTTCATCGCTGCACATGATGTTTAAATGCCCCTTAAATCTGGTCAGTAAAGTGATGGTCTTTAAGCCTCCTTCTTTGCTTCTTTTCTTGATATGTAATATTTGCTCACACATCTGTTCAATTTCTTGTTTGCATCAGCCAGCCATACTAGGACTGTTTGCTTTGATTACTTGTTGTTCTTGACCTAACACTCTAACAGAGCCTGTCAATGATTTAAACACTAAGGGCTGCTGTAGTGGGGCCTTGTCTAACTCATAGGTGAATAAAGGTTTGGTCAGACACTCAAATGGGCTCTCCAAGAGTGCCCGGAGATCCATTCAAGGTATGCCTAGTTTTTACATAGTGCATATAGTAAATGCTCATTTCATTGTGTGCAAGTGCAAGAGAAGTGGCATGTTTCATTATGTGGTGTTGTTTTGTTATAATCTCATCCTTTTGTGCTCACAGACTGGAAAGTATGCATATTTATCTTCCAAGGAGACGAGTAACTAGTTTGTGTCACCTTGTAAAGGGGGTGCAATGAAGATAAGATTGAGGATTTCCAAGTACAAGATGTTAGGAAGGAGCCTTGCAAGAGAAGTAGGAGTTGCGCTGAGCCTCTTCAACCTGCTAAGGTAAGTCACCGATGCAACTCAATAGTTCAATTCCTTGTTTGTTTCAGGCATAGTTAATTTTCTCTTTTCAATTGCTTTATTTGTCCTCACTTAATGAGATGCCCAAATAATTATGCCTGATGTTCGGTACTTGTATCACTATTAGTTGACATAATTAAAGGACTTACCATTTAATTACTCTGCCGAAGTCTGCCTGAAGCTTTGAAGTCTATTAACCAACTATTATTGCATGAGGCTCACAATCTAGTTTATACTATGCTAATGATTGCATAGTTTTGCCTGCTGTAGTATGTTTGTATGAAACCCTCTGCTGTTCATTATGCTCCCTAAGACTTTAATTGAGGTACAAAATGGCCAACTGCTTGCTTACTTACACGTAACATGCTGTCTAAATTTGTAACTTGTCTGTGTTTTCGATTGGGCCCCAACATCATGCTCCTCTGGTGAGCTAAGAGGATTTCGTATGCATCTGCATGCAGACTATCTTTTTATAATTTTAAAATATCACCGCTTATGCTTCATGACGTGTAACATTTTTTTTGTGAAAGTGACGTGCAACATTATTGTTAGTCTTGTTTTGCCATGTAGTACAATATAGTGTCTTGTTCGCTTCACTGTTGTAACTATATTTTTGCCCTAGTCATGTGTACTTACGTAAACATTTCAGGATGAAGTGACATCAACACAAAAATCTCATGCGGCAAAGCGGCATGGCCGTTATCGAATGATTATGGATTGAATTGAATGTGCTGATGTTCTCGAGCATGAACTAGAGGTGGCAAGACAACATGTACATGATTGTCAACGTATAATCAACAAGTTGAGACTGGACATGCAGGTATTAGATGCAGGAGTCAAAAAAATGAAACAAGACACCGAGGTAACCATGACGGAATTGGAGATTTTGTAGACTGAAATTTGTGCTATCTGAATCCAGCCAATCCTATTTTCTGAAGAGATTATAGCTCAAATGGAGTTAAGTTGATGCGCGTCCATGATGTATGAGCCGATTTGCCCAAAGGTATGTAATTTGCTGTTTGTGTATGCTTTATTATCACCGTGCTGCACTATAATGCCCAAAGGGTATAATCGGCTGTAATTTCTTTATTGTATAGTGTAGGATTATTCTACCTTTCTATGCCTTGATCTCTTTGTTGTATAGTGTATGCTTTTTAGAGGTGATAGTATTGAGTAGGATAATTCTTTGAATATGCTATATCATTCAAACGGGGGCCAACTCGCCCAACCATGGGCCTTCTACGCCTCGTAGGATCCATGGGCCTTCTACGCCTCGTAGGATCCATGGGCCTTCTACGCCTCGCAGATCCATGGGCATTCTACGCCTCGCAGTTGTCCATGGGCCTTCTACGCCTCGCAGATCCATGGGCCTTCTACGTCACGTAGGATCCATGGGCGCCGACTCATTTATGGGTCTTGTATCGCCTTTAGTGGGCCGTGAGACGGGCCTATAATGGAAATCGACGCTTTATTGGCTGACCATAACGGGCCGTTAATAGGCCGATTGGTGATGCTATGAAAATGGCCCAACAAACTAACGGACCACAAACGGGCCGATCAGAACGACGGGCTGAATTTGGCCCACAAGCAGAAAATGACAGTAACGGGCCGTAAGTAACCGAATGCTGCAAATAAGCCCAAGAATAAATGGGCTCTGAGAAGGCCGAAAGATAACATGGGCTGTAAATGGCCGAACTGAATAATGGGCCATTAATGTATAAAGCGATACACTGTTCATTACGGGCCAGTTTCACCACGGGCCGTTAATGGGTCTAAAGTAATACACTGTTCATCGCGGGCCAGTTTCACCACGGGCCGTTAATAGGCCAAGAGTTACATAGGGCCTCATATGGGCCGAAATACGTCATGGGCCATACATGGGCTAGAAGTGAAAACGGGCTCGAATCATATTGGATGGCCCAGATGACGCTACTGGGCCTAATTCGGATAGGGCGTAACGGGCCTTGGGTTAGTGGGCTGTAAATGGGCTATATGCGAACAGACCGTTAACAGGCTTTCCATGGGCTGGCCCGTCACCTTTTGACCAAGTCAAACGGGCCAACCTTTTCACAGGAATGGGCCTCTATTGGGTCGTGCCACGTGTCGACGTATCATAGGCGTCTTCTGTCCAATGAGTGGATGACATCTGTCCCAACAATGAGCCGACACATGTTTCCTCCAGCCAATGATGATTTTACACGTGGAAAATCCCCATTGGTCGGGGCTGTTAACGGGTTATCGGATCCAAAAACCGACCCGATAGCTTAACGGTGTTCCGTTACGGTGGATGCCACGTGTCGGTCACCCTTGACGAAAGCACTTCTATGGCACGCGATTTATCGTCATGGAAGTGGACACTTCCGTGATGTTAATTTTGGTAATGTCATCGAACACTTCTACGACAGCACAGGTATGACTATCTCGATTCTGTCATAAATTTGTCATGGATGTACATGCATGATAAAAAACGCGACCTACTGTGACAAACACGTATCATCACGGAAGTGTATTTTTTTGTAGTGCACAAGGAACGAACAAGGATATCCATAGACATAGAGTGATGCACACATAAGATGATGTCTATGAAACATTAGGTTACCTTGTCCCTTGTATTACCAACAAGAGGGTTTGTGACTCCTTGAACTAGTGCAAGATGTGGAAGTTGATTACACTTGTTGTTGCCAAAATGATATGAGTGAAATATGTTGGCGGAGTCACCCTCAAGAACTCTCTAGTTCTTCTTCTTCGGGATCCACATCATCTTGATGGGAATCCTTGGAGTTGTAGTCATACTTGATGAAGTAGAACTTGATGTAGTCTTGGGAACCCACTTGACCAAGGCCTGAAGAGCTTCTTCAAATGCATCAATCTCCTCTTGAAGCTTGTCCTTGCCTTTTTGCTTGTGGTCTTGTGGTGGAAGATCATCTTGAGCTTGTGTCCCCTTGAAGGAAGTAGGATCATACTTCTCGTGTTGAGGAACAAACTTCGTCTTGGGATATTGATCTTCTTCCCACTCAACTCCATTGGCATTGAACCTTCGTTCAAAATCAACACCTTGGTTCTTCTAGTGCCTTCCTTGCTTGCGTACAATTTCCTCAAATTGCTTACTCTCGGCAAGGCTCTTGTAAACACCTTTCTCTATAATTCCCTTCAATAAGCTATTTTCTTGCAGAGAATCATTAGTGGAATCAAGATAACTACTATAAGCAACAACATTTGATTTAGCATGATTATTTTTACTACTAGAGGAAGAATCCTTCTTGTTTTTGTTAGTGGACTTGACTTGAGGCATGTAAGTAGATAAGAGTAAACGCTTGGCAATGTAAGAAGAACTTTTCTTACGAAGATCATCATTGATTGCCTTTAAGAACTCATGCTCTTGCTCAAGATTGAGCTTTTCAAAAGCGTAACTTCTCATGATTCCTTAAAAGTTCTCGATGATCTTCTAAGATAGTTTCATGAGCTAACTTAAGAGTATTTAGTTCTTTAGTTAGAAGCTCAATCTTCTCCTTATCATTGTCATTCATTTTATCTTGATTAGCATGATTAATTGACGTTTCATCATCGTATTCATCACTAGAGTTGTCAACAAGTAAATCATCATCACCTAGCAAGTCATCTTCATCACTATTGAAATCAACATACTCCGGGTGTGTTACCTTTGGGCCTTTAGCCATGAAGCATCTTCCAATTCCTTCATTAGGTGAATCAAATATGTCATAGGAGTTGGTTGACACAAGTGCTAGACCGGCAACACCTTCATCTCGAGTATATTCGGAGTCGGAGTGATAACTTCTCTCGGAGTGATTGTCGGAGTCGGAGCCGGATACCCATTCACCAACATGAGCTTGATGTCTTCGTTTTGTGTAGCTCCTTGATGACTTGTCCTTCCTTTCCGAATCCTTGCTTCTCTGTGAGGGTCTTCATTCATAACGATCATCTCTACTCCTTCTCTCTCTGGTGGTGATTCTTCTCTTATACTTCTTCTTTTGGATAATCTTCTTTCTTTTGTAGGGTGCCGACACTCATTGGAATAGTGTCCTGGTCTTCCACAATTGTAGCAATTACGCCCCGACTAGAAGATCTTTTGTCATTGTAGGACCTTGACTTGGAGCTTTTCTCTTTGCTTCTACTCTTGTAGAATTTGTTGAAGTTCTTCACCATTAAGCTCAATTCTTCATTGAAGGTTTGTTTCTCACTTGATGATGTGGGGCTTCACATGAGGCTTTGTAAGCACCACTTGACTTGTTGTGAAGTTCCTCCTTATCCTTCAAATGACATCTCATGAGCAACAATTCTTCCAATGACTTCCGTTGGCTTGAGATCTTTGTAATTGGGCATCATTTGGATCAATATGCACACGGTATCATATTTTCCATCCAAGGATCTTAGGATCTTCTTGATGATGAATTTGTCGGTCATCTCTTCACTTCCTAAGCCGGCAATCTCATTTGTGATAAGAGCAAGCCTAGAGTACATTTCAGCGACACCTTCACCATCCTTCATTTTGAACTTGTCAAGTTGACTTTGGAGCACATCCAACTTGGATTCCTTGACGGAGTCGGTACCTTCATGCATATCAATCAAAGTGTCCCAAATTTCCTTTGCATTCTCAAGACGGCTGATTTTGTTGAATTCTTCGGGGCACAATCCGTTGAAGAGGATATCACAAGCTTGAGTGTTGTATTGCAGCATCTTCAACTCTTCCGCACTAGCTTCACGGTTCGGTTCTCTCCCATCAAAGAATTCACCTTGCAAGCCAATACACACAATAGCCCAAACGGCGGGGTTATGTCCAAGAATATGGATTTTCATCTTATGCTTCCAACTAGCAAAATTAGTACCATCAAAGTAAGGACCTTTACGGTGATAACTTCCCTCGCTAGACGCCATACTCTCCTAGGTTGTGAAACCAAGGCTATGACCACCAAAAGCTATGGAAATCAAAGCAAATGGAGACCAAAGCTCTGATACCACTTGTAGGATCGAAAGTATGTCTAGAGGGGGGTGATTAGGCTACGTGACCAAATAAAAACTTATCCTTTTCCCAATTTTAGTCTTTGGCAGATTTTAGCTATCTTAGCACAATTCAAGCAATCATAACACAATTCAAGCAAGTATGCAAAGAGTATATGAGCAGCGGAAAATAAGGCATGCAACTTGCAAGAATGTAAAGGGAAGTGTTTAGAGAATTCAAACGCAATTGGAGACACGGATGTTTTTATCGTGGTTCCGATAGGTGGTGCTATCGTACATCCACGTTGATGGAGACTTCAACCCACGAAGGGTAACGGTTGCGCGAGTCCACAGAGGGCTCCACCCACGAAGGGTCCATGTCGGTGTCAAAACCGGCGGATCTCGGGTAGGGGGTCCCGAACTATGCGTCTAGGCGGATGGTAACAGGAGACAAGGGACACTATATTTTTACCCAGGTTCGGGCCCTCTCGATGGAGGTAAAACCCTACTCCTGCTTGATTAATATTGATGATATGGGTAGTACAAGAGTAGATCTACCACGAGATCAGAGAGGCTAAACCCTAGAAGCTAGCCTATGGTATGATTGTTGTTCATCCTACGGACTAAAACCCTCCGGTTTATATAGTCACCGAAGAGGGTTAGGGTTACACAGAGTCGGTTACAATGGTAGGAAATCTACATATCCGTATCGCCAAGCTTGCCTTCCACGCCAAGGAAAGTCCCATCCGGACACGGGACGAAGTCTTCAATCTTGTATCTTCAAAGTCCAGGAGTCCGGCCAAAGGCTATAGTCCGGCTATCCGGACACCCCCTAATCCAGGACTCCCTCAGTAGCCCCTGAACCAGGCTTCAATGGCGACGAGTCCGGCGCGCATATTGTCTTCGACATTGCAAGGCGGGTTCCTCCTCCGAATACTTCATAGAAGATTTTGAACACAAGGATAGTGTCCGGCTCTGAAAAATAAGTTCCACATACCATCGTAGAGAGAATACTATTTACACAAGTTCAATCTGGCGACGTATTCATGGGCGTGACATCACACCGACCACCAAGCCTTTATTCAATCGCTTTTAATGTCCCACCTCAGCGTTTAGCGAGGCGGTTTCTTGGCACGCCTTGTCAAAGCAGAGATCGTGTCCCTTATTTCGGGATTCTCATCAATACGGGCGGGTAACCCAACCGCTTATTGATTATGGCGCTTGGGAGATAAGCGAGTTTTATCAGTTAGTGGGGACGCATAGCTTTGTCCGTCCATATAAGGGATAAGGATCCACTTTTTCACACACGCCTTCTTCCTCCTTTGCTTATCCATTTCACAAGACTGAGCTCCAGCGCCCAAGTGCGCACATCCCAACTCAACCTTCTCCAACTATGTCCGGAGCGGGAGGCAAGTGGATGGCCTCCTCTGTCACGGAGGGGCACATCAAAAAGCTGCGGAAGGTCGGATACTTGTCCGACGACATCGCGCATCGGCTCCCCGACAAGGGGCAGGTCATCCCCACCCCAAGGCCCCATGAGAGGGTGGTGTTCCTCCCCCACTTCCTCCGCGGACAAGGGTATCCACTGCACCCATTTGTCCGGGGGCTCATGTTCTACTACGGCCTAGATTTCCACGATCTGGCCCCGAATTTCATCCTCAAATCTCGGCGTTCATCATCGTGTGCGAGGCCTTCCTCTGCATCCAGCCCCACTTCGGCTTGTGGCTGAAGACCTTCAATGTCAAGCCGAAGGTAGTGGGCCGCCGCCAAGTGGAGTGTGGAGGTGCCATGGTGGGCAAGATGGCCAACGTCCTATGGCTCGAGGGCTCCTTCGTGGAGACCATAAAGGGGTGGCAATTGGGGTGGTTCTACATCACCGAGCCGCGCGACTCCAAATTGGCAGCGGCCCCCGAATTCCGATCTGGCTTCCCTACACGGCTCACCTCATGGAAAGAGATGGGCCTGAGTGGGGTAATTCGGAAGAGCTGACCGGACTCCGTACCTGCGTCCGAAACCTGGTGGCCAAGAAGCTCAAGCTTGTCAACGTAGTCCAGGTTATGCTCATCCACCGGATCCTCCCATGCCAGCAACGGACCTTCGACTTGTGGGAGTTTGATCCGGCACAACACCGAACCTTGAGCTGGCTCTTCAACACTACGTACGAAGATGCCTGGAAGGTGCTGTTCAAGGGCGCCGAGGCTCCCGCATCCGCTACCGAAGATCGCGGATTCAGCTCATGCATCAAGCCAGCGAGGTAAGCTAGTTTACCCTTTACGGACTCTTTTTCATAGTTTGACTCTATGCGGATCTAAAACTCCCTCACCTTTGACCGATCGGCAGAAGACGCCCGGACAGGTTGACCGTCCGCCCTTGCCGAAGACCCAGCGGACGCCCGCTGACGGGTTCTTGGTTCCGCACCTTACGTGGTGCCGGAGAAGAAGGCCACGGGAACTCGGAGGAGTTCCCGGCGCCAGGTGTTGTCGGACTCATCGTCCGATGACTCCGAGGTGGACTCCTCCCGCGAAGACGACGAGGAGGAAAAAGAGGCCTCTCCCCCAGCGGGGGGAGAGAAGAAAAGTAAGGCCGCCCCAACTAGGGAGGCCGGAGGGTCCAAGAAGGGAAGGACCCTCCCTCCAGACTACACCACCAACGCCGACGACGGCGGAGAGGAGTGGCCACCAAGGACCAAGCCCCTAGCGAAATCGTAAGTGTCCGGATAACAGAATAACTCATGGCGTTCCATTTGTCGCACAACATCTTCTAACGCCGAATATAACCATGCAGTCCGCCCAAGGATGGGCTCGACGTTTCCTCGAGCGGCTCCCTGGATTCGTCGGATGTGAATAGCACCTCACTCCCGACCGACTCGTCTCCTCCCGCCGCGGATGACGCCGGGGTGGAGTCCCAAAAGGGGCCCAGCCAGGAGGAGGTGGCCCTGGAGGCGCCGCAAGGCGACCTGCCGGACTACGGGCGCAAAGGGGATAAAACCCCAAAGGGCTTTAAGTCCGCCCCGTGCGGACTCGCATCGAACCTTCAAGGTTCCGAGTCCAACAGCGACCCTTCGTAAGAAGGGCAAGACTGCGACGCCGGTGACCTCTGTCCAACCGGAGGCACCGGATGATTTGGTGGAGGCGCTTAACAACGCTTCCATCGACGAGGAGCACCGCACTATTATGAGTGTGGTGATCCAGAAAGTTCAGTCCGCCAAGAGCTGGCTGACTGAAGCCTATGCCAGCCTTCTAACAGGCTTTGAGGTATGTATTTAAGATATGTAAAAATATTACCGCATAGACAAGAGCCCTCGATGTTCGCTTTGGTGTTCGGAAAGAAATAGCCGAACTGAGGATCTAAAAAGATATACGCAGGAGTCTAACATAGGTATGTCAATATGGGAATGCAGGCTGCACTGCTGACCTCTGCCGCACTGACTGCGGAGGTCGATGCATTAAAGCAGAGCCTCGAGCGGTCCGAGAACGAGCTCAGACTTGCCAAAAAGCAGATCGAGGACAAGGAAGGTAAGTAATACCTTATGGGAGTATTTAAAAGATGTGGTTGCAAAAGATGACAGGAATAACGTGAATACTGCAGGGGCCACGAACGAGGTGGCGACCCTGAAGGAAGCGGTGTCCAAGGCCGAAAGCAATGCGGCCGCGGAGCGCACCGAGCGAGAGAAGCAGGAGGCGCGGGTGGCGGAGGTGCGGCAAGAGCTCCAGGCTCTCGTGGAAAAACACGAGAGTTTAGAGTGTGACTCAAAGACTCGAGAGTCCGAGCTCGCCTCGGCCCTTGAGAGTGCCAAAGCCGCTAAGGCCGAAGCCCAAAATGCCCTCCAGGAAATTGAGGCGACGAAGAAGATAGCGGCGGGTAAGGCATTCTATATGCAAAGCAAGCATGTGAAAGTGAATTATCTGTTACTTACCCGAATCCGGAGTTCTCCAGGAGCATTCGCAGATCTGCCCCACAGCGTGTCTGATGCTGCCGCATTCTACCGAGCCGAGGAGGGAAGCTCGACGGAGAAGGTGTTCTAGTCTCAGTATGCTGAGGCCGGACACCCGGTGTCCTTAAGCGACCAGTTGAAGCAGCTGGTCGAGCTCCATAACATGGCCGAACAGGCCATGAAAGGCCTCATAGTTCGGTTGTGGCCTAAGGAAGCCATGCCTGGGAGCTACTTCGTGCTGGTGAGGCGGCTGGTGGACGTCTGTCCATGGGTTGAAGTCGTCAAGCGCTCCGTTTGCATCAAAGGTGCCCGTAGGGCCCTTGCCGTGCTAAGGTGCACTGGGGCAAGATGGACGCTGAGAAGCTTGTGACGGACGGACCACCACCGTGCAAGGAGCATCGCAAGCCTGAAATGTATTATGAGGGCGTCCTGAAGGGTGCCCGCCATATAGTGGATGAATGCTCCAAAGATGTAATTTTTTTAGTAGACTCGCATTTGTTATCCTGTACGCTGAAAACTTGTTCATATGCTCTAAGCAACACTTTTGAATTTAAAATATTACCTTCTGTGCGGTCGTGTATTAAATTTGAGAGATGGAGAGTCGTCGGCTTCAGCCCCCATGCCACGAGTGCTGGGGTGTTCGGGATAAACTTGAGCACTCTTGTTCCCATTCTTGGGTCCTTCGAGGGAGGCGCTCAACGCAACGAACAAGGCAACCGGACTATAATGCTTGAACACTCTCACTTAGCCATAGAATTCTATAATTTTAAATTTTGGTGAAGCCCCTAGTGTTCGGAAGACCGAGTTCGGGGCGCTATCCACGCCTAGGCCGGACAATGCCGACCCTCGCTCTAAGTGGCGTAAGTCTTTAGGGACTCGAAAAACTCTCGAACAGCGATCGGCTCTTGCCCTATCATGACGGCCGTTTTAGCTTTCTCACTAAGGTGCTTAACCCAGATCAACCGGGCACAATCGCAGTGGTTCTCCCAGCGCTACCTTAGCCGATATAACGGAACATAAGGTACCAAAACATGGGAGCCGGGCAAACCCAACTATTGACCCAAGACATGATTCGGAGCCGATGCATATAATGCTATAAGTTCGGGGTGCCGCACTTGTGAAAGTGGTCGGACTTATCACACCATGTTGTGGGGTACTTAAGCCCTCGGTGTATTGCCCGTACTAAAGTGTACGGTTGCACAATGTCATAAATGAACATATATATATAGAAAAGGGAATTCAATAATAGGCGTAAGCTATGTATTGTTTATTCAAAAGGGCTGCAGAAGAGCGAACGATACAAATAGTGCGATAAGCAAGGGACGGACTTTTAACATGTCCTCTCCGTGGGTAAGCTGCAGGATGGTGTGTAAAACGGGTATACGCTCAGTAATAGAGACCACCGGACACTGATGTAGCTTTCCTTGGCTGTTGCATCATGTGTTCAGCGATTCTCTCACGGACAGGCTTCGTGAGAACGGTGTCCTGAAAGTAAAAAAGAAAGAAGAAAAGAATGACACAATCGGGCCCCCGTGTGGTTGAGCCGCATTCGGCATGCCGTGGTCGTGTTCTCCCCTATGCCCATGGTATTTCCAGAGCATAATTATGTACGCCAGAGTACTGGTTTCGCAATTTCGCGAGGGCTGGGGTTTGGGCGCATTACTATGCGTGCTCGAACGCGCCAGCGGTCTTGTTGTAGGTTACTCGAGCACGCTGATGTGTCCGGACGCTTAATGTCGACTCGAGAGTTTCCTTAAGGGGCTGCTTTGTACTTTCGCCGCGAGGGCCGCCGTATGCTCCTCCGTCCGGAGAGAGCGTTCGGTGTTTCCATTGACCATAATGACTCCTCAAGGACCTGGCATCTTGAGCTTGATATATGCGTAGTGCGGCACCGCATTGAACTTTGCAAATGCGGTTCGTCCGAGAAGTGCGTGATAGCCGCTGCGGAACGGGACTATGTCAAGATTAACTCCTCGCTCGAAGTTATCCGGGATCCAAGACCACTTCAAGTGTAATCGAGCCTGTACAGCTTGGCCTCTACACCTGGTATGACGCTTTAAAGGTTGTCTTCGGGTTTAATCCTTGATGGGTCTATGCCCATCTTGCGACCGATCCCGATAAAGCAGGTTCAGGCTGCTGCCGCTGTCCATTAGGACTCTAGTGAGGTGAACCACAATGATTGGGTCTAGAACCAATCGCGCGAATCCGCCATGGCGGATGCTAGTGGGTGGTCCTTCGATCAAAAGTGATCGGGCAGAAGACCACGGGTTGAACTTTGGGGCGATCGCTCCATCGCATATACGTCCCTTAGTGCACCCTTCCGCTCCCTTTTGGGTATGTGGGTTGCGATATCATGTTCACCGTCCGCACTTGTGGGGGAAGCCCTTCATCTCTGTATTGTTCGGGGGTCGGGTCCTCCTCGTCATCGCTATGCAGCCCCTTGTCATTGTTTTTGCATTTAACTTGCTTGCCTGTTTGAACACCCAACAATCCCTGTTGGTGTGGTTGGCTGGTTTTTCGGGGGTGTCGTGTATCTGGCACGAGCGATCGAGTATTCGGTCCAAATTGGACGGGCCCGGAGTATTTCTTTTAAATGACTTTTTCCGCTGATCGGGTTTAGAGCCTCTGAATCCGGCATTGACTGCCATATACTCAGCATTATCACCGTTAATGCAGCGCTTATGCTTGTTGCGACGTGACCTGCCATTGCTGTCCTTGGTATCCGAATTACCGGGACTCTTGGTCATGTTGTTACTACGAGCTAGCCAGCTGTCCTCTCCCTCGCAAAAGCGGGTCATGAGTGTTGTGAGGGCTGCCATGGATTTCGGCTTTTCCTGTCCTAGGTGCCGGGCAAGCCACTCGTCGCGGATGTTGTGTTTGAAGGCTGCAAGGGCCTATGCATCCGAACAATCGACGATTTGTTTTTTCTTGGTTAGGAACCGTGTCCAGAATTGTCTGGCCGATTCCTCTGGCTGCTGAATTATGTGGCTTGGGTCATCGGCGTCTGCTGGTCGCACATATGTGCCCTAAAAATTGTCGAGGAATGCGGCTTCCAGGTCTTCCCAACAACCAATTGACTCTGCTGGCAAGCTGTTAAGCCAATGCCGGGCTGGTCCTTTAAGCTTGAGTGGGAGGTATTTGATGGCGTGTAGATCATCACCGCGGGCCATGTGGATGTGAAGGAGATAGTCCTCGATCCAAACCGCAGGATCTGTTGAGCCATCGTATGATTCAATGTTTACGAGTTTGAAACCCTTGGGGATTTGATGATCCATCACTTCTTCTGTGAAGCCTAGTGGGTGTGCGGCGCCTCTGTATTGGGCTATATCATGACGCAGCTCAAATGAGCTTTGTCTACTGTGTTCGGCCCGGCCGGAGTTGCCATATCCGGTGTGACGGTTATCGTCACGTGTCACGGGGCGCCCACGCGATCCGTAGATCGATCTTGTTTGCCTTGCCTTGTCCTCCAATATATCACGTAGGTTTGGCGCGTTTCCCCGCGCCTTGGTATTTTTTGAGCGGCGCCTGGGTGCTGCTTGAGTTGAGGGCCGAGAGGCCTCTCTGTCGTGGCCACGAGGTGGTCGGTCAGTCGTGTCATGCGCTGGTGATGTAGGTTTGGGTGCTTCCTCCTCTAATCGGGGTAGCAGCCCGCATCTTGGGTAGCTCTTGGAGGGGCGCTCGAGTTCATACTCTTCGACCGCAAGGACTTCAGTCCATCTGTCAGCTAGCAAGTCTTGGTCAGCTCTAAGTTGTTGCTGCTTTTTCTTGAGGCTGCTTGCCGTGGCCATGAGCCTGCGTTTGAAACGCTCTTGTTTGACGGGATCCTCGGGCACGACGAATTCGTCGTCGTCGAGGCTTGCCTCAACTTCGGAGGGAGGCATGTAATTATCGTCCTCTACCTCTCTTTCTGCCGGTCTCTCAAGAGGGCTGGCTTCTCCATCCACCTGTGCTGAATCCTGCCGGAGGGGGTTGTCTTCGGCACTGTCCGGGGTGTTATTGTCTCCCGTGCCAGAATCACCTTTTTTCTGTGGCGGGATTTAGAGCGGCGCTGCTGACGCCGGCGCTTAGGCTGTTTCTTGGAGGGGTCATCCTTCGTTGTTCCATCGCCATTCCCATCTTTTGGGATGTCCACAATGTATATGTCGTATGACGAGGTGGCCTTCCAGTCCCCTGTGGGCGCTGGTTCTTGGTCGTCTCCTGCATCGTCGTCCATACTGTCGATGTCTTCGAGTCGAAGTCGGCATGTCGGTTAAATCATCGGCGGTGGCTACGGTGGGTGGTGGGTGGGCTTTGAATTTATTCGTCGTCCGCATCCCAACCTTCGTGACCGTAATCCGCCAGGCTCTCCGATAAAGAGAGAGACTTTAGTGAATTCAGGATGTCGCCAAAGGGCGAAAATGAAAGATGTCTCGCGCAGTGAATTCCATGATCGGCGCCCATTTGGATTCGATTATGGGCGCGAAGGCTCGGAGTCCGGAGAGGAGTCCGCACCTTGAGTTACGAAGCCGCAGCGACAGGGTAGGTGTACGGTTCAATCGCCAGATATCGCAGCCCCGAGGTGGTGTCCAGCCACCCGCCCTCGATCGGCGCATCGGCTCGAACTAAAGGTCGGAGCAGACATCGTGCGACCTCCGTGACACCGCTCGCGGCGAGCTAGATCATGCCCTCGTGATGCTGGCGGCGCGCTTTGTTGTGGCTCGAACCCGTCAAGATCAAGTCTCCGCGACGCCACCGTAGTTCAAATTTCCAAATCTGACCTGGTGGCCAGGGCGATCTTTCAATCTACTCCGGATGGCTGTTTAATTGGCCCGCAGCAAAGCCACCGAATACGAAGATCTGTCCGGGAGAAAAGTCTCACCCCGAGCGCATCGTTGTTGATGATTGAGGAGCCATCGGGCCTAAAGATGACGATACGCAGGAACTCTCAATGAAAGCACCAATGTCGGTGTCAAACCGGGCGGATCTCGGTAGGGGGTCCCGAATCGTGCGCCTAGGCGGATGGTAACAGGAGACAAGGGACACGATGTTTTTACCCAGGTTCGCCCTCTCGATGGAGGTAAAACCCTACTCTGCTTGATTAATATTGATGATATGGGTAGTACAAGAGTAGATCTACCACGAGATCGAGAGGCTAAACCCTAGAAGCTAGCCTATGGTATGATTGTTGTTCGTCCTATGGACTAAAACCCTCCGGTTTATATAGGCACCGAAGAGGGTTAGGGTTACACAGAGTCGGTTACAATGGTAGGAAATCTACATATCCGTATTGCCAAGCTTGCCTTCCACGCCAAAGAAAGTCCCATCCGGACACGGGACGAAGTCTTCAATCTTGTATCTTCAAAGTCCAGGTGTCCGGCCAAAGGCTATAGTCCGGCTATCCGGACACCCCCTAATCCAGGACTCCCTCAGTCCACGAAGAAGCAACCTTGTCTATCCCACCATGGCCGTCGCCCACGAAGAACTTGCCTCACTAGCGGTAGATCTTCACGAAGTAGGAGATCTCCTTGCCCTTACAAACTCCTTGGTTCAACTCCACAATCTTGTCGGGGGCTCCCAAGTGACATCTAGCCAATCTAGGAGACACCACTCTCCAAGAAGTAACAAATGGTGTGTTGATGATGAACTCCTTGCTCTTGTGCTTCAAATGATAGTCTCCCCAACACTCAACTCTCTCTCACAGGATTTGGATTTGGTAGAAAGAAGATTTGAGTGGAAAGCAACTTGGGGAAGGCTAGAGATCAAGATTCATATGGTAGGAATGGAATATCTTAGCCTCAACACATGAGTAGGTGGTTCCTTCTCAGAAACAACAAGTTGGAAGTGTAGATTTGTTCTGATGGCTCTCTCCACGAATGAAGAGGATGTGGAGGGGTATATATAGCCTCCACACAAAATCTAACCGTTACACACAACTTGCCAAACTCGGTGGGACCGAATTGATAAACTCGGTCAGACCGATTCAACAAATCTAGTGACCATTAGGATTTTCGGTGGGACCGACATGCAACTCGGTAGGACCGATGTGGTTAGGGTTAGGGCATAACGTAATCTCGGTGAGACCTATTACACAAACTCGGTGAGACCGATTTTGGTAATAAGCTAACCAGAGAGTTGGTCAGGTAAACTCGGTGGGACCGATTCGCTCTTTTCGGTGAGACCGAAATGTTATGAAAAGGAAACCGAGAGTTTACATTGCAATCTCGGTGGGACCGATCGCTCATCTCGGTGGTACCAAAACGTTACGAAGGGAAACAGAGAGATTACAATCCCAGCTTAGTGAGACCGAGATCCCTATCGGTGAGACCGATTTGCCTAGGGTTTGGGGCAGTGGCTATGACATCTGAACTCGGTGGCGCCGGATAGAAAGAATCGGTAGGGCCGAGTTTGACTTTTGGTTTAGGTCATATGTGGATATGAGAAAGTAGTTGAGGGTATTGGAGCATATCACTAAGCACTGTAGAGCAAGAAACTCATTAAGCAACACCTCATCCTTGCTTGATAGTATTGGCTTTTCCTATAGACTCAATGTGATCTTGGATCACTAAAATATAAAATGTAGAGTCTTGAGCTTTTGAGCTTGAGTCAATCCTTTTATCCTTAGCATTTTGAGGGATCCACTTTTCTCATCCATGCCATGCCATCCATTGAGCTTTTCCTGAAATATTCATCTTGGAATGATGTTAGCTCAATGAGCTATATGTTGTTAGGAATTACCAAAACCACCTAGGGATAGTTGCACTTTCAGATGTCGGTCACATATACTAGGTGGGTTCATCATGGTGAAGCTGTGAACGTCAATGTTATTGACTACGTGGAAGCAGCAGATCACCATCTTGATCTGCCTGATGCTCAGGTGGAATAGGAGGAGGAGGTGGTGGTGGCGGAGCAAGTGAGTTTGACCAACATAGAATCAATGCTACGAAATGCTCGTGCATTCCGTGAACTTTCACCTGCAAAATAAAAACGGTGGGCCCGCATGTTGGAACAATGCAACGTTGTTGTCACCCCAGGAAATAAGCTGTCAGTATTCTCAGCTATGGTCACCTTTCTTCAGGTGAAGACATGTGAGCAGATGACCAACAAATCATTTGATGCGATGTTGGCTGCTTTATGTGAATCTTTCCCAGATGCGTCTGAGCTGCCACACACCTACAGTAAAATGAAGAATTTCCTTCGTGCAGTTGGAATTGGATATGATATGATCCATGTTTGTAAGAATAATTGTGTTCTGTTCCGGAAGGATTATGCCAACTTAAGTGAATGCCCGAAATGCAAATCATCAAGATGGAAAGATGGCGATGCTGTGAAGATGATTCCTCATAATGTTCTGAGATATTTGACAATTACACCAAGATTGTAGAGGTTGTTTCATGATGCTGAAACAAGAGAGGATGTACTGTGGCATTCTAGGAACCAGGAATACAGAGATCAGAATGTAATGAGCCATCCATCTCATGGTAGTGAGTGGAAAAGCTTCAGTGATAAACATAAAGAGTTTGCTGCTGACCCGAGAAACATTAGACTTGGCTTAGCTTCAGATGGATTTAACCCATTTGGCCACCAGAGCGCCACATATAGCATGTGGCCAGTGCTTGTTATCCCTTACAACATGCCTCCAAATGTCTGCACCAAAGAATCAAACTACATGATGGCCTTGCTCATCCCAGTCCGAAAAAGTCCTGGAAAGGATTTTGATTTGTTCATGGAGCCTCTTGTGGAGGAACTTCAACAGCTATGGAAGGGTGTTCTCACTCGAGACCTATATAGCAGCCCACCAGCTGATTTCTTTCTGTGTGCTGTTATAATTTGGTACATCCATGATTATCCGGCTTTGGGCACTATGTCAGGGCGAACGACACATGGTTACAATGCATGTGTTTGCTGTGACAGGAATCCGCTGTCATACGCAATACTTAGCAAGATCTGTTACATTTGACACCGCCGTTTCCTTGCCAAGGACAAGCCGCATCCTAGAAAATACCAAAGACATCTGTTCAATGCAAAGCATGAAAACCGTGATGCGCCAAAGAGGCTCACTGCTGATGAGTTGCAAGTGGAATTAGAGAAGGTCAGTATATTACACCGTGAAACCATCCCGGTAATGGTAGCGGAAAAGGAAGCGTGGCAGGTAGAAGAGAGATTATTGTTTACGCTAGCAGGTCCACTTTGTGGGACTTGGAGTATTGGAAAGATTTGGATCAGAGTATAATGTTGATGTGATGCACATCGAGAAAAATATATGTGACAGCATTATCGGCACACTTCTTAATATTGAAGGCAAGACGAAAGATACCTTAAAATCTAGGATTGATTTGACACACTGGTTTCAAAAGGATTTGCAGTGCAAGATGAAGGTAAACCACGGGATATGGCACCACCTGTGTATGCCTTGGACAAGGTAAAAGAAAAGAATTCTCATGAGCTCCTCACACGTGTGAGATTCCCACATGGATTTGCTTCCAACCCCGAAAGGAGATTCAGTAGATGGAAACAAGGTACAAGGGTTGAAAACTCATGACTTCCACGCCCTACTTCAAAGGGTTTTACCATTATCCTTAGAGGATTGGGCCGCCGACTTATATAGAGCAGTTGCAGAGTTGGGACAATTCTTCGTGGAACTCTGCAGAGGAATATCAGGATAGATGCTTTGGAGCGTCTTAGAGACAAGATACCAACTATCCTATGCGACCTTGAGAAGATATATCCTCCAGCCTTCTTTGATGTGATGGTGCATTTGGCTGTTCATCTACCTGATGAGGCACTACTTAGAGGTCCAGTACAATGTGGCTGGATGTACCCTATTGAAAGGCGGCTAGGCACTTTCAAGGGCTATGTTAGGAACAGAGCTAGACCCGAGGGCTCCATTGCAGACGCCTACATTGCTACAGAAGCGTTGACATTCTGCTCAAAATACATTGAAAGAGCTGCAGCTTAGCAAAGAGGTGGGTGAAGACAATCCCGGGCTCAATGTTTTCGATTATTCTGTTCGAGTTACAGGGAAGAGTCGACAAGAGGACAAACCTAAAGATTTGGACAAAATGGTTTGGTATGTGTTGAATAACTATCCTGAGATACTACCTTATATCAACTAAGTGCAGTACTGCAGCTTATACATCATAATCTACTAAACTTGCAGCACATTCTTATATATTTAGATGTTTGACGCGATCACTATGTTGTGCAGCATCTACAAAGAGGAGTTACTGCCGCAAAATCCAAGAAACATTGACAAACTGGTTATGGCAGGATTTGCGAAATGGTTCAAGAACCATGTAAGGTTTTGAAGTGCACTGTCAGTTTTTTAATATATTGAGTACATAAGATGATCAGCTTGTCTATTTTCTAACCATAGGTTAATAAGATGCGGAGGATGGGCAGGCAGTTGATGATGCCCTTTACTCACTAGCAATGGGTCCCGATACTCGGTAAGACATTATGAATCTTGCGTTGTTGGAGATGTGCGCCACAACATCCTTGCACGAGACGAAGGCAGGAAGACACAAAACAGTGCCATCATGAGCACGGATATGTATGACAAAGAGACAACTGAAATGTATGCTAACATAATGTACATTGTTCAGCTTGCGTGATATCTCCGCCGAGGATCATCGGTGTGTGGTTCTATTGTGCCGTCGTTGGTATAACCTGTTTTCCAAGATCGCAAAACCCAGAGCTGATGATTATTTCAAATCCATCAATGTCAAGGCAGCGTACCAGACCAACGAGCCTTTTATTTTGGCAAATCGAGCAACACATATATTTTTCTTGGAAGACACATTTGCACGTAGCGATGACTGGAGAGTATTGCAAAGGTTTGAGCAGAGGAATTCGTTTAATGAAGTTGCACAACAAGATGATTCTTACATTGCTCCTGATGTACAAGATAACACATTCCTAATATCTTTGAGAACCATCACGTCAATGACGCCGGCGAAAAGATTGCATGTCGTGCTGTGGACATACAAGAGTTGATCAAGAAGAATCCAACATTCGAGTACGTTGAGGACGAAGAAGAAGATGACACCATGGGGAATTACGACTCAGACTGATACACATGGCGAAGATGTTGACGCTGCTGCTGTGGATGATGATTACATTGCTTTTGTCGTATTTACCTATCAGAAGACGTTTTTTATCTACTATGTGAAATTGTGTTTGCAATGACAACTGAAACCTGATGAACATGTTGTTTAGTATTTTGCTGTGAGAACATCACTTGTTATGTATGCTGATTTGTGTTTGGTGATTGTATGACAACTAAAACATGATGACATTGTTGTTTAGTTGTACTCATATTTGGCTATGAAACTTGAATTTGATGACATAGTTTGCTGTTGGACTACAATTTGCTCGACGTCTTCGAATGAGAACAAAGCTGACCCGACATGGCCTCTGCTATTTATTTATTTATATGAGCAAAAGGGGATACCCCCTGATTTCTGTTAGTAGAAATCATTAGATGTTCACAACACTACGCCCAGCCTGCTACACAGGCTTCATTCATTACTAGTTTCAGCGAAGTGCTCATGTCGTAGCCACTGAATACATCACGAGTGCTACATACACCGCAAATAAAGAGACAATCATCTCCTCTGCCCATTATCTTCACAAGCTCTTTCATCTCCTCATTGCTGTCAAGGCCATTCAGCAGCTGTTGCTTGGCCATGATCAGAGGAACTGCATCTTTAACCTTCTACTCTGATCTTCCTCTTCGCCGCTCCTTCGCCATTTGTCCAACACCCCAACCTGCTGGTATTGGGATTCCTCGGCTAACCAAATAATCAGCGAGTTGCATTCCCCACATCAAGAACTTCCCGTAAATACAAATCACACGAATCTTCCCTTTTCTGCAGGAATCAAATTGGAAGATCATCAACCAAACTATTAAAAAAATCAGCAACTGAAAGCAGCAGAACAACACTTAAACATATTATTATCCCATGATTCAGGCATTTGTAGAAGACTCGGCCAGGGTTGCGGATTGTGGTTGAGACGTGACGGATGACTCTACGTGATTTGCAGCAGTGGAACCACACCAACGGCAGCGGGTTGCGATGAGCAATCGGCTGCGGTGCGCGTGCTGGCAGGGGTGTGATGAGACCCACAGGCGATGGTACGGGTGGCGAATTGGCGCATATCTGGTTGTTGCCTGCTGAAGAGCAGGTGGACGAGCAGCCAGCGGACATGGTTGCGGCGGCCAGAGCTTCTGATGCTAGGCAGAGTAAGTAGAGCAGAGGAGAAGCGAACGTTGGATATGTCAGTTTCATTACTTGTAGAGTAGCATAGCACCATATATATTCATAGTCTTGGTTTGGATTCGAACCAGCAACAGGAGCACGTCTTTCTTTTTCTAAAACTCGCAACGCCTCTTTATCGGTACACTAGCTTGTTCTCAGACGCCATCCCAAGTCTTTGATTTTCTTTCCCTTTTTTGCGAGGAAGGAAGGAGGACAAAATAGAGAGTTCCTGGGACTCGAACCCAAGACCTCTCGGTTGAAAACCAAGGGTGCTAGTCACTTATGTGGTGAACGTTCCCTGTGAGGAGGACGGTAGACGAACGCATTTTCCTCGCAGTTTTCTTCCTATATATAAAGAAGTATGCTACTTGGTGTCCGCTTAGTCAACAAACGATTGTGCCAACCTTGACCATTGGATTGACATTCAACGTTTGTCACGTTTCTTCAGTCTCTTCTTCCTCGAGCCGCCAAAGCCAAACCAGCGCCGGCGGGACCACCTGCTCCCGCCTCCCACGGCTGGGTGATCTTCCCTGCCCTGCTTGTTCCTCGTTCGAGGCCTCACCATCGCTATCCGCCTTGGTTCGCTTCGCCAAGGCCGCCCTCCGGTGTTGTCAACATGGTCAACAACCGAGAGGAATAAGGAGATGACTGTACATGGTGAGGATGACAGTAGGGATCTAGCCTAGGCTTTTATTTCATATGTTTAGCACATGACCTACCCAGTTTGTTTTTTTCCTTTCTGAAAATGGCTAGCCAGCTATTTTGTTTTTTGCAGAATAACCAACGTATGCCTACTTGCTTTTCTACGCCCTACTGGGCCGGAAATCTTTCAAGACGAGGAGAGATGCATTTTGCCCAGAAAATGGGCTATAAGTAATAAGAAATGGGCTATAAGTAATAAGAAATGGGCTGTAAAATGAAAAAATACAGCAAACAGGGAATTAGTTCCAAAATCATGTTTTCTTTTGGATTTTGATATTTTAAATTTCATTGTTTTTGTGCGGGTAAAATTTCATTGAATGTAAATTAAGGTATATTTAGATTTAAAATTAATTTGAATCTGCTAGAAATTTCGGGTGTATGTCGTTTGGGGACAGATTTGGAGGCTGACTTGTGGGTCTACTAGGTTGACGGTACTTTGGCTTTGTCAACTTAGTCCACAAACGATTCTAGCAGCAGTGACCATAGAATGTTAATCCAACGGCCGTGCTTCTTCTTCAATATCTGATCTTCTTGCTCCTACCACCCAAACCAGCTCCGTGGACTGCTGCTCCTCGCCTCCCTGTGGCGGTTGGTCAGCCGCACAGCCGCACCGCCCCACCCTACTTCATTGCTGGCCGTGCCATTCCTCTACTCACCCACACCTCTTGTTATTTTTCGGCGGACGGCAGCCGACCAAGAAACCTCAGACTCCCATCGCTGGGCAACCATTGCCGAGTCTTCCCCGGCTCTGTGTCGTTCCCTTCCTAGGCCTCGCCGTCGTCCACTGCCATGGAGCTCTCGGCGCGGCCTGGTCAACGTGGTCAACGAACGACATCCATCGGCCGTGGACTGTATGCGCAAAATAATGATTCCTCCACCTGACAGCTAGGACCCACCGGAAGGGCCTCTGTATTTCGCGAAAAAAACGTTCCCCCCACTGACATGTCGGACCCACCAGCTATATCTTCGCCTGCAAGGAAGTGCCTCCTTATTATGCGCAAAAAATTGAATACCCCCCTCCTAGCTGGGACCCACCAGAGTGGGAGGATGACTTGTGGGCCAACTAAGTTGACGGGGACAGAGGGCTTTGTCAACTTAGTCAATATGAACGATTCTAGCTCCAGTGACCGTACGATGTCCATCCAACGGCCGTAGTGCTTCTTCAACCTCTGGTCTTCTTGCTCCAGCCGCCCAAAGTAGCGTCGGTCGTGCCCCATGCTCCTGCCTCCCATGGCCGGGTGTGCTGCCGCGGAGGCCTCACCGCCCCTACTATTCCCACCGCTGGCCACGCCCTGCGGCAACGGCGACCTCATACCGCAGTCGAACCAGTGAACCCTCGTACTCCTCTCTGCGCGGGCTCCCACTGCCGTGTCTTCCCCGGCTTCGCGTCGTCCCCTTCCTAGGCCTCGCCGTCGTCCACCGCCGTGGTGCTCTCGACGTGGCCTGGTCAACATGGTCTAGGAACGACTTCCATCGTACGTGGACTGTACGTGGAGAGGCTGACAGCTGGGTCCATGGCCACAGCAAGGAAGTGCCTCCTTATTACGTGTAAAATAATGATTGCTCCACCTGACAGCTGGGACCCATCGGACGGGCCACTGTATTTTGCGGACAAAAACGTTTCCCCCTGACTGCTGGGACCCACCAGCTTCATCTTCGCACGCAAGGAAGTGCGTCCGGGAAAAAAACGATTCACCCCCCTGACTGTTGGGACCCACCAGGTACACCTCCGCACACAAGAAAGTCCGTCCCGGCAAAAAAAACGATTCGCCCCCTTGACTGCTGGGACCCACCGGCTACATCTTCGCACTTAAGGAAGTGCGTCTGGCAAAAAACGACGGTTCTCGACCGCCGGGACACACCAGCTACATCTTCGCAGTAAGGAAGTGCTCGATACCGGGACCCACCTGGTCAAAGCATACGTAGGGTTGTCATTCGGTCGCGAACGTGTACTTACATACCGGTCGATGTAGAGGCGCCGCACGTGTCGTAGTAGAGGCGCGGCGATGTCGTAGTAGAGGCGCGCACGTAGCATGTACACGCATACACAGCGCCAGGGTGCAAGAAAGAAAATACGCCACGTATGTGTACATACGGGCGGGGTCTCGAATGCCTACTCGCGCATACGTACGGCCAGGGCTCATGTACATGGCTGGGTCGGAACGGAGAAACAGCGTTGTCGTCGTGTTCATGGGGAGGCAACGGAATGCGTCATGTTCATGGGGAGGCAACGGAATGCGTCATGTTCATGGGGAGGCAACGGAATGCGTCGTGTTCATCGGGAGGCAACGGAATGCGTGGGAGCCAACCGGCTGGGTCGGAACGGAATGCGTGGTCGTGTTCATCGGGAGGGCTTGAACGGAACAAGCGATGGAAATGTGACCTGGCATACCGCAAAACGGAGGAAACGGACCTCCTACGTTCGGAACGGGGTCCTGTTGATCAGGAGGGGTGTGGCGTACCGCAAAACGAAGGAAACGAACCTCCTACGGTCGAAACGGGGGTCCTGTTGATCGGGAGGGGTGTGGCATACCGCAAAACGGACAAAACGGACCTCCTACGGTCGAAACAGGGTCCCGTTGATCGGGAGGGTGTGGCGTCGCAAAACGGATTTAAACGGACCTCCTACGGTCAAACGGGGTCCTGTTCATCGGAGGTGTGGCATACCGGAAACAGACTCCACGGATACTGTTCATCTCCACCGCCGACCTCCTCCACCCTCCACGAGCTACCATCGACCTCCTCCAGCCTCCATGGGCTCCTGCTCATTCGCCATCACTGCTACTACTACACCGGTACTCGCTCAACCACCCTCCACGGGCACCCTCCACCGCCTACTATTCATCTAGCCCTCCACACCACGGGTCCTGCTCAACCACCCTCCATGGGCACCCCTCCACCGCTCACTGCTCATCCAGCCCTCCACACCATGGGGTCCTGTTCAACCACCCTCCACGGGCACCCTCCATCGCTCATCGCTCATCCAGCCTCCACCACACCACGGGTCCTGTTCATCCAGGCAATGCCACCGCCACTGCTCATCCAACCCCCCGCAACGCCACTTTGTTCATCCCAGAGGCAGCATCGATCGGCTTCGCTAGCAGCAGAGCGGCGAATCGCCGATCGGGTTCAGTTAATAGCCATCGATCGATCGCTCGGGTTCAACAACGCGTAGCCTGCAGTGCAATCGTTCGGGTTCAGTTAGAGCCCAACGCTTCACTCGGGTTCAGTTAGAGCCAATGCCTCGCACACGCGCGCGTACGTGTACGAGAGAAACGCCATCGCTCGGCCCCCGACCTCCCACCGTAATCGGGAACTCCCTGAAATTTTCCTCCCCCTCGCTTCTACCACGGTTTTTCCGTCATGGACGGCCCAAAGAATGTCATGCAGCTGCGTCTCCGGCCCGCCCAGGATGAAAAGCCCATTTTCTATCAAGATTTTTTATCACAGAAGTAGGAGCCCACCACATCTATGATGATACCGGGTTTTGTCACAATTATCGTCATAGAAGTGTCATATGTATGACAGAAATTTTTTTCGTTCGGCCCAAAATGTCACGGATGTGTCCTTTTTTTTGCAGTGGCTGGTGAAGATGTTGATGGAGATTGCCCTCTCCCGATGAGAGGAGCGTTGGTGATGATGATGGCGATGATTTCCCCCTCCCGGAGGGAAGTGTCCCCCGCAGAACAGCTCTGCCGGAGCCATAGATTGGTTCCGTCAAGGTTCCGCCTCGTGGTGGCGGAGTTTCATCCCAAAAGGTGGCTTATGATTTTTTCCTCGACGAAAGACCTCATATAGCAGAAGATGGCCATCGGAGAGCCAGCAGGGGGGCCACGAGGTAGGGGGCGCGCCCCCCACCCTCGTGGCCAGGTGGATCCCCCTCTGGTGAACTTCTTCCGCTCAATATTTTTTATTATTTCCAAAAATGACTGCCGTGGAGTTTCAGGACTTTTGGAGTTGTTCAGAATAGGTCTCTAATATTTGCTCCATTTCCAGCCCAGAATTCCAGCTGCCGGCATTCTCCCTCCTTATGTAAATTTTGTAAAATAAGAGAGAATAGGCATACGTATTCTGACATAACGTGTAATAACAGCCCATAATGCAATAAATATCGATATAAAAGCATGATGCAAAATGGACGTATCAACTCCCCCAAGCTTAGACCTCGCTTGTCCTCAAGCGGAAGCCGATAATGATAAATATGTCCACATGTTTAGAGGTAGAGGTGTCGATAAAAACAAAATACGGACTTGAAGGCATCATGATTATTCTCATAACAGCAACATATATAGATATTGTCATATGATTTCTTATACTCAAGTAATAATCTATTCACAATACAAAGTACGAATCATAAACTTTATTGAGAACTAACAAACTATAATCTCAGTCATTGAAGCAATTGCAATTTATCATAACATCAGAAAGAGTCTATGTCAGAGCTTAATAGCAAGTCCACATACTCAACTATCATTTGGTCTTTCATAATTGCTAGCACTCACGCGATACTTGTGGTTACGGAGTTTTAATCGGACACAGAGAAAGATAGGGGCTTATAGTTTCGCCTCCCAACCTTTTACCTCAAGGGTAATGTCAACAATAATAACTCATGCTCCCCTACATCCAATTAGATATATCTATCAAGATCTTTCCAACATACTGTGCTTGCCAAAGGATAAAATGAAAAAGGAAGGGTGAAGATCACCATGACTCTTGCATAAGGTAGAAGATAATAAATAAAAGATAGGCCCTTCGCAGAGGGAAGCAGAGGTTGCCATGCGCTTTTAGGGCAGGATGCACAAAATCTTAATGCGAAAGAACGTCACTTTGTATTGCCCCTTGTGATATGAACCTTTATTATGCAGTGCGTCGCTTTTATTTCTTCCACATCACAAGATCGTATAAAGCTTATTTCCTCCACACCAATCAATCATACATATTTAGAGAGCAATTTTTATTGCTTTGCACCGATGACAACTTACTTGAAGGATCTTACTCAATCCATAGGTAGGTATAGTGGACTCTCATGGCAAAACTGGTTTAAGGGTTTTTGGAAGCACAAGTAGTATCTCTACTTGGTGCTGAGAATTTGGCTAGCATGAGGGGGGAAGGCAAGCTCAACATGTTGGATGATCCATGACAATATACTTTATCTCAGATATAAGAAAACATAACCCATTACGTTGTCTTCCTTGTCCAATATCGACTCTTTAGCATGTCATATTTTAATGAGTACTCCCAATCATAAAAAATGTCAATAATAGTATATTTATATGTGAAACCTCTCTTTCCTTATTACTTCTTATTAATTGCAACGATGACCAAAGCTATGTCTGCCAACTCCCAACAACTTTTAATCATCATACTCTTTCTATGTGAAGTCATTACTCTCAATAAGATCAATATGAACTCTTTGTTTCTTTTTATTCTTTTTCTCTTTTATTCACTCAATATCATGGCAAAATCAAGCCCTTGACTCAACACTAATCTTTATTATATATAGCTCATGGAGTCGATTACATAGAGAGATCATAAAGCAACACTCAAAACTAGATCATGCCATAAACTTTATTCTACTAGATCAAAATACTACTAATAGGATCGGACTAAGAAAACGGTAAAGATAGGGGTGTTATGGTGATACGATACCGGGGCACCTCCCCCAAGCTTGGCAGTTGCCAAGGGGAGTGCCCATACCCATGTGATTATATCTCCTTTGTTGTTGGTGAAGAAAGTGGAGGTGTTGTGGATGATGCGGGCTTGTCGTCCATCTTCCAAGGCATAGGCTCACCATCATAGAAGGATGATCGAGTCTCCGGGATCCTCAAATCTGCAGCCAAACTCATCCTTTTGAATCTATATTCATACTCACAGTTTTGGTTTTGCAGGTCATAGATTTGGGCTTGAAGGTGCTCGATCTTCTCATGAAGCTTGAAGATGGCCTCCCCGATGTTGTCGGCATCCAGCTTGTGGTTGCTAGTGAACTCCGCGATCATCATGTGGTTGGAGTTGAGTCCACGTTCCACCATCCCCTGGCACTTGAAAACTTGTTGCTCCATTGCTTCAGGCCTCGCCTCCACGTTTCCGGTCCCCTTGGGTCCCTCTTCATCGCCGATGTGCAGCAACCCATCACGCATCTCAATGGTTTGAGGGTGTCGCAGCACCTCCGCGAGGTAAGGGTTGATGACATTCTCGAAGAACTTGTCCTTGGAGGCACTTGGGGACGTCATGATAATCTAGATCGGTCCGAAAAACAGCTCGAAACAAGAACAGAGGACAATTGCCTGATACAGGAGTTAAAACCTTCGAGAGAATATATAATGAATTTTCATCGACCAAAATACATAACGTGCAAGAAAAACGAGTCCGGAAGGCACACAAGGTGCCCACGAGGTAGGGGGCGTGCCCAAGGGGGTAGGGCGCGCCCTCCACCCTCGTGGGGCCCTCGTGTCCTTCCCGGACTGCTACTTATTTTTCTATTTTTCTAAATATTCCAAAACGGAGAAATATTGCCTTAAAAATTGTTTTGGAGTCGGTTTACTTACCGTACCACATACCTATTCCTTTTCGGAGTCTGAAACGTTCTGGTAAGTGTCCCTTATGCATTCCTCTGGGGTTACGGTTTCAATAACATTGGTTTCAACATTTATGGGATTACCTGAGATATAATGTTTAATTCTTTGACCGCTCACCACCTTCGGATTTGTGCCTTCGGGTTGTTGATTTTATGGCACCGAACGATAGACCTCCTCAATAACGAGGGGCCTTCCCATTTAGAGAGAAGTTTTCCTGCAAAAAATCTTAAACGAGAGTTGTATAGCAATACATAATCACCTACATTAAACTCACGCTTTTGTATCCTTTTGTCATGCCATCTTTTAACCTTTTCTTTAAACAACTTGGCATTTTCATAGGCTTGGGTTCTCCATTCATCAAGTGAGCTAATATCAAATAACCTCTTCTCAGCGGCAAGTTTGAAATCATAATTGATCTCTTTAATAGCCCAATATGCCTTATGTTCTAGTTCGAGAGGTAAATGACATGCTTTTCCATAAACTATTTTATACGGTGACATACCCATATGATTTTTATATGCAGTTCTATAGGCCCATAATGCATCATCAAGTTTCTTGGACCAATTCTTTCTAGACCTATTGACAGTCTTTTGCAAAATTAATTTGAGCTCTCTATTACTCAATTCTACTTGACCACTAGACTGTGGGTGATACGGAGATGCAATATATGATTAATGTCATACTTAGCAAGCATTTTACGGAAAGCACCATGAATAAAATGTGAACCACCATCGGTCATTAAATATCTAGGGACTCCAAACCTCGGGAAAATAACTTCTTTAAGCATTTTAATAGAAGTGTTATGATCAGCACTACTAGTTGGAATAGCTTCTAGCCACTTAGTAACGTAATCAACAGCAACTAAAATAAGTGTGTATCCATTAGAGGAAGGAAAGGGTCCCATATAATCAAAGCCCCAAACATCAAATGGTTCAATAACAAGTGAATAATTCATAGGCATTTCTTGACATCTACTAATATTACCAATTCTTTGACATTCATCACAAGACAAGACAAACTTACGGGCGTCCTTGAAGAAAGTAGGCCAATAAAAACCGGATTGCAATACCTTACGTGCAGTTCTATCTCCAGCGTGGTGTCCTCCATAAGCTTCGGAGTGACAATTGCGTAGGATCTATTCCTGTTCATGCACAGGTACACAACGTCTAATAACACCATCTACTCCTTCTTTATAAAGATGTGGGTCATCCCAAAAATAATGTCTCAAGTCATAGAAAACTTTTTCTTTCGCTGATATGTGAAACTAGGTGGTATAAATTTAGCAACAATATAAATAGCATAATCAGCATACCATGGAGCAGTGCGAGAAGCATTTATGACATTTAATTTCTCATCAAGAAAGCTATCATCAATAGGTAGTGGGTCATCAAGAACATTTTCTAGCCTAGACAAGTTGTCTGCAACGGGGTTCTCAGCTCCTTTTCTATCAACAATATGCAAATCAAATTCTTGTGGCAAGAGAACCCATCTAATAAGTCTAGGTTTAGCATCTTTCCTTTCCATCAGATATTTAATAGCAACATGATCAGTGTGAATAGCTACTTTAGAATCAACAATATAAGGTCTGAACTTACCACAAGCAAATACAACTGCTAAGAATTCTTTTTCAGTAGTAGCATAATTTCTTTGAGCATTGTCTAGAGTCTTACTAGCATAATGGATAACATTTGATTTCTTATCAACTCTTTGGCCTAGAACAACACCTACAGCATAATCACTAGCATCACACATAATTTCAAAGGGTAAATTCCAATCAGGTGGCTGAACAATAGGTGCAGAGATCAATGCTTTCTTAAGTATTTCAAATGCTTCTACACAATCATCATCAAAGACAAATGGTATATATTTTGTAATAAATTAGTCGAGGTCGAGAAATTTTGAGAAGTCCTTAATGAACCTCCTATAAAATCCGGCATGACCAAGGAAACTTCTTATACCTTTGATGTCCTTGGGACATGGCATCTTTTCAATAGCATCAACCTTAGCTTTATCAACTTCAATACCTGTTTCAGAAACTTTATGCCCCAAGACAATACCTTCATTAACCATAAAGTGGCACTTTTCCAAATTCAAGACAAGATTAGTTTCTTCACATCTCTGCAAAACTCGATCAAGATTGCTCAAGCAATCATCAAAAGAAGATCCATAGACGGAAAAGTCGTCCATGAAAACCTCACAAATCTTTTCACAAAAGTCAGAGAATATAGCCATCATGCATCTTTGAAAGGTAGCAGGTGCATTACATAAACCAAAAGGCATACGTCTATAAGCAAAAGTACCAAAAGGGCAAGTAAAAGTGGTCTTTGATTGATCTTTAGCCGACACAGGTATTTGAGAGAAACCAGAATAACCATCTAGAAAGCAATAATGTGTATGTTTGCATAATCTTTCTTGCATTTGATCGATAAAAGGTAAGGGGTAATGATCCTTTTTAGTAGCCTTATTTAATTTATGGAAATCAATTACCATCCTATAACCTGTAATAATTCTTTGCGGAATCAATTCATCTTTATCAGTAGGAACAACAGTAACTCCTCCCTTCTTAGGGACACAATGGATAGGACTTGCCCACTGACTATCAGCAACGGGATAAATTATACCTGCCTCCAGAAGCTTTAGTATTTCTTTTCTTACCACTTCTTTCATTTTAGGATTCAGCCTTCGTTGATGATCACGGACTGGTTTGGCATCATCTTCCAAATTTATTTTATGTTGACACAGAGTGGGACTAATGCCCTTAAGATCATCAAGAGTATATCCAATAGCAGCACGGTGCTTCTTCAGAGTTTTCAATAATCTCTCTTCTTCATGTTCTGAAAGGTTAGCACTAATAATAACAGGATATATCTTCTTTTCATCAAGATAAGCATATTTAAGATTATCAGGCAACGGTTTAACTCAAACACGGGATCACCCTTGGGTGGAGGAGGATCCCCTAGGATTTCAACAGGCAAATTGTGTTTCAGAATAGGTTCCTTCTTAAAGAATACTTCATCTATTTCCCTTCTTTCATTCATAAACATATCATTTTCATGGTCTAGCAAATATTGTTCTAAAGGATCGCTAGGAGGTACGACAATAGAAGCAAGACCAATAATTTCATCCTTACTAGGCAATTCTTCTTCACAGTGTTGTTCTACTAAATTTAGAGAAATTAAACTCATGAGACATATCACCCAAACCAATAGTAAGAACATTATTTTCGCAGTCTATCTTAGCATTAACAGTGTTCAAGAAGGGTCTACTAAATATAATGGGACAAAAGCTATCTTGTGGAGAACCAAGAACAAGAAAATCAGCAGGGTATTTAGTTTTCCCACGCAAGACTTCAACATCTCTAACAATTCCCATTGCTGATATAGTATCTCTATTGACAAGTTTAATTGTAACATCAATACCTTCTAACTCAGCAGGTGCAATTTCATGCTTAATTTCTTCGTATAAAGTAAGCGGTATAACACTAGCACTAGCACCCATATCACATAAGCCATGATAACAATGATCTCCTTTTTAACAGAAATAACAGGCACGCCTACCACAGGTCTATGTTTATCTTTAGCACAAGGTTTGGCAATTCTAGCAGTTTCACCGCAGAAATGAATAACATGCCCATCAATATTATCAACCAAGAGATCTTTAACAATAGCAATATTAGGTGCAACTTTAACTTGCTCAGGAGGTGTATATGTTCTAATATTGCTTTTACGAACCACAGTTGAAGCTTTAGCATAATCCTTTATCCTAACAGGGAAAGGTGGTTTTTCAACATAAGAAGTAGGAACAATAGGATCATTATAAGTGACAGTATTTTCTTCAACTTTAGTGGGTGCAGCTAACTTTACTTCTATGGGAGGATGATATTTAAACCACTTCTCCTTGGGGAGATCAGCATAAGTAGCAAAAGATTCACAGAAAGAAGCTACTATCTCAGAGTCAAGTCCATATTTAGTGCTAAATTTACGGAAAACATCAATATCCATAAAAGACTTAACACAATCAAACTTAGGTGTCATACCTGACTCCTTACCTTCATCGAGATCCCAATCTTCAGAGTTGCATTTAATTCTATCCAATAAATTCCATTTGAATTCAATAGTCTTCATCATAAAAGAGCCAACACAAGAAGTATCGAGCATGATCCGATTGTTTTCAGAAGGCCGAGCATAAAATTTTTGAAGAATTATTTCTCTTGAGAGCTCATGATTGGGGCATGAATATAACATTGATTTAAGCCTCCCCCAAGCTTGAGCAATTCTTTCTCCTTCGCGAGGCCAAAAATTATATATATAATTGCGATCCCGGTGAACAAGATGCATAGGATAATACTTTTGATGAAATTCCAACTTCATTCATTTATTGTTCCATGATCCCGTATCATCACATAGCCTATACCATGTCAATGCATCTCCCTTCAAGGATAAAGGGAATACCTTCTTCTTAACAACATCATCGGGTATACATGCAAGCTTAAATAATCCACAAACTTCATCCACATATAGTAGATGTTCATCAGGATGCTTTGTTCCATCTCCTGTAAAAGGGTTATCAAGCAGTTTTTCTAACATACCCGAAGGAACTTCAAAGGGAATAATTTCATTTTCATTAGGTTCAGTAGGTTGAGGAGCAATTCTTTGCTCTACTGGTCGGGGTGAAGATACCCCGAACAAGCCCCTCAGAGGATTACTTTCCATAGTAACAAGTGAAAGTAAATTTCAGCACACTATATAAATTTTTCCTTACCAAATTCCACCTACCAAAGGCGCTTCACTCCCTGGCAACGGCGCCTGAAAAGAGTCTTGATGACCCACAAGTATAGGGGATCTATCGTAGTCCTTTCGATAAGTAAGAATGTCGAACCCAACGAGGAGCAGAAGGAAATGATAAGCGGTTTTCAGCAAGGTATTCTCTGCAAGTACTGAAATAAGTGGTAACATATAGTTTTGTTAAAAGATAATTTGTAGCGAGCAACAAGTAAACAAAGTAAATAAAGTGCAGCAAGGTGGCCCAATCCTTTTTGTAGCAAAGGACGAGCCTGGACAAACTCTTATATAAGGAAAAGCGCTCCCGAGGACACATGGGAATATCGCTGCTTAGTTTTTATCACGCTCATATGATTCGCTCGTACTTTGATAATTTGATATGTGGGTGGACCGGTGCTTGATTGCTGTTCTTACTTGAACAAGCATCCCACTTATGATTAACCTCTATTGCAAGCATCCGCAACTACAACAAAAGTATTAAGGTAAACCTAACCATAGCATGAAACATATGGATCCAAATCAGCCCTTACGAAGCAACGATAAACTAGGGTTTAAGCTTCATCACTCTAGCAACCTATCATCTACTTATTACTTCCCAATGCCTTCCTCTAGGCCCAAATAATGGTGAAGTGTTATGTAGTCGACGTTCACATAACACCACTAGAGGCTAGACAACATACATCTCATCAAAATATCGAATGAATACCGAATTCACATGACTACTAATAGCAAGACTTCTCCCATGTCCTCGGGAACAAACGTAACTACTCACAAAGAATATTCATGTTCATAATCAGAGGGGTATTAACATGCATAAAGGATCTGAATATATGATCTTCCACCAAATAAACCAACTAGCATCAACTACAAGGAGTAATCAACACTACTAGCAACCTACTAGTACCAATCCCAAACTTGGAGACAAGAATTGGATACAAGAGATGAACTAGGGTTTTGAGAGGAGATGGTGCTGGTGAGGATGTTGATGGAGATTGCCCTCTCCCGATGAGAGGAGCGTTGGTGATGACGATGGCGATGATTTCCCCCTCCCGGGGGAAGTGTCCCTGGCAGAACAGCTCTGCCGGAGCCCTAGATTGGTTCCGCCAATGTTCCGCCTCGTGGTGGCGGAGTTTCGTCCGGAAAGGTTGCTTATGATTTTTTCCTCGACGAAAGACCTCATATAGCAGAAGATGGCCATCGGAGAGCTGAAGATAGGGCCCACGAGGTTGGGGCGCGCCTGGGGTAGGGCGCGCCCCACCCTCGTGGCCAGTGGGTCCCCTCGGTGAACTTCTTCCGCTCAATATTTTTATTATTTCCAAAATGACTTTCGTGGAGTTTCGGACTTTTGGAGTTGTGCGAATAGGTCTCTAATATTTGCTCCTTTTCCAAATTCTGAATTCCAGCTGCCAAGCATTCTCCTCCTTATGTAATGCTTGTAAAATAAGAGAGAATAGGCATAAGTATTGTGACATAACGTGTAATAACAGCCCATAATGCAATAAATATCAATATAAAAGCATGATGCAAAATGGACGTATCACCAACGAAGTCCTTTTTGAAACAAAAAACCGACTCGTTTATATCGCAAACGGTTGTATTATATTTACCATGTCGAAATTTAACCATACTCGGTGGCGTGCGTGCAACTGTTTGATTAGATGGGACGAGCGCGAGAAGTCCGCCGTGCTGGCTCGACAGGACGCGTGCGAGCAGTCTACCGCGCAGGCTCGACGGGACGCGTGCATCCTGTCCACCTCGCAGGCTCGACGGGACAAGTGCGAGCAGCAAGGCCGCCCATGCTCACTAGGAAGCCAGCTCTTTGACCTCCATGCACCAGCCGCCGCCCCCCTCACTCACAACTTCTCCATTAATCGGTTAATTAAAGCACCTGGACGAAGTGTGTTTGCTCGTGATCCCATGGTAGCATTTGCTTTGTCTATGTTTTCAACTCATATTCTGCCCTAATTTAAATTTTCACATAGGGCAACGGATAATACGACCACAAATAAAATGGCAACGTATAATACGACAACAAATTTACAATGGCGCAGATAATAATTGTCTTACATATTCCGGATGATTTAAAATGGCACATGCGGCAAAGCCCGGAAGACACGGGGGCAAGAGAAGAAGGAAATTGCAAACAACGATCTGGGTCGCTACTGTCTCTACTCGTGGATGGATCGCCGGGAGGCGAAATCCTCTGGCTCCTTCTTCAACTCCCCACGACTTTGCTTGAAAGCAGCAACGGATTCCTCCACCACCTGCTCGCGCTCGATCTGGAGCTTCCCCAAGCCACCCATCAGTTCCTCGACGACCGCTTTCAGCGTCATCTCCGAGGCACTACACTGCTCATGCAGCATCTTCCATCCGGCATCCTCCTCCTCCTTCTCGGCGACGAACTTGAGGAGCATCGCATTGTCACCCATGAGTTGCTCGACGAGGCCGGTCGCCTTGTCAACTGAGGCATCGCTGATCTTGAGCAGCTTCCTCAAGCCGTCGACCAGCTCCTGCTGCGTAGTGACGCCAGCGAGAATGATGTCGTCGTCGGCGAAGGACTCCAGGAAGGCCGGCTCGTCATGCTGGCCGACGCCGCGAATGTGCTTGGGAGAGCCCTCACGTGCCTGTGAGAGCTCGTTCGAGGGCTCCGCGGCGCGCCGGGACATCTCTGTTGCGGCTTCGCAGCAGGACCTCTCTAGTGCTTCCGCGGCCTTGGTCTTTACTTCCTGGTTATATGTCCACCCTAAACTACTCCTACCGGTCATGGCGGAACGACTTGACAAAAAAACCAGTTTTGTGGGTGATGAGGAGAGGAACTGTGAAGTAATTTTCGAGTGGGTAGATTTTATAGCCCGATGCTAAGTGTGAACACATATTAGTTTGATAGGTGTGAACAGATTTGCAATTACTTATTGCATTGTAATCAACAATGTGACGAGAAACAAGGTCAAAATTTATTGATGGCAGAAGATTGACCACGTGGTTGCTCGCCGTTGAGGCGGCCGCGGTGCACTACGCTCTGGCGTCCCTGCGGGCGCTCTACTCACCGTTGAGGCAAAGTTACAATGGCAACGGTTAATAATTCTTAATAATTGTCTTACATATTTAGGATAATTTAAAATGCCAAATGTGGCAAGGCCCAGAACACTCACGACATACATATGCATAAAATTATAATAAAATATAAGCTAAAAGGCTGAGCTGGCTGCCTTCTGACGATGGTCTTCTCGGACTCCATGATCAGCATAGCACCCTTGCGGCCGTTCACTTCGAGTGTCCCGACCCGCCTCCGCCTACGGAGCTTCTGGCGCTGGGAGGCTCTTGGGGCTGCTGGTCCTCTTCCAGAAGAGCTTGACAGCGTGCAATCATGCGCATGACAACTCCGCGGAACCGCTCCATTTCCATGTCTCTGGCCTGGTAGAAAATTCTGTCGATCACCCGCATCTTCAAGATATCACGTTGGTGATGTTCTACTTCAACGGGGACGTCAAATCCGCCAAGAATGCGCTCGAGCCTGGCCACAACATCATCGGGATCGAGGTTGACACGGCCACCGCGGGTGTTGATGAAGCTGCATGCTGCCTTTGTCTTGACTGAATCACAGAGGTCCTCTGCCCATTCCTTGCAGGGAATCAGGCTCTCGATGAGCACTGGTGACGGCAGTTCTTCAAGTGGTTCGTCGATCATGCCGCCGATATGTCAACTCGGTGGGACCGATTTCATTAGGGTTAGGGCATAACGTAATCTCGGTGAGACCGATCACATAAACTCGGTAGGACCGATTTTTCTAATAGGCACACAGAGAGTTGGTCAGGCAAAATCGATGGGACCGATTCACTTATTTTGGTAAGATCGAAACGTTACGAAAGGGAAACCAAGAGTTTGCATTGCGAACTCGGTGGCACCGATCGCTCATCTCGGTTGGGCCGAAACGTTGCGAAGGGAAATAGAGAGTTTCCAATCCCATCTGAGTGAGAACGAGATCCCTATTACTGAGACCAAAATGACTAGGGTTTCTGGCAGTGGCTATGTCAAATGAACTCGGTGGTGCCGGATAGATCAAATCGGTAGGGCCGAGTTTTACTTTTAGTTTGGGACATATGTGGATATGAGAAAGTGGTTGAGGGATTTTGGAGCATATCACTAAGCATTTTGAGCAAGCAAGCCATTAAGCAACACCTCATCCCCTTTTAATAGTATTGGCTTTTCCTATGGACTCAATGTGATCTTGGATCACTAAAATGAAAATGTAGAGTCTTGAGCTTGAGCCAATATGTGTCCTTAGCATTTTGAGGGGTCCACGTTCCTAATCCATGCCATGCAAATCATTGAACTTTCTGAAATGGTCATCTTGAAATAGCATTAGTTCAATGAGCTATATGTTGTTAGGAATTACCAAAACCACCAAGGGATAGTTGCACTTTCAATCGTCGATACGTAGTATACGGGTTTTTGGAGTGGGAATTTATGTCCCTCTTCCTCTCGTTCAACGACGAGTACTGCGCTCACCACCTGGTGAGTTGTAGTTATGTATAGTAGCATGGGTTTGCCAATGTTAGGTGCGGAGAAGGATTGGGTTGCTTGCTAGCAGATTTTTTATTTCTTCCAGCCCGGCTGTTGCCGCGTCCGTCCACTCAAAGTGGTCGGTACGTCGAAGCAGGCGATATAGCGGCATCGCCTTCTCTCCCAATCTGGAGATGAAACGGGTCAAGGCTGCCACGCACCCAGCTAGTTTTGGACCTGCTTTAGGTCGGTTGGTATTGCCAACTATGACAAGGCTCGGATTTTGGCCTGATTTGCTTCGATTCTTCTATTGGAAACAATGAACCCGAGCAGCTTTCCGGCCGGAACGCCGAAAACGCATTTTTTCGGATTGAGCCGTATGTCATATGTTCGAATGTTTTAAAATGTAAGACGTAAGTCGCCCACCAATGATTCGACATGTTTAGTTTTGATGACTACATCATCTACATATGCCTCCACCATCTTGCCAATTTATTTTTCCAGGCATGTTTGAATCATGCGTTGGTAAGTGGCGCCGGCATTTTTGAGTCCAAAAGGCATAGTGTTAAAGCAGAAAGGCCTGTACGTAGTGATGAATTCCGTTGTGGCCTGATCGGATTCCTTCATCTTAATCTGATGATATCCGAAGTATGCATCGAGGAAACACAGTGAATCGTGTCCTGCACTTGCATCGATGATTTGGTCAATGCGGGGGCAGTGGGAAGGGGTCCTTAGAGCAGGCCTTATTGAGGTCTTTGAAATCGACACAAAGGCGCTAGGATTAGTCCTTCTTTGGTACCATGACCAGGTTTGCTAACCAATCCGGGTGTTTTATCTCTCTAACTGTAGGATCGAAAGTATGTCTAGAGGGGGGGTGATTAGACTACTTGACCAAATAAAAATCTATCCTTTTCCCAATTTTAAGTCTTGGTTAATTTTAGCAACTTAGCACAAGTCAAGCAATGAACCTACACATGCAAGCTTAAGAGTATAGCAGCGGAATGTAAAAACATTGCACATGAAGGTAACGGGAGGAGTATGGAGGGAGCGAACGCAATGTAGACGCGGAGATTTTTTCCGTGGTTCCGATAGGTGGTGCTATCGTACATCCACGTTGATGGAGACTTCAACCCACGAGGGGTAACGGTTGCGCGAGTCCACGGAGGGCTCCACCCACGAAGGGTCCACGAAGAAGCAACCTTGTCTATCCCACCATGGCCATCGCCCATGAAGGACTTGCCTCACTAGGGTAGATCTTCACGAAGTAGGCGATATCCTTGCCCGTACAAACTCCTTGGTTCAACTCCACAATCTTGCTGGAGGCTCCCAAGTGACACCTAACCAATCTAGGAAACACCACTCTCCAAAAGGTAATAGATGGTGTGTTGATGATGAACTCCTTGCTCTTGTGCTTCAAATGATAGTCTGCCCAACACTCAACTCTCTCTCATAGATTTGGATTTGGTGGAAAGATGATTTGAGTGGAAAGCAACTTGGGGAAGGCTAGAGATCAAGATTCTTGTGGTTGGAATGGAATATCTTGGTCTCAACACATGAGTAGGTGGTTCTCTCTCAGAAAATGTATGCTGGAAGTGTAGGCACGTTCTAATGGCTTTCTCCACAAATGAAGAGTGGGTGTAGGGGTATATATAGCTTCCACACAATATCTAACCGTTGCACACAATTTACCTGTCACAGCCCTAGAATTTGCTTGTTATTAGTTGCATTAAGGCATTCATGTCATCATGTTTAAATTTCTCGGAAAGTTGAAATGGGGATGACAAACCCTAGCAGATAATAATTTTAACTAGGTTCAATTCAAATATTTTCATTGGACCCAAAATGCCCTCCAAAAATGTTCATTATTTCTGGAAAAAGGTTAAAGCCTTAATCAGAGGTCATGCACATTTTTCCAAGGCATTTATGGTTTTTGAATTAATTCATAATTGTATTTGAGTTGGAGCAAATAAATTCTATAAATATTTTTAATGCTCCAATGATCCTGGAATATTCTGTGGAACTCTAGGGTAAACCTTATTGCATGCACAATATTTTCCAGAGAGCTGCAAAATAATTTGGTTAAGAAACCAAATTCAAACAAAACTGCAAAATTAGAAAACACAAACAAAGAAAATAGAAAAGAACAGAGACTCACATGGACCCTTACCTACCTGGCGCCACCAACTGGCCCAGCTCCCGGACGGCCCAGTGCTGTGCAGCCCAGCTGCCAGTCGTCCTCCTCCTTGGGACAGAAGGACGCTAGGCGTGTGTGCCCCGCACGCGCGGCCACGTGCCCCAGCCACCTCCTGCTTCCGCCGCTTCCCCGACGGGGCTGTGAGTGCCACGCACGTCCCCGAACCCCACCCCTCACTCCAGTTCTCTCTCCCCTCCTCTACTTCTCTCCCACACGACCATCGAGCGGGTTCGTCGCTGCCGCTCGCCACCACCGCGGCCAGAGCCACCTCCTCGCCCCTCCCCCGTGTTTGGAAGGTCCGGCGCGACTCCCTCTTCCTCTTTGCCGAGCCACGCAAGCCAAGGATCGCCACGCCGTCGTCTTTGATCTCGCCATCGCCAGATCTACTACGCCGCCGCCGCCGTCGCTCACGCTACTGGAGGTCGCCCCGAGCCCACCGAGCTACCTGCTGCCTCCTGTGAGCTTGCCGCCGCTTCCCTCACTCTCTCTCTCTCTACCTGCTACAGAAGCCGCTGCCTCATGAAAGCACCAAGCCGCCGTCCCGCCATGGCCGGCAAGCTCTGCGTCTCGAGCACCTCCGCCGCGTAGTAGGTCCGACATGCTCGCTTCCCTTTAGGTGCTGCCTAGCACCTCCATTCACTCGCTTATGAGCTGCAGGACCGCGCCCGCGCTTAGCCGAGCTCCGGCCGCCGTTGTCGTCCTTGCTGTCGCCGCTGTAGTCCACCCCGGCACCACCCACGGCCACCAACCAATGCGCCAACGCTGCATCCGAGAGCCCAGCCAGCCGAGCTCTCGTCGCCGGAGATGGCCGGACGAGGAGCGCCACTGCCCCTGCTTAGCATCGGCGGCTAATCGCGGTTAGCCCACGTGGCGCCATTAGGTTAGAGCTAACTAACCTGTTAGTCTAACAATAGACGCCACGATGGGACCCACTTGTTAGTTTATCGCTTAACAAAAATAATTAGATTAGTTATTTAATTCATGGGCCCACACGCCGCCTTTGGACCGGCCGACGTGGATGTTGACTGACCCCACATGTCTCGAGTCCCGACATCATCGTGTCACCGACCGCTGGTCCCCACTAGTCGTTTGACTGGACGGCGCTGTTGACCTGCCGAGGTCAGATGATGCAATGCTGATGCAGTAATAGGTTTTTCCGGATTTATTTTAATACAGGAAATTCCAGAAAATAGTGGTAACTTCTAAAAATCATAGAAAATCAACAATAGCTCAGAATGAAATAATTTATATATGAAAAATGATCAGAAAAATCCAATCTATCGATATGTACCATTTTCATGCATGTTAGAACAACTTAAACCTGCTGATCAGGTCAAATCAATTAAATGGCATTTAAACTCTCACATATGGAGTTTGAATTTGAACCTAGTGTTCAAACCAACCCCATTTAATTTGTTGCTAGATGCATTAGGCCAATCAACAGCATATTGCCATATCATCTTCATGCATCATATTGTTGCATGGCATTGATTGTGTTTCTCCTTTGTTTGTCGGTGTTTGTCCCCTCTCAGTAGACGACGTACCAACGATGAGTTCGATGACACCGATGAAGAACTATATTATCTTCGGTGCGTGCAAGCAAAACCGCCTTATTCATTCCGATACAATCCCACTCTCTCGCCTCCTGCTCTTTTTACTGCATTAGGACAACAACGCTTCATCTGTTATTTGCTACGGTAGCTGAACCCTTTATCCTCTGCATGACCTGTCATTCCACAAGAATTAGATGAAACCCACTAGCATGAGTAGGAGTTGTTTGAGCCTGTTGTGCCTACTCATTCATGCTTGTTTGTCATGCTTGCTACCGCTTAGAGTTGAGTCAGGTGTTATTCATCGGGAATGGATCGGAATGGTGTGTCAACATGTCCTACCGTGTGTGAGCTAAGTGTGTGAACACGATTTGGTAAAGGTAGCGGTGAGAGGCCATGTAGGAGTACATGGTGGGTTGTCTCATTGAAACCGTCCTCAGGAACTGAGTTCTGTGTTTGTGATCCATGAAACGGTTACTACCACGCATTGGGCCTGAAACCAATGGACCCTCTAGGCTTCTTAACCACTCTTGTCCTCTGTCTGGGAGTTGCAAGTAGTTTCTGGTGTTTGTAGTATGCTGGGGGCCGCACGCAGCGCTGACCTTAGGGGTGGGCTGTGTTGCGGTAGGCACGTGGCACGTTGTACCGAATGCCTGTTTGGTATCTCGGGAACCCTGCACACATCGTTCGGGGCGATGTGGAAACCTCACCGACTCCCTACGGATGGAACCTGAATAGGCGATAAACCTGGACTAGAGACTTGAGTGTTGAGGTAGGCTGTGGCCGACACCCACGTTGGGCTTCCGCTTGAAGGTTGCCGAGTACATGTCGTGTAAACGGCGGTAAGTGGTGAGAGCATGTGTGAAGAAGTACACACCTGCAGGGTTAATATGATCTATTCGAATAGCCGTGTCCGCAGTAAAGGACTTCTGGGTTGCCTATAGCAGTTCATAGACAAGTGGAAGTGGATACTCTAAAATGCGCAAGATAAGCGTGAGTGCTATGGATGGCGTTCTCGTAGGAAGGCGGGATTGAATCCATAGTGGTGTATTGATATGGTGAATATGTGGACTCGTGTGCGCCACCTCAAAAGAGTTACTTGCAGTCATAGTTTAGGATAGCCACCGAGTCAAAGCTGGCTTGCTGCAGTCAAACTCCACCTCCCCCTTTGTTGATAATGATGCATATGTAGTTAGTTCTGATGTAAGTCTTGCTGAGTACATTTGTACTCACATTTGCTTATTTTATGTTTTGCAGAGAGACGTCAGTCTCGCTAGTAGTTCCGCGTGGACTTCGACGTTTAGCTTGTTACGTCAGCTACGATCTTGTGCCCTCGGCAGGATCTGGTAGATAGTCAGGCTTCTAAGCCTTTTTCATTTATAGTTGTGTGTACTCAGACATGTTAAGCTTCCGCATGTGCTTTGACTTGTATGCTCTGAATGTTGGGTCGTGAGACCCATGTTTGTTATATCTTGCTCCTCGGAGCCTAATGAATAAATACTTGAGTTGTAGAGTTATGTTGTGATACCATGTTGTATTTACACATATCGAGCATATTGTGTGTATGTTTGAAATGCTTGGTATGCGCGGGATCCGACAATCTAGTTGTTTATCCTTGGCAGCCTCTCTTATGGGGAAATGTAGTCTAGTGCTTCCTTGAGCCATAGTAGTCCGCTACAGCCCGGTTCACCGGAGTCCTGCTAGCCCAAAGACTACTGCTCGTGATACTTGATCGCCAAGATGTGTTACACTTCGCTCTCGTGTTCTCCCCTTCGGGAAATGTCACGCGGTGACATCCGAGTCCTCGCTTAGCTCTGCTACAGCCCGGGTTCCCGGAGTCCTGTTAGCCAGTGCTACAGCCCGGATTCACACGCTGCGAATCGACATGCTCGATGTGATTCATGTATGCCTGTCCCCATGGGTTAGTGCCGCTTTGGGTTCACGACTAGTCATGTCGGCCCGGGTTCTCTGTCATATGGATGCTAGCGACACTATCATATACGTGAGCCAAAAGGCGCAAACGGTCCCGGGCCATGGTAAGGCGACACCCGTGGGAATACCGTGCGTGAGGCCGCAAAGAGATACGAGGTGTTACAGGCTAGATCGGTGTGACTTAGAATCGGGGTCCTGACAGCGTTGGTATCAGAGCCTGACTTCCTGTAGGATTACCATGCCAAACTGGTCGAAGTTGAGTCTAGAAATGCTTTAGTTATGTAAGGGAATCGATTGTGGGAGGGAACGTAAGGCTCTTTTTACTCCTTATACCTCATGGCCTTCTGATCTGAGTCAGCCTCTTCTCTTCTACGGGGATTAAGAACTAGACCTTCTCATCTATCTATCAGGATGACGTGTTACTAATCAATAGACCTATAGAATTGATAATTTCAAATCCCAGTTCAGTTTTTACTACTTCCGTATGTTCATAGTTGGTCTCAGAATCTTGATATTGTGATGATCGAGTGGTTATGCCACCATTTTTGCAGGATGTCTCAAATCATTTTGAGCATTTACAGCCGTTATGATGTCCGAGTCATCCCAGGTTTCTAAATAGTCTAATGCATTTGCAAATCATTTCTTTCCGTTCCCGATGTCCTTTTTGGTCAGAATAAGCACACTAACCGGTGCGTTGAGGTAATTTATTGCCTTGACATATATGTTGGAGCTTTTATTATGACCCTAGGTGTTTTAGGGAGTCACCTAGTAATCTAGCCATGTTTTGTGTTCCCGGTGTGATGATTCTGGCCACCATTCTCGACAGCATCCCGTGATGCCATTTAGTAGTAGGTATTCTACTGCTGGGTTTTGAGCCCGAGATTCACCCTACTTACCTCCTGTTGATAGTGTTGCTCGTACCTTTAGGATATTAGTAACCTTGTGTTATTCCTCGAGGTCCATGGTATTTCCTTCTTCCGAATACCATGAATTGCTTATGGCAGAAGCTCTTTGAGCCAAAAGATCACAACCAGGGTGCTCTTGAGGAGTAGTCCATTCTATATTGTGACTCTGCCAGTTCTACCTTCTCTGCATGGGTTATCCGGAAGAAATGTTGAGCTTTGCTCGACATACTAATCTATGCATCCACAACTCAGAAAGTTATATGTTCCTCGAGTTGTTCCTCCTTAGTTGTATTCTGACCCCCGTCTGTCAATTGATAGTCAGGAGTAGTCGTGCATTCGTCATCGATGCCTATTATTCTTGTGGTCTGTCAAGCCATACTAATCTGGAATGACTGGGAGAAACAAACTCCAGTACCTCATCCATATCTAGGATTCGGACAAAGTAGTTGTATTCCGCAGATCAAATGCCAATCCAGCTTTTGATTCTGTTCTACCCTGAAGTATTGCCCTCTTGATGTCAGGAATGTCATGATAATTGCACCAACTCTTATGAATTCTTGATGCAGTGATACTTCTCACCATCATCATTCTCTCCTCGGTTCCGTGTTGTTGCAACCGGAACACCGACAAGTGAACCGTGATGTGTGAAATCAATACTCCTAGCAACTAGTTGGTTGGTAGTAAATGGACAATATTCTCATTCTTAGCGTGTTGGTTATTGAATCATCGTTCTAAGATAAGTCGTGCTACCTAGTCCTTATTTCTGGTGCACTCTCCGATCAATGAGTTAGGATTGTGTCAGTTCCTCACTCTTTTGATCCTATCATCTTGCCCTAAAAAGCAGGATTGTTCTCGAGCTTAGTAACATATCGGTGGTTCGTGATATTCCGATTATCTTCTCGCAAGTATTACCAGGCTGTCCCCTGACTGTTATGTTGAGTTCGTGATCAAGTTGGTTTCTTGTAAACCACCCCTTCTCCAAGAATCCGTGTTGGATATCCCTGAGCTGGTTGGTTACGCTAAACGACAACTTGGAGAGTTGGAAGATGAAAGCTTTGCTGAATTCAGTTCATTCTGAAGGGATATGTTTGCGTTTGTGTGTGTGTTGAAGAAAGATGATATCTTCATCGATTGGTCCTCGTGATCAGTTGTTGAACCTATTGTCTTATCAAACTTTGACTTGAGTATGGGCTATCGTCAAGCCAAATCAGAACCAACGATGTTCGTAATGTTGTCTTACTCGTGGTTGATCCCTCGAGCATACACCATTACATCTTTTGGTCTGACCAGTGCTATCACATTGTTCACATGATGGTGGAAGTCCAGTGATATGGAAATTCTGATGAGTTGTTGTTGATCCCATCAGCATCATTTTTGTCTCTCCCATGATTCATGATGAACATCAACCTAGTATTGAAAACTTTGTAAGCAATGCCTTCGTGTTCCGTTCATGAAGCCTATGCTTGGATGGAAGAAGTGACTTCCTCGAATTCATGTGCTTTAGGTGTAAGTTGCCGCCATGAATTTGAGAAAGGTTTGTTTTGTTTCCTCTGGAATCATCCCAAGTCAGTCATGCACGTGCGAAGTATTCTATGGCCTGATAGACTGATCATCTTCATTCCATACGTATCCTTAACACACCAAGACACTGATTGATTTGTTCAAGGATAAGAAGTTCATCGATAAGTGCACAAGGACTTTGATATCTGCAATGATGGTTCCTAATCAGAACTTGGTAGTGTCATTATAAGACTACTACGTGGCCATGCTTGTCTGGGACAGCGTGTTCACATGTTTGTAGCAGAACCCGCTCATGTTTTGGAGCTTACTACCATAGTCCATCTCCCGAGAATCTCGCAACATCATCTCGTCAATTTGTGTTGCACCCTTTCCTTTTCGGACATGCTGAGTCTGGAGTATCCTATTACCAATGGGATCTGAATCTCAGGCAGATATGATGGTTGGAACATTCCCAACAGTTGCATTTTGTTCCCAGCTTGCACCGCCACTGTGCCAATTTCCACGGGCTACCCTTCTCGGTAATTTCTGGTCAGGATCGCCTTCAACAGTGGTCCTACCATGGGTCCCATCCATTTCCAGTGATAAGCACAAGTCATCCATTGAGTTGTCTTCAACAAGGTAGTCCACATCATCCATCCGAATCCGGATATGCCATTCCTTTGAACTCCGCCAAACGATCGATTGTGATTGCCTTAGGCTAGTTTAAAGAGTTTCAATGATCTTTGAATCAAAAGTAATTCTTTTTGCCACTAAAGGGAATATTCCTGCGAGTCACCTTCCTTAAGATGTCTCGTTATGGTATCATGGCAAATCAACTCCTCGCTACGTTGACAACCGCTCACCACCTTCTTAAGTGTGGAATTGTGTCTACGTAGTGAACCTTCGTCATCTGTTACACTTCATCCCTCGGGATGTATGTTCCATGTCTCAGCTCGAGAAATGTTCAACGTCTCATTCCATGAGTTGATCGTCAGTTGTCCGATCCTCGAGAAGATCGATCCTTCTAGAGTTTCCCCTTTTCCTCTCGTTGTCATGATAGCTGGAGTTCTCAGAGCAAGATGTCAAGACAAAGATGGTGACCGAATCAACGTTCTTATGAAGTGCAACCTGGATCGTGAAGATTGTGTTGATCTTGTGCCCCCTCTGTCTTCTTACCTCATGTCTTGAATCTCGGGACGTGATTCTTGTTTAGTGGGGGTGAGTTGTCACAGCCCTAGAATTTGCTTGTTATTAGTTGCATTAAGGCATTCATGTCATCATGTTTAAATTTCTCGGAAAGTTGAAATGGGGATGACAAACCCTAGCAGATAATAATTTTAACTAGGTTCAATTCAAATATTTTCATTGGACCCAAAATGCCCTCCAAAAATGTTCATTATTTCTGGAAAAAGGTTAAAACCTTAATCAAAGGTCATGCACATTTTTCCAAGGCCTTTATGGTTTTTGAATTAATTCATAATTGTATTTGAGTTGGAGCAAATAAATTCTATAAATATTTTTATTGCTCCAATGATTCTGGAATACTTCGTGGAGCTCTAGGGTAAACCTTATTGCATCCACAATATTTTCCAGAGAGCTGCAAAATAATTTGGTTAAGAAACCAAATTCAAAAAAAACTGCAAAATTAGAAAACAGAAACAAAGAAAATAGAAAAGAACAGATACTCACCTGGACCCTTACCTACCGGGCGCCACCAACTGCCCAGCTCCTGGATCGCCCAAAGGTTGCAGCCCAGCTGCCACCATCCTCCTCCTTGGGATGAGGACGCCGCGCAGGTGCCTGCCTGCCGCCACGCCCGCCACCTCCTGCTTCCGCCGCTTCCCCGACGGGGCTGTCAGCGCCAGGCACGTCCCCGAACCCCACCCCCTCACCCCAGTCCTCTCTCCCCTCCTCTGTTTCTCTCCCACACGACCACCGAGCGGGTTCGTCGCCGCCGCTCGCCACCACCGCGGCCACAGCCAACTCCTCGCCCCTGCCCCGTGTCTGGAAGGTCCGGCGCGACTCCCTCTTCCTCTTCGCCGAGCCACGCAAGCCAAGGATCGCCACGCCGTCATCTTCGAGCTCGCCACTGCCGCATCTACTCGCCGGCCGTCGCCATCGTTCGCGCACTGGAGGTCGTCCCTGAGCCCACTGGGCTACCCTGCTGCCTCCCTGTGAGCTTGTCGTCGTTTCCCCTCACCTCTCTCTCTCTCAGCCACCAGCCGCCGCTGCCTCATGAAAGCACCAAGCCGCCGTCCGCCATGGCCGGCGAGCACCATGCCCCCGAGCACCTCCGCCTCGCGTAGTAGGTCCGACATGCTCCTGCTGCCCTTTAGGTGCTGCCTAGCACCTCCATTCACTCGCTTATGAGCTGCAGCACCGCGCCCGCGCTTAGCCGAGCTCCGGCCGCCATTGTCGTCCTTGCCGTCGCCGCTGTAGTCCACCCCGGCACCACCCACGGCCACCAACCGATGCGCCTCGACGCGCTGCATCCATAGAGCACAGCCGCGCAAGCTCTCGTCGCCCGAGATGGCCGGACAAGGAGCGCCACCGCGTCGTGCTTAGCACCGGCGGCTAATCACCGGTTAGCCCAGGTGGCAGTCATTAGGTTAGGAGCTAACTAACCCTGTTAGTCTAACAATAGACGCTGACAGTGGGACCCACTTGTTAGTTTACTGCTTAATAAAAATAATTAGATTAGTTATTTAATTCAGTGGGCCCACGCGTCAGCTTTGACCGTGCTGACGTGGATGTTAACCTGACCCCACATGTCTGAGACCCAGCAGCACTATGTCACTGACCAGCGGTCCCCACTGGTCAGGTTTGACCTGGACGGCGCCTGTTGACCTGCTGAGGTCATCATGATGCAATGCTGAAACAGTAATAGGTTTTTCTGGATTTATTTTAATACATGAAATTCTAGAAAATAGTGCTAACTTCTAAAAATCATAGAAAATCAACCGTAGCTTAGAATGAAATAATTTATATATGAAAAATGATCAGAAAAATCCAATCTATCCATAGGTACCATTTTCATGCATGTTAAAACAACTTATACCTGCTGATCAGGTCAAATCAATTAAATGGCATTTAAACTCTCACATATGGAGTTTGAATTTGAACCTAGTGTTCAAACCAACCCCATTTAATTTGTTGCTAGGTGCATTAGGCCAATCAACAACATATTGCCATGTAATCTTCATGCATCATATTGTTGCATGGCATTGATTGTGTTTCTCCTTTGTTTGTCGGTGTTTGTCCCCTCTCAGTAGACGACGTATCGACGATGAGTTCGATGACACCGATGAAGAACTATATTATCTTCAGAAGTGCCAGGCAAGCAAAACCCCCTTGTTCATTCTGATACAATCCCACTCTCTCGCTCCTGCTCTATTTTACTGCATTAGGACAACAACGATTCATCTGTTACTTGTTGCGGTAGCTGAACCCCTTTATCCTGTGCATGACCTATCATTCCACAGTAATTAGATGAAACCCACTAGCATGAGTAGGAGTTGTTTGAGCCCTGTTGTGCCTACTCATTCATGCTTGTTTGTCATGCCTACTACCGCTTAGAGTTGAGTCAGGTCTGATTCATCGGGAATGGATCGGAATGGTGTGTGAACATGTCCTACCGTGTGTGAGCTAAGTGTGTGAACACGATTTGGTAAAGGTAGCGGTGAGAAGCCATGTAGGAGTACATGGTGGGTTGTCTCATTGAAACCGTCCTCAGGAACTGAGTTCTGTGTTTGTGATCCATGAAACGGTTACTACCACGCATTGGGCCCGAAACCAATGGACCCTCTCGGCTTCTTAACCACTCTTGTCCTCTGTCTGGGAGTTGCAAGTAGTTTCTGGTGTTTGTAGTATGTTTGGGGCGCAGCATCGACCTTAGGGGTGGGCTGTGTTGCGGTAGGCACGTGGCACGGTGTACCAATGCCCGCTTGGTATCTCGGGAACCCTGCACACATCGCTCGGGGCCGTATGTGGAAACCTCGCCGACTCCTGGATGGAACCTGAATAGGTGATAAACCTGGACTAGAGACTTGAGTGTTTAGGTAGGCTGTGGCCGACACCCACGTTGGGCTTCCGCTTGAAGGTTGCCGAGTACATGTCGTGTAAACAGCGGTAAGTGGTGAGAGCGTGTGTGAAGAAGTACACCCCTGCAGGGTTAATATGATCTATTCGAATAGCTGTGTCCACGGTAAGGACTTCTGGGTTGCCTATAACAGTTCATAGACAAGTGGAAGTGGATACTGTAAAATGCGCAAGATAAGCGTGAGTCCTATGGATGGCGTTCTCGTAGGAAGGCGGGACCGAATCCATAGTGGTGTATTGATATGGTGAATATGTGGACTCGTGTGCGCCACCTCAAAAGAGTTACTTGCAGTCATAGTTTAGGATAGCCACCGAGTCAAAGCTAGCTTGCTGCAGTCAAACTCCACCACCCCCTTTGTTGATAATGATGCATATGTAGTTAGTTCTGATGTAAATCTTGCTGAGTACATTTGTACTCACGTTTGCTTATTTTATGTTTTGTAGAGAGACGTCATTCTCGCTAGTAGTTCCGCGTGGACTTCGACGTTTAGCTTGTTACCGCAGCTACGATCTTGTGCCCTCGGCAGGATCTGGTAGATAGTCAGGCTTCTAAGCCTTTTTCATTTATAGTTGTCTGTACTTAGACATGTTAAGCTTCCGCATGTGCTTTGACTTGTATGCTCTGAATGTTGGGTTGTGAGACCCATGTTTGTTATATCTTGCTCCTCGGAGCCTAATGAATAAATACTTGAGTCGTAGAGTTATGTTGTGATGCCATGTTGTATTTACACATATAGAGCATATTGTGTGTATGTTTGAAATGCTTGGTATGCGTGGGATCCGACAATCTAGTTGTTTATCCTTGGTAGACTCTCTTATGGGGAAATGTAGTCTAGTGCTTCCTTGAGCCATAGTAGTCCGCTACAGCCCGGTTAACCAGAGTCCTGCTAGCCCAGCACTACTGTTCAGGACACTTGACTGGCCGGCATGTGTTTCACTTTGTTCCTGTGTCTGTCCCTTCGGGGAAATGTCACGTGGTGACATCCGGAGTCCTACCTAGCCTGCTACAGCCCGGGTTCCCGGAGTCCTGTTAGCCCAGTGCTACAGCTCGGATTCACACGCTGCTGACCGACATGCTCGATGTGATTCATATATGCCTGTCCCCATGGGTTAGTGCCGCTTTGGGTTAATGAGTAGTCATGTCGGCCCGGGTTCTCTGTCATATGGATGCTAGCGACACTATCATGTACGTGAGCCAAAAGGCGCAAACGGTCCCGGGCCATGGTAAGGCGACACCCGTGGGAATACCGTGCATGAGGCCGCAAAGTGATATGAGGTGTTACAGGCTAGATCGGTGTGACTTAGAATCGGGGTCCTGACATTACCAAACTCGGTGGCACCGAATCATGAAACTCGGTTAGACCGATTTAGTTCAAAATGTGAACGTTAGGCTTTTTGGTGGAAACGACGTGTCAACTCGGTGGGACCGATTTCATTAGGGTTAGGGAATAACGTAATCTCGGTGACCGATCACATAAACTCGGTAGGAAGCGGAGAGATCAAGGCGGGGTACCTCACGACGTGCCCACGACGCAAGCCATGACGACCAAGGGCGCCAGGCGGGCGCCAGCCTGCGCAGTGTCCTCCTTTCCTCTTTGGTGCAAAGGGAGCAAGCACAGGCGAGAACATCAAGCAAAGGCATCCGCTTCGGTGCAACAAGACCAAGACCGTCGCAACGGCAGGAAGGAAGTCATTGTGGAGCCCAAGCCGGCGTCACCACCAGAGCCTTCGACAGGCGAGGACCAACTTTACTCAGGATAAGTGTACTAGATGTTCCCCCTTCAAAATGGCCAATTGTTGGCGCCCTTCCCGCTCAACATTTGGGAAGAGGCCCAGGGCCTTTGCCTATAAATAGGACTAGCCACCCATAGGGTAGAGGCAGCCAGACAAGAGCTTGACCCGGCGTCAAGAAATCAATCAATAGAGAGAGAGCGACTGAACTCCCCCTAGCAGTTCACCGCACCAGCCAAGAACAGGCCCTCGCGAGGCTGTTCTTCCTTGTATTGTTCATCATCAGCCCAAGAGGCAATCCACCACACCACAAACTAGAGTAGGGTATTACACCACAATGGTGGCCCGAACTAGTATAAACCCCGTGTCTCTTGTGTTGTTCCTTTCATAGTTAGATCCTAGCGAGGCGGCGAGGTGCAGGTAGGTGGAGGGAGAGATCTCCGTGCGCACCCCAAAGTGTTCAACCTAGAGGGTCTGCTGAACCCGATATCCGACATTTGGCGCGCCCGTAGGTGCGCTGAATTGCCTTCCGCCGACCTGTTCTTCGCCGACCACCGTGATCCATGTCGACGCTGTCAGGCCCGCGCTGAGCGCCGAGCCGCTCGCTTCCTCGTCGTCCCAGACGGCCCTCGCCGGCGGCCGCCGCTGCTTCCGTTCCCCCGCTTTGCCGTCACGCTGCCACCGGCCCGGCGGGGAACGAGCAGCAAGCATCGTCCCAGCATCCGTCCGTGAGGCGAGACGGTCGCACTTCTACTCCTTCACTCGCCCCTGCTAGTTCTTCGTCCCGCGTGCTCGCGGCGCCAATGGAGGCTCGAGCTGAACTCATCGCGCAAACGAGCTCTGCGCTACCGCTTCGCTGACGACGCTTCACGGCGAGTGGCTCGACCACGCCGCCGAAGCTCGTCCCGCCAGCAGGGGCTCCCCACGCCGCCCTTCTCGCTGCACCGCGCCCGCCCAGCGGGCGATGAAGCTCAGGGCGCCAGCCGCCTCCTCAAGAAGGCGCCTCGCACCAAGGCGCTGCGGGCCTGGGCGGAACCCGCTCCGTCAGCGCCAGCAAGAGCAAGAGAAGAGCTGCCAAGAGGTCCCTCGGCCAAAGAAGCTGCCCGGTGCTCCTCGCACCGCTCGTCACGACCATGCTCCTGCTCCCGCGACGCCAAGACCCCGCGCTGCTCCCAGCCATAAAGGCACGGGACCCGCAAGACCAGGCTCTTCGTCACCAAAGGCCTCCCTGTGGCCACAGCAGAGTCGCCGCGCCCACCACCGAAGGCGCAGTGTCACGTGGCTCGGCAAGTTCATGCCAGACCTGCCTCCTCGCTACAACGGCACGGCCGACCCTGCGGAGTTCCTCCAGCTCTACGAGCTGGGCATCGAGGCCGCCAACAGGGACCAGAAGGTCATGGCGAACTGGTTTCCCATGGGACTCAAGGACAGAGCCCGCTCGCTGGCTCCAGCAGGCTGTCGAGGTCGACGTCGGGATCGCAAAGGTAGACGTGGGTAAGGACCCGCGTCAGCGCTGAAGAAGACAAGACACGTGCCTCGGCCTCAGCCATAGGGCCAAGGCCAAGGGTGACAACTTCAAGAGCGCGGATCAGGAAGGGGAGCAGCTTGGCGGGGCTGTCCTCCGCGCCGGCCAGCGGGCTTTCCAGGCCGCTGTCGTAAAGCGTCCTCAGCAAGGTGCGAGCCTTCACCTCCATCTCCGTGAAGGCCTCGCGGTCCTCGGCAAGAACCCACACCTTGCCGTCCTGCTCGACCTTCTTTGCCTCCAACTCCTGCTCCAACAAGACTCCAAAGGTCATCTGCGCTTGTTAAGCTTGGCGTCCCGGTCCTTGACAGCCGCCTTGCGAGCCTTCATGTCTTCCTCCTTCTCTTGGCGAATGCGGGCCTCCTTGGCAAGCTGGTCCCACAGGCCCTGTAGCTCGCTCTCCAGCGCCTTGCAGCAACCTCGGACATCGGCCACCTCCCCCAAGGCGGCATTGTGAGCAGCCTTCGCCCCAAGGACGGCTTGCTTCTCCTCGTCACAAGTCGTCGAGGCCTGAACCAGCGCCGCTCGAATCGAAGCGTCAGAGCGAATCCGGCCAGAAGCCAGCTCCAAGTGCCCGGCCACCAGGCGAGGGTCGGCGCCCAGAAGATCTTGTCGCAATCGGTCCAATTCAGCAGCAACACGATCCAGGACAGTGGGAGGAGTCGGAGAGACAGCAGTTGGTGGAGTAGGAGGAGAGGACGTCAGCATAACCATAGTATCCTGAGGCGGAACCTACTGCGCCCCTACAGCTGTGGCGGTGGCATCATGCAAGGACACCTCAGGAGTCGCTTGGGCCATGGGGGCTGAGCTCGCCCCAGCCAGCTCCACCAGGCCTCGCGAGGATGACCGGGCAGGAAAGGCCCGTGTCTTGCCGTCGCCTTCCATCGCGGGCAGAGGCGCTGCCCCAGATGGAGCCACAGGAGCTCCCTTCAGCTTCTTCGCCGCACGCGCCAGCCTAGCCAAGAGATACAGATATCAAGCCTCAGCGACAAAGCAAGGAATAAAATGAGAATCAAGCACTTACTGGTCATCGCTCGCGAGCTCGAGCAACCTCCGGACATACTTGAAGCCCGAGAGCCGGCTGCAGGGATCAGCCTCAAGAGGCCCGGGGCAGGAGGCACGCTCGGATCGCCTCGGAGCCGGGCAGACCTGCTGGGACCAGCCCAGCCTCTGTCCTTTTTCGGGATCGGGGCAGCTCACCGCCCCGCGCCGCCATCCTCGCTGCTGCCGCTGGCAAGAGGCGAAGAGCACGGACCCACGCCGGGAGGGGCGCCTCGACTCCCATCACCACCTCGAGTCACGCCCGCTTCCGCCTCCTCTTCTTCCTCCTTTCGCTGGAGTCGCCGGAGGACACGCTCACCGTCACCGGGGCCGCTGGTCCTCGGGAACCTCCATGGCACGGGCCCGCCCCCATTGAAGACGGGCATGGATTCCACCGCCGCTCCCAATCATCTCGGGAACATGGGCACAGAGCGCCCAGCCTCGCCACGCCTCCCCGACCAAAGATTTGAGGACCGCGCCGATCTTCGCTGCCAAGATCTGCGGGGCTCAAGGGCCTCCACAGCGAAGCTTAGTAATCGACGGTTGGGCCACCGATGCTCCAGAACTCCCTCAGAGCGATGCACCAGTCAGCTTCCCCGTCGCCATGTTGCTCGGCCGTAGATATGCGTCCATCTTCTCCAGCACCGGCTTCGCGCGGGGATCCACGAGTTCCACGCGAGACCAATCATCGGAGCTCGCGGGATGCTCCGTGGGCAGAATCAGCCGAGGGTGGTTGCGCCTAGCATCTACCATGACCCACTTGCTCCTGAAGCCCTCAATCCTCTTCCCGGGCTTCGAGATGGCGTTGGAGCTGCCATACGCGACAAAGCTCACGCACGCGGAGATGGGACCGCGAGAGGTCCGGAGGGAGAAGTAGTGGCGCAGCAAGGCCACTGAGGGCTCCACCCCCGACGTGAGCCTCATAATAGTAGGCGAAGATCGCCAGAAGAAGAACAGAGTTGGGGTGGAGGTGTAGAGCTTGCAGTTTGTAGTGGCGGAGGACAGAGAAGAAGAACTCAGAAAAGGGAGGCACCAGACAGCAACAGTGGCGCTCACGAAGAGCGGATGGAAGGTGCTACCTTGGCCCTCGAAAAGGGCGGAGCCAGCCTTGAACACCTCTGCCCCGTCGATGCCTTGCGCCGCCACCATCCGGCGCACCCGGGCAAGGCCCTCCTCCGACACATTCGGCGAGTCCAAGGCGGCTGAGTACCAAGCTCCGGCCGGGGTCTGGCGAGGCGCCATGTCTTGCTAGGGCACGCGGTCGAAGTAGATCTGGAGATTTTGAAGGCAGGAAGGAAAGGCGCAAGAAAGGGGAACTGAGCAATGACCGAAGGAAGCAAAGCCTAGACAGACGCCGCTCTTTTGTCGATTCGCGCAGTTGCTAAGGCGCCCACGTCCAAACAACCGCCACGCGGCGCCCAAGGCCGCAGGCTATTAGGGCCCGTGGCGCTTCGCACTTGCCCCTTCGCTTCTCTGCTTTGCCAAGTCCACGCGCGCCTTGGGCCCGGGGGCTACTGTCGGTGTTCTGGGAACGGGGGTACCTAGACTTGCCTGCCTGCAGCCTGCGGCGTGGCTCAAGGGGTGGCCCAGCATGGCCCATCTTCATCAGCACAAGCTCAAGACTCTCACGAGGGGCTGACTACTGGGCGATTTGGCGACAGAAGCTTCCTCAGCACGGCCTCGTCAGGCAGGCTTGCGAGGAAGCGGAGAGATCAAGGCGGGGTACCTCACGAGGTGCCCATGACGCAAGCCATGACGACCAAGGGCGCCAGACGGGCGCCAGCCTGCGCAGTGTCCTCCTTTCCTCTTTGGTGCAAAGGGAGCAAGCGCAGGCGAGGGCATCAAGCAAAGGCATCCGTTTCGGTGCAACAAGACCAAGACCATCGCAACATCAGGAAGGAAGTCATTGTGGAGCCCAAGCCGGCGTCACCACCAGAGCCTTTGACAAAGCGAGGACCAACTTTAGTCAGGATAATTGTACTAGATGTTCCCCCTTCAAAATGGCCAATTGTTGGCGCCCTTCCCGCTCAATATTTGGGAAGAGGCTCAGGGCCTTTGCCTATAAATAGGACTAGACACCCACAGGGTAGAGGCAGCCAGACAAGAGCTTGACCCAGCGTCAAGAAATCAATCAACAGAGAGAGAGCGACTGAACTCCCCCTAGCAGTTCATGGCACCAGCCAAGAACAGACCCTCGCGAGGCTGTTCTTCCTTTTATTGTTCATCATCAGCCCAAGAGGCAATCCACCATACCACAAACTAGAGTAGGGTATTACACCACAATGGTGGCCCGAACTAGTATAAACCCTGTGTCTCTTGTGTTGTTCCTTTCATAGTTAGATCCTAGCGAGGCGGCGAGGTGCAGGTAGGTGGAGGGCGAGATCTCCGCACGCACCCTAGTGTTCGAACCTAGAGGATCTGCCGGAACCCGAAATCCGACAGGATCCAGCTGTGCACCAATGGATGTTATTTTATTAAACACATGATGATACAAGTATCTCACACACATAGACATAAAGTATCAAGCAAGCACACAAATAAGTATAAAATAGCAAAAGAGACAAAAGAAGGAAAAACACTCTCTCTCGAAGCCTATGATCTATACATTTCTCCCCCTTTGGCAACAAGTTACCAAAAAGTTCGAAAATGCATAGTGCTATGTGTGTCTCTAGGCTTGATCTTTGTGAGGTGGTGTTGAGAGGTCTCCAAGGATGAATGCATTAGTGGAAGTTGATGGAGCAGGTGGAGTTGCAACTGGAGGTGGCACTGATGATGTGGCTGTAGGTGTTGATGAAGTTGCTCTAGTGTTAGCCATGGGCACTGCAGCAGATCTCTGCCCTCTTGGCACTCTCTGAAAGGCATCTGTGGTAGCCTGCCCTTTCCTCTCCTCAACTTCTTCCTGGAGCTGTTCAACTGCTGTCTGCATCTCTGTTACTTTTAGATCAAGATCATAGAAGTTAGTCTCAATGATTCTTTCCAGGCTCTCTTGGTTCTGAGTCAGGGTGGCCAAGCCCTTCTCAATCCTCAAGGTTTCTTGAATCAGATATGCAAGTTGATCTTGTTTGGTCTTGAGAAACACTTGACATGCCTCTTCAACACTTGGCATCTTTACAGCTTTGTCAGCCTTAGCTTTCTCTCTCTTTTCTTGTGCCTGCACAGATGTGGGATCTTCATTCATGACAACAGTGTTGTCCTCAAAGTCTGGTCTCAGGGGTAGATGCTCCTTATCCAACAGGTAGGTGTCTGTGCCCATCTTGGAGTTGATGAGCATCTGAATATGTGGAGCATACCCAGATGATCCCTTCTGATCTGCAGCTGTCCTCTTATTGTTTCCACAATCAGGCTCATGACTTTGAATTTCTGGGGTACATCGAACAATTGCAGCAAGTTGATGGAATGGCCTCTGATCATCTTATGATCTCCAGATTTGGGCAACAAGGTATGCCTCAATATAGTGTTGATTGTGGCCAAACCAGACAATATATAATGAACAGACCCAAGCTTATGAGTTTCCAAGGCTTTGTGTGGAATTTCTTTGTACATGTTTCCAATCTTATGAGTTTCCAAGACTTTGGTATTGTGAAGACTTTCTGAAGACTTTGAAAGTGAAGAAATTGGTGTGACCTTGAAGACTTAGTATTCATTTGAGGAACATGAAGCGTGAAGACTTTTGTTTTCGTAGTTTCATTTTCTCTTTCTTGAGTCATAGGAGACACCGTACTGTTAAAGGGGGTCGAGGAAATACTAAGGAAAAATTTCCATGTGATGCTCAACTCAAAATCCTACACCTACCAATCCCTTCGAGTGAAGCCATTGGAAATCTCATACAGTTCAGTCAATTTCTTCAAAGGATGAGACGAAGTTCTTCTGGTCGTTGAGGAATTTGTTCTGACTGAGGAGTTAGGAATTCGCCAGTGCGGATTGCCTACACAGTGAGGAACATGATAGCCCTGAGGAATTTGAACCTCAAATTTCGGACCGTTGTTGTGCTACGCGCTAGCTGTCCCAAAATATCGTATCCACCTAACGGTCATATCATTGAAGGGCATTGTCGGTGTCAAAACCGGCGGATCACGGGTAGGGGGTCCCGAACTGTGCGTCTAGGCGGATGGTAACAGGAGACAAGGGACACGATGTTTTTACCCAGGTTCGGGCCCTCTCGATGGAGGTAATACCCTACTCCTGCTTGATTAATATTGATGATATGGGTAGTACAAGAGTAGATCTACCACGAGATCAAGGAGGCTAAACCCTAGAAGTTAGCCTATGGTATGATTGTTGTTCGTCCTACGGACTAAAACCCTCCGGTTTATATAGACACTTGATAGGGTTAGGGTTACAAAGAGTCGGTTACAATGGTAGGAGATCTACATATCCGTATCGCCAAGCTTGCCTTCCACGCCAAGGAAAGTCCTATCCGGACAAGGGACGAAGTCTTCAATCTTGTATCTTCGTAGTATTGGAGTCCGGCCAAAGGTGATATTTCGGCTATCCGGACACCCCCTAATCCAAGACTCCCTCAGTAGCCCCTGAACCAGGCTTCAATGACGACGAGTCCGGCGCGCATATTGTCTTCGGCATTGCAAGGCGGGTTCCTCTTCCGAATACTTTATAGAAGGTTTTGAACACAAGGATAGTGTCCGACTCTGCAAAACAAGTTCCACATACCACCGTAGAGAGAATAATTTTTGCACAGAGCTGCTGACTTATTCCGCGGCTTGACATCACACCTCGGCCAGGCCTTTATATGAATTGTTTTTTAATGTTCCACCTTAGCGCATTTAGCGAGACGGTTTCCTTGGCACGTCTTATCAAAGCATAGATCGTGCCCCCTTATTTCGGGATTCCCATCAATACGGACGTGGGTAACCCATCCGCGCCATTGATTACGGCACTTGGGAGATAAGCGAGTTTTACCAGGCGGGCGGGGACGATAGCCATCCGTCCATATAAGGGATAAGGATCTACCTTTGACCTCGCCTTCTTCCTCCTTTGCTTATCCATTTCCAAGACTCGAGCTCTAGCGCCCAAGTCCGCACATCCCACCTCAACCTTCTCCAACTATGTCCGAGCGGAGGCAGGTGGATGGCCTCCTCCATCACGAGGGGCACATCACAAAGCTGCGGAGGAGGATGACTTGTCCGCGACATCGCGTGTCGGCTCCCCAACAAGGGCAGCTCGTCCCCACTCCTGGCCCCATGAGAGGGTGGTGTTCTCACCCACTTCCTCCATGGACTAGGTTTTCCACTTCACCCATTTGTCCGGGGCTCATGTTCTACTACGGCCTGGATTTCCATGATCTGGCCCCAAACTTCATCCTCAATATCTCGACGTTTATCGTCGTGTGCGAGGCTTTCCACTACATCCAACCCCACTTCGGTTTATGGTTGAAGACCTTTAGCGTCAAGCCGAAGATAGTGGGTGGCCGATAGGCGGAGTGCGGAGGCGCCATGGCGGGCAGGATGCCCAATGTTCTATGGCTCGAAGGCTCCTTCGTGGAGACAGTAAAGGGGTGGCAATCGGGGTGGTTCTACATCACCGAGCCGCGCGACTCCAAATGGGCGGCGGCCCCCGAATTCAGATCTGGCTCCCCCACACGGCTCACATCATGGAAAGAGACAGGCCTGACGTGGGGTGATTCGGACGAGCTGACCGGACTCCAAACCTGTGTCCGAAACCGTGTGGACAAGAAGCTCAAGCTTGTCAACGTTGTCCAGTTTATGTTCATCCGCCGGATTCTCCCGTGCCAGCAACGGGCCTTAAATTTGTGGGAGTTTGATCTGGCACAACACCAGACCTTGAGCCGGCTCTTCGACACTACGTACGAAGATGCCTGGAAGGTGCTGTTCAAGGGCGTCGAAGCCCCCACATCCTCTACCGAAGATCGCGGATTCAGCTCGCAGCATCAAGCCAGCGAGGTAAGTTATTTTACCCTTTATGGGACTCTTTTTTCATAGTTTGACTCTATGCGGATCTAAAACTCCTAACCTTTGACAGACTGGCTGAAGACGTCCGGATAGATTAACCTGTCTGCCCTTGCCGGAGGACCCAGTGGACGCCTGATTGCCAGGGCTGCTGGATCCGTACCTCATGTGGTGCCGCGAAGAAGGCCAAGAAGGAGGCCACGGAACTTGAAAGAGCTCCCGGCGCCAGTGTCTTGTCGGACTCACCACCCGACAACTCGAGGCGGAATCCTCCTCCGAGGAAGAGGAGGAGGAAAAAGCCTCTCCCCGTGAGAGAGAGAAAGGAAGGCCGCCTAACCGGGAGGCCGAGGGTCCAAGAAGGAAGGACCCTTCATCCGGACTTCTCCACCAACGCCGACAACGACGGGAGGAGGGCCAACAAGGGCTAAGCCTGGCGAGATCGTAAGTGTCCGGATGCCCATGGTTTTATTCATTGCATAGTGTTCTCTAATGCCGAACAATCATGCAGCCCGCCCAGGACGAAGTTCGCCGCTTGTCGAAGCGGGTCCTCAGATTCGTCGGAAGTGGAGAGTACTTCACTTGGCCGCCTCACCTCACGCCATGACGACGCCGAGGTGGGGCCCGAGGGGGCCTGGTAAGAGGAGGTGGCGCAGGGGCGCCTGCAAGGCAACCTCCTGACTCAGTAGCGTGGGGGCCGAGACCCCAGGGGCTCTAAGCCCGACCCTCGTCCGGACTCCATACCGAACCTTCAGCGGTTCGAAGTCCGCAAGCGCCCTTCAGAGGAAGGAAGACGGTGTCCTCCGTCCAACCGGAGGCACCGGATAGCTTACTGGAGGCGCTTAACAGTGCTTCCATCGAGGAGGAGCACCGCACTGTTATGAGTGTGGTGATCCAGAAAGTTTAGTCCGCCAAGAGCGGGCTGACTGAAGCCTGTACCAGCCTTCTAACAGGCTTTGAGGTAAGTTTAGAATATGTAAAATATTACCAAGATAGACAAGAGCCCTCGATGCTTAGTTCGGTGTTCGGAAAGAAAAGCCGGACTAAGGATCTAAAAAGATATACGCAGGAGCCTAACATAAGTATGTCAATATGCGAATGCAGGCTGCATTGCTGACCTCTGCCGCACTGACTGCGGAGGTCAATGCATTGAAGCAGAGCCTCGAGCGGTCCGAGAACGAGCTCGGCCTTGCCAAGAAGCAGCTCGAGGACAAGGAAGGTAAGTAATACCTTATTAAAGAAATACCTTATAGAAAGGATTTGGTTGCAAAAAATAACAGGAATAACATGGGTATTGCAGGAGCCACGAGCGAGGTGGCGACCCTGAAGGAGGTGGTGTCTGCGGCCGAAAACAAAGCAGCTGCGGAGCGCACCGAGCGAGAGAAGGGGGAGGCGCAGCTGGCGGAGGTGCGGCAAGAGCTCCAGGCTCTCGTGGAAAAACACGAGGGTTTGGAGCGTGACTCGAAGACCCGAGAGTCCGAGCTTGCCTCGGCTCTTGAGAGTGCCAAAGCTGCTAAGGCCGAGGCCCGAAAAGCCCTCCAGGAGATTGAGGAAATAAATAAGATCGCGGCGGGTAAGGCATTATTTATGCAGAGCAAGAATGTAAAAGTCAATTATCTAGTACTTACCCAGATTCGGAGCTCTCCAGGAGCATTCGCAGATCTGCCCCGTAGTGTGTCTGATGCTTCCACATTCTACCGCGCCAAGGAGGGGAGCTCGACGGAGAAGGTGTTCTGGTCTCAGTATGCCGAGGCCGGACATCCGGTGCCCCTAAGCGACCAGCTGAAGCAGCTGGTCGAGCTCCACAAGGTCGCCGAACAGGCCATGAGGGGCCTCATAGTTCGGCTGTGGCCATTGGAAGCCATGCCTGGGAGCTACTTTGGGCTAGTGCGGTGGCTGGTGGACGCCTGTCCATGGATTGAAGTCATCAAGCGCTCCGTCTGCATTGAAGGTGCCCATCGGGCCCTAGCCCGTGCTAAACTGCACTGGGGCAAGCTGGATGCGGAGAAGCTTGTGACGGACGGGCCACCGAAGGGCAAGGAGCATCGCACGCCCGAAATGTACTATGAGGGCCTCCTGAAGGGTGCCCGCCGTATAACGCATAAGTGCTCCAAAGATGTAATTTTTTAATAGACTCGCATTTGTTATCCAGTATGCTGAAAACTTGTTCATATGCACTAAGCAACGCTTGTTAATTTAAAATATTACCTTCTGTGCGGCCGTTTATCAAATTTGAGAGATGGCAAGTCATTGGCTTCAGCCCCCATGCCACGAGTCTTTGGGGTGTTCGGATAAACTTGAGCGCTCTTGTTCCCATTCTTGGGTCCATCGAGGAGGCACTCAACGAACGAACAAGGCAACCGGACTTATAATGCTTGAACACTCTCACTTAGCCATAGAATTCTATAATTTTAAATTTCGTGAAGCCCCTAGTATTCGAAGACCGAGTTCGGGGCGCTATCCACGCCTTGGCCGGACAATTCCGGTTCCTCGCTCTAAGCGGCATAAGTCTTTAGGGACCCGAAAAAAACCTCTCGAACAGCGACCCGCTCTCGCCCTATCATGAGGTCAGTTTTAGCTTTCTCCACTGAGGTGCTCAACCCAGCTCAACCGGGGCACAATCGCAATGGTTCTCCTAGTGCTACCTTAGCCAATATAATGGAACGTAAGGTACCAAAACATAGGAGCCGAGCAAACCCAACTATTGATCCAAGACATGATTCGCAGCCGATGCATATAATGCTATAAGTTCGGGGTGCCGCACTTGTGAAAGTGGTCGGACTTATCACACCATAATTTTGGGGTACTTAAGCCCCTGGTGTATTGGCTGTACCAAAGTGTACGGGTGCAAGATGTCATGAAATGAACATATATATAGATAAAGAAAAGAGTACAATGATAGGCAAAAGCTATGTATTGTTTTTTCAAAAGGGGAATGCAATGAAAGCAGAACGATACAAATAGTGCGATAAGCAAGGGATATGACTATTTAACATGTCCCCCTCCAGGAGTAAGCTGCGGGATGGTATGTAAAACAGGTATAATGCTCGTAGTAGAGACCACCTGAACACTCGACGCAGTTTTCTGCTTCCCTGGCTGTTGCATCATGAGTTCGGCAATTCTAGTGCCGGACATGGCTTCTGGAAAACGGAGTCCTGAAAGTAAGAAAAAGAAAAAAAGAAAAAGAAAGACACAATCGGGAGCCCCTGGTGCGGTTGAGCCGCATTCTGGGCATGCCGTGGTCGTGCCCTTCCCCTTATGCCCATGGTATCTCTAGAGCATAATTATGTACGCGTAGTACTGGTTTCGCAATTTCGCGAGGGCTGGGGTTGGGGCCGGATTGCTATGCGTGCTTGAATAGTGCCAGGCGGTCTTGTTGTAGGTTATTCCGGGCGCGCTTGACGGTGTCCGGACGTTTAGTGGCCGGGCTCGAGAATTGATGTGAGAGGCTGCTTTGTACCTCCGTCGCAAGGGCCGTCGTGTGCTCCTCCGTTCGGAGAGAGCGTTCGGTGTTTCCATTGACCGTGATTACTCCTCGATGGTCTGGCATCTTGAGCATAAGGTATGCGTAGTGCGGCACCGCATTGAACTTTGCAAATGCGGTTCGTCCGAGCAGTGCGTGATAGCCACTGCGGAACGGGACTATGTCAAAGATTAACTCTTTGCTTCGGAAGTTATCCGGGGATCCGAAGACCACTTCGAGTGTAACTGAGCCTGTACAATTGGCTTCTACACCCGGTATGACGCCTTTAAAGGTCGTCATTGTAGGTTTAATCCTTGAGGGGTCTATGCCCATTTTGCGACTGCACTCGATAAAGCAGGTTCAGTTGCTGCCGCCGTCCATCGGGACTCGGTGAGGTGAAATCCGTCAGTAATTGTGTCAAGAACCAATGCGGCAAAACCGCCATGACGAATGCTAGTGGGGTGGTCCCTTCGATCGAAGGTGATAGGGCAGGAAGACCATGGGTTGAACTTTGGGGCGACTGGCTCCATCGCATACACGTCCCTTAGTGCATGCTTCCACTCCCTTTTGGGTATGTGGGTTGCGTATATCATGTTCACCGTCCGCACTTGTGTGGGAAAGCCCTTCAGTCCTCTATTGTTCGGTGGCCGGGGCTCTTCCTCGTCATTGCTATGCAGCCCCTTGTCATTGAGTTCGGCACTTAACTTGCCTGCTTGCTTGAACACCCAACAATCTCTGTTGGTGTGGTTGGCTGGTTTTTCGGGGGTGCCATGTATCTGGCACAAGCGATCGAGTATTCGGTCCAAGTTGGACGGGCCCTGGGTATTTCTTTTGAATGGCTTTTCGCTGACCGGTTTAGAGCCTCGAATCCGCATTGACTGCTAGTATCTTCATCATTATCGCCGTTACGCGCGCTTTGTTCTGTTATGACGCGACCGCCATTGCTGTCCTTGGTATCCGAACTACCATGGTTTTTGGTACGTTGTTGCTTCGAGCTAGCCAGCTGTCCTCTCCCGCGCAAAAGCGGGTCATGAGTGTGGTGAGGGCTGCCATGGATTTCGGCTTTTCCGATCCTAGGTGCCGGGCTAGCCACTTGTCGCGGATGTTATGTTTGAAGGCTGCTAGCGCCTCTGCATCCGGACAGTCGACGATTTGATTTTTCTTGGTTAGGAACCGTGTCCAGAATTGTCTGGCCGATTCTTCTGGCTGCTAAACTATATTGCTAAGGTCATCGGCATCTGGTGGTCGCACATATGTGCCCTGGAAGTTATCAAGGAATGCGGCTTCCAGGTCCTCCCAACAACCAATTGATTCTGCTGGCAAGCTGTTGAGCCAATGCCGAGCTGGTCCTTTAAGCTTGAGTGGGAGGTATTTGATGGCTTGTAGATCATCATCGTGGGCCATGTGGATATGGAGGAGATAGTCCTCGATCCATACTGCAGGATCTGTGGTACCATCGTACTATTCGATGTTTACGGGTTTGAACCCCTCGTGGATTTGATGATCCATTACTTCATCCGTGAAGCATAGTGGGTGTGCGCGCCAGATATTGGGCTATATCACGACGTAGCTCATATGAGCTTTGTCTACTGTGTTCGGCCCAGCCGAAGTTGCTGTATCCGGCGTGACGGTTATCGTCACGTGTCATGGGGCGCCCATGCTATCCGTAGATCGATCTTGTTTGCCTTGCCTTGTCCTCCAATATGTCTCGCCGGTCTGGCGCGTTTCCCCGTGCCTTGGTACTTTTCGAGCGACGCCGGAGTGCGGCTTGAATGGAGGGTCTAGAGGCCTCTCTGTCGCGACCACGGGGTGGCCGGTCGGCCGCTTCATGCGCTGGTGATGTAGGTTTGGGTGCTGCTTCCTCTAATTGGGGTAGCAGCCTGCGTTTGGGGTATTTTTTGGAGGGCCGTTCGAGTTCATACTCTTCGGCTGCAAGGACTTCAGTCCATCTGTCAGCTAGCATGTCTTGGTCAGCTCTAAGCTGCTGCTGCTTTTTCTTGAGGCTGCTTGCCGTGGCCATAAGCCTGCGTTTGAACCGCTCCTGTTCGGCGGGATCCTCAGGCACAACAAATTTGTCATCGTCGAGGCTTGCCTCATCTTCGGAGGGAGGCACGTAATTATCGCCCTCTACCTCTTTTTCTCGCAGACCGTCGTGCGGACTTGCTTCTCCTCCTCCCCGTGCTGAATCCTCGCCGAGGGGTTGTCTTCGCACTGTCTGGGTGTTATTATATCCCGTGCGGAATCACCATTTTTACTATGGCGGGATTTAGAACGGCGCCACCGACGCCGGCGCTTGGGTTGTTTCTTGAGGGTCATCCTCCGTCGCTCCATCGCCATTCCCATCTTTTGGGATGTCCACCATGTATATGTCATATGACGAGGTGGCCTTCCGGCCCTCTATAGGCGCTGGGTCTTGGTCGCCTCCGCATCTCGCCCATACCGCCAATGTCTTCGAGTCAAAGTCGAGCATGTCGGTTAAATCGTCGACAGTGGCTACAAAGTGGGTGGTGGGTGGGCGTTGAATTTCTTTGTCGTCCGCATCCCAACCTTCCTGACCGTAGTCCGGCCAGGGCTCTCCTAATAAAGAGAGAGACTTTAGTGAATTCAAGATATCGCCAAAGGGCGAGTGCTGAAAGATGTCCGTGGCAGTGAATTCCATGACCGGCGCCCAATCGGATTCGATTGGCAGGGGCGCGGAGGGTTCGGAATCCGGAGAGGAGTCCGGCGCCTTGGAATCACGGTCTTCGCAAAGGACAGGGATGGAGTTCGGCTTAATCGCCATTGAGATCGTAGCCCCTGAGGTGGTGTCCAATCATTCGTCCTCGATCGGGGAATCCGGCTCCGAATTAAGGGTCGGAGCGGATGCTGATGCGCCTCCGTGGCACTTTCGCGGCAGAGCTAGATCATGCCCATCGAGACAAGCAGCGGCGCTGCTGTGGCTCGAATCCGTCGAAGATCAAGTCTCCGCGGATGTCGGCTGTGTAGTTCAAACTTCCAAATCTGACCTGATGGCCAGGGGCGTAGCTTTCGATCTGCTCCAGATGGCCAAGTGAATTAGCCAGCAGCGCAAAGCCGCCGAATACGAAGATCTATCCGGGGAGAAAAGTCTCACCCTAGACCGCGTCGTTGTTGATGATCGAAGGAGCCATCGGGCCTATAGGTGACGAACAGAGGAACTCTCAATGAAAACACCAATGTCGGTGTCAAAACCGGCGGATCTCGGGTAGGGGGTCCCGAACTGTGCGTCTAGGCGGATGGTAACAGGATACAAGGGACACGATGTTTTTACCCAGGTTCGGGCCCTCTCGATGGAGGTAATACCCTACTCCTGCTTGATTAATATTGATGATATGGGTAATACAAGAGTAGATCTACCACGAGATCAAGGAGGCTAAACCCTAGAAGCTAGCCTATGGTATGATTGTTGTTCGTCCTACGGACTAAAACCCTCCGGTTTATATAGACACCGGATAGGGTTAGGGTTACACAGAATCGGTTACAATGGTAGGAAATCTACATATCCGTATCGCCAAGCTTGCCTTCCACGCCAAGGAAAGTCCTATCCGGACAAGGGACGAAGTCTTCAATCTTGTATCTTCGTAGTCTTGGAGTCCGGCCAAAGGTGATAGTTCGGCTATCCGGACACCCCCTAATCCAGGACTCCCTCAGGAATTTATGTCTTATCATGTCGGGATGCTCCCTAGGCTATAAATAGCCGCCCCCTACAACCACTAGCTGGTTGGCTGCTCCGAGAGAAACTGACACTTGTCAATTGAGAGCATCCCATCCTCCGAGACTTTGAGTGAAAATCATCAAGTGAGGAAAACCCAAACCCAAACACCTACAAACCCAAAGTGATTGAGCATCACTGAAGAGATTGATCCTGCGTGGATCCGACGCTTGTTACCTTTGAAGAATGTGCTTCTTCCAAACGGTTAGGCATCATGGTCTAGAGCATCCAAGAGGAATTGTGGATCGCCAAGTGACCGAGTTTGTGAAGGTTTGGAAGTCGCCTGAGGACTTACCACGAGTGATTGGATGAGGTCTGTGTGACCTTAGTTCAAGGATAATACGGTGAGGACTTGGTGTCTTGAGCTGTGTGCTCAGGACTGGGTGTCCGGGACTGTGTGTCCTCGATTTTAAATACTCAGCCGCTCCAACCAGACGTACAACTGAGACAGCAGTTGGAACTGGTCTACCAAATCATTGTCTTCACCAAGCTTACTGGTTCTATTTCCTCAACTCTTTCATTTTCCTCATTACTGTGTTAAGTGCCTCATCATATCTGTGTTTGAAGACTTTGACTGAAAGATTTCTCAATTTCCTCAGTTCAATTTCTTTAGTCTGTTTGTCTTCATCTTGTGTTATCCTGTGATGATGATTTCCGTACTCTGTGCTTGTCTTCATTTTATCATGATGACCATGCATGTATTTTTTTTATGCTTACTTCTGAGTACTTATTCCGCTGCAAGTTGTTCTTCGCTAAGGAATTTCCTCACCATCAAATTTCTCAGTGAAGAATTCATAAAAATCGCCTATTCACCCCCCCCTCTAGTCGATATAACGCACTTCCAATTGGTATCAGAGCAAGGTACTCCCTTGTTCTATGTGATTTTCGTTTAACCACCTGGAGTTTTAGTTATGTCGACCGCAGGTATGAAGAAAGTGAAATGCCCTATCTTTGACGGTCATGATTATCCCAAGTGGAAGGCCATGATGAGGAAGCGCCTCATGGCAATGAACAGCGAGCTGTGGACCGTCACTGAGATTGGTCTTACCGATCTATGCAAGAAGGCGGACGCTGATGACATTCGCAAGTACACTCGACTTGACATCATGGCGAAGGACATCATCTGTTCCTGCCTATCCAGAGATGAATTCAAGCGCATTATGCATCTTTGCAATGTGAAGCTTATCTGGGACCGAATCTCTGACGTTTATGAAGGTCATCGAACCCGTCATGATCCTTGGTTTGAGGACTCCAAGGAATCTCTCAAAACGATGACTTTCAAACCAGAACTATCATCTTCTTCACCATGCCTCATGGCAAAAGGTGCCAAGGTACTCAAATATACCTCCTCTGAATCTAGTGAGAATGAATCTGATGAAAACCTCAAGCCCAGCTACTCTAAACTTTCTAAGATTGTTGTGAAACAACAAAGGGCTTTTGAAAAGGTTCAAAACATGATAGAAAAAAGTGATGATATGTTGGGTGAAGAAATGGATCGCACTAAAGCCTTGACTGAAAATCTTCAAAGACTTCAGTCTAGGTTTGACAGCCTTGAAGGTCATCATAACACTCTCTTATCTGATCATGAGAAGCTTTCTTATGAATTTCTTCAAAGAAAGCAAGATCTTGAGAAGCTATGAGTGAGTTATGAAGATCTTCAGAAGGAGCGCGATTCATTGCTTGCTCAACAAATCAACACTTCTCAGGAAGAATTTGTTCCTCCATGCTTAAAGTGCATTGAACGTGAATCTGCTAATTCTTCACTTGAATGTTCAAATGCTTCAATTGTTACAAATTCTTCACCTGCCTCTGCTATCACTAATTCCTCATTTGAGGACATTGCTAGTATCACTGACAATGCAGGGCTGAAGGAATTGTACATGACAGGCATGTACAAAAGCCTCAAAGGGCATCAAACTCTTTGTGATGTGCTTAACAAGCAGATCCTCAACAGGAACCCTAGGAAAGAGGGTATTGCCTTTGGGAGGAAAATCATTGCTGATGGTACATACTGGAAGCCTGAGCAGTACCCCAAAACCTCATGGGTTGCTGCAAAGGGACCACCAGTTGATCCATCTATCTTATCTGGCTTTACATGTGAATCTCCTCATTCTTCTGATGAGTCTTTTGACTCCAACTATAAACTGTTCAAAAATCAGAATGGTGAAGTATTTGCTAGATATGTTGGCACTAACTGCAGGAACGGTTCCCCTATGAAGAAAATCTGGGTTCCCAAAAGGTGCCTTGAAAGTCTTCAGGTGAATGTCCTCATGACACCACCTGTGAAGAATAGGAACCCCAGATCAAATTCTTCGTATGGACCAAATTCTTCATATGGATCCAAGTCCTCATACGGACCAAATTCCTCACGTGGATCAAATTCCTCAAAAGGATAAAAGTCCTCATATGATTATCATTGTGCTAACAACTCTGTTTCGCAGGTTAGAGCTAAGGGCTATGAATATGTGCATTATTACTCAAACCATTATGTTCATAAGTCCTCGAAGAATTTCTCTGCTTATTCATATGCTTACCCTAACCCCTCTTTTGTGAAACGAAATGGTCTGGCTTCTTTGGCACCATTCTCATATGGAGCTCGCAGAGTGATGAACTCTTTGCCACCCCTTTAGATGTGGGTGGTGAAGAAAAAGAACTAATCTCTTCTGCAGGGTCAGGTCTCCAGACGTGCGTTAACGTCTGAAGAATTTGCTGGGGGCCTGACGAAAATGCCTGAAAGGATGCAGGCTAATCATGAAGAAATGAACCTTCATTCCTCACGTCCTCATACTGCTATATCGGTTTTACTGCTTGATGAAATTCATCTGATGAATTTGATATCATATTCTTCACTGATGAAGTATATGTGTTCGTAAGCTGCACTAATTCATCTGCACGATGATCAACCCAAAGCCACTAAGTGGGTCCTCGATAGTGGATGTACAAACCACATGACTTGTCACAAGAATCTATTGATGGATGCTCCCTTATCACCATCACATCTGAAGCATATCGTCTTCGCTGACAAAAGAAAAAGTCAGGTATTGGGTCTAGGTAAGGTTGCGATCACAAAGGATCGACACATGGACAAAGTCATGCTTGTTGAGTCCTTAGGATACAACCTTATGTCTGTCTCAATGCTTTGTGATCTTGATATGGTTGTTGTCTTTGGCAAGTATCGTTGTGTTGTGGTTATGGAAGCTGACAATTCCAAAGTCTTCGAAGGCTTTAGGAGAGGACACCTGTATATTGTTGATTTATCTACAGGACCGCAACCAACCATGTGCCTGCTTGCAAAAGCTTCAGAAGGCTGGCTATGGCATCGACGACTTGGTCACGCAGGCATGCGGAATTTGCACACGCTTGCAAAGAAGAAGCATGTCATTGGCATTGAGAATGTCAAATTCCTCAAGGATCACTTGTGTGGACCATGTGAAGCTGGAAAAATGACCAAGGCCAAGCATCCAGCGAAGACTATCATGACCACTACTCGACCAATCGAATTGCTTCACATGGACCTCTTTGGTCCTAATCATTACTCAGCTCTCACTAATGATGCATCTCTATCTGGCTTTGTTATTGTTGATGATTACTCTCGTTACACATGGGTACACATTGTTACTTACAAACATGAAGTGCAGGAAGTCTTCAAACGATTTTCCTCGAGGGCTTCAACCAACTTTGGTGTGAAGATCAAGCATATCAGGAGTGACAATGGAACTGAGTTCAAGAATTCCGGTCTTGATGACTATCTTGATGAACTTGGTATTACTCATGAGTTATCTGCTCTTTATACTCCTCAGCAAAATGGCGTCGTGGAGCGCAAGAACAGAACTCTTGTTGAGATGGCTCGCACTATGCTTGATGAGTACAAGACGCCTCGTCACTTCTGGATTGAGGCAATTTACACTGCGTGCCACATCATCAACAGGGTATATCTTCACAAATTCTTCAAGAAGACTGCCTATGAACTCCTCACTAACAAGAAACCCAATGTGAGTTATTTCAAAGTCTTCGGTGCTAAATGTTGGGTTAGAGATCCTCATCACAATGCTAAATTTGCACCGAAAGCACATGAAGGTTTTATGCTTGGTTACGGAAAGGACTCGCACACCTACGGAGTCTTCAACAATGTTCTTCACAAGATTGTTGAAACTGTAGATGTGCGGTTCGATGAAACTAATGGCTCGCAAAGAGAGCACCTACCTTCGGTGATAGACGAACCAACTCCTGAGGATTCTATCAAGTTCAAGGCTATTGAGGATGTCATTCCTACTGAAGAATCTGCTGAAGAATTCATTCCAGAACGTGAAGAACGTTGAGCTAATGCACCTGAAGAAAATGCTGAAGAAGATGGTGCTGAAGAAAATGGTGATCAAATTCCTCGACGACAACCAGCTCATCCTCGCGTTGCAAAAGAAGTGCAAGTTGACAAGATCATCGATGACATTGAAGCACCAGGTCCTCTCACACGCTCAAAAGCTTCACATTTATCTAAATTTTGTGGGCACTATGCTTTTGTCTCTATCACAGAGCCCACTAAGGTAGATGAAGCATTTCTGGAGCCTGAGTGGATTCAGGCCATGCAAGAAGAATTACATCAGTTCGAGCTCAACAACGTCCGGGAATTGGTCAAACGTCCAGATCCTCGCAAGCATAATATCATTGGCACAAAGTGGATCTACCGCAACAAGCAAGATGAAAATGGCCTTGTGGTGAGGAATAAGGCACGACTTGTAGCTCAAGGCTACACATAGGTTGAAGGAATTGATTTCGATGGAACTTTTGCACCTGTTGCTAGACTTGAGGCTATTCACATATTACTTGCTTATGCTAACCATCATGATATCACTTTATATCAAATGGATGTGAAAAGTGCATTCCTCAATGGTAAGCTTGAGGAAGAAGTATATGTTGCTCAACCCCCAGGTTTTGAAGATCCAAAGAATCCTCGACAAAGTCTTCAGACTCAACAAGGCCCTCTATGGCCTCAAGCAGTTCTACCACGGCGTGGTATGACACTTTGAAGGAATTCATCATGAAGAATGGCTTCACACCCGGTTCACTCGACCCTACTCTCTTTACTAAATCTTATGATGGTGAACTATTTGTGTGCCAAATATACGTTGATGATATTATCTTTGGCTGTACTGACCAACGTTATAGTGATGAATTTGCCTATATGATGAGTGAAGAATATAAAATGTCTATGATGGGAGAGTTGAAATTCTTCTTAGGTCTACAAATTCGTTAACAGTGCAATGGCATATTCATATCTCAGGAGAAATACCTCAAGGATGTTCTGAGGAAATTCGGCATGCAAGATTGCAAAGGCGTCAAAATTCCTATGCCCACAAATGGCCATCTATGCACTGATGAAAATGGTATTGACTTCAATCACAAGGTATACCGCTCCATGATTGGTTCTTTATTGTACTTATGTGCATCTAGGCCAGATATAATGCTTAGTGTTTGCATGTGTGCCTGATTTCAAGCTACACCGAAGGAATCACACCATAAGGCTGTGAAGCATATTCTTTGATATCTAGCTCACACACCAACACTAGGATTATGGTACCCCAAGGGCTATGCTTTTGATCTCATTGGATATTCTGACTCTGACTATGCTGGTGATCGTGTGGACCGCAAGTCAACATCTGGTACTTGTCATTTCCTCGAACGATCTTTGGTCTGTTGGTCCTCGAAGAAACAGAACTGCGTATCACTGTGTACTGAAGCTGACTACATTGCTGCTGGTTCTTGTTGTGCTCAATTGCTGTGGATGAAGCAAACTCTCAAGGATTATGGCATCAACGTGAAGAATGTGCCTCTCTACTGTGACAATGAGAGTGCCATCAAGATTTCTCACAACCCAGTTCGGCACTCGAAAACAAAGCACATTCAGATTCGTCATCATTTTCTTCGTGATCATGTGTTGAAGGGCGACATCTCCATCGAGCACGTGAAGACTGAAGAACAGCTAGCCGATATCTTCACAAAGCCCTTGGATGAGAAGAGATTTAGCAAGTTGCGGTGTGAGCTAAATATCTTAGAGTCTTCGAATGTTCTTTGAAAAGGACACTCATCCTAACACTTACGCAAAATTGAGGACTTAGATGTGCAACACATGAAGAAACATTTTTCTTCAATCAAATGAAGAATAACACTCCAAGTGTGAAGAAATTAATGAAGAATCTGATTCTCAGAACCCTACGACAATTGTAAGCGGTGTCTGAAATCGTCATTCTTATACGGTGGGTCACGCCACCACAAAAGTTGAAAATCTTCAATTTTGAGTTTTTTTTTTGTTTTGAAATTCTCCAGTTTTTCAAATTCTTCAACTTTGCAAAATCTTCACTGGTTCCATCGTATTTCTTCATTGGCTATATATATATACTACAGCATTCACTTATGGCTATTTATTCAAGTTGCGGTTTCTTCTAAGTGAATGTGATCGGACCCTTCCCCCTCCTATACTCAACCCAATATATTCACAAATTCTTCATGTGCGTTCTATTTGAAACTTGTTCAAAATCTTCACTGTGTCCTTGTCAGCTGAAGAATTTGTGAACGGATTTTTTTTAACTTATCTTATCCAAATTTTTGGTTTTGCCGCACAAACCATTACGCATCCCACGAAAGACTTATCTATTCACCCACGATCTAACACGATCTCCACTTTTCAGTACGTGGGTGACACATGTCACGCGAATGAGAAGGGTCAGGGGCACGTTCGTCCTAAATCTTCGGGCGAACAGTTTTTACTGCGACTATAAATACCCCCTCACCCCTTCCTCACTTCCTTTACTTCGCTCGAACTCTCTCTCTCCCGCTCGAGCTTCTCAAACCCTAGCGCCGCCGCTACTCCATCGTTGCCGGTGAGGAAGAGCTTCACTGCCTCGACCTCGTCGCCGTCGTACTCGCGCTGGCCGCGGAAATCTTAACTCCGCCATTGCCGTAGCCGTCTTCCTCTACCGAGTTAGGGCGTGGAAGATTTGAACTGACGAACTTCAAATCTACACCTCACAGTTCGTCGTGTTCTTCATCCAAGGTAATTAAAAGTTACTTTTACTGCCCTCTTTGATTCAATTTTTCTCTACAAAATCTTCAAAGGTGTTTTATTCCTCAAATCCTCACACACAAAACACCTCACTAGTAATCTTCTCTTGATTCGTTTCTCTAAGCATCATTTTTCTTCAAGATTCCTCAATTGTGTGGATCTTCGATCTATACAACTCTGGAACCTAAGACAAAGAACGCTTAGTGAAATTCTTCAAGACTCATCTGGTCAAATTCCTCAAACTTGTTCTTTTTGAAAAACCTTCTGAGAACGCATATGACCTCTCCAAATTCCTCGTAACTATACTCTGTTCACAGGTACTCATGTCCGCTGCTGAATCACTAGGTTCTCATCAACTTAACTCATTTGCAGTGTTCCTCAACGAAAAGTTGCATACTTCTTCAGAGAATTCGATTGTTCAAATTCCTCAACTGAAGAATATGGTAGCCGGTAAGAAGCCGCAGAATGGAGGAAAGAAGCCTGAGGTCATGACTGCTTTTGAGATCCCTGAGGACATTTACAAAGACTACTGCACACCTAATGAGGCCAAGTTCGGAAAGGAGAACAAAAATCAGCGCAAGGTGCGCATACAGAGGATTGAAAGGAGATGGGCAAGAGAATGGAGGGAGTACAGGTATGTTACTCCAAAGTATATGAAGAAATTCGCACTTAATCCTCCATGCCCAAGAGCTCCATTGGCACCTGGCCAAGAAGCTGACCCCACTAGCATCAAGCGTGGTGAGGATTTTCCTAAAGAATGGGCCAAGCGTCAAGCCAAGTTGGGTAGACAAGCCAAAGAAGACGTGAGAAAATTCAATGAAGACTCTGCTACTGCTGCTGCTGCCACTGAGGCCTCTGTCAAGCCTAGGAAATCAATGGCGAAGAAGCCCGCGCACAAGCCAAGTGCTTCACCAACAGTGCCCTCACGGCCAAGTTCCTCAGCAATGCCCTCACGACCAGAATCTTCAAAGCCCTCACGGCCAATTCCTCATGCTGCTCCTGCTCCTCCAAAGTCCTCAGCTGCTCCGGAAAAGTCCTCAGCACATGTGCATCTGGCCACGTGCCAAAGAACTGCAGGCATCTCTATTGCCTCTGGTGTCTCAGGGAGTTCCTCAGCTGCACAAAATTCTTCATCAGTCCCCACTCTGCTGAAGACAAAGGCAACGGCTGGATGAGGTCCTCGGCCAAGTCCTAAGAAGAAACAGGTTGCTTTGCAAGTGCCATCTGATGATGAAGCTGATGATGATAAACTTGCAGAAATCATCAGAGACGGGCAAGAAACGGCCGCTAGAGCCAAAGGCACACCTGTGCCACTGCTATTGGATCCTAAGTTGATCCTTGATTACATTGATCTCTGGCACAAGGATCCAGACACCCCTATGCCTGATTTTCATTTGACTCCTGGCCAAAGTCTCATGCCGACCCATTTAATTTCTGAAGAAAAATGGAAATTTGAGAAGGCCAGGCAGATCAAGAAGGCTCAGTACACGAAAGACAAGTTCCTGAGGAAAAACGTTGTCTGTTTGACGACTGATGACTTTACAATGATCCAGTCTGAAATCAAAGCCCTCAGCGATGATTTCGATGCTTATTATGCTGATTGGCAAGGAGCCAAAGTCAGGTTTGTTAAACTGACTGAGAAGTTCACAAATGTTGCAGCTCCAACGCAACAAGCTTCTGCTCAGCCTACTGAAGAACATGCCAGCACCGCTGATGACTTTCAGGCTGCTGAAGACAATGTTAGTTCCAGGGCTGATGACTCCATACCAGCCGCTGAAGAAATTTCCAGGGCATCCACTAGTGGTGCGCCTGAAGAAAATGAAGAAGTCAGGGCAACTACATCAGTTGTGCCTGAGGAAATTCAATCAGATTCCTCAGCTCCTCCTGCGCCTACAGCAACACCTATCCTTCCATCTGCATCAGATGTGAAGAAGACCAAGGCTGCAGAGCGAGCTGCTGTGAAGAAAAGGAAAGCATCAGCTGCTTCAGATTCTTCAGCTCCGAAGAAAATGAAGCCTATGACCAGCTAGTTTGAAAATCCCATTGATGTTGTTCCAATCTCAACCATGCCATCAAATGACCTTGTTCCTTTTGGTGAAGAATATGTGATCCCTAGCGGATCCGATGAATAAAATCATTCTGCTGCTTCGTCAGAGCAGATTGATGAAGAAATTGAAGTGGATACGATCCCTTCAACACCAGTTGCTTCCTCGCCAATGCCTCAGTTCACAGCTGAAGAGGCTGGCGTTGAAGAAATTGGAGATGAAGACGTGGATATTGGGAGTACTACTCCAGTGATGAATGATGACTTTTGGGAAAGTCAGCACCCCAATTCTCCACTCTTCACCCCCCTACAACAAATACCTCAGTCCCCTACACCAACCGTTCAACTGGGCTCTGAAGAAACTCACCCCACCTCGTCTGTGCATGAAGAAATTCCAGCCACTAGTGCTGAAGAACCTGCTGCTGCTGATCACATGACAACGGAGACTGCCACTGAAGAGGAACCGGAAATTCCTCAGCCTAAAGAACCCGAGACTATGATTCCTGAGGTCGTGATGCAACTCACTGACACTCCACTGCCAAAGCCGAAGGATCCATTATCATGCAAGCAAAAGTTCAAGGCTGAAGATTTCTTTAGCGAGCATGTATTCTTCACTGACTACAACCCATATGACTCTGCTCGCATAAGGAAGAGGCGTTTCTGGACTGCTGGTCAAGCCAATTTCTATTCCTCAGTGTTGTTCAACAAAGACAAAGTCTTCGATCACGCACACATTCCTCATGTGGACATGGAATCTCTGCCGGGCTTCAAGCCAGTCCTCAATGTTCTTCACGACGCTGGATTGTTAAACTTCTGCACTGACATATGTGATTGGAATGAAGAACTCATTCTTCAGTTCTATGTGACGCTGCACATCACAGGAGATTCTGAAGATGTGAACTCATGGGTGATGGACTGGATGTCAGAAAATACTCACTACAAGGCACCAGCAACTGAATTGCTTCATGCCCTACCTCTCGCCCCTCCCCTTGAAGGTGCTCGCTTGCCTACAAAGTGAACCCGAGCTTACAAATCATTACGTGCAAGTGCTGATGAAGCCTTTGAAGCCAGGGCAGGCCCCTCGAACCAAATTCCTCGTCAAGGAATTACTGTATGTGCCTCGGACTGTCTATCGCATTCTGACGAAGACAATGAGTCCTATCAAAGGCCACGACTCAAATGATGAAGAAGTCATTGGCGTCATGAAGAATCTGCTTTTCAATATCATTCATGGCATTCCCGTCAACTTCCATGATTTCTTCATGAGGACTCTAGCAAATGTCGCTATGTCACCTTTCGAGCTGAAGCCTTATGCACCATGGATTATGAGATTAATCAGGACAAGGTCTTCACTAAATCACAAGGCTGGCACACCGAACCACTGTAGCTACTTGCCTCCAATTGAAGACCTCAAACGGACATTTTCCTCAGCTGATGATAAAGGCAAGGCAAGTGCTGTGATAGATGAAGGCATTCGTCCATTGGATGGTCAATTTCGCAAGGCTGCATCCTACTCCACCAATGATGACTCTGCCACACATGACTCTACCGCCAACAACTCTGCCAAGCAAAATCCTCAAGCCACGGGGTGATGACTTATCGTGAGTTACTCCTCATTCTTCATCAGAAAGTTGATCGCAATCATAAATGGGTCAAGCGTCAGTTTGGTTCAATTCTTCACAACATGACCTCAACACACAATGCAGTGAAGAAAAACCAATACTACCTCCATGAAACCTTCAAGCGTACCTGGGCTGTTCTGTCTCATGTCTACAACAAAGAAGATCTGAAGAAAATGGGTCTCAAGGAAGAATTTGACTGGTCTGCACCTCCTCCGAAGAAATACAAGAAGGTCAAGGTTCCTTCCTTGGTGGCCAGCTCTTATTCTTCATCGCGACAACGATGAAAATGAAGACTTGGGCGACATCGCAGCAGGACCTACTACGACAACCGACCCGATAACGCCGGCGCTCCTCCATTAACTTGATATTCTTCGAGGCGTTAGTCCTCGGTTTGATCCTTTTGGTCATTCGATGACAAAGGGGAGAAATTTGAGTTAGTCTTCAAGCCGGTCTATTATATGGCGTTTTTTTGCTAAGTTACAACTCTCGCTTTTACGAAACTTTATTGGATCGAGTTGTAATCTTAAACCCGATGGTGCTCTGATACTTTTGATGTGTTCCTCTGCATGCTTATTCCTCGTTATATGTTAATACACGCATGCTAAATTACATCAGTCACCATATTTCATCATGCATTTCAAATTCTTCATATTATATTTCAAATGCGTGTATGAATTACAAGGTATAGGGGGAGATCTCCATGATTCAACTCTTCAAGTGTGCATTGCCTCAAAAGCAAATTCCTCACTATGCACATCTTCTGGGGGAGTTCTTCTATATCTTGCAATCAAATTCCTCAATATCAGTATTTACACTTCATATGTTTATCCCCGTTGAAAACTTAACCTATATTGTCATCAATCACCAAAAAGGGGGTGATTGTAAGTGCATCTAGTGCCCCTTAGTGATTTTGGTGTATTGAAGACTTATAGGTTAAGGGACTAATGCGTTTATGAGTGTACACGGGTCTATAAGTCTATGAGGAGTTTGATATTTATAGATAAATTCGACCCCTAAAAATGAAGTTCTTCAACTAAAGACTTTGGTATTCTGAAGACTTTCTGAAGACTTTGAAAGTGAAGAAATTGGTGTGACCTTCAAGAATTGGTATTCGTTTGAGGAACATGAAGCGTGAAGACTTTTGTTTTCGTAGTTTCTTTTTCTCTTTCTTGAGTCATAGGAAACACCATACTGTTAAAGGGGGTCGAGGAAATACTAAGGAAAAATTTCCATGTGATGCTCAACTCAAAATTCTACACCTACCAATCCCTTCGAGTGAAGCCATTGGAAATCTCATACAGTTCAGTCAATTTCTTCAGTGACAGAGACGAAGTTCTTCTGGTCGCTGTGGAATTTGTTCTAACTGAGGAGTTAGGAATTCGCCAGTGCGGATTGCCTACACAGTGAGGAACATGATAGCCCTGAGGAATTTTAACCTCAAATTTCCGACCGTTGCTGTGCTACGCGCCAGCTGTCCCAAAATATCTTATCCACCTAACGGTCATATCATTGAAGGGCATTTATGTCTTATCATGTCGGGCTGCTCCCTAGGCTATAAATAGCCGCCCCCTACAACCACTAGCTGGTTGGCTGCTCCGAGAGAAACTGACACTTGTCAATTGAGAGCATCCCATCCTCCGAGGACTTTGAGTGAAAATCATCAAGTGAGGAAAACCCAAACCCAAACACCTACAAACCCAAAGTGATTGAGCATCACTGAAGAGATTGATCCTGTGTGGATCCGACGCTTGTTACCTTTGAAGACTGTGCGTCTTCCAGACGATTAGGCGTCATGGTCTAGAGCATCCAAGAGGAATTTGGATCGCCGAGTACCGAGTTTGTGAAGGTTTGGAAGTCGCCTGAAGACTTACCATGAGTGATTGGACGAGGTCTGTGTGACCTTAGTTCAAGGAGAATATGGTGAGGACTTGGTGTCCTGAGTTGCGTGCTCAGGACTGGGTGTCCAGGATTGTGTGTCCTCGAGTTAAAATACTCAGCCGCTCCAACCAGACGTACAATTGAGACATCAGTTGGAACTGGTCTACCAAATCATTGTCTTCACCAAGCTTACTGGTTCTATTTCCTCAACTCTTTCATTTCCTCATTACTGTGTTAAGTGCCTCATCATATTTGTGTTTGAAGACTTTGACTGAAGACTTTCTCAATTTCCTCAGTTCAATTTCTTCAGTCTGTTTGTCTTCATCTTGTGTTATCCTGTGATGATGATTTCCGTATTCTGTGCTTTTCTTCATTTCATCATGATGACCATGCATGTATTTTGTTATGCTTACTTCTGAGTACTTATTCCACTGCAAGTAGTTCTTCGCTAAGGAATTTCCTCACCAGCAAATTCCTCAGTGAAGAATTCATAAAAATCGCCTATTCACCCCCCTCTAGTCGATATAACGCACTTTCAATCAATGTATTCCCAATCTACCCATTTCATATCACAAATAATTGGCTTCTTGTCAAGCAAAATGGTCTCATAGGAATCCTGCTGCTCTTTGGTATGGAACCCATAGTCCACAACAGTCCTTCTCCTCACAACATATGGATCAGATTGTCTCCATAGTCTGAGACCTGCATCCTTCCTGATGTTCATGTCTTCTGCCACTGGATGGCTGTAATCATGATCTGGAATCTTGGGTTTGAGCTTCCTAAGCACTTGGGCTTTAGCATCTTCTTCATCAATCTAGGGCACTGGGGCCTTGTTCTTTTCAGCAGTTGGAATATTCCTTGTGCTCCTCTTGGGCTTTGAAGTCGTTGGAGCTGGAGCAGAAGCTTTGGGAGCTGTCTTGGGCTTAGAAGGGGCAGCCCCAGACTTGATAGCATCCCCCATCAGCTTTTGAGACTTTGGTATTGGTGCAGCATCCTCTTCCTCCTCTTCTTCCTCAGATGAGTGCTTCTCAAATTCTGCCATGGGATCCACTTTCTCGCACCATCTTCCTCTCTTCCTTTCCTTCTTCTTCTTGCCCTCACCAGCAGCCTCTCCTCCAGTTGATTTGGAAGTGTCATGAGTGGAGGCTCTGGCCTTAGACATAGGAACTCTCTTGCCAGGTACCTTCTTGTGCATACCAGGTTTTGTTGCAGCAGTAGCAGCATACTCCTTTCTCAGCACCTTCTTCTTGGAGCTAACTTCTTCCTCAGAAGCAACATAATCCTCATCCTCATCCTCTGAGTTTCTCTTCTTCCTTGTCCTTGTAGCTGCTTTGGGCAAGTTGCTTGGGGTACTCCTACTACCCTCATCATAGCTGCTAGAGGGACTAGTGCCCTCACTCATGTTCACTTGCTATTCTGACTTGTTTTGGCTATCACTCTGATCTAACATTCTGACAAAGCAAACTGACAGCTGACCCTATGAATAGTTATGGATGAGATAGAGTGGATGAGCATCACAAAGTGCAAAGTTTTTGCAAAACAATTGAGTCAAAACCTTAGTTTTAGTTTTCCACAGAGATCATTCCGGACCTACCGATTTGTTAAATTTGGTGACACCGAAGCAACTTTTGGAGTCTAAACTGGTAAAATCGGTCAGACCGAGACACAGTCCGGTGACTCCGAGATTGCTAGAGTTTCACTGAGAGTTGAACTCGGTCACACCAATTTGCAAGTTTCGGTCAGACCGAAAAGTGCAAGTGCAATGGTCTAATCCAAATCGGTTAGACCGATTTCCACAACCGGTCGGTCCGAGATGAGTTCGGCGGAAACCTAACCCTAAATTTTCAAATAAAATCTAATCTAAGGGATGTTCTTGCTGGACAGGATGATCTCATACATTGTAAAGAACATGGCATTTGCTTTGTGCTAAGAATCGGAGTAAGGAACAACACAAAGTTTCGAACTCATACCCTAGTTCGGCGGTGAGTTCGCTACGGCGGCAACGGCGGGGTCGAATTCCGTTGAAGGCGATGGAGACCAGCGGCGGGAGGTCGCTTGCGATGAGAGGACGATCAGGAGACCCGAGGCAGCAGAGCTGGAGACGCGTGGGATGAAGGGTTTTTGGAGAAATTTCCAAAATTCAACCCGTTGATATATATATCCTGACCCTGTCGGTGTGACCGAGTGGAACAACTCGGTGGCACTAAGACACAAAATCGCAAGCGGTTTCTGCAACTCGGTGTGACCGAAAAGTTCTAATTGGTTGCACCGAGATTGAAAACTTAGATCAACTCAGTGAACTCGGTCGAACCAAAGAGGATGAATCGGTCATACCGAAATGCACAGAGAGGTTTTGGAAGTTTAAGTTTATGACGAATCGGGGACGCTGAGTGCTCCTCACACAGAGTGTTCAATCTGACTTGATCAAACTCTGTGATGTAGCCGAAATAGAGTTTGAGACGAGAAAAGATAGATAGCTAGAGGAAGTTCTTAGGCATTCTTGTCCATCCATTTGGCAAAAGAAAAAGAGCCAAATAATCAAAGCAACAAATGGATGTCCTCGAATGAGTAAAATATGCAATCAACATGCTCACACAATAAAATAGCAAATTAAATATGTAAGAAAGCATGCACAAACACTCTAGCATCTATCAAGCAATTGGCGACGAATAGGTCATCTATATATGAGTATATTGACTTAGGAGTCAAATGAGAACATTTGAGCATAGGTCATACTCATTTTTTAAGCACAAGTGGGGTTACCAATTTTACATAAAGCATTGTTGTGTTCACACCATTAGAGTTGCTTTAGCTCAATATTTTGAGTAAAGCTCCCCCTAGATGTGATATACCCCCTAAGAGGGATGAACTAACCTTGGGTATTGTCGATGATGACTTCATGTAGATGTTGAAGATGTGGATGCTCAATGTTGATGTAGATCACTCGGAGCAATCCATTGGCGTGAGTTGCACTTTCGATACCTACATGGGTTAGTCGCACAAGGAACAAACAAGGATATCCATGGACACAGAATGAATTTCATACATGATGATGTCCACGAAAGCATTAGGTTACCTTGTCACTTCTCTTGCCAACAAGAGGGTTTGTGTGTAACATCCCAAAATTCTAAATTTTGGAATGTTATAATAAATAGATAGATTTGATTGATTGTTTGATTGATTGAATGAAAGTGAGTGAATTTGAACCTTTTTGAAAGTTAAATGAGAGGGAATAAAAGGACTTTCCCAAACTTTCATTTTTGCTTTTATGATCTTCGGGAATTCAAATTCTTTTCATCACAAAACCCTGGAGAGGAGATGAAATGACTTCTTCCATTTATTTAAATGACAAGGGGTGTTGAAAATATTTGAATTTCATTTGAGAATATTTCCAATTTCTGAAACTTTATGCAACTCAATGATTTTCACGAGCGAAGATAAAATGACTTCTTCAAATTATATGAAATATGAGTTGGGAGTTTCAAAGAATTAAATTCAAAGTTCTTTTGAATTTATTTTCAATTTGGAGTTATTTGGGTTTTATTCAAATTATTTTCTCCAAAAATAAAATATATGGAAAATAGGGTAACATGATCCCCTACATCAGAAAATTGGAGAGAAATAAATTTGAATAAATTTTGGTATTTTTAAAATGATTTTATTGTGTTTTAAATAGGCCAAGAGTAATCGCTTGAATTATTAGAATTATTGTGGATTTTATTTTAAACTAGAATAATGTTCATGTTGTAGGAAATCTTTTTTGAAAATTTTGATACATTATATGCCTATATATGTTGTTCATTTTATTTTGTTTTATTTTGTTTTCTTTGTTTTTTTTTAAAGTTCACTCCGCCGAACTGTGCTGCCCAGCTCCCCAGCCCAGCCATGGCTCAGCCAGCCAGCCCAGCCCGCCGGCTTCGCCTCCCCATCCCGGCGGGACTCCGCTGAGGAGTCGCCGCCACGCGCGCCGCCCGACCTCGGCGGCCGTGCCGCCTCGGCCTCCTCTGCCCCCTCCCACACGCCACCTCGCCGCCTCCTCCATAAAACCCGAGGCCCCGTTTTCCCCTCAAGCCGCAGCCGCCGATGCCCCGCACCCCCTCGCCGGAGTTGCAAACTCCGACGAGATCCGCAGTCGTCGCCCGCTCCGCTCTGTGGCCCTCGACCTCCGACGGCCCCACCGACGAAACCGCAGCTCCGTGCCGCCCCTCCCCGACCGCTCCGCCGTCGCCGCCGACCTCGAAGCCGCCGCCGCCGCCGTCTTCTCCGGCGACAGCGAGGATCACCGCCGCGGTGAGTCGCTCGCCCTTTCGATCCACATCCGACGGCCGCGATTAGATCTCGTTTTTTTGTTTTTTTTTTCAATACGGTATTCGTTATATAGTGAACGTTTGCTCGATAAGCTCTGTAACGAATGGTTTCAGCCTGTATAAATCTGCCACGTGTCCAAGGACCTATTTGCAGTTATTTTTCTTCACAGTTTAGTCCCTGTTTTTCAAACGGTCATTACTTTTTACTCGTTTATCCAAATCCAACGAAACCAACGCCCACTTATTCGTTACGATCTCCTCTATCCATTAATCCAAATCAAACATGTTTTTGAAAGTTTAAAATTTGAATTAGATCAGATTCGAATTTGAACTTTGTTTGATCATAACTTGAGTTTCGTAACTCCGATTTAGTTGATTCTTTTTGCAAATTAAAGCTCTTGACATAAACTTTCTGATAAGGCCAAATTCACATAATTTTGGTACTGTTAGAAATTGTTTTACGTTGCAAGAGTTATTTTCTTGGTTTTGATGTTTTCCGAATCGTTTTCTTCGTTCGGTCCGATGTTTTGAGTGATTGCTTATGTGTGGCTACTATTGCTTGATTACGATAGATTGACCTGAGTGTGACGAGTAGAACTATCAAGAGTTTGAGTGCGAATCATCTTCGTTAACATTGTAGGCAAGTAACACTTTAATCATACCTCTTCTAATACCCAGTTTTTATGCATTAGATCTATCCTCAAACATTGCATGATTAGGATCTAATTAAAATGTGGAATGGGAAGTAGTTGAGGTAGTACCTATTACCTTTTTTATTGTTAAACCCTTGGGAGTTATTTCTACGTTTGCTTTATGCCATGCTATGCTAGTAGACGTGGATTGGGCGAGTGTATTCCATGACAGATGTGAGATTGTTAAATTAATGGTTTATTTAAGGTGGCAAATTAAACACACATCTGGGTGGATTGAGGCACCTGGTTTCTATCAGGACTTGCCTGTATTTCTTTGGACCACCACCCAGGCTCAAAGGGATCATGAGATTATTCAAACTAGAAACTTCCGTGTGCAGCCACAAGCCATTATGGGCTCTGGCATAGTTGATTAAGTTGTGCAAACTCTTACGGGTAGACTAGCAGATGTAGGGGAAAGTAGGTGCACCGGTCTACCCACATGTAAGGTGCTAGCGCTTCTGAAAGACTATGTCTCGGTCATCCGTTTCTCAAAGATCATGTACTGCGAGAAATCCAACGGAGGCGATCGACTCTTGTGGGGAAAAGTGCGCAAACCTCTGCAGAGTGTATAAACTAATCATGGTTAGCCGTGTCCCCGGTTACAGACATCTTGAGTATCTAGTTCTTGGATTATCCTGTTGATCTCACCATTTTACTCTAATTAATATTGTTGGGTTGTTAACGAGTACTTTTAATTGGGATTGAGGATGCTGTCAACCATTCTCAATGTTCAACAACCACCCTGATAGTTAAATAAACTTATTCCTTTGCAGTAGGGAAAAATTGGCTTTTCGCAAAAACTGTAACCATAGAGCTTTCCACCAGCCATATATGCATGTAGTATAGGCTTATTTCTTTCATTACTCTCTATGTGTTACATTGCCAGCATATTCCATGTCTTGACCCATTTTCGGGCTGCAACGCTTCATGTTGCGAGACTTTTCGAACTGACAGTAAGTGATACGTTAGGGTTACGATTTCTACACTCAACTTTGCCATTGGTGTTGATGGGAATCCACAACCTTGTTACTTCCGCTATTTTGGATTGAGGTAATAGTATTTACGTTATTTATACATGTGATTTACCTCTGTTATAAATCCTCGAGTCTTGTGTGTGTCAAAGATACCGATCCAGGGATGACACTTAAGCACAGAGACTTGACCCATTCGGGTCGGGTCGCTACATTGTGACTCCTTGAACTAGTGCAAGATGTGGAAGTTATTTGCACTTGTTCTCGCCAAAATGATATGAATGGAGTACGTTGGCGGAGTCACCCTCAAGAACTTTCTAATTCTTCTTCTTCGGGATCCACATCAACTTGATGGGAATCCTTGGAGTTGTAGTCGTACTTGATGAAGTAGAACTTGATGTAGTGTTGAGAACCCACTTGACCAAGGCCTTGGGAGCTGCTTCAAATGCATCAATTTCTTCTTGAAGCTTGTCCTTGCCTTTTTGCTTGTGGTCTTGTGGTGGAAGATCATCTTGAGCTTGTGTCCCTTGGAAACAAGTAGGATCATACTTATCTTGTTGAGGAAAAAACTTCGTCTTGGGATATTGATCTTCTTCCCACTCAACTCCATTGGCATTGAACTTTCGTTCAAAACCAACACCTTGATTCTTCTGATGTCTTCCTTGCGTGCGTACAATTTCCTCAAATTTCTTACTTCCGGCAAGGCTCTTGTGAACACCTTTCTCTATAATTCCCTTCAATAAGCTATTTTCTTGCTCAAGTGTAACTTGGCTAAGAGAATCATTAGTGGAATCGAGAGAGCTACTAGAAGCAACAACATTGGATTTTACATGATCATTGTTACTACTAGAAGAAGTATCTTTCTTACTCTTGTTGCTAGATTTAACATATGGCATGTAAGTAGACAAGAGTAAACGCTTGGCAATGTAAGAAGAACTTTCCTTGCGAAGATCATCATTGATTGCTTTTAAGAACCCATGGTGTTGATCAAGGTTGAGCTTTTCAAAGCATAGCTTCTCATGTGTCTTTAAAAGTTCTCGATGATCTTCCAAGGTAGTTTCATGAGCTAACTTAAGAGTTTTTAGTTCTTTAGTTAGACGCTCAATCTCCTTCTTATCATCGTCATTCATTTTATCTCGATTAGCATGATTAATAGCAATTTCGTCATAGTTTACATTACTAGAGTTGTCAACAACTAAATCATCATCACCTAGCAAATCATCTTCATCACTATTAAAATCCACATACTCGGGGTGTGATACCTTTGGGCCTTTAGCCATGAAGCATATTACAATTCCTTCATTTGGTGAGTCAAATTTGTCGTAGGAGTTGGTTGACACAAGTGCTAGACCGGCAACACCTTCATCTTGAGTATATTCGGAGTCAGAGTGATAACTTCTCTCGGAGTGATGGTCGAAGTCGGACCCGGATACCCATTCACCAACATGAGCTTGATGTCTTCATTTTGTGTAGCTCCTTGATGACTTGTCCTTCCTTTTCGAATAGCGATCATCTCTACTCCTTCTCTCTCTTGGAGGTTATTCTTCTATTCTACATCTCCTTTTGGGTGAATCTTCTCTTCTTTTGCAGGGAGTCGTACACTCATTGGAGTAGTGTCCGGGTCTTCCACAATTATAGCAATTACGCTCACGACTCGAAGATATTTTGTCATCGTAGGACCTTGACTTGGAACTTCTTTCTTTGATTCTACTCTTGTAGAACTTGTTGAAATTATTCACCATTAGACTCAATTCCTCATTGAAGGTTTGTTTCTCACTTGATGATGTAGGAGCCTCACATGAGGCTTTGTAAGCACCACTTGATTTGTTTTGAAACTCTTCCTTATCCTTGAGTGACATCTCATGAGCTACAATTCTTCCAATCACTTTTGTTAGCTCGAGATCTTTGTAATTGGGCATCATTTGGATCAATGTGCACACGGTATCATATTTTCCATCCAAGGCTCTTAGGATTTTCTGGATGATGAATCTATCGGTCATCTCTTCACTTCCTAAACCGGCAATCTCATTTGTGATGAGAGCAAGCCTAGAGTACATTTCAGCGACACCTTCACCATCCTTCATTTTGAACTTGTCAAGTTGACTTTGAAGCACATCCAATTTGGATTCCTTGACGGAGTCGGTACCCTCCTGCATATCAATCAAAGTATCCCAAATTTCCTTTGCATTCTCAAGACGGCTGATTTTGTTGAATTCTTCGGGGCACAATCCGTTGAAGAGGATATCACAAGCTTGAGCGTTGTATTGCAGCATCTTCAACTCTTCCGCGGTAGCTTCACGGTTTCGTTCTGTCCCATCAAAGAATTCACCTTGCAAGCCAATACACACAATAGCCCGGACTGCGGGGTTATGTCCAAGAATATGCATTTTCATCTTATGCTTCCAACTAGCAAAATTAGTACCATCAAAGTAAGGACCTCTACGGTGGTAATTTCCCTTGCTAGACGCCATACTCTCCTAGGTTGTGAAACCAAGGCTATGATCACCAAAGCTATGGAAATCAAGGCGAATGGAGACCAAAGCTCTGATACCACTTGTTGGATCCAAAAGTATGTCTAGAGGGGGGTGATTAGACTACTTGACCAAATAAAAATCTATCATTTTCCCAATTTTAAGTCTTGGCAGATTTTAGCGACTTAGCACAAGTCAAGAAATCAACCTACACATGCAAGTCTAAGAGTATAGCAGCGGAATGTAAAAACGTTGCACATGAAGGTAACAGGAGGAGTTTGGAGGGAGCAAACGAAATGTAGACACAGAGATTTTTTCCGTTGTTCCGATAGGTGGTGCTATCGTACATCCACGTTGATGGAGACTTCAACCCACGAAGGGTAACAGTTGCGCGAGTCCACGGAGGGATCCACCCACGTAGGGTCCACGAAGAAGCAACCTTGTCTATCCCACCATGGCCATCGCCCACGAAGGACTTGCCTCACTAGGGTAGATCTTCACGAAGTAGGCGATGTCCTTGCCCGTACAAACTCCTTGGTTCAACTCCACAATCTTGCTGGAGGCTCCCAAGTGACACCTAACCAATCTAGGAGACACCACTCTCCAAAAGTTAATAGATGGTGTGTTGATGATGAACTCCTTGCTCTTGTGCTTCAAATGATAGTCTCCCCAACACTCAACTCTCTCTCTCACAGATTTGGATTTGGTGGAAAGATGATTTGAGTGGAAAGCAACTTGGGGAAGGCTAGATATCAAGATTCTTGTGGTTGGAATGGAATATCTTGGTCTCAACATATGCGTAGGTGGTTCTCTCTCAGAAAATGTATGCTTGAAGTGTAGGCACGTTCTGATGGCTTTCTCCACAAATGAAGAGTGGGTGGAGGGGTATATATAGCCTCCACACAACATCTAACCGTTACACACAATTTACCAAACTCGGTGGCACTGAATCATGAAACTCGGTCAGACCGATTTAGTTCAAAATGTGAACGTTAGGCTTTTTGGTGGAAACGACGTGTCAACTCGGTGGGACCGATTTCATTAGGGTTAGGGCATAACGTAATCTCGGTGAGACCGATCACATAAACTCGGTAGGACCGATTTCTGTAATAGGCAAACAGAGAGTTGGTCAGGCAAACTCGATGGGACCGATTCTCTCATTTCGGTGTGACCGAAACATTACGAAAGGGAAACAGAGAGTTTGCATTGCGAACTTGGTGGGATAGATCGCTCATCTCGGTTAGACTGAAACGTTATGAAGGGTAATAGAGAGTTTGCAAAACCATCTCGGTGAGACCGAGATCCCTATCGGTGAGACCAAACTAACTAGGGTTTCTCGCAGTGGCTATGTCAAATGAACTCGGTGGCGCCGGATAGATCAAATCGGTGGGGCCGAGTTTGAATTTTGGTTTGGGACATATGTGGATATGACAAAGTGGTTGAGGCTTTTGGAGCATATCACTAAGCATTTTGAGCAAGCAAGCCATTAAGCAACACCTCATCCCCTTTTAATAGTATTGGCTTTTCCTATGGACTCAATGTGATCTTGGACCACTAAAATGAAAATATAGAGTCTTGAGCTTGAGCCAATATGTGTCCTTAGAATTTTGAGGGGTCCACATTCCTAGTCCATGCCATGCCAATCATTGAACTTTCTGAAATGATCATGTTGAAAGAGCATTAGTTCAATGAGCTATATGTTGTTAGTAATTACCAAAACCACACAGGTATAGTTGCACTTTCACTAATGAACCCGGCTTCAAGTAGTTTGGCTAGATCCTCCCCCATAGCTTGTCGCTTGGGTTCGGAAAATCAATGTAGCGTTTGCTTGACTGGATTGAACCCCTTTATTATGTTGAGGCTGTGTTCGGCCAGTCCGCGTGGGATTCCTGGCATATCCGAAGGATGCCAGGCAAAAATGTCCCAATTCTCGCGTAGGAATGCTCTTAGAGCGGCGTCGACCATCAGATCCAGCTGTGCACCAATGGATACTGTTTTTTAGGATCCGTCGGGTGGACTTGGAATTTGACGATTTCATTTGCTGGCTTAAAAGAAGTGGACTTAGGCCTTTTATCGAGGATTACGTCGTCTCTGTCCACTATAGAACACAAAGCGGTGAGCTCCTCGGCCGCAAGGGCCTCGGATAGTGCCTCAAGGGCCAGGGATGCAGCTTTGTTTTCATCACGGAGTGCTATGTCCGGATCACTGGTGATAGTGATAACTCCGTTGGGCCCGGGCATTTTGAGCTTCATGTACCCATAATGGGGTATGGCTTGAAAGTGTGTGAATGCATCACGCCCCAACAGGGCGTGATATCCGCTGTTGAAAGGTGCCACATGGAAGATTAAGTCTTCGAACCTGTAGTTCTCCGGCGTGCCGAATACCACATCAAGTTTAATTTTTCCGGAACATCACGTTTCGCGACTGTGGATAATGCCTCGAAAAGTTGTACTGCTCTGCTCGATACAGCTCTTTTTTATTTGCATTTTATGAAGCGTGTCCTTGTAGATGAGGTTCAGTCCGCTACCGCCGTCCATGAGTACTTTACCGAGCCGAAAGCCGTCGACGATTGGATTTAAGACCAAAGCGGCTGGTGCACGGACTGATCGAGCCCTTAGTTCATCGTTGGCAGTGAAAGTTATCGCCGTATCGTTCCAAGGATTTACTGCGGCTACTTGGTTGATTTTGGTGAGGTCATGAAGCGCCCTCTTGCGCCGATTATTTGAAGAAAAGGTCTCGAAGACCGTAAATACGTTGGGACCGTCATCCTCCGAAGAGGGCTTCTCTGGAGTAGTGTTGGTGAGGATAGCCTCACCGCTCTTAGCCACCTGCCGGAGTATCCAACAAGCCCGAAGGTTGTGTGTTGGTTCGGTATTCGGCGCCGTGAGTATCTGACAGGGCTTGTCGAGCCATTCCTCAAAGACAGTTCTATGTCCTGTTAAGGGCTTGATTTTCTTGTCCATGGGATGAAGATTAGGTGCCCCCTGAGGGTGCATCCTTTTTGCCCGTCCGATGGGTGGCTTGAAGGCAGGCGAGTCCCACCGGGCTGTCTGGGCTTTCCAGGCGCTTTCCATTGCGGAATACTTCTGTACTATGTGTGCTAAATCTGCAAAGTGCAGTATGCGGCGTCGGTTGAGGGCATTAAGGATCCCTTCGTTCGTACAGTTGTGGCAAAACACTGAAACCGCGTCACCGTCGCAACAATCTTTGACCTTGTTTTAACAAGAAGGAACCTGGCCCAAAAGTGATGGACTGTTTCCTGAGGTTGCTGACGCACAAACATTAGGTCACATATATCAGGAGGACCGGAATTGCTTGGTGAATATTGCTTGTGGTGCATGGGCGGGTTTAAATCCGCATCCTGACCCACAGTGGGATCCGGAGTTTGAAGAATTTCCAAGGTCACCGGCCCAGGATCCGAAGTGTCATGGGGGTTTTTGGGCTCAACGCCTGGTTCTATGTTCGGAGAACAGAAGGTCTCTTCCCGCGAACGGGTGTCCAGCTCGAAGGGCTCGGAGATCCGAACTTAGCTTGTTCTCAGCATAGGGGCAGAGGTATCCTCGGCCTGCTCCTCCACAACCGCTACCTGGTGGGTGATTGGCGGGGATCTAATTTCCCTCTGATCGGGTTTAAGCCCAATCCGATCATAGTCTGTTGCGACCCCCAGGGTGGCGATGCGATCCAGCAGTTCATTCAAAGATGAGACATCTGCTGGATCCATCTTATCGGAGTTTTTGAGGCCAATGCGGAGATGATTATTGGAAGCTTGGGGGACCGCCTTCGGCTTAACGGCCGAGCGGGCGCCCATGGTAAAACTGCCGAGTTGGAGGATCTGCCCAGGAGCCAGGGCCCTTCTAGCGATGATTTTGTCGTTGATTACAAGGCGAGCCATCGATCCTTCTATTGACGACACAAAGGAACTCTCAATGAAAGCACCAATGTCGGTGTCAAAACCGGCTGATCTCGGGTAGGGGGTCCCGAACTATGCGTCTGAGGATCAAAGGTAACAGGAGACAGGGGACACGATGTTTTACCCAGGTTCGGGCCCTCTTAATGGAGGTAATACCCTACTTCCTGCTTGATTGACTTTTATGTATAGGGGTTGCAAGAGTTGACCTACCTCAAGATCGTAATGGCTAAACCCTAGATGTCTAGCCTGTATGATTTGTCTTGATCTCTACGGACTAACCCCTTAGGTTTATGTAGACACCGGAGGGGGCCAGGGTTGTACAAAGTCAGTTTACAGAGAAAGGAAGCTACACGACTAGCCGCCAAGCTTGCTATCCACGCAAAGGTGAGTCCCATCCGGACATGGGGGAAGGCCTTCTATCTTTTATCTTCATGGCCCATTAGTCCGGGCCAAGTCACATAGCCCGACCATCCGAGGACCCCTTCATCCAGGACTCCCTCACCATCCCGCACCATTCCGGAGATGATGAATGGAGTTCTTTCGCCTGCGACCGTTGACCCGGAGATGAAAATATCTCGTGTTGGCGTCTCCCTCCTTAAGGTTGGTGATACGAGAGCATTGGCATTTGCACGATCGCTCAAGGACAAACAGGTAAATGACCCTCCTCTTGAGCCTTCTTCTCAAATCATTCTCCTCCGAGGAGAGGGCTCAAGAATCCATGGCCATATCGAGTCAGAGAATGACCTCAAGAGCCATGTGTAGTTGAATCTTAGCGGTGGAAAACAAGGTGTTACTCCATCGTCGGAGCTGGAGACCCATTCGACAGAGCTTGTCATGCAGCTTTTGACATGGCTCAGTGTGCACAAAAGGCTTTCCCCAGCAGTCGGCGACCACCTGTTGAAAACCCGACAACTTGGTCCAAAAATTCTCAAAACAAAAAATCCTCGGTCATTTGGGTCCTCAGTCACTAGAGAGGAGGAGCGGGAAATGATCGGAGAGGGAGGAAGAGTGCGCGGTTAGGATGTGAGTATCAAAGAGCGGGTCCAAATCTGAGGTGCAAAAGAAACTATCTAGTTTGCAAAGAGTTGGATCAATCCTCTCATTGCTCCAAGTGAACTTTCTATTCTGGAGGCGGATTTCTTTTAGCTCACAAGAATTTAGGGCGGCTCTAAAACAGTTGATGCACGAAATATTAGCATTCCGCTTGTTCTTGGCTCGTGCCCGGTAAATCTGGTTAAAATCTCCAGTGACAAGCCATTTGACATTGGGAGTTGGCTTAAGCGCGACCATCTCAGCAAACAAATCATCCTTCCTGTTGTTGGCTGAGGGCCCATAAACGCTTGTGAGCAAAAACTCCACATCCGAATTGATAATCTTAATGGTGGCAGACAAATGGAACTCCCCCAGGACAATGTTGGACGCTAAGATGTAGGAACCATCCCACAGCAACACAATACCCCCTCGATACCTACGGTAGGCCGGAAAGCAAAACTTTGCAGCTTGGAGCCTCCAAGGAAGGATGCTGTGAAGCAATCAAGCGATTCTAGCTTCGACTCTTCAAGGCAAATGACGTTACATGAGGAGGAAGCAATGGTCTCATGAACAATGGCTCTTCTGTTTGGATAGTTCAGCCCCCTGACATTCCAGTTGATGATACTGAGGTTGTGTACTAACATTTAGAATGGTAGCAACTCACAATAGAGCATGGCAAAAGACAGAGGAAACACAGCTTCATGTTGATAAACAGCACAGGAGTACAGGTTGGAGCTGACATGGATGCTAACAAAGCATAGGCATTAATCAGACACGAGTAGGAGACTACAGAGGCCAGGCAACACGTCCTGGACGCAACAAGAACGGCAAAAGTGACAGCGATAACTGACAGATTTCAGGTTTGCTAACATTCAGAAATAACATGAACTCTGGGTGTGGCGAGCATTGTTGAGACATCAGGCGGCAGCCAACGCGCTGTCGTGGTCGCGAGCATCGGCCCCTCCATGAGCAAGAAGGGCATCTTCGACCGCCGTGGCTAGGTCACAGTCAAGCCGGAAAAGAGCACGGAGAGCGCTGACTGCAATCGGCGGCAGTTGCCCACGGAAAAGGTCCGCGAATTTAGAGATGGCCATCTCTGTGATGTCCTCGCCAGTCGCTACTATGCCCAAGCGCTTGCAAAGGATTTTCTTAGCCATCGCCGCAACCGGCGGGGCCCTGTTCTTGCCTTGGAGACGGGCACTGCACCTCCGCAGGGAGAAGCCTGGCATGGTGGTCTTGCATCGTTCGGCAGGCGGCTTCGGCCGGGAGGAAGGAGGCGACAGGAACAGAGGCGGCTGTCGACGGACGAACAACGGAGAGCCCTCCAGCGAGCAGGGTGTGGGTGCTGGCGAGGAAGGGACGGGGAGCCCCGTGGATGCACAACTATATTAATTACTAGTTGACCCGTTGCGCCAAATGGCGCAGAGACCAACTAAAGCCATGTTGTCGATGAAAATAGTTTCATTTTGCAAGAACATATTCAATACTCGTAGTAGAAAGCCCATGTGTTAAATCATGCTATATTGAAAATATGTTTATCACGCCGAGAATTCTGAGTTTAAAAAAAATCATATCTGTATAACATGTATAGACCAGTTTTTTTAGACTAACATGTATAGACCAGCTAATGAAGCCTTTTTTAGTTGAAAATATGGTTATCACGCTGAGAATTCTGAGTTAAAAAAACATATTTTTATATGAACATTGAATGGGTGAATGACCCAATGGCAACATGTAGTGATAAATGTTAATTACAAATCTGTAGGTTCAGGAATCCTTCTCATTTTTGTAAGTTTTGGAATTGCAATATACTGGTATGCTTTCCTCTGCCTCATCGATCCCTGACATCAAGATGTGCATAGCCAGATCTATGGATGAGAAGGGCTTCCAAGTGGCGTGCTCTCTAGATGACATGTTGCGCAAAATGACACAAGAGACCCATTTAAAACCATGAACCCCTTGGAAATATTTGCATTTGTTAATAAATAGACTTGTCTTTCAAAATATATACATGAGCACGCATAATTTGTTGTTATTCAGGAACCTGAAGACATAAGTTTAAAAAAAATCAAACGAAGAATTAAATGAAAATAGTTGCTTACTGTCAACAAATTAGAACATCGGTGGGTCTAATAATTGAGCCTGCAGTTAGAAAGTCCAGATAACTTACGTTAAAAAAGAAGGTAAACATAAGTGACACAGTAAAGAAAAAGGTAAGCATAGGTGACACAATAAAGCCTGTGTGTGAACTCTATCCCACACTTTGTGGTGTTTGACGAATAAAGCTACCCCTCAAAAAAAAGTGACACAATAAAATGCACTTAATACATGATGAATATTGAGTTCAGGAGAAGATCTTAGAAATAATGATCAATTACATCATATAATTTGGTTCTGTACAAAAGAAAGTTTCCACTTTTGTGTATATATCCTAAACACCACCCCCTTGCGATGAACTCTTTGTCCTTGGTTGTAGCTCTTTGGCCAAAAAATTGGTTATTCCCCATCCAGCATGTCAGTTGCAGTCTCGCATCCAACATGTCAGTTGTAGTCTCCCGAAGCATAGGAACAACATTTTACGAACCAATGGAGAAAAGCCAAAACACTGACTCAAGAATTAACCTAAGAAGGTCATTCTTCAAGGTGACTCCTACCAGAAGATGATGCATCTAAGCGAAGTTGCCTGGAGATTTCTTATATATCCCTTGCTCTCTTCTGCAACAGATAGTTGGAATGGCATATAAGATAAGTGTGAGGTACTAACAGAGGCTCACTCTCAAAAAGGCACATTCTAAGTATGTGTATGTAATGATATAGTGGTGTTATTAATTAAGAAGTAACCTGAATAAGTTGTTGCATATTCTTCCAAGGGACAATTGTTTACATATTTCTTCTATATCCATTGCTCTCTGCTGTCACGATTAGAATGGCAAACAAAATAATTCTTAGGCACTGATATTAGTGACTTACTTGTTGGTAGGCATAAAATGAAATCCAAAGAGAGCATAAAGGTAATGTTATAGCATATATCTATACTGTAAGTAACAAAAGAGTAGTCTCTTTCCTTTTTTCAACATAACACAATCTTGATCCCCGTTGTCTTGGCTGAATCGGGAGATGGGTGAGGAGGACGATGGCGCGAGGAGAGAAGAGGAGGACCAACCGGTGACCATCTGGTTCAAGTTAGCCATAGAAGCAAAGAAACTTTCTGACAACTTTATTATAAGCCAATTACTCATCAATATTGCCTAAAAACAGTAATAGTAATACTCGTAAGGAATGATCAAAATAAACCAATTACCAGATTGACTATCATTCTGTAATACAGGTGGTGTCAACCCAAAAGGTCCTGCACCATGGCCATGTAGAATATATGTAAGACGTCGCAATTTCACATGGATGGCTATATGAAAATAGACATGTCTTTGGTTGGTGAGTGCACGAAAGACTTACTGCAACACGAGGCAGAGCACCAGCAATTTGAGATTGCTGGTACTTCAATATTGTCCAGTCAAATACATAGTCAAACTGAAAACCTGCAAGGCATTATTCTGATATGAACCTTACGGCTGTAACCTTTAAAGCATTTTGGATGTTGGTACTTCAATAATACACAAAATGCAACAGGTTTCCATCAAGTATAGACGGGGGAAGTTAATATCTCGTAGATTTAAGTATGAAGAGGAAAATGATACTTCCTAATCCTCTTCAAGAATGAAAACAAAATCTAACCTTCATGGATAAAGAGGTCACGTAACAGTCGCTTAAGGTAGGAATAATCAGGCTTGTCGTCAAACCGAAGCGAGCGGCAATAACCATAATGGAAATATGATGTGAACTCAGTAGGATACCCATGACACAGAGGCTGAAAAATAATCAGAACATTATAACCAACCTAGATATACAGGGCGAAGTGCCAACAACCAGTATACGCATTATAACTACCAAGTACCTCAACTGATGTTGCCATTTTTTCTCACTGATCTTCGCATACTTTTGCTTCCTCGTTCCTACTTTCAGACCTTACCAAGGAAGGCTGAAAAGAAAACAATGTTACACCTAATTCAATAATAGTATATCTTAAGCGACACACAATAAGAATCTAGAAAATAAACCAAGCTTCCCCGTATGAAGTACATGAGTACATATCCAAGAGATTCCAAGTCATCTCTTCAACTTTGTTCTAATCAACACAAAAGAATAGAAGTAAAAAAGTCAGAAAAGAAGATATGCAGGGCAAGGAGTATGGCATTGAATGACAGCAGGATAAAATCCAATAGGTGGAGGTTATAATGTAAAAAAATGAACTGGTAGAGGACAGTCCGCTGTGTGCGGGCGCCAGGGAGCACGGCGCCGGCCAGATCTTGACGGGCCCTTACCATTCCTACTCAAGCCGCAGGTCTCTGCGCCATGTTGCTGCTGTTCATCCGACAAGGACTCATCCGCAGAAAATTGAACTACTAGCCTGTCAAATTTAATGAACATGTCATGTACCAATAAGCTTTATGCATCTCATTACTAATTACATACTATGGCTAGATGAAATTAGCAGTCTTAGGTGTACAGAATACATAGCACCCTAGAGACAAGATCAAGATGCCATGGACATGGAGTGAGGAGGGCAGGTGGGGGAAAGGGCCATGTCTGACAGATAGATGCAACCTCAAAGGCAAGAGAGAAATGGTTGGAGACTCACCTGCGCACTTGGTGGCCGTGAAGATGCAAGCTACTCGAGCACGGAAGCATTGGAGTGCGAGCTCGTGCACCAGCTGCGGTCGCCATCGCCCACCCGATGAGGCTGCCGTCCGCTGCACCACCACATGAGCCGCCTATGACCCTCGGGTTTGCCACGGTAGGGTCGCAAGGACGGCGTTGAGAGCGGCCGCCGTTGTGCCAACTCGGCAAGCCGATGAGGCTGGCATTGAGGACCAGGTGAGACCGGACGCGAGGGCGCAGGCGCAGCTCAGGGCCGAGGACCTCACTGGCATGGGCGACGGGTCCGCTCGCCCTTGCTCCTATCCCGCCCGTCGCCTCGCTGCACCTACCTCTCCTTCCTTCTCTCTCCCACTCATCTCCTTGAGCACCGCCGCCGTCGCCTCGCTGCACCTACCTCTCCTTCCTTCTCTCTCCCTCTCATCTGCTCGAGCGCCGCCGCCATCGCCCTTTACCTGTAGGTCGGCTCCCCTCCAAAGTTAACTGGCTGGATCTGGAGGCAGGGAAGAAGGAGAGGAAGGGGAGGAGGAGGTGCTGAAGGCGGAGGGGGCAAGGCGGCCGTGAGGGACGGGGAAAAGGAGGAGGCGGCGGTGGCATGGAGAAGAGGAGTCGAATGAGGAGCGGGGATGGAGAGCCCGCTGAGGTCGCTGTCGGCCGCACGACCGCAAGAGCTGCCGTCTGCCGCGCCACGAGGAAGAGGTGGAGTGCAGCCTCCGGTGCAACGCGCCCGAACCCCAGCTTCGTCGCAGATCCCGATCCAAGAGCGCCCATGCGCGGCTGGCTCGGCGGGGAAGGGTGTGCCGGGCACAGCGGCTGCGGGATTGGGAGAAAGAGGGCCAGTGTTTGACTGACGCGGGATGGGAAGGGCATGGGACGCACGTCGCGCCGCGCAGCGCGGGATGATTTTTATCTCCCGCTGGATGACCCGGTCAATATGCACGTGGAAGAAAACAACCCAGCTACCATTGTGTGGGACCATCATCCAACAAGGCCCACACGTCATAGTTCACGGGGCGGGTTCGTACGCGTCAGTCCATCCTCTATCTCCCTCTAGCCAATTGCAGACGAGCTCCCCCACTCCGCACGACGCGGAGGGCACGGCGTGCGCGACGCGGCGCGTGTAGAGAAGCGTGTGTACACCCAGAAGAGTTTAACCCAGCCAATCGGATCTAGCCCGAGCCCACACGTCATACACTGTCCAGATTTCACCACGCGGTCAAAACGACAGGAGTCAATTCCCAGCGAGATCCAACGTACGGCAGGCAAAAAAAGACTCGGTCAACCATGATCTAAGGGCCAACGAAGATGCAAATCGGGGGAGCCTCCTCCATGCGAGTTGGCTAGCTCCTTTTTTGTTTTAAATTTCCTTTGAAGACCGTACAAATTAAAATTGAAATCTAAACACGAACGGGGAGCCCCGTGGTTTGAACTTTTGTCCTACTGGTTGCTCACCGCATGTGCTTGGTACTTTATAGGGACCAACATTTTCTTGTTCAATTTATTCTTCCTTTTCTATGTAAGAAAACAACTTATATTCTTTTCTAACAACTTATACTCTGATATATCTTGTGTTTTTTGTTGCATTTGCATTTTACATTGTTCAGATATCTATTTAGGCATTGCAATATAAGTATACACATGGTCAGTTAGCTAAAGATAGACTTGATTTTAGTTTCCTAGAGATAAATATTGATGAGAGTCAAAAATGTCAAACGGAGACCAAGCTCATGAAGGCCTTTATTTTAAAAGTTCAAAATTCAGACTTTGCTTCAAAAAATTCTGGAAAAAAATTACGCATATACCTAGATGCATAATAAACATGTGTCCAAATTTTCAGGTCGTAATACACTAAAATACTAAAATGAGAGCTACATAAAAAAGACAAATCTAAGGCGTTTCAGCATATGTACAACATCCTTAAAATCTATGATTTTGGTTTTTATGCAACTTGAAATTCAAGGTACTTCGTTATGAAATTTTGCACACATACACATTACATCACTACATACATGTGTATTTATTTATAGAATTTTTTGAAACTGAATTTTTGGAATTTTGAATGTTTCAAAATAAAGGCCTCCATGGAGCACGGTCTTCAAAATGCCCTATCAAGTGCTCTGTGTTGTACAGTTTCAAGTTTATGAGCCCCAAGTGTTGAGTATCATGATTATTTAGGTAGTACAGGATAGCGTAAAATTTATTCTACCTTTCCTTGTACTCCAAGAAGGTCATGTACACACTATATATACGCCTATGAGGCTCAAGCAATATCATCAATTCCACCAATCCCTTCTCTATTCCCTTCTAACATCTCGTGGTCCCCGCCACCGCCCTGAGGTCTTCCCGCCGTCGCCCCGACTCGCGTGCTGCCACTATGTTGCCTCTTCGGGCCGTAGCGCCGCGGCTCGTGGTCCACTCCACCATCTCCGCTTGTCGACTTCCATGTGGTACACGCCGCACCGCCTCCTTTGGCGCGGGGACGCCATCGTCCGTGCCGGTCTTCGTCACACTGTCGGGTTCCTTGCCTACTTCAAGCACCGCCGCCTCGCTTCTAATATATTCGCCGCCGCCGCTACCCCGATAGCCGCCGACGCCGCTGTCCACCCCCTTCGTCTTCGACCAACACTATCTCATCACCAACGTCGTCGTCATTTTCCTCGACCACTTCATCTACTCTGACAACTACGGGCGACTGCCGGATGTGGGGTTCCAGCAAAACCCTTAAGGTTCGAACTTTGGGGTGCACGCGAAGTTCTTTCCCTCCTACCGATCCACGCCCTAGCTCGCTAAGATCTCACGGACGAACTCGACGAACTCGCAACACAGAAAGACACGAGATTTATACTGGTTCGGGCCGCCGTTGTGGTGCAAAACCCTACTCCAGTGTGGTGGTGGTGGTGGATTGCCTCTTGGGCTGATGATGAACAGTACAAGGGGAAGAACAGCCTCCTGAGGTTGAGGTATTCTTTTGCTCTGTGGACTTGTGGATGAGAAATCTCTCTCATCCGCCCCCTCTCTACTGTGATGGCTAGCTCTGCTTATATAGGCCCTGGTCCTCTCCCCAAATAATGAGCAGGAAGGGAGCCAACAACAGCGGGCAAACTTGAAAGGGGACAGCTAGTACAAGCTATCCTCACAAAAGTGGTCATCGCCTGCTAAAGGCTCTGGTGATGACACCGTCTTGGGCTCCGCCTTGCCGTCCTGCTGGTCTTGGTCTCGTTGCACTGATATGGAAACCTTTGCCTGATGCCTCGGTACTCTGCGCCTGCGCCTGCCTCCTTAGCACCAAAGAGGAAACAAGGACGCTGCACGCACTGGCGCCCGCCTGGTGCCAAGTGTCATGGCTCACGTCACAAGAGCCTCGTGAGGTTTGCCCCGCCTTGATATCTCCACTCCTCGTGAGCCTGCCTGGCTAGGCCACTCTTGAGGAGCTCTTGCATTGTCCGCCCCGCAAGGCTTGGCCCCTCGCGAGGGTCTTGATTGCCTTGTCGATGAAGATGGGCCGTACAGCCCGCTAGCATAGCCACGCCATGGGCCGCAGGCAGGCAAGTCTGGGGACCCCCGTTCCCAGAACACCGACAGTAGCCCCCGGGCCCAAGGCGCGCTCGGGCTTGGCTTCGAGGCGAAGCCAAGGGTGAAGCACGGAACGCCGCGGGCCCCCAAAGCCTGCAGCCTTGGTTGACGCGTGGCGGTTGATTGGACGTGGGCGTCTCCGCTTCCCCATGCTGCCTTTGAATCCGCCTGGCTATGCGGCCCCCGCATCTTACACAGTTATTCTTCCTTCGCCCACGCCTGGCTCCCCCAATCCCCCTGCTTCCTCGAGACTCTGCTTCGCCCTTCCAATCTGACTTGCGCTCCGCCTACTTCATCGCCATGGCGCCGAAACAGGCTGACAAGGGGAAGAAACTTCTGTCTTCGTGTCGAGGAAACGACACCTATGGGATCACAGGAATCCCTACTATGGTTGCCGACGCGCAGGGTTGCGAGAAGAGCAGGACTAGTAATCAGCACAAGGATCGTTTAGCCAGGTTCGGGCCGCGAGGATGCGTAAAACCCTAGTCCTGCTTTGGTGGGTGTATTTCAGAGAGTCTTGAGCTCTCGAACTAGCTGTGGTGAGTGTGTGGTTCGAAAGAGCCGAATCCTTCTTCAGTATGCCATGGGCCTCCTTTTAAAGTCGAAAGGGGCTGCCACAGTGGCACACAGGAGGTGGAAAGGCGCACAGTGCTATGAGCTTATCGCTCGTATTACAGGACAAGACGCATTTAATGCGTAGCTTAGGTGTCCCCTAACTTTATCGGGGACGGGGGCGAGGCCCGTCCCGTCCGTCGCCGCTCCTCCTCGCTTCGACACGCGTCCTGGCCAGCGAGGCAAGCGGTGCCATGTAGGCAGGCAGGCAGCTGGGGTGGCGCGGTGGTGGAGCCTCCACGAAGATCTGCATGCCGCCACGCAGGCACTTGATGAGTTGGCCTAGGAGCTGCATGTTGCCACACAGGTGCCTGCTCAGCTGGTTGAGCTGGTAGCTGCATGTGAACGGCGGTGAAAACTTGGTTGGCGCGGGCCTGGCGGTGGCCCCGATGGCGTCCTTGGTGGGGGCCTTGTCGGGTGGCCCGGCAAGGGTCTTGCCGTGGCGCGCTGTCGTCCCCGGCAAGGATCTTGCCGGGGGTCTGGTGGCCTTCCTCGGCAAGGATCTTGCCGAGGATCGTCATCTTCTAATCCTCAACTGATCTTGAGTGTTCCTTGTCTTCACAAAGATCTGCATGCCACCATGGCGCCCCCCGAGCCCTGGCCCAACATGATGTTGGGGACCGTGGGCTTCAAGGGTGGCTCGCTCTGTTGGTGTGGGGCGAGCTGCCCCGGCAAGGGTCTTGCTGGGGCTGCTGAGGCTGCCCCGGTTAGTGTCTTGCTGGGGGAACCTGCTTCGTCCCTCTGCTCTTTGTGGCCTTGGCCTTGGCGTTGCTCTAGTTATCTTGGGCTTCGGTTTTACCTTGGCTCACCTCCCCTGTTCTGCTTGGTGTGACCGTGGGCGCGGCTCCGACTGCCCGTGCACATGTAAAGGGGTACAAAAGTGTGCCCCTCCTTTTGTACATCGACAGGAGCCCCCGGGCCTGGGCCACAAATAAGCGCAACACGTTGTTGGGCCAGGCCCAAAACGGTGTGCGGGCAGGCGGGGTGGTTTTTACCGTGGTAAAACTTTTCATGCGCTGCGCTTCCCACGACCCGCGCACGGCGCGACGTGGCGTGGAGGGGTGCGTGTGACATGGGCGGCATGCGTGGGGCGGTTCCTGCAAGCATGCGTCACATCATGCTAAAGAGGCGGCTCACGCCTTCCCCATAAAAAGAGGGAGGCGTGGAGGCGTGGCTCATTTACCACGCAGGGCCAGGTCCCGGTCTTCAAGGCGTCCACACCCCATGATCACGGGGTGGGGAGAGGTCGCCTCACCTGTCCCCTCGATTCTGCATGTTCGCCACGCGTCCTCCATGTGCTTGGGGTGGCAAGCGGTGGAGTCGGGAAACCGGGCCGTCGCTGGTTGGGGCAGCGGGTCCGTCCCGATTCCCTGAGCCTCTGCCGGCTGGATTGGCCGAGCGGGGCGAGCGAGCCCCGACCCCACCCCTTTATAAGGAGGGGGAAGGTGGGATGGCGTCCCGCACTCTTCTGTCATCCATCTCCTCTCGCTTCTACTTCTTCCTTTCACTCGCCATGGAGAAAGGGAATCCTGGTCCCTCGACGGTGGCGGCGAGGGTCGCCGCTCGACAGCGCGTCCCTCCCCCTCCTGAGCCCACAGTGGTGGAGCCAGCCGTGAGGGGTGTGAGGGGGCGAGATCATGGGCCAGGTCGGGGCAGAGGTCGTAGTGCTCGGGGAAGAGGAGGACGGGGCGGCGCGCCGGCTTCGCCCCTGCCAATGATGTCTTTTCCGATGGAAGGCCACGTTGGAGACCAGCCCCGCAAATTCTTCATCAGGCTGCGCTAGCCTCCGCATCGCAGTCTTCGTCTTCCTGCCCCATTTGCTCGGAAGATGGAGCGTGACCCGCCCCAATCCCTCAGGTTGCACATGAGGGGCTGTGGGAATGGGGGCACGCGGGTCGACGTCGACTTCCCGGCTCCTCGGGTCATGTACCTCCGTCGTGGGTGGAAGACATTCGCTCGCATCCACAGCCTGACGGCGGGGCTCGTCCTCTACTTAAAATTAATGGAGGACGGCCTGCTCTCTGTCAAGGTTTTCGGAGACTTCGGGACTCTCCTGAAGTGCTGCATGGAGAGCTCCTCCGACGGAGATTCCGACGATGGAAGCTCTTCCTCGAGCGAGAGTAATGAGGAGGACAGCGGGGCAGATGACGGGGATGAGTCCGACTAGGCGTCGGACGCCCAGCGCCTGGGCGGGTGCGGCAGCAGCAGCATCTGCACCTGGCCGCTCCTTTGGCAGAGTTTTGCCGGGGGTGGGGCCAGCTCCTTGAACTTCTCGGGGCCGTCTCCTTGGGCGGCTGCCATCGGGAGGCTGTGGAAGAGGAAGAGGGCGGGCGGCAAGGCCGTCAACTCGGAGTACGCGGGCACCGACACCTTCATCGCGTATTGTCGGTCCTGCCGCCTCGTCTTCCAGCTCCTTTCCCGGCGCCGTCATCACCGGCCCACCCGTAGGTGGCCGCCGAGGTGTTCTCTTGGTGCTTTCTGCTGCTCGTAGCTCGCCTAGGCGCCCCTTTTGCCCTTTCGCCTCCTTGACCTGCCTCCTGAGGAGAGGGACAAGAAAGGGATTACGGGTATCTTATCTCTTTTTTTAATCTGTAAGCCTTCGGGCCTTGTTAAATGTAAAGCTTGTAATCCCCTGATACGTCTCCAACGTATCTATAATTTTTGATTGCTCCATGCTATATTATCTACTGTTTTGGACCATATTGGGCTTTATTTTCCACTTTTATATTACTTTTGGGACTAACCTATTAACCCGAGGCCCAGCCCAGAATTGCTGTTTTTAGCCTATTTCAGTGTTTCGAAGAAACGGAATATCAAACGGAGTCCAAACGGAATGAAACCTTCGGGAACGTGATTTTCTCATACCCCACGTCAAGAAAGAAGGGAAGCGACCACGAGGGTGGAGGGCGTGCCCCCCCTAGGGCGCGCCCGCCTGCCTCGTGGGCCCCCCTTCGCTCCGTCGACGTACTCCTTCCTCCTATATATACCTACGTACCCCCAAATGATCGAATCACGAGCCAAAACCTAATTCCACCGCCACAACCTTACTGTACCCATGAGATCCCATCTTGGGGCCTGTTAGAGCACCGCGGAGGGGAATCCACCATGGAGGCTTCTACATCATCACCATAGCCTCTCCAGATGAAGTGTGAGTAGTTTACTTCAGACCTTGAGTCCATAGTTAGTAGCTAGATGGCTTCTTCTCTCTTTTGGATCTCAATACAATGTTCTCCCCTCTCTCATGGAGATCTATTCGATGTAATCTTGTTTTTGCGGTGTGTTTGTTGAGACCAATGAATTGTGGGTTTATGATCAAGTTTATCTATGAACAATATTTGAATCTTCTCTAAATTCTTTTATGTATAATTGGTTATCTTTGCAAGTCTCTTCAAATTATCAGTTTGGTTTGGCCTACTAGATAGGTTTTTCTTGCAATGGGAGACTTAGCTTTGGGTTCAGTCTTGCGGTGTCCTTTCCCAGTGATAGTACGGGCAGCAAGGCACGTATTGTATTGTTGCCATCAAAGATAACAAGATGGGGTTTTTATCATATTGCATGAATTTATCCCTCTACATCATGTCATCTTGCTTAAGGCGTTACTCTGTTTTCTTGAACTTAATACTCTAGATGCATGCTGGATAGAGGTCGATGAGTGGAGTAATAGTAGTAGATGCAGGAAGGAGTCGGTCTACTTGTCTCGGACGTGATGCCTATATACATGATCATATCTAGATATTCTCATAACTATGCTCAATTCTGTCAATTGTTCAATAGTAATTTGTTCACCCATCGTAGAATACTTATGCTCTTGAGAGAAGCCACTAGTGAAATCTATGGCCCCCGGGTCTATTCTCATCATATCGATCTTCCATCACTTTATTATTGCTTTGCTTTTACTTTGCCCTTCTATTTTACTTTGCATCTTTATACCAAAAATACCAAAAAAAATATTATCTATCATGTCTATCAGATCTCACTCTCGTAAGTGACCGTGAAGGGATTGACAACCCCTAATCGCGTTGGTTGCGTTGAGCTATTTGTATTGTGTAGGTACAAGGGACTCGCGCGTAGCCTCCTACTGGATTGATACCTTGGTTCTCAAAACTGAGGGAAATACTTACTCTACTACACTGCATCACCCTTTCCTCTTCAAGGAAATCCAACGCATTGCTCAAAAGGTAGCATCCCCCTTGTTCATGTTTTTCATTTCGTACGGACTGTACCTGTGTGGGATGTTTTTAATGAAAAAGGGATGTTTGCCGGGGTTTTCGTTCGTGGGTAGACCCCGCGACAAGGAGCGAATCCTTGTTATAATTTAAGATAAATGTTTTCCGCCTGGCAACAGGCCTTGCCGTCCCCCCACTTCGCTCGACCATTTTCGCACCCTTGGCGGAGGCAGGGATGAAACGGGCTTAGACTCCTCGTTCTACTTCCTTGCCACCGCGACTACAACCAAATCTGGGCCCAAGAGATAATCCTTTGGTATAGAAAAGGGGAGCACGGTGGCCTAGAAATAAAACGTGGTTTCACATATCCCAGTTCCGTTCCAAAATGCATGATAGATGATGAAAGACTTATATGGATCTGCAGCCCCCGGCAACCTTGTCTTGCCGCGGTTGGATCCTTGTGCTTGCAGCCCCCGGCAACCCTGGTTTGCGGGTCGGAATCTTCGTCCGTTCGTTTCTTCCAAGAAGCTCGGCGAAGTGTTCATGTGCCACCGCAAACCAAAGGAGGACAGAAAAAGCAGATGAACACTTTTCGACCTCTAGGCTAGGGGTTAGTCGCTGCTAAGCACTATCAACCCTAACCAAGGAAGAGACTCGACCTAGCATGCATGCTATAACTTAGGCGCTAGCGCTTCATTTATTTATGCTCGTGGTCTGCGCTGGCTTTGTGCGAAGGTTACATGCCTTGCGGCAAAGCTTGTACAAGAGGTGGCTTGCGGGAGGCCCGGCAAGCCGCATATATGGGTAAAACTTGCAAAGATGCTCGATGTTCCAGGAGTTACTCACTGGGACAGCATCTTCGGTCTCCAGGCAGACTGCGCCGGGCCTGGTGACTCGCATTACCCGATAAGGGCCTTCCCACTTTGGCGTCAACTTGTTGGAATTCTTGGCCGACTGAACCGCCAAAGAACAAGGTCGCCTTCCTCAAAGCTTCGGGCATGAACCTTGCGGCTATGGTAGCGGCGCAAGGCTTGCTGGTAGCATGCTGCTCTCACAGCCGCCCGAAGATGATCTTCCTCAAGCAGCGTCGCGTCATCTTGGCGCAACTGCTCTTGCTCAAGCTCATCATAAGCGAGCACTCGAGGTGACCCGTATATGAGTTCCGTGGGGAGAACTTCCTCCTCCCATATACTAGGGAAAAGGGTGTTTGTCTGGTGGCTCGATTTGGCGTCGTCCTGATCGACCAAAGAACCACCGGTAATTCGTCAATCCAGCGCCTTCCGCTCTTGCGCAGCTTGTCAAAAGTCTTTGTTCTTAGGCCCCGCAACACTTCAGCATTTGCCCTCTCCGCTTGGCCGTTGCTCTGTGGGTGTGCCACGGAAGCAAAACAGACCTTGATGCCGAGGTCTTGAATGTATTGCATGAAGGTGTGGCTTGTGAACTGCGTGCTATTATCGGTGATGACTCTATTTGGCACACCAAAATGGCAGACCAGTCCCTTGAAAAACTTGATAGCTGACGGAGCAGTCACCTTTCTCTCTGCTTCCACCTCCGGCCACTTTATGAACTTGTCGATTGCAACGTACAAGTACTCAAAGCCCCCGATAGCGCGGGGGAAAGGGCCCAGTATATCGAGCCCCTAGACCGAGAATGGCTAGGAGAGAGGGGTCGTTTGAAGGGCTTGAGCTGGTTGATGAAGCTTATTTGAATGGAACTGACACGCTTCACACTTGGTTACTAGTGCCGTAGCATCCTGGAGGGCGGTGGGCCAGAAGAAACCTTGCCGGAACACCTTTTCGGCAAGGGCCCTTGACCCTATGTGGGAGTCACATATGCCTCCATGTATCTCTGCCAACAGCTCCAGTCCTTCCTCCCGGGGGATGCACTTCAATTTCACACCGTTCGGCCTTCTCCTATACAGGACATCGTCGACGAACTATTACAGGGCGGACCGGCGGGCTACTTTTTCCGCTTCCTCCTGCTCCTCTGGAAGCTCCCCTGTTCGGAGGAATAGGACAGTATGTTGTGCCCATGCTGGAGCCTGGGGCTCGACGGCAAGGACCAAAGGCATTTCCTCAGCCATGGGCGCGGCTGTCTCCATGGCCAGGGCTTGACGCCCTGCCGGAGCCAGTTGCCCTTTGGCAGGCTCAGCGTCCGCGGTAGTACCCTTGCCGGCAGCCCCAGGGGGCTCGGTAGGAAAGTACTTGCCGGGACCTGACTTCCTCCGCTTGTTCTGCCCTGTTGATGGTTTGACGCATGGTTGAGTTAACCGGAGCAAAAAGGTACCTGGTTCCACAGGTAGCTTGAATGCAGCATGCTTCGACAGGTAATGGCAATATCATTCTCCATTCAGGGGACGTGCTCTGCTTGGATACAGTCAAAGCGTTCCTCCAGCTTCCTCACCTCATCTACGTAAGCCTCCATCAATGGGCTCTGGTAATCCTTATTGACCTGCCTAACAACAAGCTGCGAGTCACCCCTGACGATGACCCTCTTAACTCCGAGGTCTGCCGCGATCCTGAGACCGGCGAGCAACCCCTCATACTCAGCAGTGTTGTTGGTGGACATATCCCTAGGAAAATGCATCTGGATCACGTACTTGAGGTGCTCTTCGGTGGGTGCGATGAGCAGCACACCAGCACCGGCGCTTTGCAGTGAGAAAGCCCAGTCAAAGTACATGATCCAGTCACGGTCTGCTTCCTTGCCGTGGAGAGTGGTCTCCTGAATTTCTTCGTCAGGTGTCGAGGTCCATTCTGCAATGAACTCCGCCAAGACTCTGCTCTGGATTGTCGAGGTACTTTCAAACTTCAAACCAAAAGTTGACAACTCCAAGGCCCATTCCACAATCCTTCCAGTTGCATTTGGGTTATGCATTATCCATCGCAATGGGAGGCGGGTGACGACAGTGATCTCGTGGGCTTGGAAGTAATGACGCAGCTTCCTCGAGGCCATAAGGAGCCCGAAGAGCAATTTTTGCACGCCGGAATACCTCGACCTAGCCCCTGCAAGAGGGAGCTGACAAAGTAAACCGGGTGCTGCATCATCTTCTTCTTTCACACCACCTCGCTTGACTGCGCAAGCACTGCCTCGGTGGCGTCGGATCCTGCCGGGGGCCCTGCCTTGCCGGTAGCAGGCCCTGCCGAGGGAATCTTTGGCTTTCCATCTGCTGGTTCTGCTGCCGCCACTGCCTCTTCGTCAACCTCCCTCTGTGCCACTACTGCGGCGCTGACCACTTGGTTCGTCACCGCCAAATACAACAGCAACGGCTCTTGTGGTTTAGGCGCAACCAGTATTGGCATAGAGGAAAGGTATTTCTTCAGATCCTGCAATGCTGCCTCGGCTTCTAGGGTCCACTCCATTGGGCCTGCCTTCTTCAAGATTTTGAAGAAAGGAAGGGCGCGCTCGGCGGACTTGGAGATGAATCGGCTCATGGCGGCGACGCAGCCGGTGAGCCGACACACATCCTTGATCCGCTTGGGCGCCTCAATCTACTCAATAGCCTTGATTTTTTCTGGGTTTGCCTCGATCCCGCTTTGCGACACAAAGAACCCGAGAAGTTTGCCGGACGGAACGCCGAAGACACACTTCTGAGGGTTCAGCTTGAGGTTGATCTTGCGCAGGTTGGCAAATGTCTCTTCCAGATCTTGCACAAGAGTTGCCCCGTCTTTGGTCTTGACCACTATGTCATCCATGTATGCTTCCATATTTCTATGGAGCTGGGGTTCAAAACCAATTTGGACTGCCCTTGCAAACATCGAGCCAGCACCCTTCAACCCGAAAGGCATCCGCAAAAAGCAATACGTACCACATGGGGTGATGAATGTTGTCTTCTCTTCATCTTCTCTTGTCATGAAGATTTGGTGGTAGCCCGAGTAGGCGTCGAGGAATGACAACAGATCACACCCGACTGTGGAGCGACAATCTGGTCGATGCGCAGCAACGCGAAGGGGTCCTTAGGACAAGCCTTGTTGATATCTGTGTAGTCAATACACAGCCTCCACTTCCCATTTGCCTTGCGCACCATTACCGGATTGGCTAACCACGTCGGGTGGAGCACTCCTCTCACCGAACATGTCGCTTCCAACTTCCTTGTCTCCTCTGTGATGAACTCCTGCCTCTCCAGAGCCTGCTTTCTGACCTTCTGCTTGACGGGCCGCGCATAAGGACAGACAACTAGGTGGTGCTCAATCCCCTCCATGGGAACACCGGGGATGTCGGATGCTTGCCACGCAAACACGTCGACATTCGCCCGCAGGAAGGTGACAAGCGCACCTTCCAATTTGCTGTCGAGGGTGGAGCCTATGGTGAAGGCCCCTCCCGTGCCATCCTCCCTGACGGACACCTTCTTGGTCTGTGGCGGCTCAACTCTGGATTTCTTGCTCTTGCCGGTAGAGCTCTCTGGCACGTCCTCGACGGTAGCACAACACTCCGAGGAGGTGCGCTTGCCTTAGTGGGTGCGAGAGGTCTTGCCGGGCTTCTTCTTCCCTCCCGGACCTTCAGTGGCAGGAGCAGGTGCCTTGACGGCAGCTGCTGCAACCGCCTCCCGGTAGAGTTGGTCGGCGCAGATCAGCGCATCCTTCTTGTCGGAGGGGACGGAGATGATGGTCAACGGCCCGGGCATCTTTAGCATGTTGTAGGCGTAGTGTGATGCTGCCATGAACTTGGCTAGTGTCGGGCGGCCGAGGATCCCGTTGTAGGGCAAGGGGATCTCGGCCACGTCGAAAACGATCCTCTCCGTTCTGTAGTTCAACTCCCCTCCAAACGTCCCGGGCAGTGTGACCTTCCCCTTCGGCTGGCTCCTCCCCGGATTGACCCCTTGAAACGTGCACGTTTCCTCGAGGTCTCCATCAGGAATTTGCAGTCTTTTGATTACGACAGGCGAGATCAAGTTCAAGTCGGCCCCGCCGTCAACCAACATCTTGTTCACCTTGAGGTTGCGTATCGTTGGTGAGTCCAACAACGGCAAACACCCGACCGCGATTGTGCGGTCAAGGTGGTCCTCGACGTCAAAGATGAGGGGCGTGCTAGACCATTTCAGCGGCTTCTGAGCGTCGAACGACTGTTCCGCTGCTGTAATCTCACGCGCCCACTGCTTGAGCTGGAAGTGAGAAGTATGCAACGAGGCGCCACCATCAACACACATGGCCTCTGTAGCCTTCTGGAACTCTTGCTTACCGGACCCTTCGTCCTCGTCGTGATCATCGTCTACTTGTTTCTTGTCACGGCCCCTGGCGGGCCTCTCTTGCTGGTTGTCCTTGCCGCGGCGGCCTCCTTGGCCGCCACGCTTCTTGTCGGATCCCTCGGCACCATCCTGGTCCTTCTCCTTGTCCCGCCTCTCGTACTCAGCTTTTGTGCTTCTCAGCAAGCAGCTCGACTTGTCGGCAGTTCTGGAGGTCGTGGCCCTTGGTGCGGTGGATCTTGCAGTATTGCTTGCCGGAGCTTCCTGGCTTGTCGGTAGCCGCCAAGGCCCGGCACTACAAAAAAATACACTTCCGTGATGGTACGTGTTTGTCACAGTAGGTCGCGTTTTTTCTCATGCATGTATTTCCATGACAAATTTATGACAGAATCAAGATAGTCATACCTGTGCTATCGTAGAAGTGTTCCATGACATTACCAAAATTATCATCACGGAAGTGTCCACTTCCATGAAGATAAATCGCGCGTCACAGAAGTGCTTTCGTCAAGGGTGACCGACACGTGACATCCACCGTAACGGAACACCATTAAGCTATCGGGTCGGGTTTTGGATCCGATAACCGTTAACAGATCCGACCAATGGGAAATTTCCACGTAAAATTCTTATTGGCGGACGAAACACGTCGGCTCGTCGATGGGTCGATATGGGCGCCTATGATACGTCGACACATTTCACGGCCTAACAGAGGCCCATTCCTGTGAAAAGGTCGGCCTGTTTGACTTGGTCAAAAGCTGGCGGGCTGGCCCATGGAAAGCCTGTTAACGGCCTGTTCACATATAGCCCATTTATAGCCCGCTAACCCAAGGCCCGTTATGCCCTATTCGAATTAGGCCCAGTAGCGTCATCTGGGCCATCCAATATGATTTCAGCCCGTTTTCACTTCTGGCCCATGTATGGCCCATGACGTCTTTCGGCCCATATGAGGCCCTATGTAACTCTTGGCCTATTAACGGCCCGTGGTGAAACTGGCCCGTAATGAACAGTGTATCACTTCACACCCATTAACAGCCCGTGGTGAAACTGGCCCGTAAAGAACAGTGTATCACTTTATACCCATTAACGGTCCGTTATTCCGTTGGGCCGTTTCCAGCCCATGTTATCTTTCGGCCTTCTCAGAGCCCATTTATTCTTGGGCTATTTTCCAGCATTCGTTTACTTACGGCCCGTTACTGTCATTTTCTTCTTGTGGGCCAAATTCAGCCTGTGGTTATAGTCGGCCCGTTTGTGGTCCGTTAATACGTTGGGACGTTTTCATAGTGTCATCAAATACGGCCTATTAACGATGGCCCGTTATGGTTGGCCCATGAACGGACGATTCCAACTCTAGCCTGTTTACGGCCAGAATGCGGTCTGTTTGGCCCATGTTTGGCCAATCAATCATACGGCCCGTAGAAGGCCCATTGATGATACGGCCCGTAGAAGGCCCATTGTTTCTACGGCCCGTGGAAGGCCCACTATTTCTGACCCGTAGAAGGCCCATTGTTTCTCTGACCCGTGGGAGGCCCAAAGTCACTACGGTAAATATTAGCCCATGGTTATTGTGGCCTAGTTTTAAAAATAGGTTATTGCAGCCACTAGCAAACCGCGAGAAAAGAACTGCACGACTACAAGCAAACAAATAAAAGACAACAAGGAAATAAATAACCAAGCAACTTACACTAGGCTATCACGGCTATTACACATATTACATCCACTGGGCTTCAAAGTTCACCACCAGTGCAAATATAGTGAACACAAAGACATATAAGCGCCGCACAAAACAAGTCCGAACTGAAACCACTTGAAGAGCTCTAGAAACAATATCCTGGTACCCATAATGTTGGCAAGATGCTTAGCAAGCTTATTAACTTTCTCTTGTTTGGCGCTTAAGTCCTCCAGTATATTCTTTGTTGCACCGTAAAGTATGCATCTGAATTCTGCAGGGACTTCCTCGGTCCTTGACTTCACGTCGCATAACATCTGATTGATGTCTTTCAACTTGAAGTTGAGACTCAAGAAGCCGAACTGATTCAGGCAACGAGTTCGAAGAGCTAGTGCCAGCAGTGGTAGCCAGTAACTCGAACACTACATCAAGACAGGACTTTGGGGTTGTCTCACTGTCTTCAATATAGTTTTTATCAGCTTTCTTGGAGACCAACAGGGATGTCTCACTATCTTGAACCTTATCTACATTACTTCCTTTACCATTGCATAACAGGGTACTCTTCTCCAATATTTTATCCGCGTTCTAAAAGAGAAACAAACAAACACATCTCAGGTTTACAATGTAGTATATGAAACCCATTTTGGTAAACCAGTTCAGTAGTAAGGTGGACAGGATAACAGCATGAAACAAACATATATCTATGTAGTATGGTCACTGTATGGTGTATATCATTCTAGTTTATGTTTCCAAATCAAGATAGATATAGTTCGAATCATATCTATTTAAGACAAAGCAGCATAGACAGAATATAAGTGTGGGAAACTACACAACAATAACAACACTTGTAATGTGCATGGCATGAGAACATAAATGTTTATTCAATTGAAACTGAAATCAACATAGAGCAAGTTACAACAGCAAACAGCCAAACACGTTGAAGAAACAGGTTTAAAACATACCTGTTGAGCCATTGGAGTTTCAATTGCATCCTTCAAATTTGAAATTAGTTGGTATCGATACATCTGATGATGCAAGAGCAAAGTAGTATGAACGATAGCTACGAGAACCTGGCCTGAGAACAATTCTTCTTCTTCTTTAAGCGTTGACTTCGGGTTCGGAGTGGTGGTCCTCGTGATTTGGGCACTGCAGTTGACTTACTAACTGCTCGTGTTTGGGTGCTCTGTGGTGGAGACGGTCTTTGTGTCAGCAGGAGCTGGGTGTCTATCTGCTTTGGGGTTGGGGTTAGAAGGGGTGTAGTTGGTTCTCTGTCCAACTGGGTAGGGGTACAATCTGCATGAGTATGGGTTATGTGTGGTGGGGCTGGTTCTTGGGCAAGTACAACGGTGGTTCTATCTGCATCGACAGGTAGCACGATCTTTTCTGAAGACCGTGTTTTTACTCCCACAGATACTGCCATCACTCCCTCTAATTGAAATGGATGATAAACAAGAAAAGTAATTGAATGTACAGACATTGTAATATAGACAGGTGCAATGGATAGTAGGGAAGAAAACAGGGCATGAAATAATTCACATTTATCTTGTCTAAGCAAACATAATAGCAGGACATAATTTCACATATATGATGGCTAATTAAACAGGATAGCATGACACAATTTCACATGTATGATGGATAACTAAACAGGATAGAATGACATACTTCAAAATATGATGACTATGTAAACAGGATGACATGATATAACTATACGATGCGTCTATTAAAGTGGTTGGCATGCCATAAATCACAAACATGCCATCGATGGAAACATGATGGCATGATATAATTCACGGATAGAATGACATAATTTAAAATATGATGACTATGTAAACAGGATGAGATGATATAACTATATTATGTCTTTAGAAAATAGGTTGGCATGCCATAATTCAGATACATGCTGCCTATGTAAACATCATGGCATGACATAATTCAAATATATGATTTATATACTAAGGAAGTGAGCAGAGGGCAATCGCATATATGATGTGTCAACTAAGGAGATGGCATTAAATATTGTGTATATGATGTAAAAACTAAGCATTGCAATACAACATATGCATTATATGAGTAATATAACCCTGCCAAGTTTGAGCATACACCTCGGGGATAATAGGACTGGTCATACGCCTCTGAATCCTCCTCTGAAGAGCTATACGTAACCAGCGAGATATCTGCTTCAGCAGGTAGCATTATCGCTCTCAAGACCTATTTTTCACTCGCAGATTTCTCCATCACCAATTCAAATGCCTGATGCAGGGAAGAGCAGTTGAATATACAAACATTGTCGACAAAAGCAATGAGAAATACAAAAAAGGACGGCATGATATAATTCACATATATGACGCTTGCCTAAACAGCATGGCATTGCATAATTCACATACATAATGCCTTGCAACAAGATAACATTGCATAATTCACATATATAATGTCTTGCAACAAGATGACATTGCATAATTCACATATATGGTAATTAGACACTAAACAGGTGGCATTCACACAAAACATGTCTAAACTAAGCAAATGATGCAGCAATGCAAGATACCATACGCACGATATGAGCAACATAACCCTGCCAAGTTAGGGCATGCACCTCGGGGGGGGGGGGGAGGGAATATGACTGGTCATCTGTCTCTGAATCCTCCTCTGAGGAGCTATCGGTAACCAGCAAGACATGCGCTTCGTCAGATAACATTGTCTGCTCTGAAGACCTTGTTTCCACTCCAGATTTTTCCATGACCGTGCCAAATGTGTAACGCCCCGGATACAACTTTCCATATTCGTAAATCCAACTCTTGCCTTTTCCGGAGATGTGATATGTTTTTTTCCTTCGTGGTTGGGTTTTGTCTTTTGTTTTGCATTTTGTTCATGTCATGCATCTCATCTCATAGCATCATGCGCATTGCATCTGCATGTTTTCATAAAACTCGTTGCTGTTCGTAGTTGCCAATTCTCTCTTTGTCTCTGTTGACCATTTGTCAGACCCTTGTCTTCGCCGACCTCTCTCAGACCCCTCGCGTGCGTCCGAAACTTACCCGAACCCGAACCGGGCTAGCATTACCGATGAGTCCGGATCATCCCCAATCATCTCTAAAACATCTCCGTTTTCTTATTTATGCTACCTAACCTATTTTTATCAGCCGTTCGATTACGATCGTAGGGATGAGGTGTCCCCTAACCTAAATTCATCTGATATAAATATCAGTCTAACCCTAGATCATAGGGGCTTGTCCCATCATTCCCTCCCAGCCGCCGCCACTGCACTCCATCCCATCACCCAGATCCGTCGCCACCCACCTCCTTTGTTTCTGTGCCTGACCAACCCCCGCGTCTCCTCCTGATTCCGATGGATGTTGCTTCTCCGCCCGGTTCCTCTCGACCTCCAGCCCGTGCTCGATGCCCAACCATCGAGCCCTGCGCCGTGCGCCTCCTCCTCGTTCCCAGCGAAGCCCCGTCCTCCCGAGCTCTCCCGCAGGCAGCCCCGCGCCCGATCCAGGCGGGATCGAGGCGACCACCTCGTGCACGCCGAGTCCAATCGTCGGACCAGCTCCACCACCAGGCTGCACCTCTCCTTCTCTTTCCTTCTTTCCCTGGTGCTTCTCTCCCTCTTTAATCTGTCCGCTATTGTTCTAATTCTCCGTTGCCTCTGTGGTTTGCAGAGGCCGAAGCCGACGCCGCCATGCGAGCCTTGCTCAAGCTCCATCCGCGCCGGATCCACCTCCTCCGGCTTCCCTCATGTAACCCCCGTCGTCGCCCCGTTACCCTGCTTCGCCGGAGAACAGTGCTGTGAAGACTTTCTTCGAGCCACTTGGTTTTACATTTGCCTCAGCCTATTACCTTTTCCCTTGGGAGTCGCGCATCCCGAGGGTCATCTTTATTTTAGCCCCCCGGGCCAATGCTTGTCTAAGTGTTGGTCCAAACTAGAGCCACTTGCAGCGCCACCTCGGGGAAACTTGAGGGCTGGTTCTAGTTGTACATAGTGCTCATCCGGTCGTGGCCTGCTGACGATATCTGTGCATGACTACTATCGAGGGTGTCGGCACGCGGGAGGTCTTGCTGGTCTTGTTTTACCATTGTCGAAATGTCTTGTAAGCAGGATTCGAGTCGATCGGGTCTTCCGTGAGAAGGAATATCCTTAGATTGATCGCGAGAGCTTATCATGGGCTAAGTTGGGACACCCTGCAGGGTTTAAACTTTCGAGAGCCGTGCCAGCGGTTATGTGGCAGATGGGAATTTGTTAATATCCTGTTGTAGTAAACTTGAAGTAAACTCTTCTAAAATACACCAACAGTAATGCGTAACGTGATTGTCTCTTTTTGGGGTTGATCGAGAGGAGAACACGGTTTCTGGGTTATGTCTGACGTAAGTAGGAGTTCAGGATCACTTCTTGATCATTACTAGTTGACGACCGCTTGCTTTGCTTCTCTTCTCGCTCTTATTTGCGTAAGTTAGCCACCTCACATTGCTTAGTCGCTGCTGCAACCTCACCACTTTACCCCTTCCTTTCCCTTTAAGCTTTGCTAGTCTTGCTACCCATGGTAATGGGATTGCTGAGTCCTCGTGGCTCACAGATTACTACACCAACAGTTGCAGGTACAGGTTTATGCGATGTTCATGACACGAGAGCGATGTTACTTGTTTTTGGAGTTCTTCTTCTGCTTCTTCGATCAGGGGATAGGTTACATGTTGGCAGCCTAGGCTAGCAGGGTGGATGTCGTTTGAGTTTCTGTTTATGTTTCATCCGTAGTCGGATGTTGATCTCATGTATGATGTATTGTTGTGTTCATGTGACATTGTATGTATTGGATGTATCCCCACTATTATGTAATGTTGATGTAATGATATCCACCTTGCAAAAGCGTCTTCAAGATGCGCTCCTATCCTTGGTGGGACCTTCGAGTTCCTTTAGGATAGGGTCGCATCTTGGGCGTGACAAAATGGCTGATGCACAGGAAGAGTAACTGAATGTACTAAAATTGTTGACAAATTTAACACGTAATAAAAAAATGATGGCATGATATAATTCACATATAAGATGACTGGCTAACCAGGGTGGCATTGCAAATTTCACATATATGATGCCTGGCTAGACAAGATGGCATTGCATGATTCACATATACGATAAAGAAACTAAACAGATGGCATTGACACAAAGCATATCTAAACTAAGCAAATGACATCTTTATTGTATACAGTAAGTAATGCATGGCACCATATGCATGTATTACCAACATCAGCATGCCAAGTTAGAGCGAAGACCTCATGGGGTAAATAGGAGTGGTCTTCTCCTACGAATCCCCTCATAACAGTTATCTTCCTCTTGATTACGATCCGAAATGGGTGGAGGGGGCTGCCTTTAGCCCACCATGGAACAACGTCTGCATGAAATTTTATTGCCACGCAAGGCTCGTCTCTTTTGCTCTACATGATCAGTTCCATTGTGTACAATAAGCGGCATGCATAGGAATAAAACATAGTGAGATTATGTAAGGAGTTCATGCACAAATCCAGAGTGATGGTAGCAAACTGTGGATAGACCCAAAACCAATGATAGCGGCGGATAATAGCTTTAGTTAAAAATACAGATAATGGCTCCTTTAATGTTTGTTTGCACCCAACATGAAACTCATAGTAGACACCGGAGATTAACCAGATAGTAGACAGATAGTACTAATTGCTGCCCCAATATGTACCCCACAACCATTTAAAAACTCAAGTTTCAGCATTAGTTTGGACCTAACTTGGAGTCTAATAGGTGAGCACGATGATAATGTAGCATGTCATCATATTAAGCGATGCATAACGTAAGAAGACACGGAAGAGTGCGGCCTCTCTTGCGGACCTGTGTAGTCCTCAAGGTCATCTTCTCAGTTGATGATGGTAATGCAGTTGCCGTGGCTGCCGGCGGCGGGGAAGAAGATCTAAGGTGGCGAAAGACAGATGCGGAGAGCGGATCCTGCTGCTGTGGTGAACCCTTCCGTCGTTGGAGCAGTGAGCTGGGTGGAACACAACGCATGCAGAGCAGGACAAACCACACAAGGTTTTCTTTGACACATATTTGTAACCGAAGTAATTGAGTAAGGGCTTGTTTGAATTTGAGGATTCTAACAATGTCGGGATAGGAAATAGACAGGAATAGGATAGGAATGCACGTGCAAAACAGAGAATTTAAAAACACAGGATTTCTGCCAATCTTGGTGTTTGATTCACAACAATTGGAAGATCACAGGATGCAAAAAGCATGGTGAGATTAAATCAAACCACAAGAAAATGTACGGTTATAATGCTATTATGCTACTATCTCTTAGTCTTGTGCTTGATGAATAGGAATATGAAAAGGAGGAGAAGTGGAAATTAGAATTCCTACGGTTTTTCTTTCAAGCAGACACTAAAGGAACAAATCCTACAGTTTTCCTTTGCTCCATTCCTTTGCACCAAATTCATGAAAAGTAGTACCACAGGAAACTTTCCAATTCCGATGTTTTTCATTCACTTTTCCTTTCAAGCACTGGCGATTCTAGTAGGCAGGCTTGAGCAAGGAAAATCCTACACTAAAAAATGTTTTTGTGCTACTTCTATTACTTTGGACCCAGGCCACTGCCATACTAGCTCAACTCCCAGGCCCATCGACAAATGCACAGCTCAAACGCTTAGAGATAAATAATGATGGCGTTCAAGAGAGTCCATCACGGATAGCTAAGTTGCCTGGTACCTCACTGCTTGTCATATAGTAGGATAAAATAATCGTATTTCCCGTTACTACGAGTGCTCAGTGGACAATATATATAACATGTAGAGTAAAAAAGAGATGCAACAAGTGTACAACCTCTTTGGAGAAGCCATGTCGATCTCAGCGTGATTGGGTTGGCCGGTGACGATGCTCTGGCTGACTTGGCTATCGGAGGAGGGGAAGAAGATCTTAGGCGTCGGAGATGGAGCCAGTACTGCTCCGCTGTGATGGAGGGTTTCGTCGTTGGAGCAGCTCCGGTGAGTTGTACGACGCCGAGGCTGAAGCAGGACAAGAGAGACAACGAACAACGTTAACCTGAGTGGAATTCTAATAGCATCTCCAATACATGACGTAAAATACATAACCACAAAGTGCTAGATGTAAAATACATCAGCCGCTCATCTCTGAACTTAACTGTCAAAACTGAATTTAACTGTCGAAACTGAACTTAACTGCTGAAATTGAATTTTGTTGTCGAAACTGAATTTTGCTGTCAAAACTGAACGCACTAGCAAGGTGAGGCTACACGTGGGTCGACTGACTTTTTCATCTCTGGTCAGTCGATTTTGCAGCCGTTGGATACGAAATCAAGGGCCTGCGGTTCATCTTCAACCTCCACCCACCTGAGCCGCCAGCCACCACCGGCCAAACACCAGCACCCCGCCACCCGCGGCCGGCGGTGCGCCGCCCTGCCTGCCCCGAAAAAACTCCCCACCGCCGGTCCGCCGCCTCCCCGGCCATCCCTCTAGGCCCCCCTGTGCCGAGCTTTTTCTCTGGCGATCCCCACGCCACCGCCCCGCCAACGCCCCGCCACCATCGGCGACCTCCGCCCCCATCATGAACCCTAAGATAGATAGTGGGGTACCTCTCCGGTGAGCCCCCTCCCCGCTACAGCTGGTTCTTCCTTCACCCCGTGAGCCCCCCCCCCCTGAAAATCGACTGACCCAAAAGTTGCTTTAGTCGACTGAAGTGTAGCTAAATCGGAGAAGCATCACAAGCAAGAGCAAGAGCGAGAGCAGTAGCGTGAGCAAGAGCAATAGCAAGAGCAGACCAGGCAGGGGACCGAGAGCAAGAGCAGAACAGCAGCGCGAGCGAGAGCTAAAGCAGTAGCTCCTCCTGATGTGGACGTCACCGCCGAGGGAGCGACGCCGTGGAGGAAGTGGCGGCGGCGCGCCGTGGATGGAGCCACGCCGTGTCGGCTCGGGACCGAGCGCTGGCAGCACCATGAGATCGAATCAAGAAGAAAATGCGGTGATTAGTGTACAACCTCTTTGGTGGCGCCGATTAGGCCGCAGCTTCATCCAAGGAAACGGTGATGATTATGTTCTTCCGGTGGTGCAGGTGAAGACGCCGGTGTGGGAATGGAGGTGGCGCGAAAGACGAGGGGAACGTCAGGGCAGCTCCTTAGAGGTGGAGGACGGGGTGGCTGAACCGGCGGGACTATGAGATCAACGACGGATCCTCATCCGGTATGGCGGATGAGGGACGTCGAGGTGTTGCTGTGGACGATGTCGTCGGGGAGAGGCTCCGGCTGGGTGGCGGAAGGAGCAGGGTGTGGGATTTCGTCACGGGTTTTCGCAGCCTTGGTGTACGAATGGGTGGGCGGATGGGATGACAGTGGGGAACCATGGCTTAGAGACGCGCTTGTCCTAAATGTGGGGTAAGTTACAAAAGTACCCCCACCGATTTGAGGCAGTTCTTTCGGTTCAGGGGTACCACAGGCATTTTGCGTGTCAGGATTTCACAGGAGGTGGGAGTTTTCGCGCACAATGTAATTTCGGAATAGCAAGGCGCGGGTTGAGATGGAGGGAGTTGTCGGAGCACAACGTGACAAAGATATATCTTAAATATTTCGGGCTAACAAGGCGTGGGTTGAAGAGGCGGGAGTTTCGCAGCACGATAGACAGAGACGCTAGCTTGAATTTTCGGCATAACAAGGCGCGGCTTGAAATTTCGGAAGAACAAGCTTAACGTGTACCCAAAAAAAGACAATTTGCACCTCAACACGCACAACACACACACACAAACACCATTTAGACAAGAGTAAGGTACACGTGCATTGCACGCATGAGATTTGGCAACCAAATTATGAATAAATACCACATTATAGCATGCAAGCTTTGAGTCATATATGCATAATGTAGATGCTAGTTTAATTCTTATAGTTCATTTCATTCAAAATCATCTAGTTTTTATAAGAAAGCTAATCTATTTTAAGATTCATGGAATTATGCGTCGTAAGACATAAAGTAAAAAACAAATAATGGCAAATCATGTAGAACAACATTTGGGCAATTCTGATACGGAAGATTCTAGAACAAATAAGAAGTGCTTGTGTTTTGATGTTTGTGCATTATGCTTAAGTTCAACCATGGAGTCTTCTAGATTATACATGTGGCGAAATCTGGTGGAATCTAGATGATATCCAACGGCCAGTAGAGCTCAAATTTGCCATCTTTGGACCATCGGATTCGCCTCATCCAATGACCATCTTTCAAAGTTAAAGTTACCCGCACACAATATAAAAAATATAATATATAATATATATAGGGGTATAGATATAGATATGTGATGCGAAAGCCACCCATCATCTCCAATTAGAATAGTGTGTCCATGCACGGATGCGACGTGGCCAAATGATGTCTGCCATCGGTATCTCAAATTCAAATCAGTCTGACCTTGTTCAATGTGTATAAATTACAACATACTCGTTTCCAAACCATACCGCGCAGATCTATGTTATATTCATGCATGCATGGGTTTCAAATATCAGGATCTCTTATTCAAATATTTGAATTCAACTTTACATTGATTATGACCTCACCTATTCAGCTATTCTTTTACACCCACACAATAGTCTTCTCTTTATATTTGTACCACTAACTTTCTCTCGTGCATGCATGCACACACACTACCAGTCGGCATTATCCATCGCACGCATGCAATCTTTTTCTTCAGGTCGGTCTCCCATGAAGGCACACACCCACACACATCCCCCTCTCCATCATATCGGGCATTCTTTATCTCTCACGCGTGCATGCGCAATGATCGATGTTCCTCTATGTATGTGTGTATATAGCTAGGTCTTTCATAGTTTTCCACACAAACCGATCAATCGATATATCCAAAGAGGTCTCACCCTCTTTCCCGTCCACATCGATCAATATATACCTCTCTATATAGGATTAACATATATAGCTAATACACCCACATTAATTATATATCCAACGTCCCCTCTCATCATCCATGCCTTCCGCTTCATCTCTCGAGACGCGTGCACAATGGCGAAGACAGGGCGATAAGGGCCCTGCCCCTCCCCTAACATCACTATATATCGAGGCTAATATGAATGTGATCATTAGACAATTGCTGCTAAAAATGGTTTAAGTTCATGAATTGACCCTCCTCGTAAAGGATTAGCAATGCTTGGCCCCCTAGCTCATTTATTTTTCCTTGCACCGCCACTGCGCGCAACAGCGCACGTGTTCGCCCCCTCTCTCTAAATATCGATCTCGCACTTGTGCATTCCTTCATAGTCTCCCTCCACTCGGCCCCTCGCACCATATTCTAGCCCCCCACCGGATTTTGCCACATGTACAATCTAGCAGACTCCATGGTTGAACTTAAGCATAATGCACAAACCTCAAAACAACAGTGGTTCTCTTTTGTTCTAGAATCTTCCGTATCATAACTGCCCAAACTTTTTTTCTAGTTGAATTGTCATTATTTGTTTTTACTTTATGCTTTACAACGCACAATTCCATGAATCATAAAATAGATTAAGGGCTTCTTTGATTCAAAGGATTCTCAAAGGAATTTTGGAGGATTCTAATCATTAGGAATTTTTCCTATCTTGGTTGTTTGACTCGTAGAATTGTAAACCATAGGAATTTTTCCATATGATTCATTTGCACTAGATTTCATAGGAAACATCCCATCCACTCAAACCTCTTTGAAAGAATTCTCGTTTTTCTATGCACAATCAAACACTCGTACAATCACAGTAAGATTCAAGACGACATTCCACTATAATCCCATGTTTTCCTATTCCCGCGTTCTTAGCTTTTTATAAAAACTAATTGATTTTGAATGAGATGAACTATAAGAATTAAGCGAAGGGCTACATCGGGCATATATGACTCGAGCTTACATGCTATAGTGTGGTATTTATTCATAATTTGGTTGCAAAATCTGATGCGTGCAATGCACGTGTACCTTACTAGTACTTCGAGTATGTGCAAAACACGTAAATTAGAATACCAATGGCACGCTACACAGTGTCTCCTTGGTACATCAGGCATATATTACAGTTCATGAAGCCACGTGGTACATGTGGAGGCGTTTTCGTGACCTCCTTGCGTGGATTGATCACAGTGGCGTGCTGCTGGTTCCAGAAGAATGTACTTGTCCTCCCTGAGCCATACTGGCAGTACATGCACGAAGCGAAGATGTGCACGCACGCCGAACACGCCTCCTTCCTCGCATGCGCTGCAGCGGTACACCGGCGACGCAATTTTGTACCAAGATCCACCCCATGTGATAATTTGACGCGTGTAAAGTCGTTTACTTCATTGATGGTCAATTAATACAGTGCATGCAAATTGAGTGGACGTGATGGCCGAAGAAAGACATTATTACTCCACTGTGCGCATGCGAGTAGTCAAATCGTGGGTTGCTAGTAGTACTTCCATTGGTCTCCTTCGTATTTTGTGCCAATTTTTGACAGTAACATAATATTTACGCATTTGAGCAGTGTAGTACTTGAAATTTATGTTCCGCTAAACTCATCGGGAGCCGTTTCAGGCCTCGAAACCAAAAACATCAATTAATCTTTACCTTGTTCCCATCACATTCGAAAGCCGTCTCACACCTACTAGTACGTACCAAACCTGAACGTGTTCCCACTATGCAGGTATTAGTACTAGTGCTAGTACTTAGGTTATAAAAAGGGGAACTACCTAAGCGAAAATTACTCTACCTTTCCTCCTCATAAGTGCTTCTTCTTCTTTCGTCGTTGCCATGGCCGGTGAGCAGAGCTCTAGGTCGAGAACTACTGGTAACAAGGGAGCGGCAACCAAGGCTGCGGAAAAAAAAGAGGGCTCGCCGCCACGCAGAGACCTCGAAAGATCTCTCACGGGCAGGCGATGGCTCCCAGGAGCGCCCTAGCCGCGGAGGCGAACATGCCGAGCCGCGGGAGCTGGAGTCGTTATCCCTCAACGGCATGCCCGATCAGCTCAATAAGCAGAAGGAGTTCATCCAAGGCTTGATGGAGTTGCTGAAGGAGAGCCTCGACGACATGCTTGCTGAGCTCAATCGGTGGGGAGTTGACCGCTTGGTGATGTCTTTGAAGAAGAGCATTGCCTCGAAGAAGAAGGCGACCGGCGAAATCCTGCGACTTCGGGAGGACAATGCGAAGCTCTGCCACGAGATCGACCTGTTGAAGGAGAAGAACGCCGGCTGGAAGAAGCTGCACGAGAATAGTAGTTCCTCGATGAAGATGCTGCAAGCCCTCGTCATGGAACAGAAGGAAGAGTTGGCGAAGCTCCGCATCGAGCACCCGGCTGCTGTCAAGGTACGTAATATGGCCGTGGAACAGATGATGAAGGCTCGCGTCGAGAAATACCGCATCATGGACACAATGATGAAGATGGTGGAGGAGACGCGCATGGAGATGGAGGTCGTGGAGGCGATGAAGAAGCAGTTACGACTCCGCTGCGAATTAGATCATTTGGGGTGATAATCTTCCTTCTTCTTTTGCTCCTGTGTTTCATCTTTTGCTTGGTGTTTACACAAGACGTCACGTTCTCTGCGAGGCATGAATAGAACAATGTTTTTTGAGGAATGAATAGAACAATGCTAACAATGAGATGACTAGCAAATTAGATCATTTTTATCGCCATATGGCACTTTGTCTTTCGTCGTGTTTAGTGCTCCTCCGTCAGATACTACTCGATGGAAAACTTGAGTATACCGCATGCTTATTTGCTCCTCCTCGATCAGGTCATCGGTGCATTTATATGAGCAGTCAAATCACAAGGCCCCGCCTTCCAGCAGTAATGAGCCGTCAAATTAGAAAGGCCCTCACCTCTCGTGAAACCGACCAAGCTAGACTGCCCCGCCCTCTAGTTTTAAAAAATGTATACTTTTGTACAGCAGTAGTATCGATGGATTTTGCCATGGAGCAAAACTTGAAATTAACAAAAAAGGTGGTACATATAAAGAGTACTTTCAGATATGAATGTCTTTTGAATTTCAGATTTGCAGTATTGAGCATATGAAGTATTTTATGAATGTAGTTTCATAGGAGTATAAAATTGCAGACAATGTGATTCTCAGAGAAGAAACTGCAAGTTTCAGTTTCAGATAAGAAACTGCAAGTTCAGTTTCAGATAAGAAACTGCAAGTTCAGTTTCAGATAAGAAGCTGCAACTTTCAGAGGCAGAGCATTTGTATTAACACGGCCTTTTCAAACAGGGTTAACATCATATTGGAAGTTTTATTCATGGTCGAAAATGGAACTACCAGCCAGTTAACATCATGCTGATCAACATTCATGCATAGCACATCTTCATATGATGCACAGTCAAAATGCCCACACAATGTCGAGTGTGCGAAACACGAGAAAAGCGAGGGACGAAGTTTTGGCAAGTGTTGGGCGTGGTTTTGGGCTGCCCCGTCTAGGCTTTCATTTTTAACATGCGCAGCCCACGACCTCGGATGGGAGGTCCATAGGCCTGTTTGCGTTTTCTTAGGGCCGTCATGTATCGACCAGCCTATGGACCTCCCATCCGAGGTTTTATTTTTGGCAGCCCAATTTATGTATTTTTTGAAGAAAGCGCAGAGGTCTGTTCTATTTTTCTATATAAGAATAGGAACATGAGTCCAACTTATGTTTCCCTTCTAACTATATTATATATATTTAAATTATTTTATATGTTGACTGTTTAGTTCACATAATTGGCAAATAGATGACCGCTCTCGCGATCCCGTTTGCCCCGGCCACCACCTCCACCCTCACCACCGCCATAGATCTCGCCGCCACCCCCCGCTTCCTGACTCCGGGCACGCATGCCCCCCTCAGCAAGTCCGCTCGCGCGCCCCATGGAGTCGCCGGCCATATCCACGGGGAATGGCCGGAAGACAGGCAGATGTACAAGATGCATCTCTCACATGTCTACAAAGCCTTCACGCGGATGCTCCAGCTGCTCAACTCCCTCGTGCCGGTGGTGCTGCGGGAGACTCGAGGGAGGAGATGGAGGGAGCGGGCAATGCAGATCCGTGACGACGCTCTCTCCTGGACCCAGTACACGCGCGAATGGAGGGAAGCAGAGGAGGAAGCTGCGAGGGAGGAAGCCGAGGAGGGACCGAATCCGTTCTCTCACTCGCGCAGGTATGCTCGGATGTGCAAGGATCATGTGGATTGGGAGCTGCTGAATCTAGCCCTGCGGATCAGGAGGGACCGAATCCGTTCTCTCACTCACGCAGGTATGCTCAGATGTGCAAGGATCATGTGGATTGGGAGCTGCTGAATCTAGCCCTGCGGATCTACTTCGAAGGAGATTTCTCGGAGAAGCACAGGATGCCCCACCCCAGTGAGCCGCCAATTAAGTTCGTTCGATGGGCGAAAGAAGAAGTGAATTCAGGAGATCCACGCCGTGCTGCGATATGGGAATGCTTGACTGGACTCATGCCCACCAGCACGCCACCGGAGCCGGAGCAGGTGGATCCCCTACCTTAACTCTCCCCCAAACCTGCAAAAGATTGAAATTAGGCTTGCAATCTGCTTCAATTGAGCTGTCTGGTGGTTATTTATACTTCCTGAGAGACAACATCTGGCTGGAGGATGAGGAGGAACCAGGAACTCCGATGAATTTCCCCTATCACAATGGGGGGAGCGCTGGTTGGGCAGTGGTACGGCCCACCTACGCCCCAAATGGGGGCACAATCTGGGCAGGCTCCTGTAATTGCCCAAGATCAATCTGCTGGTGGTTCTGACTCTTAGATCAGTGGGAAATCTCAAGGCAAGAATCAGCAAAAGAAGAGATAGGACATCCAGAAAACTGCTCCTGCCCTCGCTTGGGCCTTATGGCATACTCTGAGGTGATCTGCTACAACTGTGGGGAACCAGGGCATCATTTGGATAAATGTGTCAAGCCCAAGAGTTGTTTTATCTGCAAAATGGTTACCCATAAAGTTGAGAATTGCCCTATCAGAAGGAAAACCCATAGTTCTGCTAGATATGTTGGAAGTGCTGCTCGAGATTATGTCCACCATTGACAGAATTTTACGTGACATGTAATTAGATAGTTTCTTTCCACTTTTAGTTGTAGAGCTCTGCCCGGATGTGGTAGTGACCACACTCCTTTGCTCTAGGACTCTGGTCTTAACCAAACTCCAAAGAGCAATATTTTTAAATTTGAAAAGTGGTTGTTGCTTAGAGAAGATTTTATTGAGCTAGTCAGAAAAATCTGGAATGAGCTCTCTTGGGAGCCGCTGCCCCTAGAAAATTGGCGAGATCAAAATCGGAGATTTAGAAGAACTACCAAAGGGTGGAACTCAATGAGGAAGCTAACATTAGAAGATACAAAAGGCTTCTGCTCCTTGAGTTTGATTCTCTAGATATTAAGGCAGAAACCACTTGACCTCTCCGAGGTGAGACTAATAGATTAAACTTTGTCCATGGAGAGCTCAAGAAAATTTGGCTTCAAGAAGAAATCAAAGCCAAACAAAGGTTTAGAGATAGGAACATTAAGGAGGGTGATTGAAATACTGCTTACTTCCATGTAGTAGCTAACCAGAGGAGGAGGACAACCCTCATTCACTCCTTGATGGCCCTAATGGCCTATTCTTGAGGTAGATGAGATCTTTGAAAGTGGCTAGTGACTTCTACAAAGACACATTTAAGAAAGAAAACCCTTACGGGTTCTCTGTACAAAACAATTTTTCTCTCGCTTACGAAAAAGTCTCTCTGCTGAAAATGAGCTGCTAGAAGCCCTTTTTGAGAGACAGAGGTGAAGGAAGCCATTTTAGCTCTTATCCTGATGGGGCTCCTGGTCCTGATGGGATTCCCTTCTTGTTTTACCAGCATTTTTTGGGACTTGGTGAAAAATGATCTCTTAGATCTTTTCCAAGCCTTTCATAGAGGAGAGTTGGATCCAGCAACTTACTCATGGGGGGTCTGTTGGGGTCAAGTTAAATAACTGTGAAAGTGATTTTTTCCTTGCTGGTAAAGGCCTTAGGCAAGGTGACCCCATCTCCCCGCTTTTTTTAATTTAGTAGTGGATTCTCTTACTAAAATGCTGAGCAAAGCTGCTGAAATAGTCTGATTGCAGGGCTCTGTCCTGAGGTCTGCCCTGGTGGCATCATCTGCCTTCAATATGCAGATGATACCATCCTTTTCGTAGACAATGACTCCACACATGCTAGCAATCTGAAAACTGGTCTAACCTGTTTTGAACAAGTCTCAGGCATGAGAATCAACTACTCTAAAAGTGAACTCATCCCTATCAACATGGATAATCAAGAGTTAGCTGACTTCCTCTCTATTCTAGTCTGTAATAAAGGTAACTTCCCCATTAAGTACCTAGGTATCCCTCTCCACTATGATAAACTGAGGAGAGAGGATATCCAACCCCTTCGGATAAAATCATTAAAAGGATTGCTGGGTGGAGGGCAAACTTCTCTCTTCAGAGTAGATTGATCCTCATATAAGCTTGTTTGGCTAACATTCCAGTGTATCTCCTCTCCTTCTTCAAGTTCCCTAAATGGGCAGTGAACCTCATTAATTCTCAGATGTCTCATTGCTTGTGGAATGATTTTGAGGGAAATAGGAAGCTACATCTTGCTAATTGGGCCCTAATCTCTATGAAAAAAGATTTTGGAGGGCTAGCCATACCTAACCTCCAAGAAATTAACATCTGTCTTCTAGGGTCTTGGATTAAAAGATTCTATGAGGAAGACCTGAAACCCTGGAAGCTTCTTATTGCCCATAAATACCTAGGAAATAAACCTAATATTTTTGTCCCTTCCTCCAACCCTAAGACCTCTAGATTCTGTAAACGATTAAAATATATTATGCATGCTGTGAAATTTGGCTACAGATGGAACATAGGGGATGGGAGCAGAACCAGTTTCTAGGAAGATACTTGGTTTGGCACATCCGCCCTAGTAGTACAATTTTGGCCTATTTACTCTGTCTACAATGAGCTTAACAAAAGTGTCAATGAAGTTTGGGACGGTCAATGCCTAAAACTCTCTTTTATAAGGAACTTTAGTGATAGTCTCATGGAACAATGGTTCCAGTTGGACGAAATTGCCAAAAGCATTATCTTTACTGCCGAGCCGGATGCCCTGATTTGGCAGCTGGACAATAAGGGGAAGTATTCCTCCAGCTCCCTCTATCATGTTATCAACTTTAGAGGGGTTCAACCCGTGTTTATCCTTGCTGTCTGGAAACTGAGAGTTCCCCCTAAAATTCATATATTTCTCTGGCTTCTCTCCAAAAACAAATTGTTGACTAGGGATAACCTTAGGAAGAGACACATCATCAAACCCCTTGATTGTGTTTACTGCTTGGAACAAGAGTCTTGTTCTCTCCTATTTTTTGAATGTATAGTTGCTAAACATCTTTGGGCCCACATTGAGGAATATTTCTCTAGTCAGATTGGCTCATCCTTCGAATCTGTCGCCAGATTCTGGATTGCTACCAAAAAGTGCTCAGTTTTAAACATTGTTAGCTCAGCTGTCCTTTGGTGCCTCTCGAAATATAGAAATGCTATGATTTTCAGTAACACTTCATGGATTTCCATTCCGCAGGTCTTGAGGTTGATAAGGAACATGGTGAGGAACTGGGCGATTCTCTCCTCCGGATCGGACAAGGACAAGTTGATGAGCTTCATGGAAACCCTAACAAGATCCCTCCAGAAACCGTTGGTGATCACTTGTGGCTGGGCTCGACCTGCTCTGGGGCTGGACCCATGGGCTCGTCTCAAGATCTCTGATGAAGATGATGGGCACCTGGCGCCGAAAAAGAGGGACATCCACCATGCTACGCCTTCCAGCCCGGTGTCTCCTCTTGCTTACTGGTCGCCGCAGGCTGAGACAGCCCCTCGACTTAAGACATGAAGGCTTCACTGGACCCTCCTTGTGTAATTTCAGTGCTCTATCCGCTCTGCCTTTGGCACCGCTCGGGTGATTTGTGTTATTCGGAGAACTTGTTCATCCACCCCCCCCCCCCTAGTTTGGAGCTTTTCTACCTTTGCTTTAAACTGCTCTTTGAGCTGTTTAGATCGAGAATATGTTGTGGTTTCGTTCTCAAAGAACGGAACCGGGAGATGCTCCTGTTTTCTAAAAATATATTGTATATGTTATTATATATTATTTTATTGTCATCATATATTTATGAGATACTTACATATGTAAGAAAGCAATATCCCACATCTTATTAACTTATAAAATAATTTCTTAACAAATAAACTCCTGGATTGTTTTGGCACGAAAATCCTAGTGATTGTGTACAAAAGCTTGGTAAGATTTAAGGACGAATGTAATAATATCACTTATTATTTAAATATATTTATAACAAAATGCTCAGCCCTTTTTATTTTTTGATAACATTGCTGGCCTAACCCAACATTATAATTAGAAACAGCCCAGCAAAATCATGTATTTCGAGAAAGTGCAAATGGCCTGTAATTTTTTAGGAAATAAAATAAACGGGCCGCATGGACGCTACATTATTTGTTCACCCAGCCCAGCTAATGGCTGTAATTCAAAAAAAAGATCAAATTGACTGTAAATTCTACCGCACAGAAAAAAAGACTGTAAATTCCGAAAAAATGGGTTGAATACGTGCCACATTTTTGGAGGCTGAAATGTGGGCCAATAGGTCGAAGCCAACGCAAGTCGTTGTCAATTTATTCAACAAATGATTCTGGCATGTTAGCCGTTGGATTTACATCCAACGACCGGCATCCATCTTCAATCTCTCATCTTCTTCCTCCAGCGCCGTAGGGACCACCTCCCGCCTCCTGCTACTAGCAGCTCTGCTTAGCACGCTTCGCTATGAAGCGCTACTCCACCGTTGGCCAGGCCATCCCTCCACCCCTCCACACCTCCTGTTCTTCTCCACTGACTGCCGAACCACACCGCACTAGAACCAGTTAACCCTCGTACACCTCTCCATCTGCGACTCTACTCCCGCGTCTTCCCATCTCCGGCTCATTGTTGTCCGGGGCCTCGCCGTTGTCCACCACCTTGGATGCGCTCGGCGCGGCGTGGTCAACGTGGTCAACGAACAACACCATCGGTAGTAGATTGTGCGTGGAGAGGCTGACAGCTGGGTCCACGGCCGCACACAAGGAAATGCCTCCTTGTTACGCGCAAAATAATGATTCCTCCACCTGACATATGGGACCCATCGGAAGGGCCTCAGTATTTTGCGAAAATAACATGCCCCCTGTTGACATGTCGGACCCACCAGCTATCTTCGCACGCAAGGAAGTGCCTCCTTATTACGCACAAAAAAATGAATATTCCCCTGCCAGCTGGAACCCATCATAATGGGAGGCTGACTTGTGGGCCTACCAAGTTGACGGGGATGGAGGGCTTTGTCAACTTAGTCAATATGAACGATTCTAGCTCCTGTTACCATACGATGTTCATCCAACGGCCGTAGTGCTTCTTCAACCTCTGGTCTTCTTGCTCCAGCCGCCCAAACCAGCGCCGGTCGTGTCGGGTGCTCCTGCCTCCCGTGGCCGGCTGTGATGCCGCGGAGGCCTCACCGCCCCCTACTACTCCCACCGCTGGCCAGGCCATCCCTCTACTCATCCACATCCCCTGTTATTCTGCGGCGCCAGCAGCCTCACACCGCAGCCAAACCAGTGAACCCTCGTAGTCCTCTTCGCGTGGGCATCCACTGCTGCGTCTTCCCCGGCTCCGAGTCGTCCCCTTCCTAGTCCTCGCCGTCGTCCACCGCCCTGGTGCTCTCGGCGCGGCGTGGTCAACATGGTCAACGAACGACTTCCATCGGAAGAGTCTCAGACGTGGAGAGGTGACAATTTGGGTCCAGTGGCCGCAAGGAAGTGCCTCCTTATTACGCGCAAAATAATTATTCCTCCACCTGACACCAGGGACCCACCGGACGGGCTACCTTATTTCGCGAAAAAACGTTTTCCCCCTAACTGTTGGGGCCCACCGGACGGGCCAGCGTATTTCGCGAAAAAGACATTCCCCCGCTGTCAGCTCGGACCCACCGGAAGTGCCTCCTTATTACGCACAAAAAAATGAATACTCCCCCTGCTAGCTGGGACCCACCATGGTGGGAGGCTGACTTAGGGCCTACTAAGTTGATGGACGGGGCCTTTGTCAACTTTAGTCAATATGAACGATTCTAGCTCGAGGACCGTCGATGTCCATCCAACAGGCGTAGTGCTTCTTCAACCTCTGGTCTTCTTGCTCCAAATTACCCAAAGCAGCGCCGGTCGTGCCGCATGCTCCTGCCTCTCGTGGCCGGCTGTGCTGCCACAAAGGCCCCACCGCCCCCTACTATTCCCACCGCTGGCCAGGCCCTGCGGCGACGGTAGCCTCACACCGCAGTCGAACCAGTGAACCCTCGTACTCCTCTCCGCGCGGGCTTCCACTGTCGTGTCTTCCCCGGCTCCCCGTCGTCCCCTTCCTAGGCCTCGCTGTGGTCCACCGCCCTGGTGCTCTCGGCGCGGCATGGTTAACGTCGTCAAGGAACGACTTCCGTCGGACGTGGACTGTACGTGGAGAGCCTGACAGCTGGGTCCACGGCCGCAGCAAGGAAGTGCCTCCTTATTACGCGGAAAATAATGATTCCTCCACCTGACAGCTGGGGCCCACCCGACGGGCCATTGTATTTCGCGAAAAAAATGTTTCCCCCTGACTGCTGGGAACCACCAGCTAAATCTTCGCATGCAAGGAAGTGCCTGGCAGTCGGGACCCACCTGGTCGAAGCGTACGTAGCGTTGCCATTCTGGTCGCGAACGTGTATATATTGGTCGACGTAGAGGCGCGCACGTGTCGTAGTAGAGGCGCGCATGTAGCATGTACACATACGTATAGCGGCCAGGGTGCAAGAAAGAAAATACGGCCACGTATGTGTACGTACGGGCGGGGTCTCGAATGCCTTCTCGCGCATACGTACAGCCAGGGCTTGTGTACATGGTTGGGTCAGAACGAAGAAACAGCGTCGTCGTCGTGTTCATGGGGAGGCAACGGAATGCGTCGTGTTCATCGGGAGGCTTGGACGGAACAAGTGATGGAAATGAGGCCTGGTGTACCGCAGAACGGAGGAAACAGCCTTGTGTTCGACCGGCCACATTCGAAACGGGATCCTGTTCATCGGGAGGGGTCTGGCGTACCGCAAAACGGAGGAAACGGACATCCTACGGTCGAAACAGGGTTCCTGTTGATCGGGAGGGGTGTGGCGTACCACAAAACGGAGGAAATGGACTTGTGTTGGAGGGCTACGGTAGAAACGGGGTCCTGTTCATCTGGAGGGGTGTGCCGTACCGCAAAACGGGACTCCACGGGATACTTTTCATCTCCACCTTCGACCCCCTCCAGCCTCCACGGGCTACTGTTCATCCACCGTCGACCTCCTCCAGCCTCCACCTGCGACTGTTCATCCATGGGCTCCTGTTCATCCATCCTCCATTGCGCGCTACTCCACCAGCTACTGTTCAACCAGCCCTCTCCACGAGCTCCTGTTCAACCACCCCTCCACGGGCTACTGTTCATCCTGCCCTCCACGGGGTGGTCCTGTTCATCCAGCCCTCCATGGGGTCCTGTTCAACCAGCCCCAACCGGCTCGATCGATCGGGGTACCGTTCATCCAGAGGCAACACCATGGGGTCCTGTTCATCCACCCCACCGGGAACTGTTCATCCAACCCCCCCAACACTCACTGTTCATCCAGAGGCAGCATCGATCGGCTTCAGTTAGCAGCAGTAGTGAAGGAATCGCTCGATCGGGTTCAGTTAACATCCATCAACCGATCGCTCGGGTTCAGGAACGCGTAGCCTACAGTGCAACCGCTCGGGTTCAGTTAGAGCCCAACGTCTCGCTTGGGTTCATTTAGAGCCCAAAGCCATGCACACACGCGCGTACGTACGAGAGAAACAAGCATCGCTCGGCCCCCGACCACCCACCGTAACCGGGGAATCCCCGATATTTTCCATGCCCTCGCTTCTACCACGGCTTTTTCCATCATGGACGGCCCAAAGAATGTCATGCAGCTGCGTCTCCAGCCCGCCCAGGACGAAAAGCCCATTTTATGTCATGATTTTTTTGTCATAGAAGTAGGAGCCCACCACATCTATGATGATACCGGGTTTTGTCACAATTATCATCATAGAAGTGTCATATGTATGACAGAAAAAATTTCATTCGGCCCAAAATGTCACTGATGTGTCTTTTTTTTGTAGTGCGGCAGGCGGCGCACCCAGCAATCTCCTTGCCGGGGGCGTCTGCCTTGACCTTCTTGGCAGCGCCGGTGTTGTCAGATCCTTAAACGGCAAGCACGGACTTGCCTTTGCGTTTCCTGTTGCGACGTCGGCCCTTCTTCATCGGGGTGGCGGCGTCTTCGTTGGTAGAGTCGGTTTCCGCACCGGCATATTTGCCGGGGTACTTCCTTCCCTCTTCAGCCCGGGCGCACCTGTCGGCCAGAAAGTAGAGCTCGGCCACATCCTTAACCTTGGTCATCGCCAGCTCTTCGCGCATCTTGCGGTTGCGCACGTTCTGATGGAACACACTGATCACAGCGGTGGGATGAACGTCGGGGATGTTGTACTGCACCCGGCTGAATCTCTGGATGTACTTGCGTAGGGTTTCCCCTTCCTTCTGGGGAATGATATGCAGATCACTAACCTGGCCATGAGCTTGGTGGCCTCCTGTGAAGGCGTCAACGAACTCACGGCACAGATTCGACCAAGAAGAAATGGAATCCGCCGGCAAGTGCATCAACCAAGACATAACATTGGGCTTCAGTGCCAGAGGGAAATAGTTGGCAAGCACCTTGTCATCGCGAGCCCTAGCAGCTTGCATCGCGATGGTGTAGATGCTAAGGAACTCGGACGGATGGGTCTTGCCAGTGTACTTCTCGCCGACATCGGGCTTGAACATGCGGTGGGACGGCCACTGGAACTGCCGCAGCTCACGGGTGAAGGCCGGGCAGCACACCTCGTAAGGTAGGCCGCCGGAGCCCCCCGGTGCTGGGTGGTCCATAGCGGGTCCCGCCAGCTTGTCCGACTGGTGGCGCATTTCGCGCCAGCGCTCGATGGTGGTCCGTGCGTCTTCATGAGCTCGTTCCCGAAGAACCTGGCGCTGGTCGCGGAGGGTCCGCGGGTCAGACGACGCTATGGAGACGTTATCACAAGCGTCGTCACGACGGGCCGACGCCCGCGGCGGCTGGTGAGGAGGAGGAGAGTGCACCGTGGCCGCAGCTCCCCCGGTCCTCCCAGCGCTAGCTTGTGGTGGCTCGGTGGAGCGCTGAAAGTGCAACTATCCCTAGGTGGTTTTGGTAATTCATAACAACATATAGCTCATTGAGCTAATGCTATTCCAAGATGAACATTTCAGGAAAGCTCAATGAATGGCATGGCATGGATGATGAAAGTGGATCCCTCAAAATGCTAATGACAAAGGATTGGCTCAAGCTCAAAAGCTCAAGATTCTTCGTTTTATATTTTAGTGATTCAAGATCACATTGAGTCTATAGGAAAAGCCAATACTATCAAGGAGGGATGAGGTGTTGCTTAATGAGCCTCTTGCTTCATGTGCTTAGTGATATGCTTCAAAACCCTCAGCTACTTTCTCACATCCACATATGACCTAAACCTAAAGCCAAAATCGGTCTCACCGATTCTTCCTATCCGGCGCCACCGATTCCATATGTCATAGCCACTGCCACAAACCCTAGGCAAATCAGTTCTACCGATAGGTATCTCGGTCTCACCGAGATGGGATTGTAATCTCTCTGTTTCCTTTTCGTAACTTTTTGGTCTCACCGAAAGAGCGGATCGGTCCCACCGAGATTGCAATGTAAACTCTCTGTTTCCCTTTGTAACATTTCAGTCTCACCGAAAAGAGCAAATCAGTCCCACCAAGTTTACCTGACCAACTCTCTGGTTAGTTAATTACCAAAATCGGTCTCACAGAGTTTGTGTAATCGGTCTCACCGAGATTACGTTATGCCCTAACCCTAATCATATCGGTCCTACCGAGATGCATGTCAGTCCCACCAAAAACCCTAACCGTCACTAGGTTTACTAAAATCGGTCTGGCCGAGTTTGTTGATTCGGTCCCACCGAGATTGGTAAATTGTGTGTAACGGTTAGATTTTGTGTGGAGGCTATATATACCCATCCACCTCCTCTTCATTCGTGGAGAGAGCTATCAGACTAAACCTACACTTCCAACTTACCATTTATGAGAGAGAACCACCTACTCATGTGTTGAGGCCAAGATATTCCATTCCTACCATATGAATCTTGATCTCTAGCCTTCCCCAAGTTGCTTTCCACTCAAATCTTCTTTCCACCAGATTCAAATCCTATGAGAGAGAGTTGAGTGTTGGGGAGACTATCATTTGAAGCACAAGAGCAAGGAATTCATCATCAACACACCATTTGTTAATTCTTGGAGAGTGGTGTCTCCTAGATTGGCTAGGTGTTACTTGGGAGCCTCCGACAAGATTGTGGAGTTGAACCAAGGAGTTTGTAAGGGCAAGGAGATCGCCTACTTCGTGAAGATCTACCGCTAGTCAGGCAAGTCCTTCGTGGGAGGCGGCCATGGTGGGATAGACAAGGTTGCTACTTCGTGGACCCTTCGTGGGTGGAGCCCTCCGTGGACTCGCACAACCGTTACCCTTCGTGTGTTAAAGTCTCCATCAACGTGGAGGTACGATAGCACCACCTATTGGAACCACGCCAAAAACATCCGTGTCTCCAATTGCGTTTGAATCCTCCAAACCCTTCCCTTTACATTCTTGCAAGTTGCATGCTTTAATTTCCGCTGCCAATATACTCTTTGCATGCTTGCTTGAATTGTGTGATGATTGCTTGACTTGTCCTAAGATAGCTAAAATCTGCCAAACTCTAAAACTGGGAAAAGGCTAAGTTTTTAATTGGTCAAGTAGTCTAATCACCCCCCCTCTAAACATACTTCAAGGTCCTACAAGTGGTATCAGAGCCTTGGTCTCCTTTTGCTTTGATTCCATAGCTTTTGGTGGTCATAGCCTTGGTTTCACAACCTAGGAGAGTATGGCGTCTAGCGAGGGAAACTATCACCGTAGAGGTCCTTACTTTGATGGTACTAATTTTGCTAGTTGGAAGCATAAGATGAAAATGCATATTCTCGGACATAACCCCGCCATTTGGGCAATTATTTGTATTGGCTTGCTAGGTGAATTATTTGATGGGAGAGAGCCGAACCGTGAAGCTAATGCGGAAGAATTGAAGATGTTGCAATACAACGCTCAAGCTTGTGATATCATCTTCAACGGATTGTGTCCCGAAGAATTCAACAAAATCAGCCGTCTTGAGAATGCAAAGGAAATTTGGGATACTTTGATTGATATGCATGAAGGTACCGAATCCGTCAAGGAATCCAAGTTGGATGTGCTCCAAAGTCAGCTCGACAAGTTCAAAATGAAGGATGGTGAAGGTGTCGCTGAAATGTACTCTAGGCTTGCACTTATCACAAATGAAATTGCCGGCTTAGGGAGTGAAGAGATGACCGACAGATTCATCATCAAGAAGATCCTAAGAGCATTGGATGGAAAGTATGATACCATGTGCACATTCATTCAAATGATGCGAAACTACAAAGATCTCAAGCCAACGGAAGTCATTGGAAGAACTGTTGCTCATGAGATGTCACTCAAGGATAAGGAGGAACTTCACAACAAGTCAAGTGGTGCTTACAAAGCCTCAAGTGAAGCCCCCACATCATCAAATGAGAAAAAAACCTTCAATGAACAATTGAGCTTAATGGTGAATAACTTCAACAAATTCTACAAGAGTAGAAGCAAAGAAAGAAGCTCCAAGTCAAGGTCTTACAATGACAAAAGATCTTCTAGTCGAGAGCGAAATTGCTACAATTGTGGGAGACCCGGACACTATTCAAATGAGTGTACGGCACCCTACAAAAGAAGATAAGACTCTCCAAAAAGAAGAAGTAGAAGAGAAGAATCACCACCAAGAGAGAGGAGGAGTAGAGATGATCGTTATGAACGAAGACCCTCAGGGAGAAGAAAGGATTCGAAAAGGAAGGACAAGCCATCAAAGAGCTACACAAAACGAAGACATCAAGCTCATGTTGGTGAATGGGTATCCGGCTCCGACTCCGACCATCACTCCGAGAGAAGCTATCACTCCGACTCCGAATATACTCAAGATGAAGGTGTTGCCGGTCTATCACTTGTGTCAACCAACTCATACGACATATTTGAATCACCAAATGAAGGAATTGGTAGATGCTTCGTGGCCAAAGGTCCTAAGGTAACACACCCCGAGTATATTAATTTTGATGTTGATGAAGATGACTTGCTAGGTGATGATGATTTACTTGTTGACAACTATAGTCATGAATACTATGATGAAACGTCAATTAATCATGCTAATCAAGTTGAAACGAATTACAATGATAAGGAGAAAATTGAGCGTCTAACTAAAGAACTAAACAATCTTAAGTTAGCTCATGAAACTATCTGTAGCGACCCGACCCAAAATTGGTCAAGTCTCTGTGTCTGTACCATCCCAAGATCATGCTGGTACTCACAGTACATTGATGAAATAATCAAAGTTCAATCACACCTGAATTTATTACACGATTCTCATATCGAGTCTTTATTACAATAGAATAAATTCGGCCAAAGGCCAACTCATGAGAAAATAAACTAAGTAAAGCTGCGGAAGCGTAGAAGAATAGCGAGTCCATCCGACTCCAAAGGGCAATCGCCAAGCGCGGAGCGTAGCCTCACTCCTGGTCGGAATACTCCTCTGCAACATAAGACGTTGCAGCCGTGTAGGTCAGCATTTTGAATATGCTGGCAAGTCATGAAGAGAGAACAATAATAAAATTACTAACACTATATGCAATTTGGCTGTGGGGCTCTAAGTTTCATCATTTTGCGAAAAGCCAGTTTTTCCCTACAACAGTGGACTTGCTTGTAAATACTACAAAATTGTTGGTAATTATTGAGATGGTTCCGCCAACCAATGTCTCATTCCCAAATTATTAAGTCATAACCCCCTCTATTAATTTATAAATTTCAATGTTGAGATTTCCGAATACTTCCAAGTTCCAGAGGCTCAAATTGTCCGTAACCGGGGACACGGCTAATCGATTAGATCTTTAACTCTGCAGAGGTTTGCGCACTTTACCCGCAAGAATCGTTCCCTCCTTTTAAATCTTCGCACTTCATGGTGTTTGAAGATGGGACGAACGAAACAGGGTCTTCCAAAGAGTTCTTCGGCCACCGCCGGTACCCATCCAATCCTACCGCTCTTCTACATCTCGTAGTACCGTCCGCCGAGTCACAACTAGGGTTGACCAAGCCGAGCCCATAATGGCTTGCGGCTGCACAGTAAGCTTCCGGTCAATGGGGTATACATCCGTCTCTTCGTGGCTGGGTGAAGCTTTCCGCAAGATGTCATGGCACTTCTCCATGCATCCCGCCAACCACCGGGTTCTCCAGGTGCCCGTCAACCGCCCTCCACCCAAAGAGTGAATTCAAGTCCATCTTGAGCATTGAAGTTCATGGGGTTGTCATCATCTTTGACTCTCACATCTCCCTTATGAATTCACTCAACCAACCCCCGTCTACGAGCATAGCAAAATAAACTATTTCGTCCCGGGTCATGGTAACAAGGGGAATTGGTTCATCCTACCTCATGATACTACTCAAGAACATAACTTCAAAACTTCACCTACTGCATGCATGGTGGGGCGGTATAATTCTAATGCAACAAAATCATAGGTATTGTAAAGAAACATGATCAATGACTTGCCTTGCTGACGATCTTCGTAAGCTAGGGACTCGTGGTAGCAAGCTTCGCACTCCGAAAATTCTACCGAGACAAACAACAATCATAATAAGCATATAGCATATGATCACTTAACATAGTAACATGCTAACATAACACACCAAACAAACGAATCAAAACCCAAAAGAAAACTCGAAGAAATCCAACTCAATGTTTTCCTACTTCAAGCAACAACAAAAAATAGTTTTACATAACAAAAAATTTCTTAACAGAACCTAGCATGGGTTTTTGTTAACTTAACAGAAAAGAATTCATCAAGCAACTAGGAGCAAAAAGAATCACCTTAAAATCTATTATAAAACTCCTATTAGGCCTAAAGCAAATTCAAATAAGAAAATAAAATAAAAGTTTTACTTATTATAAATAAAAGTTCATGCTCTAAAGTTACAGAAACTAACCTAGAATAGTCTATCACATAGGAAAAATAAATTTATTTACTAATTAAAACAATAGGAAAACAGTAGCTAGTTAATTAATTAAGAATAACATGATTCTGGTTAAAACTATTTTTTATTAATCCTAAAATGCCCAAATAAATTCCTACGGTTAGGCAATGTCAAAACAAAGTTGTAACAAAAGGAATCATTAAAAATAATATTCCTAACTCATTTTATAGCAGAATTACTATTCTGTCTAAATCTAAAATAAAGCAATTTTAAATAATTTTAACATGCCTAATTATATATTCTACAGAAACTATATGAAATTTGCAAACCAACAAAAAAAGAATAACTTAAAAATATTAAGTAGATTAAAAGATATGAATTTTTCAAATCTGAAACTATTCTGTTAAAACAGAAAACGAAAAATAAAGAAAAACAGGCTAATGGGCCTATATAACGCTTCGGCGTAATATAACTAAATCGGCCCTAGGGTTAAAAACAAGTCGGCCGGTCTAATTAAAAAAAACCCTAACTAAAATAAACCGGGACTAACCGGGACAAAACCGGTTTTTATAAACTAACCTAGTTAAAAACGTACCCCTTCGGGGGATCTAATCTCACGCCGAAAATAGATCGGACGGCGGCGGGGCTCAGCGACTTCATGGGGGCGACGGCGACGGCGGCTCGGGCGGCGAGTGCTCCAGTGGCTCCGGTGGTCGAGGCGTCGGCGGGACCTCCGGCGGGTGCGGACGGGCGAGGGGGTCCGGTTGGTGGAGTCGGGCGAGCTCGGGGAGGTGTGAGGGTTTCGGGACGGAGTTAATGGCGGCGGCGGCGCTCTCGGCTCCGCGGGTTTTCTGGCGCGGGAGGCGTCGGGTGAGGCGAGGGGGGAACGGGTCGAGGGGGGGTATATAGAGGGGGGGCACGACTTGCGCGAGGGGGCGATCGGGATGAGATCCCGGAGATCGCGGGATCTCCGGCGAGCGGCGGCGCGGGTTTGCGTGCGCGAGGGGAAGGTGACGGGGTGGGGGCCGCCTGTCGGGGAGAGAGGGGAGGCGAAACCGATTCGGGTGAGGGGCTCGGTCGGGCCGGCTCATTGGCCAGGCTGGGCAGTTAATTTGGCTTTCACTTTGGTGAGGCCTTTGGTGTTGGCTTGGGCAGTTAGCTGGGCCGGCGCCTTTTTTTTTTTTCCTTTTTCCATTTTTTTGAAAATAAAAGAGAGAAAATATATAATATATAAATATTTTATATAGGACATATATATATATCAAAATGATCAGGGGAATATTCCCTATCATTTGAACATTTTTCCAGGGGCAAAATCCAAACTTTATAAAAATCATTTTTCCCAAAATTCCCAAATAAAATTCAAATTTGAATTCAAACTTTTTGGCAATATTTTTCCTCTGATATTTTTGGAGTGTCATGTTTACTCCTCTCATACTTTTTCTCAAGTATTTATCAGGCATAGTTTTTTTTTTGAAATGCTTTCCACTGCCAAAATTTGAATTCAAATACCAACAACTCCAAAACTTCTGAAACTTCAAATGCCACTCAAATTCAAACAGAATGCATAGATGCTTAGCTATAATTGTAAAACATTGCAAATAGGAAATTTGGGATGTTACAAACCTACCCACCTTAAGATGAATCTCCCTCGAGATTCGGGTTAACTAGCAAATAGGTGCGGGTGGTCTCGAAGAAGGTCTTCTTGGCGCTCCTGTGTGGCTTCCTCTTGAGTGGTGACTCCACAAACCTTGCAAAACTTGATGATCTTGCTGCGGGTGACTCTGTTCGTAGTCTCGAGAATTCGGACGGGTTTCTCCTTATAAGTCAGATCCTTTGTCGAGCTGTATGGCCTCTAGGGGCACTTTGTGTCTCTCAACGGAATATCGGCCATGTCGGCATGACACTTCTTCACCGAGAAACATGGAAGACATCATGAACTCCGGACAATCCTTCCGCAATTCCAACTTGTAAGCAACTTCTCCACGACGCTCGAGGATTTTGTAGGGCCAATGAATCGGGTGCTAACTTTCCTTTGACACGAACCTCTTGATTCCACGAAGTGGGACACACGAAGATATGCTCGGTCTCCCGCTTCGTAAGTTACTTCCTTGCGTTCTCGTCGGCATAACTCTTCTGTCTCGATTGTGCTATCTTGAGTCTATCCCAATCAGTTTGACTTTATCTTCGAATCTCGATAAGATCGAACCGAAAAGTGTTCGATCTCCAACACCATCCCACAGCAATGGTGTTCTGCACCTCCTTCCGTATAGAGCTTCGAAATGGGCCATCTTCAGACTGGTCTGATAACTATTGTTGTATGAGAACTCTGCGTATGGCAAATTATCATCCCAGCTAGACCCATAGTCTAGCACACAAGCTCTCAACATGTCCTCCAGAATCTGATTGACTCTCTCGGTCTGTCCATCTGCTCATGGATGAAAAGCAGATCAACTCCAGCCTCGTACCCAAAGTTTCATGTAACTGATTCCAAAACTTTGAGGTAAATTGTGTTCCTCTATCTGACACGATACTCCTCGAAACTCCATGCAGACATACGATCCTGGTCATGTATATCTTGGCCAACTTAGCACTGGTATAGGTAGTCTTCACGGGAATGAAGTGAGCTACCTTGGTCAATCGATCAACCACTACCCAGATGGAATCATAACCTGAACGGGTCCTGGGTAATCCTGTGATAAAATCCATTCCAAGTTTTTCCCATTTCCAATCGGGAATCGGCAAAGGTTGAAGTAACCCTGCTGGCTTCTTATGTTCTGCTTTTACTCATTGACAAACATCGCATACTGCTACGTACTCGGCAATATCCTTCTTCATACCTGTCCACCAGAAACTTTCCTTCAAATCCAGATACATCTTGGTGTTACCGGGGTGGATCGAGTACGGTGAATCATGAGCCTCCTGAAGAATTAGCTTCCTGAGTTCGGGATCATTGGGTACATAAATACGGTCCTCGAACCATATAGCTCTGTATTCATCCTTACGGAACCCTTTAGCTTTTCCTTCATTCATCTTTTTCTTTATCTCATCAATTTCCTTGTCCGACTTCTGGGCTTCACGAATTCTGTCGGCCAAAGTGGACTGAACTTCCAGAGTTGCAACATATCCTATTGGAACTATCTCCAGGCGGAGATCTCTGAGGTCATCGACCAACTCCTGGGGTAATCCTCCTGCTAGAAGAGTATTCACATAACTCTTACGGCTCAAAGCATCTGCTACAACATTAGCCTTACCGGGGTGGTAATGCAATCTCATGTCATAGTCCTTTATTAACTCTAGCCATCTCCTCTGCCTGAGGTTCAACTCTTTCTGCGTGAAAATATACTTCAAGCTCTTGTGACCTGTGTAAACATCACAACGGTTTCCGATGAGGAAATGTCTCCAGGTCTTGAGTGCATGCACTACGGCTGCTAACTCCAAATCATGTGTGGCATAATTCATCTCGTGAGGTCGTAGCTGTCTGGAGGTATAAGCTACAACTTTTCCTTCCTGCATGAGTACTCCTCCGAGTCCCTGACGAGAAGCGTCACAATATACCTGGTAATCCTTGTGTATGTCCGCAAAATCAGCACTGGGCTGTAACCAAACGTTTCTTCAATTCCTGAAACGGCTTCACAATCCTCGGTCCAAATGTACTTGGCATCCTTCTTCAACAGCTCAGTCATGGGCTTGGCAATCTTCAAGAAGTTCTCAATAAACCTCCGATAATATCCTGCGAGTCCGAGAAAACTGCGGATCTCCTTGACTGAGGTGGGTGACTGCCAATCGGTGACTGATTCAACCTTGGCGGGGTTAACTGCTATTCCTTCTCCTGAAATAACATGTCCGAGGAATCCGACTTCCTTCAGCCAAAATTCACATTTACTGAACTTGGCATACAACTGATGTTCTCGAAGTTTCTCCAGAACTAGACGCAAATGTTCCTTATGCTCTTCCTCGCTCTTGGAGAAAATCAGTATATCATCGATGGACACCACGACAAACTTGTCCAGATATTCCATAAATACCTTGTTCATCAAATTCATGAAGTATGCAGGGGCATTAGTCAATCCAAATGACATGACGGTATACTCATATAAACCATACCTGGTAGTGAATGCTGTTTTGGGTATATCCTTTTCACGGATCTTCAACTGATGATACCCTGAGCGAAGATCGATCTTGGAGAATACCTTGGCTCCAACTAGCTGATCAAATAGGTCATTAATCATCGGCAGAGGGTACTTGTTCTTGATGGTCACGTCGTTCAACGAACGATAATCCACAACCATTCTCAAGGTTCCATCCTTCTTCTCAACCAAAAGAACTGGGGCTCCCCAAGGTGATGAGCTTGGCCGAATATATCCTTTCTCCAATAACTCATTAATTTGATTCTTGATCTCTTTCAAATCGTCCGGTGGCATCCGATAGGGTCTCTTGGATATCGGGGCTGTGCCGCAATAACTCAATCAGAAATTCAATGTCTACGTCGGTGGCATTCTGGTAATTCCTCCGAAACACATCGGAAAGTCTTGCACTCTGGCACTTCCTCCCGAACCACTCCCGTGAGGGAATTCACCGATTCTTCATCCGCTATGCCTCGATACATACTTGATCCTCTTACGCTCCGGGGTAGTGAGCGTAATCGACTTCTGAGCACAGTCTATGTTTCCTTCAAACTTCGTCAACCAATCCATGCCTAGGATTACATCCAAGGTATGGGTTTCCAATACTATGAGGTCTGCGGAAATTTATGGTTTCGATGTTGAGGGTTGCATGACAGCCTAAGCCTGCCATCATTTCTCCTCCAATGAACCGATCGAAGGGGCTTCTAAGGGTTTTAGTGGGCAACCCGTACTTTTCCACAACTACCCTTGATATGAATGAATCGTTGCACCGAATCAAAGAGTACCAATACTGAACGTGAATTCAATAAAAATTACCAACCACGATTTCCGGCTGATCATAGACGTCCTCCACGTCAATGTGGTTCACCCGAGCGAGGAAAAGGGTTGGGCTTCTTCGCTGAGCTTCCATTGCCGTTTCCATTCCTCTGCTTGGCCTCCGGGCAGTCGGTGGCATAGTGCCTGTTTTCCGGCACTTGAAGCGGTGATGTGACTCAGATCCTTCGAGCCGGGCGAAACGATGCTGGTTCCCATTACCGTTTCCATTGCCATTTCCATTGCCTGACTTGTTGTCCTGGTTGCGGTTGTTCCCATTTCCTCCATGGTTATGTCCTCCATGGTTGTGATGGGTATGCCCTCCTGAGTATGGGGCATAACGGGGCTTCTGCTGAGCCCCAGAGTTGTACTTCCCCTGGCTGTACTTCCGCTTGCGGCTATCAAACTGCTGCTGCTTGCCTTCAAGTATGGTGGCCTTGTCTACCAGCTCCTGGTAGTTGGTGAAGGTAGCCACCATAAGCTGCATACCCAGCTCGTCATTGAGTCTCTCGAGAAACTTCTCCCGCTTTGCGGCATCTGTGGCCACATCATCCGGGGCATAGCGAGCTAACTTGCTGAACTCATCCACGTACTGCCCCACAGTACGGTTCCCCTGGCGTAAGTTGCGGAACTCATGCTTCTTCAGACTCATGGCTCCAGCTGAAACATGAGCGGTGCGAAAGCTCTTGGAACTGATCCCACGTGATGGTGCCGATGGGATAAGTGGCGGTGTAGTTCTCCCACCAAGAAGTTGCAGGTCCATCAAGTTGATGTGCGCAAAGCGCACCTTCTCTGCATCGGTGCATCCAACAGTGATTAACTCCTTCCGACCTTGCGGAGCCAATCATCGGCCACAATCGCTCTCGGTCTGCTAGAGAACACCGGCGGATTCAGCCTTAGGAATCGAGTCAAGTTGTCAACAGGGGTGGTGGCGGTGGATTGTTCTTGTTGTTGTTGTTGTTGTTCTGGTTCTGGATGAGCATCTGCATGAGGGCATTCTGCTGCTGGATCAGCTGGGTGAGCTCCGCGGGAAGTTGAGACCGGGGTCACGTCTCGGAGGCATCTGGTGTTTTGGAGTGGATGAGAAAATTAGAATAGAACAATGGTCTAATGAGAAATAACACTACCCATATGAATGCACAACCATAATCACACCAATCATTTATTCATTCCACTCAACCATGGTTCAATCTCGATTACAAAATGCTCACGACTAATCAAAAATAACGGCCTAACTGATCGACGAAAAAGTAAAATAACATGGCGGTCGACTAAATGTCTTCATCAATAATCCTTGCGTCCTCTGGTGCGATGTCCTCCGGTGTGGCGTCCTCATTGCGGCGCCTCCTCTTGCGGCTTTCTCCAAAGGAACTCCTTCATAATCCTGGTCATTGCTCACGAGAGGTCCGTCATCTCCACTCGGAAAAAGGTCCTCTCCCAAGTCCATCTTTTCCTCTAATGCGGCAACCTTCATCTTCGGTCGTCGACTCTCTCCATGAAGTCCGCGATTTCTTCCTCATGGTCAAGGAAGTCTGCGTGTGCCTTCTCCTCCAGTTCAGCTTCACTGAACAACAGCCTCCTGTGTACCTTCGAAGTTACGGCGAGTCTGGATCTCCGCTTCTGAGGAGACACTCCAAGTCTTGGACATACGAGAGAATGGAGTCGCCCTCTCGATGCGGATGATATCTCCATTCCTTGCTCTGCGAGAAACCATGGCGAGGTCGATGGATCGAGCTCGGCCTCTACTCTTCTCGAGATGTCCAAGTGCACGATAAATCGCCATGTCTCTTCCGAGGATCCAATTGAAATCGGTAAACTCAAAGTTAATAGGCTCAGATGTCCTCCGGTTCTCCTGGAATGTGCACCTCAATCCTCAGAGCGGGTATCCGCCGGAAGTGCATTGGTAGGCTTCCCGTGATCGAGGGCAGAGCAATCTTCAGCTTCTTCACGATCTGGACCAGCTTCCTGCCGAAGGGCATGGTCTCATCTGGCTGGCAAAACTCCGGTAGCAAAACTGGGGTGAACTCGGTGGCCATCTAGAATGTTGAAAATCGGAGAGAAGTCAGAAATGAACAGGGGAGAATTATGGAATGATAAGGATATAAGGTAAATAGTCTCTTCCTATGGCTTTTCGATCCTAGGGGTTACGTCCTACGGTCAGCGTGTGCTCCGATACCATCTCTGTAGCGACCCGACCCAAAATCGGTCAAGTCTCTGTGTCTGTACCATCCCAAGATCATGCTGGTACTCACAGTACATTGATGCAATAATCAAAGTTCAATCACACCTGAATTTATTACACGATTCTCATATCGAGTCTTTATTACAATAGAATAAATTCGGCCAAAGGCCAACTCATGAGAAAATAAACTAAGTAAAGCTGCGGAAGCGTAGAAGAATAGCGAGTCCATCCGACTCCAAAGGGCAATCGCCAAGCGCGGAGCGTAGCCTCACTCCTGATCGGAATACTCCTCTGCAACATAAGACGTTGCAGCTGTGTAGGTCAGCATTTTGAATATGCTGGCAAGTCATGAAGAGAGAACAATAATAAAATTACTAACACTATATGCAATTTGGCTGTGGGGCTCTAAGTTTCATCATTTTGCGAAAAGCCAGTTTTTCCCTACAACAGTGGACTTGCTTGTAAATACTACAAAATTGTTGGTAATTATTGAGATGGTTCCGCCAACCAATGTCTCATTCCTAAATTATTAAGTCATAACCCCCTCTATTAATTTATAAATTTCAATGTTGAGATTTCCGAATACTTCCAAGTTCCAGAGGCTCAAATTGTCCGTAACCGGGACACGGCTAATCGGTTAGATCTTTAACTCTGCAGAGGTTTATGACTTTACCCGCAAGAATCGCTCCTCCTTTTAAATCTTCGCACTTCATGGTGTTTGAAGACGGACGAACGAAACAGGGTCTTCGAAGAGTTCTTCGCCACCGCCGTACCCATCCAATCCTACCGTTCTTCTACATCTCGTAGTACCGTCCGCCAGAGTCACAACTAGGGTTGACCAAGCCGAGCCCATAATGGCTTGCGGCTGCACGTAAGCTTCCGTCAATGGGGTATACATCCGCCTCTTCGTGGCTGGGTGAAGCTTTCCGCAAGATGTCATGGCACTTCTCCATGCATCCCGCCAACCACTGGGTTCTCCAGGTGCCCACAACCGCCCTCCACCCAAAGAGTGAATTCAAGTCCATCTTGAGCATTGAAGTTCATGGGGTTGTCATCATCTTTGACTCTCACATCTCCCTTATGAATTCACTCAACCAACCCCGCTCTCACGAGCATAGCAAAATAAACTATTTCTTCCCGGTCATGGTAACAAGGGAATTGGTTCATCCTACCTCATGATACTACTCAAGAACATAACTTCAAAACTTCACCTACATCGCATGCATGGTGGGCAGGTATAATTCTAATGCAACAAAATCATAGGTATTGTAAAGAAACATGATCAATGACTTGCCTTGCCGACGATCTTCGTAAGCTAGGGACTCATGGTAGCAAGCTTCAGACCAAAATTCTACCGAGACAAACAACAATCATAATAAGCATATAGCATATGATCACTTAACATAGTAACATGCTAACATAACACACCAAACAAACGAATCAAAACCCAAAAGAAAACTCGAAGAAATCCAACTCAATGTTTTCCTACTTCAAGCAACAACTAAAAATAGTTTTACATAACAAAAATTTTCTTAACAGAACCTAGCATGGGTTTTTGTTAACTTAACAGAAAAGAATTCATCAAGCAACTAGGAGCAAAAATAATCACCTTAAAATCTATTATAAAACTCCTATTAGGCCTAAAGCAAATTCAAATAAGAAAAATAAAATAAAAGTTTTATTTATTATAAATAAAAGTTCATGCTCTAAAGTTAGAGAAACTAACCTAGAATAATCTATCACATAGGAAAAATAAATTTATTTACTAATTAAAACAATAGGAAAACAGTAGCTAGTTAATTAATTAAGAATAACATGATTCTGGTTAAAACTATTTTTATTAATCCTAAAATGCCCAAATAAATTCCTACGGTTAGGCAATGTCAAAACAAAGTTGTAACAAAAGGAATCATTAAAAATAATATTCCTAACTCATTTTATAGCAGAATTACTATTCTGTCTAAATCTAAAATAAAGCAATTTTAAATAATTTTAACATGACTAATTATATATTCTACAGAAACTATATGAAATTTGCAAACCAACAAAAAAAGAATCACTTAAAAATATTAAGTAGATTAAAAGATATGAATTTTTCAAATCTGAAACTATTCTGTTAAAACAGAAAACGAAAAATAAAGAAAAACGGGCTAATGGGCCTATATAACGCTTCGGCGTAATATAACTAAATCGGCCCTAGGGTTAAAAACGAGTCGGCCGGTCTAATTAAAAAAAACCCTAACTAAAATAAACCGGGACTAACCGGGACAAAACCGGTTTTTATAAACTAACCTAATTAAAACGTACCCCTTCGGGGGATCTAATCTACGCCGTCGAAAATAGATCGGACGGCTCCGGCGACTTACCGGGCGGCGACGGCGACGGCGGCGACGGCGGCGAGTGCTCCGGTGGATCCGGTGGTCGGGGGCATCGGCGGGGACCTCCGGCGGGTGCGGACGGGCGAGGGGGTCCGGTTGGTGGAGTCGGGCGAGCTCGGGGAGGTGTGAGGGGTTCGGGACGGAGTTAATGGCGGCGGCGGCGCTCTCGGGCTCCGGCGGGGTTTTGCGGCGCGGGGGCGTCGGGTGAGGGGCGAGGGGGGAAAGGGCCGAGGGGGGGTTTATATAGAGGGGGGCACGCCTTGCGCGAGGGGCGATCGGGAGGAACGGATGAGATCCCGAGATCGCGGATCTCCGGAGCGGCGGCGCGGGTTTGCGTGGGAGAGGGAAGGTGACGGGGTGGGGCCGCTGTCGGGGAGAGAGGGGAGCGGCGCGTCGGGTCGGTCGGCCGAGGCGAAACCGATTCGGGCGAGGGGCTCGGTCGGGCCGGCTCATTGGCGGCAGGGCAGGTTGGTTGGCTTTCTGGGTGGCCCGGGGTGTTAGTGGGCAAGTTTGGCCGGGCGCCCTGGGCTTTTTTTTTTCCTTTTTCCATTTTTTTTGAAAATAAAAAGAGAGAAAAATATATAATATATAAATATTTTATATAGGACATATATATATCAAAATGATCAGGGGAATATTCCCTATCATTTGAACATTTTTCCAGGGGCAAAATCCAAACTTTATAAAAATCATTTTTCCCAAAATTCCCAAATAAAATTCAAATTTGAATTCAAACTTTTTGGCAATGTTTTTCCTCTGATATTTTTGGAGTGTCATGTTTACTCCTCTCATACTTTTTCTCAAGTATTTATCAGGCATAGTTTTTTTTTGAAATGCTTTCCACTGCCAAAATTTGAATTCAAATACCAACAACTCCAAAACTTCTGAAACTTCAAATGCCACTCAAATTCAAACAGAATGCATAGATGCTTAGCTATAATTGTAAAACATTCCAAATAGGAAATTTGGGATGTTACACTATCTTTGAAGATCATCGAGAACTTTTAAGGGATCATGAGAAGTTACGCTTTGAAAAGCTCAATCTTGAGCAAGAGCATGAGTTCTTAAAAGCTATCAATGATGATCTCCGTAAGAAAAGTTCTTCTTACATTGCCAAGCGTTTACTCTTATCTACTTACATGCCTCAAGTCAAGTCTAGTAACAAGAACAAGAAAGATTCTTCTTCTAGTAGTAACAATAACAATGCTAAATCCAATATTGTTGCTTCTAGTAGTTCTCTTGATTCCACTAATGATTCTCTTAGCCAAGTTACACTTGAGCAAGTAAATAGCTTATTGAAGGGAATTATAGAGAAAGGTGTATACAAGAGCCTTGCCGGGAGTAAGCAATTCGAGGAAATTGTACGCAAGCAAGGAAGGCACCGGAAGAATCAAGGTGTTGGTTTTGAACGAAAGTTCAATGCCAATGGATTTGAGTGGGAAGAAGATCAATACCCCAAGACGAAGTTTGTTCCTCAACAAGAGAAGTATGATCCTACTTCCTTCAAGGGAACACAAGCACAACATGATCTTCCACCACAAGAACACAAGAACAAAGGCAAGGACAAGCTTCAAGAAGAGATTGATGCATTTGAAGAAGCACCTAAGGTCTCGGTCAAGTGGATTCCCAAGACTACGTCAAGCTCTGCCTCATCAATTACAACTACAACTCCAAGGATTCCCATCAAGATGATGTGGATCCAGAAGAAGAAGAACTAGAGAGTTCTTGAGGGCGACTCCGCCAACATATTTCACTCATATCATTATGGCAAGGACAAGTGCAATCAACTTCCATATCTTGCACTAGTTCAAGGAGTCACAAACCCTCATGTTGGTAAGGCAAGGGACAAGGTAACCTAATGATTTCATGGACATCATTTTGTGTGTGCATCACTCTATGTCTATGGATATACTTGTTTGTTCCTTGTGGGACTAACCCATGTAGGTATTGAAAGTGCAACTCACTCCAAAGGATTGCTCCAAAAAGATCTACATCAACATTGAGCATCCACATCTTCAACACCTACATGACGTCATCATCGACAAAATCCAAGGTTAGTTCATCCCTCTTAGGGGGGATCTCACATCTAGGGGGAGCTTAACTCTAAGAATTGAGTCAAAGCAACTCTAATGATGTGAACACATAAATGCTTTATGTAAAAGTGGTAACCCCACTTGAGCTTAAACGATGAGTATGACCTATGATCAAATGTCTATCATTTGACTCCTAAGTCAATATACTCATATATAGATGACCTAGTCATCGCCAATTTCTTGATAGAAGCTAGAATTGGTTGTGCATGCTTTGTCACTTATTTCATTTGCCATCTTATTGTGTGAGCATGTTGGTTGCATACTTTACTCATTCGAGGACATCCACTTGTTGTTTTGATTGATTGGCTTCTTTTTC